>CM034152.1:63688430-64888430 GCA_019776745.2 Taxus chinensis | reverse complement strand
CCATTGACACTCGAGGGGGCATCATCCATCCTACCAATTTTTCTTCTATTCCTTAAAATTGTCTAAACTTGTCTACTATCTTTGAAGTCGCATTGCTTACACTACACCACATCAAAGAGGGGAAAGTGTAGACACCTAAATCTAACTACGTTGTTTTAATACTAAAATTGCACTAATTATCCTATATCCCATCATTTCATTATAATTAGTGGTTTCCCACTAATTAGCTAACATTTCCCTTCATCTTGGTCAATTAGCGACACTTCGTTATTTAACTAGCTTCATACCGCATCATCGATGTCAATTAACGTCACTTCATTAGTTATAATCATCTTTTAATTAATTAATTAACTATTATTAATTAATCCTTTCAATCTCCTATTTAATCAATAAATCCTCTTATTAGTTAAACCCCCCTTGCAAACCCTTCAAATTCTACTAATTTCCCTCTAAATCATCTCCAAATAGCTTCTATAAGCTTAATTTGGCCTATTAATTAATCCTAGTTGATTAATTAAATCACCTCCAACTCCATGAGTTGCTAATATCTAATTAATCTCTTCTAATCATACTTATCATTTTCTAATTTGCCCCGTCATGCTCAACGCGAGTTCCAAAACGGTAAAAAGACAACCAAATATCCTGAATAAATAAGACAAACATAACAAAGGTGGTAATAATTTTTTTGTTTAAGTTATTTAGTTCTTCCACGGTTATAATTACTCGTAACAAAAATAATGCGACTAAGTCGCAACGAATGGCGAAGTGACACCAAGCCATAATCACGAACTACATGGGCGATTAAATCAATTTTTGCATTATTATTATAGCGATACAAATTCAAACCTAAGGGACAAAGAGTTGGCGTAACGCCACTTCCGTGAATTAAACAATTTTCGATTATTTTAATAACCGTCGGCAATAAACTTATCGTGACGATAATATGGTAAGAACTCTATTTGCGATACAACTTATTGCACGAAAAAGATGGGTAGAATCAAGAGTTTAACATTCAGTAAGTTATAAATGTATCAAAAACGATCAAGGGTTTTGCGAGAAGTCAAAATAATCCTCATGGTCATGGGTCCCATTCTGCCTCCAAAATGGGCCCGTGCCCTTGAATAATAACATGCGAGTTAAATAAAAGAGTTAATTTATTTAATTATCCCTCTAAGGAATCCCACCAATAAAAGTTAAATCGAATATAAAAATTAAGACATTTAAATTAAATTTACCCATCAAGTTAAAATCACCCAAAAGTAATCTAAGTCACTAATTAATATAACCATATTAAAACATCATATTAAAATTAAAAACACCCTCAACACCTAAGTTGTATGCACACTTAATCACAACCCTAGGATCTGGTTAATCTCCACCGTAAGATTAAATCTAACCTAAAATATAAAAAAGTGAGGATATATTTTGCATAACCTTAGTTTTTTAATTCATTTCTTTCTTCTTCAAAAGGAAACCTCATGCAAATAGGGTTTCAAGGCCAAGCTCCTCATTTATTCTTCAATGGCATATCACAAATATCTGCAACTTGTATACGGGTTTATTGTTTTCATTTTTTATTATTAAAAACTCATACCGAGGACAAGATTACGAGAAGTCTTATTCATTTTATAAAGATATGAAGATACATTTTATCAATTATATTTGGTATACATATATTTCTCTTGATCTATGTATATATATTTATATGCTAGACGCATTAGAAACCAAGCCCAAAAGATGGGCAACTGCAAAAAGGATAGGCCAAATGGCCTATGTGTAAGGCGGACCGCCCTTGGCCGTGACAACAGAGGGGGAGGGTTGTGTGGGTTTGTGGCATGCACCACAACCCTCAATATAGGGTCTAAAGAGTGTGGGGGTAGGGTAGGACAGTCCATCCCACCCCCCCACACATTTAATTTGTTTATATATTAAAAAACTTCCATTTTAATTTTGCCTTATTTGGCCCTTCCTCAACTAATTTCATTCTTTTGCATAGAGATCTCACACACACACACACACACACACACACACACACAAAATCAACCAGATTTATAAGATTTCTCTAACTTCACAAACACATTTACATTACACATTCTGGTAATACTCAAAAATAAGTTCTCTAACTTATTTATTTTAAACACATATTATTATTCTGGTAATACCCAAAGATAACTTTTCTAGACACGTCATTTTAAATCATATAATAGTATATAATCTAGCTAATACACACAAATTAATAAGAAGACATTTCTAAATACACAGAAGAGGAAATTATTTCCAAACACATAAGAAAAAATATCTTCCTGGTTTTTAAGATTCTGGAATTTCAAATTAAACTTAGAACAAGAGGAAATATTTAAGCATGAAATAATAGTTTGACATAAGCGACCCGTTCCCCCTACCCCCCCCTTGTTTTAAAAACATTCAAGGTTAAATTCTGAATGCACATAATTTCCTTTCCTTATGTTGGCTATTTTCTGCATAGCATCAAACCTAGGCAGTATGATACTCCCTCATTTAACCGGTGAGGCTAATTTGTAAATGTGTTATTATCTATCACTTATACTTATTATGAACCATAACTAAGAAGTTCTGCACAAGTATTTTAAGATTATATAAAGGAAATATATATCCCAATTAGTAGATAGCTAAACACAATAGAAGAAACTTAGAGTATGAACTATCTAATAAGGCAAGACATCTAAAATCACAATAGAAGATTCAAAGCAAGATGATTTGGAAACCTTTGATTCCTTTGCTCCAATTGCTTTCAATTACAACATATAAATATACACAAAGAGGAATTATTTCCAAGCTTTATAAGGCACAAAGTTGGAATATCTTCCTCCTGGAATTCCTGGTTTTTAAACTGAAAATTTACACGCCTGCCACCTAGAATTTCAAAATTAAACCAATTAAAGAACAATAGGAAATATTTAAGCATGAAATATCTGGAAGCAGCTAGTTTGCACATTTGGAAGCAAGCAACCCGTCCCCCCTTGAAGCTTTTGCAGTTCTTCTGCTGTACATGCATCAATGCAAGGTTTTTCATCATCCTTAAACATTAAAAATTCAATGGTAATAAACAGGAAGCAAAATGAGAGCTGAAATGCACGCATAATTTCCTTTCCTTAGTTAAATTGGATTTGCATTGGATATGATCAAAAGAAGGGCTATGGACACACTTGAAAATTCCACTGCTTTTAATATTGAAAGTTTCTCCTGCACGGTACTTTATAACAGCAAGAGGTGCAACTTTTCTCCAAGTAAATTTAGAAGTGATGCCTTTGTGCTTTCTTTTTCATCTTTCTTCGCCAATTGTATCAACAATGTCTTTTTCTTTTTATTTTAACCATGGTTTCAACTGGACATTCAATTTACATGTCTTGAAAAAGCTCAATTAATGAATTCCTGTAATAAAAAATGGCCACCGGAGCATTTTCCATCTCAAAAAATGGTGTTACTTTAAAAGAAGCATGATAAAATTGAGCTCCTGTAAGTTACAACAAGATCAACCTCCTCAAAGCAAGAGGAGACAACATGCCAATGGGGGCGCACTTTTTTTGGCTCAAAATACAAATAATGTTATACAACTTTCAAAATTAATTGCAACAATCTGCATCATCTAGGCCACTCCATTTAATCTCCAAAAGCTTCAACAATAGAAAAGGTTTTAATGCTTTAAAAAACATTCAAATCACAAGAAAGATGCCTTTAATTCCTTTTCTTTTATTTCATCTTTGGTTGACCACCCAAGCCAATTTTTGAGTATTAATTAAAATAATCATTACATGCCACCAAAGGGGGCAGTCCATAAGTGGCATGCTAATGGGATTCCTCCCAGGCCCAAAATCCCGTGATCCCATGGGAAAGAGGCAAAATCTCATGATTTCACTTCACTTAGCACATAGGAATTTTTCCCACTGCATTTGGGAAAAAGTGCAGGTATAAAATTCTACAACACATTCAACAGCTTTCATTTCCAAATCCTTTCCCAGTGATCCAGACCTCCGATGGCGACTTCCTCCGAGCATAATGTGCGTATATGTTTTCCAGCTGCTCCAAGCCAAAAATCGGTCTTACCCGACAAAGGAATTGTTCCAGAGAAATTTCACAGAAAACGAAACGGGACACCACAAAAACACAAAAAAATTGCCAAAAGTTACAAATAAAGCCCAAAACTTAAAATAAGTTAAAATCATTGTGGCACATAGGAATAATAACATATTCACTCATAATAGAGTTAAAACAGAGCACAAATAGCCTTATACGGGGCTCAAAATAATTAAATACAAATTTCTCGCAGACAAATCCCGACGACAGAATAAAACAATTTTGGGCATCTGGATATTTGGCGAAAAAGGCTAATATGGCTCTTTCGGATTATCTTGACACAATACAGGAACTTTCAGGCAATAAAAACACAAAACGACCTGTTATTTTAAAAGTATGAAAAAATTTCGGATAGGGTTGTCGCAAATTCCAGGGTGAAATCTGAGTGACACCAGTTAGTTAAATTATTCATTTCAAAAGAAGGATACACAAACAAATATTGAAATGAGGTACTTTATAACATGGAACTTTAAGTAACCTTTAACAATTGCAACAACAATTTCAACCATTCAATTTACATGTCTTAACAATTATAACAAAATAATTTTTCCACCTCATACTATAAGAATATGATAAAATGCAAGTACAACAAGCCCTCCTCACAAAAAGAGACAACATGCTAATTTTTTGGCTAAAGAACACATAATATTATAACTCCAAAACTGCAGCTCTACATCATCTAGGCCACTACGTTTAGCTTCTAAACAACAATGCAAAGGGTCTTCAAATCACAAGAAATATTCATGGTTGACCACCCAACCGATTGACATCATTACATGCCACCAAGGATTCCAATGTGACATGCTAACCTTGCCCCAAGCTCATGAGAAAGAGGTAATACACTTCACTTAGCACATAGGAAATATTTGGGTGCACACAATTCAAATTTCATGAAAATCCTTTCAAAAATACAATGCAACCAAGAAAACTTGCTAAGAAGCTCCATGCTTCTAGCTTTGGGAAGAGAGGATGAGAATCCCAAATTCATGTCACCATATAACCATGCCAAAACAACCATAAAATCTCTTATCTCTCCATATTTTTAGCAACTCTTTATCTCTTCAAATCTCCCCTTATTTCGCCAAAACTCCCCCAAGAAGGCTTTTCAAACTTTAAAGTTTCCTTCTTTAGGGTAAAGATGAATTTTCAAGTCAAAAGGAAATTCATTTGTATCTAAAAACCAAATGTAGGAGGGTTCTCCAAATAAAGAGGAGGAAAATTCTTCCCTATTCCTAAATAATCTCCAAAAACCCACACCCCTCAAGGGTGGGTGGGGCAACAATGAAAACAACACAACATGCAAGTGAAACAATTAAGTATGTACAGATCCTACCTTGTACAAAAATCAAGTGACAAGATAAGTTCCAAGTAATGTCCCCTTTCCAAATAGAACTCAAGTCTCCAGGGAAATTCGATTTGCACATATGAATTTAAAAATCAAAATATGTCCAATTTGTGCAAATCAACCCCATCCCAGAGAGAGATCAGTTTACCTTGGGTTAATTATTAATTTTTGGTTCTAAAGAGGATTACCCAAGACAAGTCGCATTTTTTGGAGGAGGGTGAATTAGTTTCGCCCCCCACATTTATTTATATTTTTGGCATGGGTCAATTCCAATTGGGCATCCAGTTCTAAATATTAAATGCACCTTTGTGTTTTATTTCTAAATAAATTGTCTTGGGAAAATCAAAATTAAACATTAGAGTTGACAATCAAGAAAGGATTTCCCAAAATAAAATTTCTCATAATATGAAGTATGTGGTGAGTGGTAAAATTAGCCAATAGGCCTCATATGGCGATTGAGCAAAGAGCCCACCCACTGTAGACACAAGATGATGGGCACACACTTTCGCAGGTTGACATTTCTATGTCCTAATCACATACTACATGATTCAAGAGGGATGAATGTCCACTAGTGATAAGAAAACTAAAAGGTTTTCATTGACATCACCCATTGTGAAATGTGTGTTCCTTCTTGAGCTATGAAATGATAAGTTTTTCTTGAATTCCTCTTTGCATCTGTACACACCACCATTGTTGACCAGAGTCTGAGAGATTGTATAGAGGGTTATTTGATCTTTCTTTTGATCAATAAAAATTTGGAAATTCCATGTTGGTTTTTCATGGTATAAATCGACCTCTTTAGTATCTTATCTTTATGGTGCCTCTTGAATGGTTTCTTGGCATGGGAAAAATGGTGAATTGTTAGTTGCTCATTATTACGAAATTGCAAACACACTTTAGTTCATGATAAATTTGGTTGGTAAGCTTACTGGAATTTATTCATAGTAAAATGACCAAGCTCTGGAGCAGTATACTATCGCCATTATTTGGAAGAGTTTTGAAGGGTTTCCAATTTGCTGTCATAAATCTAATTATTGCAGATTTGAAGTAGTGCATTTTGAATCTAGGGAAGTCAAAAATCAGGCAGGAATTAATTTGATATTTCTCCCTTAACCCTATTGACTTGTATTGCACACATGGGAGGGGATTTCAATTCATTTCTGTGCATCCACACATTCAGATTGTTAATTCATTTGAAAGCTACATCCAGCTATCTGGTCCATTATCAATTGCATCTCATGCAAAAAGAGCAAATCATTGAAGAAGAAATGAATGTCTGCACAGTTTGCAATCATTTCTAGAATATTTTACATGGAGCATGACTACTGTAGTGCAGTTTGCTCGGTTAAAGAAGTGTTAATTCCGACTAGTTAACCCAGTCTGAACCCTTACCGGGGCTCAGTCCAACTCTCCATTTACATCTTTTTTTAGGATTTGGCACTCGGGTTAGTTGGGGTGAACCTAGCAGGATATCTCTTCTAATTTTACTTCCAGGTTACAAGTGAACTTTGCAATCAAATCCAATGACATATCCCAAAAGTGGACCAAAACATGAAGTATTCAACGACCTAACTTGTACGACATAAGCCAATTCCAATTATGTTTACCAAAAAGGTTCAAGTATCCACCAAGCTTCAAAGGTGTCTAACAAAGGTCTTTAGTGCCTAGAATACCCTTGCCCCAAGGAAGTCCAGGCACCCTAAAAAAGAAAGAAACTCATTCAAGACAATTACGGAATTTTTTGAGTGTGGCTACAACATGTCTCCTCCTCCTATTCAAAATCAGTTCCAATCCAGTTGCTAGAACACCTGCACTGATTTATTGTGAAATCAACTACATCTTCTATTCTCCCTCTTGCACTCATGAGAGGATTTCCCAATTTGCCATTTGCTTATTGCTTGCGTTAAATATGTTAAGTTATCTTAATATTTAGTCATATGGTGACTCTGCAAATGATCTAATGGGTTTTACAAATTTCCATATTTGTTAAATCACCACCCATATGGATGGGGTTTAGGGTATCTTTTCCATGTAAATAAGGTTCCTTTCTTGCTATACACCCTTCCTAAATGGCATATTTTTCCCAAATCTGAGTTTGGGAAAAATGTGGCATTTAGGAGGGGTAATTAAGCTCACCTAATCCATGATTAGGTGGTCTAATTCCACTTAATCCAACATATCATCCCAAAACCAAAAATAAATGTTAGAACCACATGGAAAGGGGTAACATTTAACATTAGCTAGTAATAAACCAAGGAAACGTAAGAAATTAACAAGTGGCTATGAAACATAATAATTCATCACCATGATGGAGGGAAAAGTTAGGTTCATAAATCCAAATCAAAGTAAAGCAACACGACATGACATAATACAAGAAAGGGATGTCGTAATCGATAAGAAGAAGAGGTTTGATCATTAGGTCTTTTGTGTTAGTTGATGTGTGTTCCCTGGATCCCACATTATTCTCATGATAGTTTCTTGTCACTTGCACACTTAATGCAAACTTCATATTTGCCCAATATGATAACAAAATACAAAACTATTGTATACATCGCAATCAATATCTGTACGAGTCATGTTAAACTAGTAGTATATTGTAACATGAATCATCCACTGAATGAAACGGTATAACATCATACATCAAACATGGATCCAATATCAATACAAAAGCATGTCCATAATAACTCATGATATCATCGTCATAAAATAATATATAATAAATGAACAGTGGCATTGTGTACCCCATAAACAATTTGTCAACAAGAGTTAGCATCCTAATGCTAGCAATACGATATCATGAACAATGTCATATCAAAATAATGTACCAAAACAGTAATATCCCTGTCAAATAACAATAACATGTGATAATGTCTCATCAAAACAACAAAATAAGCAATAATGTCTCTGTCATCATGATAGTCTAGATACAAAGAGTCGCTCTCAACTAAAATGAGAATACTGAAAAAGGTGGGCACTACATATTTCTACATTCCCTTTATCCCGCATTCACCATGTTGCAAACTTCTCCCAAATTGGAAAGCTATATAAAGAACCTAGTACACCATGTTTCAACTTACACCTTCATGTCCTTGTAAGACATTTACACTTGATAAGAGCATTTTCATGTTATTAGAAAACTTTGTTCAGACCCCCTTTCTACTTGGCCAAGAATAGTAAGAGAAGAACTAAAATGGCAATCTAGCCATATTGGTGAGATTTCTTCCTCTTCCTTCGATAAATTCCTTGATCGTGTATAGTTGTGCTCGGTTCACAAAGGAAATATCTACAATTTAAAAGCACATCCAACAATCAAAGGAGGTTTGCATTTGATGTTTGATTTAATGTTTTATGCATAGTTAATTAAGCTCTTATTTATGCTTTACCATGATGTTTTTGTTTGATTAACTAAGTTACGAATCTACTTAGTGTTAGGTTCATTTCATTAACTTAGATTAGTTTCACATGCATACATTTTTTAATCAGCCCCCCATTTGTTTGAAAAAAATGATCTTGTCAACCGACATACCTTTCATATGCTTAAATTTTTTAACCTTCTTGTGACTAGATAAATTACGCAGGTGACCAGGCATAGCAATTCAAAGGAGTCCAATGATGATCAACTCTAACATAAAATTCTTCTTTGCAAACATCAAAAATTAATGCTTATAACAAATTTATAGGTTGAAATTGGACTTGCAAACAATGCAATTGGGACAATTAGTGACATCGTCTACAATAACTCCACATCCCCGCCTGAACTCACGTTGTTTGTTGTGGTCAAATTTGGCAGGTACATCGGGCATTGTTAGGCTACAAATAATGCGTTGTATGTTATAATACAAAAATTACACTTCGAATTAATCAAATATAATTTGATTAATTATTCATTTCAAATCTAAAAAATAACCTAATCCTCACCACATGTCATTATTCTCCATGTTTTTCTATTATTGAATTAATTATTCAAAATCAAATCCTCACTCACTCTTCATGATCCCCACACCTAAAATCCTCCACTTATGAATTAAAAAAACAATTCAAATCCTCACCCATTCTTCGTGGTCCCCACTCACTTAATCTTGTCCACATTTTCAAACCATGATTACTTAAATAACTCTAAGTTAATCACTTTCCAGGCTATAAATACAACATTACCCCTCCCCTCTAAGGACATAGAGATTGGTGCAAAGTAAGTTGATCTTGTTGCAAAGAAGGCCTTTCTCCATAGTTTGAGAAAAGCACCTACATTTCACGTGATCAAGGCTCATCCATGTTTCCTAGCCCATTTTGAGGTTTGCTACGGAATGCAAAGGAGGAGGTATTATTGTTAGTATTTTACTTCCTTATTAGTAGTGCATTTTTCCTAGCTTACATTCTGGCACACCCGGATTACTTTTGATCTGTTACCATTAATTTCCCAATTAGTAGTTTTATCCATTCTTTGTTTATTATTGTTCGCTATTATTTCCTTTTTTGTGCCTTATGGCCTTCTTTGGTTAATCTTCACGCTATGGGAAGTGATTTTGTTGTGTGGTGTCTTGTGGTGCATCTGCAAGGTTATAGTACCAATGAACCTGTGATACTCGTCATGTCTTTGATCTCCTTGGCACTTGGTGTTTAGCAGAAGGACATCCATCACTTGATCTGGATACTTATGGATCGTCGGCAAAAATATTACATCCTAAGGTCATCACAGAGGTTACATTTCACATAGTTTCCCAATTTTTGGTTTTAACAAGAAACTTCTTTGTTTAAGTTTTCTCCTCATTTCCGTGTGGACTACGATCTCGTCGTTTTGATTGGGTTAGTAGTATTTGTCAATACACATTCTTTTGTTGTTTTACACCACTTTTCTATTCCATAATAATCTGCAACCTCAAACGATAAGTCATTAGCTTATCATCTTATTGTCATGGGACAACCAATCCGGAAAATGGATTTATTTATTTACTTTTGCTAAAAGTAACTGTCCATTTTTAAAGAAGTTGATCTTATTTCCTAATTAATTAAACTCAGAGTTCGTGGTAACCCTATAAATCAAAAATTAAATTAAATTAAATCAAAATAATTTTCATTCATATTGTATTAAAAACCCTACTCCTATAATCTTGGTTTACAACTCCCGCCAACAAAATTTAAAACCAAATCTTTATTTCTTTCGATCTTCCTTTTCAAATTACATCTAGGTCTTAATTTTGAAACTCTACTACCCATTATATTTAATTTTAAAAATATCTTCTTCTTCTTCTTTTTCAGTAATTCCATACATCATGTTTTCACAAAATCTAAAAAAAAATATATATATATATATATAGCTCTTCGTTTATTTTATGTTTTGTTAATATTTTCTTTAAAATATAACTATTAAATATATTGATCCTAGTTTAACTCCAAATATAGTTTATTTGATAAATACAAACTTAACTCAATCCCTCATTCCCCTCACTACATTGAACAAGCCCTCTCCCACTCGATCACATCTCCCAAATCTTCGTTCTCATCCCCTATGCCCGACTTACTTAGCAATCCCTTGGCTATCCCCTTCCACACCAACTCCATCCCCTCCTCTGACTACTCCATCCATCCTCAACTAGTCAACACGTCCAAACTCCCCAAAGCTCATCCATCCCCACTCCTTCCACTCCATCCCCACTCCCTCCACGCCGACTCCCCCATCAAACCCATCCTCATTCCCCTCCACATGGACTTGACATCCCTCACCCCACAGCCCTTCCCATTCCACAAGCCCCTGAGGAATCCTTTCAATCCCTAGAATGGCCTAGTTACTCCCATTCAACATATCCATGCCGACTCCCTCCCTAACCTTCACCCATTTCCACATCATGTTTCCTCTTTGCCCTCACTCTCTCATTCACACCTCTTCCCACAACGCTCTCATTCCATGTATCCCTTCGCCCCATCATATCCTTCCCCATTCCCCTCCACATGGACTTGCTCCCCTTTTCCCATGGACACCCCTGACCCAAATCTCCCCACAACACCCACTAAACTGCTCACCCTGATCCCTGGTCCATCCTCCTTATCACTTGGCCACGACGCATCCCTCCCATTTACCGTGTTGAGTTCATCACAAACACGCTATCTTGACCATCGTTTTGATAGGCCTGTAAAATTAATGGGAAATGAATATTTCACATTGCCAAACCTCTTATGTTTCCTTATATAATCCATCTAATCTGCGATCCATTCCACGCACAATGGGTATTTGTGCACTGTTTCTTGGCGACAAATGTATAACCGACCCTAACTCATGGTCTTTTTCACTTGCATAATCACTTTAACCATTAACTTTAGCACACAGATACCTAGTCCAAGCTCCATGCCCATGCCCTTCAGTCCATTAAATCCATTAAGTCTCCATCCTTTTTCTAATTTTCATTCAAATCGCATTTGTATTCCTCCCAATTCACATTTTCATCATATACGTCAACAATTTTGTTTTAACAGTTGTACAAGAGATTATTCACACCAACGACATTTGACATTCCAACTTTAAATAATATGGAATTTGACATTCGTGATTACCTTGCATAATTTCTAGCATTTGTGATTCACTCTTGTAACATTTATAATCCCTTTTATTATAGAGTATATTTATTATATGGACTCATGCTTCGGTCACCACCCACACTCTATATATTCAATTATCACGTTTAATTAGACTTTCCTCCATAGTGTCCACACTTTAGGTTATCGTCTGCTACTATAAGTTCCAATTTCTTGCTTCTCGAATTCTAATAATCCTTAAAATCCTCTATTCACATCACCATCGCATCCAATATATCTACCTTAAGATTTTTCTTTCAATTTGTCTTTGTGCTCCTTCAAAGTCCACCTTTTCGGTCATATAAGTCCACTTTTGAATCACCTTCCCTTGGTTCATTACACTGTGGTCGCTCTCACTTTTTTTTTTTATTTTTTTAATGAATTCTAACTTGCTTACTCTTATTATTATTTAGGTCATGTTAATGCCTAGTTGGTTGTGTTTATATTACTTAGGTCCCAACAAATTTACTTAATCTTGACTCGTTCATGTTAGCTATTTGCCTACTTTATTGTATTTAACTACCACATTAGAAAATCTAAAAACTACAATCTCCACATTTTCTTTTATCAACTTAATTTTGTGATTTTTAACGTTTCGTGATTACAATTACTTATTTTTAGTGATCATTTTACTAACATTGTGTGTAGGTACAAACTACTAATCATTTTCTTGTATGACCTTTTTCAACAAGACAAGACCTATTCACCCCTATCTCGCCAAATTTATCAGGTTTGCATTCCCCATCATCTTTTGCACACTAGAGGCCACCCGGGCTCCGCAAAACAAAACAAATTGTCTTACATTCCAATTTTCCACAACGACACTTCTAGGTAACGTTTTAACACTCTTCTTTCGTCGTTTTTCTTTTTTTTGTGAAGATAATAATTATCGCTATTTCACAATCATGATTAATTGCAATAATTATTAAAACTTTACAAAACATTTGTTCCAATTGTATCCGCATATGCTCTTTTCCCGCGCCTTCGAGCGATCTGGAAAATCAGAAATGGTCGCGATTGTTTAGTTTCTTGTTCTAACATTGCATAATCCTCTAGCTTTGTTTTCTAACTATCATTTCAATTGTTATTTTACTTCATTGTATTATTAATATTTGTTCGGTTGTTGGTTGTGTATGTTCTTTTCCTGCGCCTTCGAGTGATCTAAAAAATCAAAAACAACCACAATCAATTTACTAACATTTTTTCTGCAAGATAGCTACTAATTTGTTTTTTGTAGGACCATGTCACTAGAATATTGTAAAAAAACACAAAAAAACATAAAAAAATCCTGCAAAAGTGCCACCATTCAAAGAAAATTGCTGAAACCAAAAAAAATTTAGCATGCTCAGGTACGCTGTCATTTTTTAGCCAGTGATTTATTTCAAGTTGGAAAGAACCTTGCGTATAATCACATCATTCTTTTTTTTGCACATAGTAGAGGTGGATTTCATCACCACCAAAGCTACACGGTGACATGGACTTGACTACCACACACCAACAACATTCACATCTACATTGCACTTTGAGACCTAGTCTCATCACAGCATTCGGTATTTACCTCACCCCTGCTCTCTTCACTTACAGGTAATGTTGTCATGCGGAGCATGCGAGTCACACCTAAATAGTTGTAACAACAAAGCCTGGGCATCATCCCTGTAAATCTTTAGGGAGTTATAAGGACACCATACACATTCATCCCCCCATCACCTTCCACCTTTTCACAAAACCTACCTTGGACGTGGTGATTCACTCCGAAGCAGGTAAGTAAGAATTGGTGAGTCTCCTCCAGTGCTCTAAGGGTTCCCCGTACCAATTTTGTCCCCGTATAGAATTAGGTATATCAGGACTAGGGTATATCGGAGGATGCATATTTTTGGAGTGATAAGATCCTGCATCCATCATTCCACAACATACTTGTATGATTGCATGAAACAATGATCATTCCTGAAGAATTTACCTTCTGAGCCAAAACAATTTGATACACATGACTGCTTGTTGTTTGTAAACAAAATAGTTTAGCATTATTTTATCATAAAACTTGGTTGATATCAATGTGTTCATTGTGAAGTTCAAATCCTAGTCGTGTTCCACAAAACCATTTCTCAACAGATTCAATACCAAACAAAACGCTGAAACAATCCCACAACGAAGATCAAAATGTCACACTCATTTCATTAGCTTGCTTCAGCCAACAACAAATCCTCCATAGCTTGTTTTTAGCTATATCAAATTGATATTGAGTGACTTGCATTCACTCCCCATCTCGTCAATTGTCAGAACATCCTTCGTAGATTTTTTCAAGCTATATCAATTAGATATTGATTGACTTTTGTTCACTCCTTATCTCATCAATTGTCAAAACATCCTTCATAGCTCGTTTCAAGCTATATCAAACTGACATTGGGTGACTTGTTTGAGTTCACTCATTATTTCATCAACTGTCGAGTTTATCAAAATTGCATCTGACACAAATCCCTTCAAAGCTCATTTTGAGTTCACAACTGTGTTGAGTCACTTGTTTGAGTTACTCTTCCTATCAACAATCCAGAGCTTGTTTAAGCCAAACCAATCAACATATTCATCATAGCTTGTTTGAGTTTGAGCTTATATCCCACTTGTATCGAGTACCTTGTTTGAGTGTACTCCTTACATTGTCGCATGTTAAGCTTGTTTAAGCCAAATCTAAACCATTTTCATTATAGATTGTTTGAGTTATCACATATTTATCCTAAGTAGCTTGTTTGAGCTTACTCCTTATAGCCTTACTTGTTAAAACTTGCTTGAGCCAAAATAAAGATCACAATCAATAGGTTGAGTTCTTCATCACACCTTTCTTCATTCTCCCTCTCTTTCAAACATGATGAATTCATGAAAAACATCACGCAATGAGATATTAGAACAAATTAATAAGATGACAACACAACTCTCTCATATGGCTACCCAAATCAGTGAACGATCACCCAAAAAGCCAATCATACAACCTAACGAAGACATCACTTCACGTAAAGTCCAACGTCAGTTTACCCCCTTGGAGAAAGTCTCTCTAGTGTTTTTCATCAACTAAAAGAGGCTAAACTGATAAGATATCCAATTACAAAACCCTTTGTCGAAGGGGAATCTAAGCCATGTTGGTACAAACCTAACACATACTATGACTTTCATCGCATTGATGGTCATCACATAGATAAATGTGTGTGATTTAAGAATTACGTCCAAGACTTAATTGACAATGACATCATCTCTGTAGAACTTGATGACAATGCTCTTGCAACCAACAACACATCCAATACCACAACTTTCAATGAAGAGCTGACTACTGTCGAAACTCCTATACATACTGAAATTCCACAAGATCATGATGACAAAATTCAAGACTCTCTAATTCCAAACCAATCCATATCTTCTTCAAATTTTCTTCCATTAGTTCAAACATACATTGAACCTGTTTTGGACAACAACATTCTTCCAACATCTACTGAGAGCTTGACCTTGATTCAAGACTCTCTTTCAACCCAAACAGACATTGAACCTATTTTGGACAACACCATTCTTCTAACATCTACTAAGCACTTGAACTTATTTTAAGGCAACCCAAACATACATTGAACATGAGACAATATTCTTGATCTAACGAGATCTTGACTTCAAGAATCCATTTCAACCCTTGATATAACTATAGATACTAAAAAAGAGGGTCCATCATCAAACACCATTGAGCTTGATTATATTATTCCACTATTGGCTCCTATGCTTAACATCTCTAGCCTTGTTGTTGAAACACAACCACAACAAGTTTGGACACTTGCGACAATGCAACCTGTCATGTCCATTATGCTTTCAATGATCGATCTTGCAGGCATCTCATCACCAATGATTCCCACATGTCAAGACTTCTACGTGCATACATTCTACGAGGTACGTATACCCAAGAATATCCTTACGTAACCTTTTCCATATTTAATTGTGAATCTATCATCAAATCAATTAATTAATGGCCAAACAGAAGCAACAAATCAAATAATACAAACCATCATGGAAAATATTGTCAACACACATGGAAGCTATTGGCTTAACCAAATCTATCCCACTCTTTGGGCTTACCACACATCTTATCACACACCTACTGGAGCCACTCCCTTCTCCCTTGTTTATGGTGGGGAAGCTATTTTACATGTCAAGGTTGAATTCCCATCCTTTAGAATATCCCTCAAAGATGTAATTAATAAAGATTATTATCGACATTCACACCTTAATGAACTCAAAATTCTTGATGAAAAATGACTTAATTCCCTAGACCATCTTCAAGGATAAAAAAACTGGCTACGACCTAGCTATCATAAAAATTTTAAACCTAGAAAATTTAAGGTCGGTGATCTCATTCTCAAATAAATTGAAAGAACACAACCAAAGAACGAGACAAACAAGACAAATTTGAGCCCAATGGGTTAGGGCCCTATGTAATCATAGATAATTTTGGCTTTAGAGCTTATAAATTGGCCATTGAAGATAGGACAAGAACTTGATGAACCAATGAATGCAGTCCATTTAAAGAAATTTTATTCTTGAGGCATTCTCTATTCCGGGAGACAACTTGTACATTGTTCCTTCTGTCTTACTATCTCTGAATAATTTAAAATCATTCATTTCCATTGGCAGATATTTTCATTATCACAATCATATCTTCATACTCATCATCATGAGACAGGTGCTAACATAGATCCTATTAAGTCTTGTGAGCATCATACTTCTTATAATATCTCCCATTTTCAGTCGCTTTCACCTATGGTCATACCTAGAAGCTTACTGATGGTAATATATTCCCTTCAAAAAATTCTCTCTTTCATAACAAAGCTCTAAACTTCTTTACCCAGTTCATTTGATCGTCCATCTTAGTCTTCAGTGTTGAACCCTCGTGTCCTACTAGTCATGTGGGGCTGAGATTGGGGGCAGACGTTCCTTCCCAAATAAAAAGCACTATTGTAAAATTCCATCAATTCAATAAATTATGAATAATTCATTGTCACATCTTTTGTCCTTCATAGTCTTTGGTGTTGAGCCCACACTTCTTACTGGTAGTATGAGACTGGGAATGGAAGAAGGTTCCCTTACTCATCTATGTATTGTCTTCGGTGATAAACCCTTGCCTCTTACAGGTGGCATGGGGCAAAGCATAGAGGGTCATTCTCATAAAAGCATAAAAATATTGCAAAAACATTCAAAAATTCAAACTAAAAATAATAAAATAAAGGAATTTACTCGCCTATGTTTTTCCTTCGGTGATGAGCCCTTGCTTCTCACTGGTAGCATGGGGCAAGGCATAGGGAGTCATTTCAAGAATACAAAATCTTATAAATCTAACAGTTCTTACAATTATAGAATCCCCAAAGAAGTAATTTAGATGCCTAAGTGAAGAGAGAACTATCCCTTCACCTCATATCTTACCAATCAGCAAGCCACATAACTGTCTAAGTCTAGCATGTGACTCATAGAGTGAAAGCCATTTTTGAAACTGGTTCAGTAACATTAAGAAGAATTGAGTCACAATTTCCCAAAGGGATTATTGTTAGCATTTGTCTCTATATTCATTATCTACCTCCTGCGTCCTTCTTGATTCTCGGTGATGAGCCCTCGCATCTTACTAGTTGTGTGGAGTCAAGAATGGAGTTGGACTTCTTTTCATCATATCATCACCAACATATCCTGCCAATGGAATGAGAATTTGTGTTATTCCAAGCATAAGTTACCACGAGGAACATGGTACATATGGACAATATCTTGGTTTATCACCTCTCAAAATAAGTCTGCACTCTGGTCCATAAATTGCCAACAACAGTGTAAAAATTCAAGAATCCAAAAACATTCGAAAATCGTCAAAAAACATTGAAAATATTAGAAAAAAAAAATCTAAAAATCCAAAAACATTAGAAAATCGTCAAAAATCCAAAAACATTAGAAAATCTCCAAAAATCCAAAAATCCAAAAAAAATTGAAACAATCGTCAAAAAAACCAAAAAAAAATCTAAAAAACATTGGAAAATATCCAAAAAACTCTAAACAAACAATATATATTTAAATATATATAAAACATAAAAAATAAAAAAAAAATATTGTAAAACTCCAAAAAATTGCAAAAACTCCAAAATAATACAATTCATCATTTGAACTATTATCCCCAACGAATGATCAAATTCAAACCACTTCTCCTCGTGTGAATCCTCGCTTGGGGCAAATCCAACTCTCATTGTTTCCTTGTTTGAGGACAATGACCCAATCCTTTTTTATGTCCTTGTACCCCTACTTGGGGGCACATCTGATCAATCCTCACTGTCGAACACGTTAGGGACATGTTTATTAGTTCTTGTGTTACATTATTAGTTACAAATTATTAATTGTTTTTTTGTATCTTGATATATTACAGGGGGCATCTTGATTCTATGTATCTTGGTGTTCTCTCTAATATACTTATGTTATTTGATTTCATGTCGTATTGGGGTATCATACTTTCTATATGGCCTCTGTCTATGCTCTCTTCCACTTGCATATCGTACTGGGGCATCAAACCTTTTTACTGGCCCCTGTCTATGCTATCATGCATATTACAATCTCATCATCCTGATCTTTTATATCACGATGCATCTTGTTGTGTGCTATATTAAAATTAAGATTCTTTTCGTCAAGTGAGTATCTTCCTGCATGATCAACATCTTACTTTTCACCCCATCCATTCACTCGTACTAATACATTCCCTAGTTTGGGAATCCTATTTGATCACCATTGCAGTTTGTGAATCCTACATGAAGATCTTTCTCAAGTAGTATTCACTATCCAACAACTCCTCCTCCCCCACCATGATCACCCTATATTTTATCCATTCATCCTCACTCCTCATTTCTACTCCCCCGCCACGTATCCCCATATTACCATTCTCACCATTCATGTCCCCTCTCACCCATTTGTATTTTTTCCTTTCACTCTTATGCTTCTCGCTTGATAATCTTACTTAATGACCCCTTATATATGGGATCCTCGGTGGAGGTTTACCCTCTCCCTAAGATCTTCCCGCTGTAGAATCTTCTTCACCACCTTCCCTCTCATCAAACAATAATCACCACCACACACATCTTCCCATTCCACCTCTTCTGCTTCTCATTCTCGCATCATTACTCTCACCATGTGGGCATTCCAATTAAGGATTCTCCTCACACTCTCCGCCCTCCAATACATATATTCCTTCATCCATTTATGTTACACTCCTTTGTTTCCTTTCTTCTTTATTATCACCTCATCTCGCACCCTCTTCCACTCAGGCATACATCACTCACTCTTTTCTCATCCTTCCCCAAATCCGCCTTATGCCTGGTCATCCTACTTACACACTCTCGTAGTATGGAAAATTCACTTGAGTGTTCCCCTTCAGTCCATTTTGCCATACCCAATTCCCACCAACTTTATCATCATTCTTCTTCTTCTTCAACTTGGCGATCTTGCTTAACCATTCCGGTTGCATGGAAATCTTACTTAAGAATTCCTCTTAAGGTTGATCTGCCCTATAGCCTTCCCCCATCCCATCATATTTCCCCCATCTTATTTCTCCCGCCTCTCGTCATGATCATCTTCTTCAAACAACCATTCTACCCCTATACCCAATACAATTTTGTCTTTCTCTTTGCATATCATCCCTGTCAGTTTGGCAATATTACGAAGCCACTCTAGCGACATGACGATCTTATTTAAGAGTCTCTCTTAAGCATGTCATGTCATCTTACACTCGCCCATCACTCTACATTCTCACCATTCATATTTTCTCTTCATTCCCTATCATCACATATTTTTACCACCGCTATCACCATCCTTTGTTTGGCAATCTTACTTAACTACTCGCACGACATGGCGATCTCACTTAAGAGTCCCTCTTAAGGATGATTTGTCTTCTTGCCTTTCCCCATCACTACACACCCTTCACCCTTAACCTTTTTCTCACCATTCCCCATTATCACATCCTCTCACCTCCTCTTCCATTCTCGCAAACACCACTTCTCGCTTTCCCACTTGTCATCTCCAATGTTGCTCATTTGGAAATCTTACTTAAACCACTTTTGTTACATAACAGTCTTACAACAGGTTCCTCCCTACACTAAAATCATCATTTTGAACTTCTCCCTTGCCTCATTCTTTGTTCACTTTGTTGATTGCTTCTTCCACCTGGTCTCTCCAACCAACCACATTTTCCTCGTACTATTATCCTTTCTCCACCTATCATCTCACAACCTACGTCTAATATCTTCCGCCTACAATCACGTTCTTTTCCCTCATTTTTCCCTTCTTGATCCATCATCCTTTATATTGTTTCTTCCCATTCTTTTCATGTCTTGTTTCTTCATCCTCACCTCGTTTGTCCTCATCTCCCGCATCCTCTCCTCGCACTTTCACCTAGTCCCAACTCATCCCTCCCATTTTCTTTACTCTTTCACTTCATCTTCTCAAATTCTCCCACATTTCTACCCACACATTTGTTCACCATTATTGTTAACATTCCTCTATTCATTATTTCATCATCATATTCTAATTCCTGTGCTAATAATTATTAGTGGCCTTTCCCTAAAAATCATCAATCGTCATCCCGCATGACCTCATTCACTCCCTTGGACCTTCTAGATTTTCCCTTCATTCCTTCCTTCCTCTAAGCCCACCACTCATTGTTAGTGGGCTTTCCCTAACATCCCTTTGTTGGCGTTACCCTTTCCAATCCTTATTACCTTTCTCCTTTTCTTCATTTTCTCTCTCACACTTCCTCACCACTCATTGTTAGTGGACTTTCCCTAACATCCCCTCATTGGCATTGCCTCTTTTATCCCCCATTCTCTTTTCTCTCCTGTTCTTTTCCCCCAATCCCACCCTTTCTTATCGCTTCTTCCCTATCTCCCCATCTTCCCTTTGCCCTCTTCAATATCTTTACTATTCTTCATCATACATCCTTTGTCTATTTTCTTGTAATCCTAGTATCCTCATTTCATGCATCTCCACATCTTTTCCAATCTGTGTCATTCCTCCCCTCTTTCTTCTCTTTACATTCCTCATATTATTCACTTTCCACTTATTATCCCCTTTCTGTATTCCCTTCCTTCTACATCATTTTCTTTGTTATCCTCTTTTCTCTCTCACCCCTCATATTATTTCACTTTCTCTTGTATTGTCTTCTTCCCCTTTTTTACATCATGTTTCCTCCTTACTTCCCCATTGATAACTTGGCTCTTCAACGTTGTCCAGTCTTTTTTATCATCCCACCCTCCACATGCATCTCCATGCGGTCTGTTCCATATTTTTTGCCTTGGTATTCCTCACAATGACACAGTTCCTTCAATATTCTCCCTGTATTCAGCTCTATCCTCCTTTCCTCTCCCCTGATTTTCATGTTTCTTCTAACCACCTCTCTTTTTCTCTACCACCCCTACCTTTTCGTTCATTTCTGTACCCATTTCTCTTCTTTTCTCTACTCTTTTTCACACTTTCCTCGCCCCTCGTAGTTTCTTTTTTTCTCCGTTCTACTTCTTCTTTCGTCCTCTTTCAATTTTTCATCGATTTTACCCCCTAATCCCACCTCGTCTTCTCCTTCTTATTTATCCTTCCCCATTTCTCGCTTTTCTCAACTCTATCATTTATTTTGCTTTCATACATCCCTCTTTATTATCTATGTTGCTTCCTTCATTTGGCACATCTCTCTATTTAATACCTGTCATCCTCTACTATGTCATTTTCCTGTTCTTCTACTTATTTGTCCTTCATCATTCCCTTCTTCCCCTATCATCCCTCTCATTTATTCTCTTCTACTTCGTTCATTCCTTTTTTATCCCTCTCCTATCTCCATGACCCTTAACATTTCCTACTCTTCTCATAATCAACCCCAAATCATATTCATTCCCTTTTCTCTTTCCCATTTCATCTTCCCACACACCCTCACACCTAGCATTCAAGGCAGATTGAATCCTTTCTCCATTTACATCATGCTGGTCATTCCAATCTCTTCCACTCCATTATCGTCCTCTTCTCCGCAAAATTCATCTCTCATGTTTTCGAAGAGCTCTATCATATATTCTATTCTCGTATCGGCCATCTTGAGGGGGAATCATCATATTTGTCCATAATCACATCTTCTCATGACATTTTTTTCTTTGAGGATACCATGACATCCGTCACTCACCACCTTCTATTCTCCCCAAAAAACATTCGCTCTAATTTCTTTATTAAGAAAAGTAGATTGAATTATTCCCCCATCTCGTCTATTTTCTTTGAAAGGAAACTACTTTTATAATACCCTTCCAAAGAGGGGCAACTGTAGACACCCTAATTTCACATATGTTTTAAATCAGTTAGTTCCCCTTCCTCATTTCTCACAAAATTACACTTTGATTTAATCAAATATAATTTGATTAATTATCCTTTTTAAAATCCCAAAAATAACCCAATCCTCACCACATGTCATTATTCTCCATGTTTTTCTACTATTGAATTGAAAATTCAAAATAAAATGTAACATTCTCATTTTAAGACTTTAGAAACAAGGGAATTTTTTTTTGAAATGTAATGTTCTTTTTTCTAAATAAAACATCATTTTGAACACACATTCCATGCCAATCAATCTCATAACAGATAACCATATGCAACTGTAATGACTCGGTATACTACCGATCTCTCATTCCATGACTTGGTTACCAACCGATCTCTCATGTTAACTTAAAGTATATAATACTTTATGTATACTACGTATACTTGGTTTCCTACCCTATTTCGAGTACTGAGTGATCTGTTTAAAGAACCTATTTGAATATTTGCTACCAATATTCATCTGACATCACGTTGCTTTAAACTAGGTGACATAGGACAACGCAACCAACAACTTACGATACTTTGGCCAAAGATTTTCAACATATTGTTCATGTTATTATTCCTAGACGACATACTCATCATTTTGGAATACGTCCTTCACCTCACCCTTCCGTATTTTTTCATCTAGATCTACACACATTTGGACTTGAACTTAGTTCCAAACTAGGTCAAGTTAGTAGCATGTTTTGGATAGGTAGTAGCTTTTTATGACTCACCAACTCTTCGTGGTCCCCACTCACCTAAAATCCTCTACTTATGAATTAAAAATCCAATTCAAATTATCACTCATTCTTCATGGTCCCTACTCACCTAATCTTGCCCACATTTTCAAACCATGATTACTTAAATTACTCTAAGTTAATCACTTTCCCAAGCTATAAATACAGTCTTACCCCTCCCCTCTAAGGATACAAAGAATAAACTTGAATGCCCTGTCTAAGTTCTTGCATTCTTTGAGCAAAGAACATCCTTCCACCTCGTCCTAATGCCCAAAGAAGCCTCATCTTAAAGCACCCCAAATCCATAATCATTTTATCCATTTAGTGCAAAGTAAATGGATCATTGTTGCAGAAAGGTCTTGCTTCATTTTGAGAAAAACACCTACATGTCACACAATCAAGGCTCAATCCATGTTTCCTAGCCCATTCTGAGGTTTGCTACGGAACGCTAAGGAAGAGGTATTATTGATAGTATTTTACTTCTTTGTTAGTAGTGCATTTTTTCTAGCTTATAATATGTAATGTCTCAAAGTCCTAAAATTCTCATGTTCTTATCCAAACCCCATCCGAGCCACCCCAAATTCAACATATGTATTCTAATTCGATTGTTGAGATGAAAAGATAACTCTTTTAAGAACCAATTAGCTATTCAAACCTTCAAAAATCAAGTTTCTGGCCTAAATTTTCAAGAAAAGTGTATTATCCAAAATCATCCAAATTCATATTATGTCCAAAATCAATGACTTCAAGACAAAGTATTAATGAAATCCTTTCCCACGTCATCTACAAGTAAAATAAGCATCATGTTATGTCAATGTAAGGTTCTCTCCAATTTCAGTAAGCAACTAACTGAAAATAAATTAGCAGATGATGGAAAATCTAGTTTTTTCTATAGAGAATGACTAGACTAACAGTGGTGTTTTTTACCAACATTAAGGAAGGAAAAATATTAAGAATCATAAACACATATGAAAATGTAGAGATAGAAATTTCTTAATAGATTGATTCAGATGAAAAAGAGGAGTGAATTCTTGAAAAAGTTTAGCACAAGGAAGAAAATCCACAGAGCAAAATAACATTAAGCATAGAAAATATGATTGAAGAGGAAGAAGAGAGGATTTGGGAACGAAATTTGTTAATAAGGATTCAATCTTCAATTCATGATTCTTGTGATTTTCTTATAAGATTTTCTTAAAGAATACATTTCTTCTGATACTAATGTGGCTTTGTTCTCTGTGTTTAGACAAAATTGTTTTTTTCTTTAAAGAAAAACATTAACAAGAAAAGGAAAAAGATCTGTAGGATAATTCCGAAATAGATTTATTCTCTAATTTTAAACAAGAATATATTGTTCTTGAAGATGAAGTAGGAGTTCTCTTTCTTGAGGAGGACCATCAAAATGATTTTTTTTTTGAAATGATAGTAGAATGGATTTATTTTCCATCTTTGAAGAAGGGCCATGTTTCCTTGATGAAGATCCAAAAGTTTTTTCCTTGATAAAGATCAACAAGTTGATACAAGTTTTACAAAGGAAGACGAACAAATACCTGCAAATTCCAATTGCAACATAGAAAAACCCTAGTTCCAAGGAAAAATACATAAGTTTCTGTGTTAAAAAAGAATACCCCATAATATTTAAGACTGACTTTGGGATCTACATCACATTTCAAGCCCAATCTTGACAGCTTGGAGTTAGCAAATCATGAGCAACAACAAGCATATACATTCAGTAGGAGAAAACCATCATTTATGTTCAATTCAGAACATGAGAAGGAGCCACAACTCTTAACAAATCAGTCTAAGTTAGAATAGAGTTCCAATGTGCAAAGAGAATGGAGTGTTTATTTCTTAAAATTTGATTTTGTAGAAAACATAGAGACTGAAAGGTGCAATAAAAAAATCATTATACACTTCATGTGAGTGAATTTTGTTATCCCATAATTGATTTCATGGAAGAATTTGATAGAAAATATACATGTTTCTCCATTCAAATAACTAGGTTTTTTCAAAAGTTTCATTTATGGGTTATTAGTGTAGATTTCATTTTTCAGCAATTCGAGTAGGTTTAATTCCAGTAAATAAGATACATGGCATTGCCATACATAGTTTCAGTAGGGTTGTTTGTGTGTATGCATTTCTTTTCAGTGGTCTTTGAGCAGTTGCATGAAGATTGTTAGTAAAAAGGAGATATTTTTAGCTTTTGAGGTATAATGAAGAGAAAATAAAAGATTATTGAGTTTAATCCTTGTAAAGTCAAGAATAACCACTAATTAAGAGGTTCAAATAGTTTCAGAATTCCAACAGGCTCCTATGCCCTGAGAACCACCAAATGTTAGTAAAATCTGACCCCTAGCTTGGATTTTGCTTGATTGTCTCTTTAATTTAAGTTTGTTCCAATTCATAGAAATGCACAGCAAAAATTGAAGAAACTGAGAATCAAATGCACTTTTCAAAACTGGTTAGTAGGCACTTTCCAAGCGCATATTTCTATCAAATAAAATCCGTTTTGCGCAAAAAACTTGCATAGAATAAGCCTAATGTGAGGAGAACACAATCATGTGAAAAATTGCAGAATCTCATCCCATATAAGAAGTGTCCAACATTTGAAAATTGACTTTTATGCAGATTTTGATGACTATTTTCTACATTTTCCATAATTTCAAAACAAGTATGATAAAGACTAAACTATGAATGAAGAAACCATGACGATAAAAACATGTAATGCAATTAGTTTCACAGTAGACAAAGTTGTCAATCAAAAGATATTGCTGCACAAAATCACCCTATATAAGAGATTTTTACCTACACAATTTTCAACCAAAAAGAAGCTTAAAATCTATTGCGCAAGGTTTGACTAATATTTGTTGATTCCAAAATATAAAATATCCTTTTGAGCGTCTTTCTGAAAGCTTTGTAACCATATACAACACTTTGGTTGTTGACAATTATTGAGGTTGTGCAACATTGATTTTCATGTTGGTAGGGTAATTGGAACTCTACAATGAAAGAAGCTCCAAAGTTATTGTGCAAGGTTTAAGTTGACTTAACTTTGTTGTTTCCAAAATATAAAAAATATCATTTTGAGCTTTTTTTTGAAAGCCTTCCATCGACATATAACACTTACATTGTTGACTTATTGACGTTGCAAAATGTTGGAATTGTACAATGAAAGAAACTCTTAAGCTATCACGCAAGGTTTAAGTTAACTTTTTTTTTTTGTTTTGAATACATAAAAATACCCCTTTGATCATCTTTCTGAGAGCTTTCCAACGTTGTATAACATTTTTGGTGTTGATAATGATTGACACTACACAACATTGACTTTCATGCCAACAAGATAATTGGAATTGTACAATGAAAGAAGCTCGGAAGCTTTGTGCAAGATTTAAGTTGACTCGACTTTGTTGTTTCCAAAATATAAAATACCCCTTCAAGCATCGTTCTGAGAGATTTCAAACAATATATAACACTTATGGTGTTGAGAATGATTGACTCGCACAATTTTGATTTTCATGCTAGCAAAGGTAATTGAAACCTTACTACGAAACAAGAACATGAGCTATTGAGCATGGTTTAAGATAACTTTGTTATTTACTAAATTTAAAAATATCCACTCCGCATAAGGGCTTGTCCATGGCGGTGCCTTTTGCTACCTCAATTTAGAAAAAACTAATTTTAAAAAAAAATCTTAAAATATCCTTTTGAGTGCTTTTCCAAGAGCTTTTCAATAATATATAATACATGCATGTTTTAGTCTACAAAATCACATTTGTGTTTTTGGGATGTTGATTTGTTTGTTCCCAATTGCAATAGGTTTTGGGTCATATCTTTTGATCAACAACTCCGTTTTCTTCACCATTTGGTGTGTTGGAAAGCTTACTCTTGGGGTTACTTTTTGGTGGATATTTTGGTGAAAATGATTTAAGAGTGAGAAATTGTTCATGATTGAGTTTACCACTGGGTAATTAAAGGCATGATCTATTTATAAAATAATCACTTTATTCAAAATGGATAATCATGGCTATTGGATAAGAACAACGATTGTATGTTTTTCATGACAAACAAAGGTTCCTTTTATAAGAATAATATATTTACAGCAACTCCAATAGATTTCTTTTATTTGTGGAAGAAATCCGCAAGTTCTCTTGGCCTCATAGCCACATGGTTTCTTTTTGGATAAATATCCAAGAATTGTCATGGTCTTATGACCGCATACTTTAAAATAGGACCATAATAAAGATAAAAACATTCATTTGATTATTACAATCATTATTAAAACACTGTTTTACATATTTTAATGATCTCTCGATCTATTTTGAGAACGAAAACAAAGAAGCTGCTTCAGAAACACTTATTCTTCTTCTCATGCTTCGTAATTTGTATAAAAAGAGAGCCTCTTTATATTCTGGATCTCTTCTTCGGCTCTGCTTGGATCTCCATTTGGTTTCATAGTATTATAGCCTAGATTTAGTATTTGTGTTAAGTCAATGTTATGGCCTTTCTTTAAGCAATAACAATGGAGTGTCTTTTAGAAATAAATTGAAGGTATGGCGGTTCTTATTTACCCTTCTCCTTTCTTCTTGTTTTTAATTCCATTTCTGCATTTGAGTTAGATTTTACCTTTTCCTTTGCTAAAGGAATTGTCTATCAAAATATCTTGTTCTGCATATTCTCTATAGTCTTGCTCTGTAGTCAGATAAAGGAGAGGATCAAACTATCTTTGCGTATCACCTATTTTTTGTGATGGATGTGGTACACGAGGGTTTGCATGGTCCAATGCGGACACCTAAAATATTTGAAGCCTTGTAGTGCTTGTTGAGTAGATGACTATTCTAGGAAAATGTGGGTTTGTTTTCTGAATATAAAGAATGTCTCTCTAATTTTGTTGCTGGAAAAGCTATGCTTGAAAAACAAGGAGGGAAATGGGTAAAAATTATAAGATCAGTTAATGGGGACGAGTTCGCCTCTGATAAATTCAAGGAATTCTGCATGAATGAAGGAATGCAAAGGCAATATACTGCTCCACAATAGAATGGAGACATGGCAAAGCAGAACTGGGTAGTAATGGAGATGGCACGATGTATGCTGCATAGCCAGAATGTATCGTATCAGTACTTGGAAGAAGCTTTATATACATCTTTGTACGCTCTCAACTTTAGTCCAACACAGACATTGGAGGATGTAAATCGGAAGGAGCAAGGTCTGATAAAGCACCGAATGTCAGTAATTTTCATGTTTTCGGATCCACTGCTTCTATATTGGGCAAAATATATATGTTTGTTGGCTATTGTGAACATAGGAATGTATACGGGTGACTAGATGTCTCTACATACATGAGTGTGGTGAGTAGGGATGTTGTTGTAGATAAGAAAGTACCATTCAATTTTAGTAATGGTGAATCTCCTAAAAGTACTATAGTGGTTTTTGCTGACAATGTTTCTGGAACAAATTATGGTACTAGTGTTGAACAAGGTTCAAAGCTGAAACCACGACATGTGTCAAGTTCCAAGGACAAATCTAGTGGTGAAGAGAGTGTTTCTCAATCTTCACAACCGGAGCAAGAAAGACAACACAAGAAGCCAAAGGAATTACAGCATTAGTTTGATCATGAGTCTCTTGCCTTCTCTTCCTCTCCTATAACAAGCAATCTGAACTAAGAACTTAGAAGTATTGATCTTCGCATTGCAATAAGCCTTGTACACTTTGAGGGCTTCCTAAACTAGCCCTATCAACGTTTTGTAGGTTACAAAAGTTGGTAGAACATGGCAGAAATAGATGCTTCAGGGCACTTCCCTGTGCAAGGGGATGGACTTTTGTAGGCCTGTTTCCAAACTGGGGACCATTTTGGACTGTCAGACCCTGATCTCTGATAGACTCCATACCTGTGTGCATTGTGATTTTTTTATAAGAGCATTTTCGTCAAAATCAAAAGGTGGCATGAAGCCAGTAAATTAGTCATTGCCACTTGAGTGCCATCAATAAAACTATTTCCTTAGAGCTAAGACAATAGCCACCTTGTCTTAGGGCCATTTCACGTTGCTTCTCAAAATAAACTTCACAGAGGATTGTTTTAAACAAATCCATAAAGTCAAGCTAAGCTCGACGAAAATTGGATTGTATTTTCTCCTTTCCTAAAGTACCTGCTAGGATCTCGTTTAAGAACTTTTGAAACAGTAATATAATCTAGCATTTGGAAAAAAATTAAGTCGTTTGTTCAGAGTGCAACACCCGACACCTCTATATAGACAAACACATCTTATGGTCTATCATTTCTAGTATTACCATATGAGCATATAGAAACTTGTGGCAAACTCAAATCTCTCATGTTGACGAACACTTATGCAGGCCTATGGTCATTTTTGTTCTACTTATATAGTGCGGTTGCTACCACCATCATTACAGGAATTTTCCAACTTGTAAAAGAAATCAGTTTGATGTGGAGTACAAGCAAGAACTTAACTAAATTGGCCACCTAAGTGCTATCACCTTAAACATAATATTGTAACTTGCATTACAGATTGAAATTGCCAACCCCTCTTGGGTTTCAAACTTTCAACGCATAATTCTACCAGTTAGAATTGAGCAAATAAAGGTGGCAGTTATCACAGGTCGATACAATTCTGTGTTTTCAACATCTTCTATAACTTGTAATAATAAAGGGCTCAATTTCTGTTGCTAGCTGCTTTTGGTATTCTCTATGGGAACCACAAAACCTCAAACTACTCTGGTTCATCACAAAAGCCACTAGCTGCTTTTGGTATTCTCTTTGAGAACCACAATACGAGAATATAAGACTTATTTATAAGGTGCCTAACTACAAATTGGTTGTAACCGGTTGTAACTACATCAACCGTTTTGTAACTATTTCTTTTATACTAAATAGACAGACAGAGTCTCCAATGTGTGCATTCCGGTTTCTCTTCATTCCATCTTTGTACATTCTATTCTTTCTTTTTCCTTTCTCTCTCCGCATATTCTAACATTGGTATCAGAGCACGGTAAGTAAGGAGAAAGAGAAGGAAGGAGGTCATCATTTTTGCTGCTGTTACAGTCATATTCGCAAAAAGGCTGATTATATACACAAACGTGAATCACAAAAGGACAGAAAAAGTGGCTGCGAATACCAACTAGGGCACGGGACAATTATTTTCACAGATTTTGCAAGGAAATCAACGGAAATCACAAGAAGATTTTTGAGGGACATCATTTAGGGCTTCTTCGAAGGCCACGACATAAAGTCATGCTGCAAACACAGTCGTGGAAGGGCACACTTTCAAGCCATTACAGTCAAACCAACAACACTGCAACCAGACGCAAATATAGTCACGATTTTCGAGTATGAAATAACCACAAAACCAGAACAAATACATTCGTCACAATTTCTAAAGGCTACAAGTCAACAGGTACAACATTTGCAAATTTCTAGGGCACAAAATTCTGCTGTCGTATAAGAGCAGTAAACCAGTCGTAGGGCAGAGGAACTGATATTTTATTTATCTTGGTAAATGTGCATTAATATTTATTTTATTTTATGGAAATTCCAGTAGAAAGATATTCTGGTCTATCTTTTCATACATGGAAAGTGAAAATACAAATGCAACTTATGAATAAAAATTCGTGGGATTGTCATGTTCGCGCCAATGATGTGCTCAAGGGTAAAACCACATCAAATACAGCCAATATAGCCATGGTTGAAGACCCGCCAGATGCAAAAGGTAGTGAGTACAATGACGAATACGCAATATAAAGTTGCTCTAAACTTTGAAGGCAAGAAAGGATACAGGGTAGATGAACCTCAATATGGATGGTTGCTTAGATAATTCGGGAGATTGTGTATCTTGGAAATTATACCCTCACGAGGGTCCATGAGACAACTTGATGGAGCTTGTGGATGACTCAATATGGATGGTTATCCAATAATTCAAGAGATTCGTGATTCGGGAGTTCAGGGAGGTGGAATCTGGGAACTCGGGAATTCAACTCAAGAGTTACACCTTTACGAAGGTCATGAAGCAACTTGATGGAGCCCTACGTAGTCATAGTATTGCTTTCAGAGTGAAAGCCTCTGAAGATTACATAATTTTGTTTTGTTAGAATGTTTGTTGTTTCTTTATGTAGAATAAGTCTTAAGAGGGGGTATGAGAATATAAGACTTATTTATAAGGTGCCTAACTACAAGTTGGTTGTAACCGGTTGTAACTACATCAACCATTTTGTAACTATTTCTTTTATAACAAGTAGACAGACACAGTGTCTCAATGTGTGCATTCCGGTTTCTCATTCCATCTTTGTACATTCTATTCTTCTTTTTCCTTCTCTCTCCGCATATTCTAACATTGGTATCAGAGCACGGTAAGTAAGGAGAAAGAGAAGGAAGGAGGTCATCATTTTTGCTGCTGTTACAGTCATATTCGCAAAAAGGCTGATTATATACACAAACGGAATCACAAAGGACAGAAAAAGTGGCTGCGAATACCAACTAGGGCACGGGACAATTATTTTCACAGATTTTGCCAAGGAAATCAACGGAATCACAAGAAGATTTTTGAGGGACATCATTTAGGGCTTCTTCGAAGGCCACGACATACAGTCATGCTGCAAACACAGTCGTGGAAGGGCACACTTTCAAGCCATTACAGTCAAACCAACAACACTGCAACCAGACGCAAATATAGTCACGATTTTCGAGTATGAAATAACCACAAAACCAGAACAAATACATTCGTCACAATTTCTAAAGGCTACAAGTCAACAGGTACAACATTTGCAAATTTCTAGGGCACAAAATTCTGCTGTCGTATAAGAGCAGTAAACCAGTCGTAGGGCAGAGGAACTGATATTTTATTTATCTTGGTAAATGTGCATTAATATTTATTTTATTTTATGGAAATTCCAGTAGAAAGATATTCTGGTCTATCTTTTCATACATGGAAAGTGAAAATACAAATGCAACTTATGAATAAAAATTCGTGGGATTGTCATGTTCGCGCCAATGATGTGCTCAAGGGTAAAACCACATCAAATACAGCCAATATAGCCATGGTTGAAGACCCGCCAGATGCAAAAGGTAGTGAGTACAATGACGAATACGCAATATAAAGTTGCTCTAAACTTTGAAGGCAAGAAAGGATACAGGGTAGATGAACCTCAATATGGATGGTTGCTTAGATAATTCGGGAGATTGTGTATCTTGGAAATTATACCCTCACGAGGGTCATGAGACAACTTGATGGAGCTTGTGGATGGCTCAATATGGATGGTTGTCCAATAATTCGGGAGATTCGTGATTCGGGAGTTCAGGGAGGTGGAATCTGGGAACTCGGGAATTCAACTCAAGAGTTACACCTTTACGAAGGTCATGAAGCAACTTGATGGAGCCCTACGTAGTCATAGTATTGCTTTCAGAGTGAAAGCCTCTGAAGATTACATAATTTTGTTTTGTTAGAATGTTTGTTGTTTCTTTATGTAGAATAAGTCTTAAGAGGGGGTATGAGAATATAAGACTTATTTATAAGGTGCCTAACTACAAGTTGGTTGTAACCGGTTGTAACTACATCAACCATTTTGTAACTATTTCTTTTATAACAAGTAGACAGACACAGTGTCTCAAATGTGTGCATTCCAGTTTCTCTTCATTCCATCTTTGTACATTCTATTCTTTCTTTTTCCTTTCTCTCTCCGCATATTCTAACACACACAGCCTCAAACTAGTCTGGTTCATCACAAAAGCAATGTCAAAGACATCACCGGGGAAATTTCATTTGAAGGTCGATTTGAAAAAAATGCTTCCAAACATCTTCTGCCAACAAATTAAGCAACACATAAAAATGTTTATGCTAGCATTGTGAATATTTGTAATCAAAGGACTCCAACAACTCCATATATTCTTCGAGTGCAGATCAGTAAACCTCAAGGTCAATAAATGCTAAAGACATTAAGAATCTGATGAGAAAGCTGGGCAAGTACTAGCTCTTCCTCACATTCAAGAAAAAAAGCATTTCGATTCTGCAGGGAAAATGCTACCATCTTATAAGGCCGAAAAGATTCCAGTTGTTCAGTGTAGACTAATTACACCTCGGGTTTTAATTATTTAAGAGCATATCTTCTGTATTTTCTTAGAAATGTTTGGCAAACTCAATATTATCAAGTTATGCCATTTTTATGCCTACCTATGAAAACTCTGTATGCCATTTTTATGCCTATCTAAGAAATGTTTGGCAAACTCAATATTACCAAGCAATATAACATGTTCGGATCTTGGGATTGGATGCTACATCATATTACATAAGTCCCTGGTTTGGTCTTTTGGTTAAGAATCCATATTGAAAGTACAAAGTTTTGAGTTACATTATTGAGATTCATACACACTGCTAATTGCAGCACCGGGGAGGCTAGGGCCTGATATTTGCGATTAGGGAAGGAAAACAAGGAGTAATTTCCTACGAAATAAGTCAGTATAATTTTATATACATCCAAATTGAAGTACCTATATGGTCAGACCAATCACTGGTAGAGGAATGGCTGGGGATCTCCCAGAGCATAGCAGGGCTTGATCATTACAATTGGGCAAAGATAGAAACCAATAATTTCTCATTAAGCTAGGCAAATTTATATCATGGTTTAAACATCTACAACAAATTACATGGCCAGACGACTCACTGAGAAAAGAAGTATGATTAATGGTCTTGCTGGGAATCTCCCAGAGCATAGCGGGGCTTGATCATTGCAATTGGGTAAAGATGGAAACCAATAATTTCTCATTAAGCTAGGCAAATTTATATCATGGTTTAAACATCTACAACAAATTACATGGCCAGACGACTCACTGAGAAAAGAAGTATGATTAATGGTCTTGCTGGGAATCTCCCAGAGCATAGCAGGGGTTCATCTTTGCCATTGAGCAAGGAACAGATGCAACAGTATCGTATCAAAAATGGCAAAACATTATCATTCCATAATCATTCACATCATCAAATTACATAGTCAGACCACTCGCTGATAAAAGAAGTGTGATCCATGGTCTTGCTGGGGACCTCCTTGAGCATAGCAGGGCCTTTCTTGCCACGCACCAGCTTAGCAGGATTCCCAACAGCAGTAGTATAGCTAGGCACATCAATCAGTACAACTGACCCTGCCCCAATTTTAGCCCCCTCCCCAATCATAATATTCCCCAAAATAGTAGCCCCTGCTCCAATGAGCACGCCATCCCCAATCTTAGGATGCCTGTCACCCCCATACTTGCCGGTGCCCCCTAATGTAACATGATGGAGAATAGACACATTATTCCCTATTATAGCAGTCTCCCCCACCACAACTCCAGTGGCGTGGTCAAAGAACACCCCTTTCCCAATCCTTGCAGCAGGGTGTATATCCACAGAAAACACCTCAGATACTCTGCTTTGTATTGCAAGGGCTAAAGACACCCTGCCCTGGTTCCATAGCCTGTGAGCCACCCTGTGGGTTTGGCAGGCCAGGAACCCCTTGAAGTTGAGCATGCACTGAATCAATGATACACACGCAGCATCTCTCTCTCTGAAGGCCCAGATATCCGCTCTGATGCAATCCCTGATGTGGGCATCTTCCATGAATGTGTCTGCAACCAGATTATAGAGCTGTGAATTCAAGAGAGTGGAGTTCGAGAGTTTGTTACCCAAATGGAAAGCTAGGGCCTTCTCCAGAGACCTGTGGGCTAGTATGGTGGAATACAAATAGCTTGCCAACGTGGGTTCTGCCTCTGCATCCCTTATAGCCTCCCTCCTCATCTCAAGCCACAGTTCATCGCTCGCTGCAAGATGCTCTACCTCTTCCTTAATGTCGCTTCTCGCTTGATCTGTTTTTAATACCATGGCCATTGATACCAGGGCTTTTTTGCTTCTAGGTCTCCAAGATGCGTTTTCTCCATTGAATACAGTGTCGTTTCTGGTTTTCTTTCTCAGTCCCAAATGGGTGTCAGTTTTCTGAGAAAATTTTGTCATAAGACACTGATTTGGATTGGAAAAACTCTTAATATGTGCAGAACCGCATAAAACTTCAATACCCAATTGCGGACCAAGCCGCAAATTTGCCATGTTTGCCACTACCATGCACTGTCTATTATTCGAACAGAGAGAGAGCCGCATTTTGAATTGGAGTCCATGCCCAAACCTATTTCTGTGAAGTGGATATAAATACTTTCAAGTGTCATTGAATCAAAATCATGGTGACCAAATCCAATCTCGTTTTGTCATTCCTTACTATGATTAAAAGGTCAGATTAATTCGATCTCCTTTTGTGATTAAGTCACATAAGGCGTCTCGTAAAAACTTAAATAAAAAAAATTAAACCATTTGCGATGTTGTCCTGAGAAAGAATTAAGATACACGAGGCGTCAACTTTGGCGGAAACGGTGGGTCCTAAAGAGCTTACTACTAATCGATTTTATCCTCGACAGAGCGTCAAACAAGGCGAGTTTGAAAGTAACCCCACATTTGGATATCTCAAGGAGGCGGATTATTCATTACAGTTGTCCCATGTTTGGGGACAGTTAGCTAAGGAATTATGGAAGAGTTTTGTTGGGTTCATGGGTATTAAAGATAGATATAAAGAGCTGTTTGAGGGAGTTAGTTAAGAAGTTATGTTTGGTATGTGCAAGAGTTTTGTTTGGTCCAATTATTTGATAAGAGATTTTATAATGGTAATTTAGAAAAATTAGTGAATATGTAATAATTGAGAGTTTCAAATAAGGAGATGTTAATATAAAACAAATATCACCAATTAATTATTAAAATTATATGTAAATATTTTTATTGTATATTAGAGAAATATTATAATTATATCAACCGGGATGACTTTAACGGAATGAAAACTTTTCAATCCTTAACAGCTAAATCTAAAAATCTTTGTAATTTCGGATTCAAACAAAAATAATAATACAATAACCATAAATAAAATTCTAATTTTTTTAAATTAGTTATGAAAAACTCTTTTTAAATAGAGACTTTTTAAATATAAAAGATACCCACCCACTAGACAAGTTGAGTGTCCTTTATTGATTTCAAAGATTCTGCCATGATGATTTAAAAAGTACACATTCTTAAAATGTAATGATGGCAAACCCCTGGTTCAAATTGTAAGTTTATTATTAATATCAAAAGTGAGTGAGGGAAAAACTATAATTCAGGTGTAACATATCCCATAATATTGTTATAATAAAGAACTTGTGAATTATTGAGGGCGGGCTCACAAGATACAAAAGACTTTTCAGTGATAGTACATTGAATGGTGTAAATAACGTGGTAAGGCTTTGCACACTCAAAGTTGTTTTAGAATTCATAAATTATTATTTATAATTATTTGCTTATTCTAAAAAGTTTTATAAATATTTATGAATTATTAAATTGTATATATTTGTATATTTATGTATTTGTTGATTATTATATTTATTGATTTATGATGGTTCATATTTTTTAGATGTTTCTTTTCTTTTGTTTATATTTTCTCATTTTGTTACGACTTGTGTCTAAAATATTCAAACACTTTTGGACTTGTCCAAAAGTATTAGAAGGCTCTTGGGTCCATTTGGGTGGTCCCTTACAACACTTTTCCATATCATCTTTGTTCTATTTTGTTTGCTTTTTCACCATTATAATTCTAGTTCGGGCATAAATAAAATTCTAATTTGAAAATAATTTATTTATAAATTCACAAACATTCTAGTTCATTTAAATATAGTAGAGAATCTAAAGAATTCATTAGTACAATGAATTATTCTAACACTTACATGCATTCTAGAAGAAATCAAGTAATCATGAGAGCATTAATTAAAACACACAAGTTAATCTTAGACACACACCGTACAACATTACTTTATATGTTATTGGAGCTACTCCAATCATCGAGGATTTTTGTTTTCAATATTTTTATAGTGTAGGGGCTTGAGAACTATCAAATTAATTTGTTTTTCTCTAGTTATTACTGGGCCCAAAATGAATTGTGTTTTCCTAAAGTTTTCAAATATCTTTGTCCAAATAGGGCAAGAAGAAGAAACATGTCCTTTAGGTGATTCGAGCAAAAGTGTGGGAAGCTAAACAAGGTTTTTGAAGATCAAACCATTCAATTATAGTCGTCAAATTATTTTAGAGCTAACTACACTATTTTTAGAGCATCCAAAAAGCTTTGTAAGTCTTCATGAGAGTACATAATGGTCCCGAAAAACTTCTATGTTTGTTGCCAAATGTGTAAGTCAAATACAAGTCATGTTTGAGCATGCATTTACAATGTTATATTCTCACAACTATAAAAACATTGCAAAATGAAAATCAACTAAGCCTAAACCTTGCTTGTCACCTTCATTCTCTAGTTTTGGAATTAATTAATTTGGGTCTATTGTTTTCTTGCACCTATTATTTAGCCTAGTAAATGCAATTAGGTATTTTTGTTGAAATCTAATGATAACCCATTTATCCCTAATGCATGTTAGTGAACTATTCTTGAGGGTTAAATCTAGTTTCATATAAATTTATCTAATTTTTTAGGAAAGATTTCATTTCATGCTCTTAAATCCCAATCTTAGTTTACATCTGTCTGATTCCATACCATTGTCTTTTCTTTGAAAATTCCTCAAACCCTAGGTCCCTTGCATGCAATGTTTGATCTTAATCTATACTACCAAAATTGATTAGATCTAATGATTCAATTAGGAAGAACCAATGTAATTCAAATTCTTTTGGTCAATTCTAGGTCTCACTTGAAAATAAAAATGGAGTATAAAAAGATAATTAGTATTGTTCCAAAAAAAAAAACTTTATATTGTAAATAATGGGAATGATGTGACATTGAGTGATAATATTGTGAATGGATTTGAAATTGACAATGCATGTGAAATAGACCGTGATAAAAAAAAATACTTAGATGAACAAGATAGGGATGATAATATTGCACATTTTGGAAGAAAAAAAATGTCATGGGACACCTTAATGCAATGGTTGTATTAATTAAAATATTGAAAGAGTGAGTCAAAACACAATTCAAGGGGCTCAGGTGGAAAACCATGAAAGGGTTAGAGTTGAATATGTACTCTATATTGTGGATAATAGATACATGAGTATTCATAATGATTATAATGCTCTTAAGTTTAGAAAATTTCTTTCAAGTCACATTAATCAAATAATTTGTATAAGTATTGTTATAAAGGAGTTATAACCTATGCTTCCACATGTAGTCAATTCTCAAACTTTTTTGAATCCTATAGACAATCCATTATCTCTTGCTTCCAATGTTGCTTTGATTATTCCTCATGTTCCTTCTACATCTCAACATGTTTCAATTATTTATCAAAATATTCTTATTTCTAAAAAAAACAAGTTTCTCAAATTCTTCGTGTTCATCGACATTTTCCCATTGCTTCTTAGATATCTTCTATTTGTCAATACGTTTCCATTTCTTCTTAACTGCCTTATATTCCTGTATCACAAAAAACACTTAGTATATAAATAAGAATCTTTGCAAACCTTTGTCAAACCCACGTAGACTTTCTTGAAACATTTTTGTGTAGTGTGGGAATAATAAAGGAAACACAAACATGTGAGAATGTCTAGAATTCCTACATGGAGAAATGTTGAAAGATCTTGTATGATGGTTTGAAAGTTTTATATGGGAAGGATCTTGTGCAAACATATTAATAGCTTGTGCACAACATCTATGGTTTTTCTGTAATGTCCCTTTTTTCGGGACATTATTAATATTTATTTTTTCATTTGCATTATAACCCGTTGGCATGCCTAGCGCTATAAGTGGGAGTCTTTTTAATTAGTTTAATGTGCACATAGGTTAGTTACTTTTATTTATTTAATTAAAAAATAAATAAACTGCATATAGTCTTAGTATTAAATATTTTAATGAGAATTTATGTTTTCCCTCCAAAAGGGAAAGGTCGGTCTTTATTGGATATTGCGCCCCTTAGTTCTATAAAAGGGAGGTTACATTTCTTTAAAGGGTGATGTTGGATGATCATTTGATTTCACTCCATGATTGAAGTGTTGGGATGTATGCCCTAGTCCTTGCATTTTGCTCTCTCTCATTTGGAAGCCATTGTTGAAGACATTGAAGACTCTCTTGTTCCATTCATTGTGTTGAAATGTCTTTGTGCATGATTCATGCTTGCTAGCATTGGTGACTTGTTTGGATGTGTGGCACATTTATTTGAGGAGAATATTTGGATGTTAATGATGATTATTGAATGTTTTATGATATGATTTTAATGTTGTAATTATTCCAGCCCTAGTGACTTGAATGAGCGATTGATTGTCATGTTTTGGTGATATTTGAAGTGGTTAACAAAGCTAGTTTATTTCCGTATATTTATTCCAGCTATGGCGACTTGATTTGGGCATTATTCTAACATGTTTCAAGGGCAAATCATCTAAATTCATAATTTGATCTTTATTGGCTTGTTTTGCTGAGTTTGAACTATTATTTGGGGTGCATTAGAGGGTTACAAAGTGCTGGAAATAATTTAGTAAATTTATTCTAACCCTAACAATTGGCTTTAAGGTTTTGGGGGTTGTTTTGGAGGGTTTTCGGTGGTCTAAAATTTCAGGTTTTAATATCTTTGGAAAGCTCTTGAATTATAGATTAATCTGCACTTTATTTCATGACAAAAGACAGTATTGAGCAAGTTATGAATTTTCCAAGTTTCAGTTGTATGTGTCAGGGTTTTATCTACATAGTTTCAGATTTCGTGGGTTGATTTGCATGCCTTCTATTTATCCAAAAATTGTGATCTATAACTTGTTAGAAAGCTAAAAATGTGAAGAATTTTTTGGCATTGTTTTGATAGAAAAATATTGCGTGGTGAAGGAGTTATTAATTTTTGAAGTTTGCAACAGTATAGTGCATTTACTAATTAATTACTGATGTAATTAATTTTCAGATTTGAAGTGATTAATTTCCTAACTGGTTCTCTCATCTAATCCACCACCTTGGCTCACTCCAACCCTATTTGGGTTGTATTGAAGCTAACATTGGATTATTTGAGGTCGAACTATGAGGGTTTAGTCCTTCTAGAGTCAATTCAATAAATTAAATTGCATATTTAGATAATATCCCAAAAGTGGATATTACATTTTCTCAACATGTGCACCATTTATAAAGTTCATATGAATAATTTCTCTCATCTACGTGCACCTGTAATGATTAGTTATCTCCTTAACTATACTGTCACCCAATCCATTTTCTTTGTGATAAGAATTACTTGGATACTAGAGATTTCTCATCCAATGGTAACTCCCCCATAAGTGATTACCAATAAATCAGCTCATCTCAATCGTATATTGATATGAAAATGGTATTAAATCTTTGCAGAGGAATCTTTCCTCAAAAGGGATATTTACTTTCACCTATTTATTTCTATAAATAGAAGGGTCAAAGATATTAGGAGGGGAGTTGAAGGAAATCTATAGTAGAGCTAGTGAAAATATAACTATACATCATTTGGAGTCAATTCAAAAGAGAGCGAAGTTGGTTCGAGTAGAGTCTTACAAGGATACAAGTCTCATTTGGATAGTTTAGTCCTATTGCATTCCATCGTTGTTACATTTTGTGCAAATCATGTTGGAAATAGGGTCATTTTTGTGCCACAATGTGATTTTTTTTGTTCATTGAATTGATTTGTGGCATGGATCCAACACTAATTCGTGGTGTAATTTTTCTTGTAGTTGCGATACAAATTTTATGTGGATTTATAACACCTCGTTTACCACTTCTCTTCACTTGGATTTAAGGGAATTTTTTGTGCACATATTCCAATCATGGCATTTTCCATCTTTTCTACAACTCATATTTGAAGCACAGTTAGGTGCCTCTTGGATATTGCGAGTCCAAGTTGGTCACATATGTTATAAGCTATCTTGAAGACACAAAATAAGGCACATGATAGCATGACCCTTAAAAAGATTGTTACTTTCCTTTCCTATTCAATATTCACCAAGTAACACACGAATAGTTTATTTCGATTTTAAATAGACACAAATAATCTCTATTGTTGACATTTTACTTATGCCAATCCAAACAACCTCATGTAGATTTTCTTTCATTTTATTTACACCATCTTTAACAACCTCCACTAACTTTATGTTGAAAGCTAGATTAGATACATATTTTTATAAGAATATATATATATGAGATGGACAACCAGATTGAATTTTCATACATTTCCTTTATCTACTTTAAGACATAATGGAGTAGAGATGTCTCCTAATTTCCCCCATACTAATGATGACAATAAAGGTGTTTAAAGTGTAGGAGTCCATTGATAATGAGCATGTGAGGTAATTCATCTTGAGCTCTAAAATTGTCTATCTTAAGTTCCTATATATTGATGAAATTTAGAATTGTTCAGATAATTCTTTATCTTAAGTTATACTAATTACAATTAAAATGATAGCATACATTAAATCACATTGTCTTTACTAAAAACCAATAATAAAACCAACACAAAGACCATCTAATGATTGATTAAACTAATATTATAAGTAAATAAAAACTAATAATAATAATACATAAGTGATCAATCGCATTATTAGTCTTTAACAGACATTTAATGTGTTTGTCTAGTACTTTGTTTTCCCAAAAACAAAAAAAAAGGAAGAAAAACTAGCCTTTAATAAGTCAAGGTTATCTAAATATCTTGGAATTAGAAGAAACACCAAAATACATATGGTTTTATGTCTCATCCAGTGTTAAAAACAAAATTTCCTCTACAATTTCTATCAAATTTATAGTTCATTTACATTTTAGAATGAACATTATATGTTTTATAAGTGTCATTCATCTTTCTCTCTTTATTTTTTCATATTTTCTAAATTTAATACAAATTTAGGATAAATCAATTTACCACTTCACTCTTCACTTGCATTTTAAGAATTTTCCCCATATCTTCCATCCATGGCATTTACCATATTTTTTGTTTAATGTTCACTAAGTGACACAAGAACCATTTTTTCCTTTCAAAACATTCATGAATAATTCAATTTTCTCGTGTTTCACTTGTGCCACCCTAACAAACTTATCTAGCTTTCTTTTAATTTCATTTACACATTCTTTATAAACTTCATCTAGTGTTATGTTAGAGGCTAGGTGAAATTGTAACATTCTAAGATAATATGCTTATGAGATAGACAACTAGATTGAATTCTTACTATTCCTTTATCCGATTGAAAATATGTTGGGGTATTCTTCTAATGTAACTCATACTAGTGACGACAATAATGGTGTTTAAAGTGTAGGATTTAAATATTGATGAACACGTGAGATCGTCCATATTAAATTTCACAATTGTCTATCTTAAGTTCATCTATATTTAGTGATTTTGAAACTTTTAAAATGTAGAAACAATGATGTTCATTCTCATGCCCTTACTATGCCAATATGATAATGCACAATAGAAAATGTATAACTTGATATTGGATCTTTGAATTGCAACTATAATTGTGCCTCCACATTTTGTCATAAGATGTAGTGAATCATGTACAAAAAAATATGTATATGTCCCTGAACCAATATTAGAGACCTTTGCAAATCCTGTATTTTCCCAAAAATTCTCAAATTGTATGTCAAATGCTTCCCATGGTAATACCATCTTATGGTTTCCTCCTCATTTAGATGGTTTTGTCTTGTTTACAACCTAATTAAATCCACGTCATAGGAAGTACACACTAATAAAATGTATGTAAGGGTTTTTTTGTCATGCAAATTGGATAGCCTAAGTATTTGAAATTTTCAAGCACAACAACTAAACTTACGTTGCAAAATTTTGCCTCCCGATCACACTGAAACCTCCTCCTTGCCAACTTGTCTCTAGTGGTACCATCATCTTGGCCCCAAGGAAGGTCCTAATGATGTTTTCAAACATGCCTCAGTGTGCAAAGAAATATGATGAAGTTGATGGATTATCTCAAAAAGATTTAGTTAAAGACGAGTCTTCCCAGAGGCCTAAAAAGGCCATTTTGGTTATTCTGAAGCAAGTATGAACCCTCTGGAAGAGTTTAGGAAAGATCTAAAAAATCTTAAGGTGATTTCGAGGAGTCTTGAAAGTGTTGGAAGAAATTTAGGAAGATTTAGGAAATAATTGATCATTCAGGGACAATCTGCTAAACAGAGGGTTTTCTAGGTGTAAGGAATAAACACCCTAAAAGTGAAACTTGGCTTCTTTGGATGACTCTGGGAGCTCTGTAAGGATTTAAAAGGAAAAAAAATATGAATCATAAAGATATATGAATTATCTACATGGTGGGAACATCAATTTTGATATGAGGTTTAAGGTTTCTTGAAACATTCCAATCAATGTAGTTACCCCTCTTTGTTCCAAATAAAAATGGGCCTAAATTTTTAATTACAGGAAGATTCAAGTTCTGAAATTTGTTCCATTAATCTTATAATGTGTTTAGGAATCAAAATCATATACAATTTGACCCCAAAATATCATCCTAAGTCTCTAAAGTGAAAAAAACAAGTTTTTGTAGACACAAAATCAGGCACTTGGGTACATTTCTAGGTCCTAATTATATACCACTATTCATATGATTCATAAGTGAATAAACTAGAAATTGATAGCTATCTTTGGCCTTTTGTCTATGTTTCTTATTTTCTATTTGGTCTTCTACACTCTACAAACCAGTTTGAACTTCATTGGTTTATCTTTCATGACTCTTGACATCGGCGCCCAGACAGGACGCCAGCGTCTAAGCACCCCCATCCTATTGGGTACCCCCAACATTTTTTTACTTTACTCGCTCTTTTTGGGCATCTTATTTTCTTATGAGTTGGCCTTCCCGTTGTCAATTATGAAGTTCAACCAATGGAATCATATAAATACAAAGTTATGTGACCAAAATAAAGAACCAAGCTCTAAGCATCTACTATCATCTCTTAAGGTTGCATCCAAAGGCATTTTAAGAGCATCAAGACACCCATCTAGCTTTCACTCAAGGGACAAGGGACAACATTTTTTGCATACACGCATAGGAAGGGAAGTTAATTTTTCCATCCACATGTCTATTAAATTGCTACATCTAGCTATCGCTCGCTATCATGCGCACTTGCGCAAGGGCTTCCTAGGGTAAAATTCTATCACACACGCACAAAAACTACATGGAGCCTTAAATGTAGTGCAACACGCAGTTGTAAGTTTTCTCTATCAGATGACTGTTGGGGTCAGTCTCCCTATTTGCATCTTTCTGTTTTAGGATTTGATGTAGTTTGGGGTTTCGCAAGATATCATTTGTTTTGCATGTTACATACCAATTCGGCGACCATCTAGCGACATATAGCCAACGAAAATAGAAGGATGGCGACATTTGTGTGACACAACAAAAATCAATTTATGTGCCCCTGCGTGGTCACACGCACCCAACAGAGATCCCTAACGCCTAGGCACCCTAATCTAGGCTCATCCGATAGTTCCAAGATTTTGAGTGCTCAGTTGCAATAGTCTACCTTTTCTTTTCATCAACCTTCCAGTCCAAAACAGTCCTAGGGATAACGTGAATCAACTAAGTCTTTCTTTTCTCCCTCTTGCACTTAGGGTTTCATTCTCATCTAGATTATTGCTTGTGTCATTTATATTCCAGCAGTTTTTATCATATGTGACTCTGCAATTAGGGTTTTACAAATTCCATATATGTTAAATCATTTGGTGAACCTATCCGTTCGGACCCAACCTATCTTCTAGGCATTTCTGAAATATTCTTATCATGGCTCAATCTTACGAACCCTTTATTGATGAACACCTTCAGGAGCTCGATGTTCATCTTGTTGAACATCCCCAAGATTTAGATTTGCTCTTATTCGCTGCTCGTGAGGAGACCACCAATCTTGTTGAGCTTAATGTTCCTACATCCATCCCTCCTTTTATGCCTATTGTTACTCACCCCCCTACTTCCACCCTTCCACCTACTTCGTTTGTCCCCGTATCTATTCCTACTCCCACCAACCACTTCACTTTGCCTCTTGTTTCTCACACGCAAAGAGTCTCTTCCACTGGAAATCAAGACCTAGTCTATCTCTATTGGGATATCCAAGTTCAAATCTGTCAACTGTTGTAGGCTACTTCTCGTGCATCTCCATCTCTTGATTCCACATTACTACTTCATACTCCTTTCACACTCGCCATTTCCACTTATGCACTTCCTCTAAACTTTGTCACTCCCAAGTTGCCCACCTTCAATGGCCATGGGGATCCTTAAGAACATCTTTGAGCATTTCATGTGGCATGTCTAGATTATGCGGATGATCATATGTTACTAGCAAATCTCTTTCCTATAAGCCTCCAATATTATGCTATGTGTTGGTTCTATGATCTACATGTCCATTCGATAACATTACTTACACATTTAGTCGTTGTTTTTCTTGCTCATTTCTCAATCAATATCGGTTATAAGATATCATATGCTTAACTTGCACAAATCAAACAAGGATCTAACAAGCATCTAGCAGATTATATGTTACGATATAAGAACAACTTAGCTAAGATGTCTAATGTACTCACGGGCTCTGAACTGCAAGATATTTTTGTCCAAAGTCTCTTGTCTCCATTGCAAGAAAGTGTCATCTTTGAGACTTCTCCATCATTTTATCAGCTATGTCATACTTTTAAGCTATGAGAAAACAAACCCTTATCTATGGGAAAGCTTAAATATCATTGAGCAAGCTTCAGCTTCTACTCGGTTTCAAAGAAAATCAACTTTCAAGCCATCTACTAAGCCTTTTGAATCAAAACATACTAGTCAACGTTGTCTCTACTCCTGAAAAGCTTCAATGGCAACCTTTGAAGCATACATTTACAAAGTTTCCATATGCTCCGCATATTTTATTGCCACAACTTGTTAAGAGCAATCTTATTACGCTTCTTCCTCCACTTAATTTGGATCCATCTCGAACTAAAGGACATGATTATAACGAAAATACTAACTTCCTAGTAATGAAGTTATATACTTCATCAGAGAAGTATTTAGAATACTTCTCCGCCCTACACTATCATCAATGCATTGGGCATTCTACAGATCAATGTTTCAAACTCCGACATATTATTCAAGATCTTATTGACAACAATGCAATTAAACTTCCTAAGCCTTCGACATGTATGTCGCTCAATAAAAATAAAAAGCTTCAAAATCTTTAATGCTTCATCTTTCTAAGCATGACAAGAAAGCTAACTGATTCTGGTCAACTAATCATACATATCACATTGCAGTCTCTTACCTCCATCGAGTGGTTCTTGATTTTCTAGTTGCTCACACTGATGCATCTCCACCATTCATTGCACTTCTCTGATCACGACTAGCATGCCACATTCTCTTCTAACACATTACATATCAAAGCTTCTATCAAGACCTCATGCTATCAATAATACAATGATTGATCTATCAATTCATATGAGTGTATGCTCTATTGCACTTCTTGTTGTTATCAGTTATACATTAGCTCTCGCATATTCCATATCCAAGTTCCTAAATCTTACGGTAATGTCAAGTTTCCAGTTACAGTAGGGCCTCTTAACATTCTTGTGCCATTCATTGTAGCACATTCAATCAAAGGTTGTGACATGCTCTTACGTCTTTTATGGCTCCGTGCCGCTCAAGCTATCATTTCCATGACTCACTTGTGTCTAAAATTAATTCACAACAAGCAAGTTATCACCAGAAAAGGTGTTCCGCCATGCACAACGTGGTTGCAACCTCCTCTTGAGGTTTCCATTGCACTAACTAAATCATCTAGGTCCCCTAGACCTCTCAAATCTAAAGCATAATCTGCTCCTAGCTCTCTTATTCGTACTCAACCTACTTGGTCCTCATTAGTCCACTAGTCCATCTTCATCAGCCTAAGTCCAGTTCTCATACGACTCCTTCATAACCTTGGTGCACATCACCTTCTCAGGTCTCCTTCACATAGTTGCACATCACCTCCTCAGGTCTCCTTCACATAGGTGTTCATCTAAGTCTCATGCACATATGTCTCTTTTACACTGATACATTGCCTGTCTAATGCATCACCGATCTCAGAGCATGGTCACATGCCTTTGTATCGCCGCACAGCATTCTAATGGAGGACCCTTGCCCTTCACTTTTATGTCGAATAGCTTCGATCATAATCATACACTTTGGGTGCATCATTCTTACTTCTCTTCCACCCCCTTCTAACAATATCTAAGGTGTCCCGTATCTTCTATTCATTTCGCATCATGCTTCACATCTAGTTATTTCTCATTCATCATATGCACAACTGATATACACAATTGATATCGTCATTACCCTATGACGCACTCTACTTCCACATGAATCATACTCGATTGCTGAGGGTCTAACTCTGAAATGAACCTCACATCTATTCGCTCTCTCGCGCTCTATACTATCATTGATCTATCTTTCTAGCGCACAGTATTCAAACCATTTTCCCGATTATGCACTCTTTTTCTATGGTTCATTCTTGACCGCCAAGGGGTCTTTTATAAATGAATCTCATCTCATACTCATCCATATCCGCTGGGGGGCACGCTGCTCCTATCACATTCACATTGCATACCATTCCACCTCACTCATCCACTACATACTACATATCTTGGTTGCACTTACTCTTGCCTACTTTTGCTCACATGTTACACTTTGTTTCGCTATAGTTAGACGGATATACTTTGTATGTTATTATCTTTGTTATATACACGTGTGCATTCACTTGTTCTCCAATTGTGAATGTAGACTTTCTACATATCTTTACACGCAACACAAATGCTTGGCATTGTACCTCTTACCAGTCCCACCGAGACTCCTGGGGGAATCTACATTCATTCTCCTACACACTTTCATTTTCTACTACTTCATATTCATACTAGCACACTACAGGTTCCATTGATATATACATGCTTTGACATACTTCTTATCTTTCTAACATGCTAAAGGGTGTTTCATGTGCAACATTTTCCAAACAGGAACTATTTTCCACTATGGTTGTCTGTTACACTTTGTTTGTTCTTGTCTTCTATTGTATGTCATTATTTGTGGGCCATGCCCTTTGTCTTGCTTGTGCATTGCTAGTATGTTTTTGGGCCGTTTCGTCCCTAATTATCTTGCGACATTGTAACCGATGTCCTAATGTTTGCAAACTTGTTTTTCGCAGCCTACGTTGTCTTCACTGCTTACTAGATTACACATTGTCTTCTATATGCGTATTTGTCACTTATTTGCACTAACACACGTTTCCAAACCACTTTCTTTGTCATGTGCCTTGGTTTCTACCATGCACATTCCCTCCCCGCTACAGGGATATGAATTTTAGATCATGTTCTGGTCCTCTCCTTTGGGCCGCATCCTCCTTGCAACGTCGCATGCACCCCAAACTAAGGGGGGACATATATTGGGCGAATCAGTTCACCCCATTCATCAACACACAGTCACAATTCAAACCTACACATTAAAGGAACAGAGTAGTCATATAGTCACAATATAGGAACAAAGTAGTCATACAGTCACAGGATACGATCCTAGAATCTGACTTGGGCCCTCAACACAGCACCAGACGCCAGCGTCAAGATACAAGACACTGATGCCCCTGGGCACTCCTAATCCTTTCCTAGGCACGCCTATGACTAGGGGCAGTTACAAAAAATTCTCTCAAATCAACACAGTTTTCAGCAGTTGCACAGAGCAATTGGCATAGTACATGCACAATCCTCCAACAATCAGAATGCATTCTATCTCCGGTTTTCTTCTTATTTTGAACTGGATCAAATCAAGTCAAATTGGAACTAAGCGTGATCACACCATCTGTAATGATGTATAATTTTCGGAAAGCAATAATGGATGGAGAATAACACTAGACCTTTATCCCCAACATTTCTTCTATCGTGGTCTGAGATCACCCGAAAAACTCGTTCTTGCCGTGAAATCACCTAAAAAAACTCGCTCTTCTACAGCATTTTAAGGACACTTTCTATCATTTTCACTCGTCACGGATCTGGGTGCACACTGTTCCTTGTTACTACTTTTGTGTCACATTTTTACACCTATTTTTACATATCTGGATCGAAATTTTCGTAAACACATGACTTCGAATACTCTGTTGCTCTTCTTTTTGTACGTCTGTCCTTAATACACAAGCAAGTAATCACATCTGTGAATACATCAAGCTGACAAAGCACAACACAGTATAACGCAACACAACACATACGCTTCACCCCTAGGGTCATTTCCTCTTTCTTAGTTTCCACGCTTCATCTTTATCACTCCACATTTTTGCTTGTCTCATTGGCAACGCTTTCACCATCGATCTACATGGTTATCAAGTATTCACCCGACAACATAAAGTGGGGGCAAATGTAAACACAAAATCACGCACTTGGGACATTTCTAGGTCATAATCACATACCACTATTCATATGATTCCTAAGTGAGAAAACTAACAATTAACAACTATCTTTGGCCTTTTGTCTATGTTTTTTATTTCCTATTTGGTCTTTTACACTCTACAACACAGTTTGAACTTCATTGCTTTATCTTTCACGACTCTGGACACCAGTGCCCAGACAGGACACCAGTGTTCAAGCGCCCTTGTCCTTCTGGGCGCCCCCAACCTCATCCTACTTTACTCGCTCTTTTTGGGCATCTTTTATCTTTTCGGCATCTTACTTTCGTATGGGTCGGCCTTCCAGTTGTCAATTGCGAAATTCAACCAAGCAAATCATATAAATACAAAGTTATGTTACTAAAATAAAGGACCAAACTCTAAACATCTACTATCATCACTTAAGGTTGCATCCAAAGGCATTCTAAGAGCATCAAGGCACACATCTAGCTTTCACTCAAGGGACAAGATACTGCATTTTCTACATACACGCATAGGAAAGGAAGTTCATTTTTCCATCCACATGTATTTGCATACATCTAGCTATCGCTTGCTATCACATGCGCTTGCGCAAGGGCTTCCTAGGGCACAATTATATCACACACGCAAAAGAACTACATGGAGTTTGAAATGTAGTGCAATGCTCAGTTGTAAGTTCTCTATGTTGGGTGACCTCCGATGTCAGTCTGACTACCCATTTGCCTAATCATTCCCGTGTGTTTTGGCAGAAAATCAACAGTTTAATAGCAATTGTATATCAATGGTTGACCTTGAATTGTAACAGCATTGCAGGTTGGCAATTGAGTCATTGACAATACAGATCAATAGCAATACAAGTTTGTTTAATTTCCCTTAACTATAATGGGTGACAAAAGTACATTTGTTGGCATATAAATAACCTGAGTGAGTCATAAAGGGTATAATTCATTCTTTTCAGAGTTCAGTTGTCTGCCATGAAGTCTCTTACAATTGTGCAATTAAATTACCTAATGTGCACCTCATCTACGAGGCAAACATTTAAGGAGCAGCTGATCTTGTTTATTTATTTTCAGCAACCATTTTCCTAATTATAAACTTCAAAAACAGCTAAGGGGAACTGCATGGTTCTTCAGTACTCTGCCTTGCATAATTATCTTGTAAAGTTATTACAATGACTTTCAGGATGCATGCATAAGTAGAAAGTATAGTTACCAAATCCAGTCGGGTCTGCAAAAAATCGGGCCGGCCCAAAGAAATTTGTTTCAGTTTTTTTGCGATCAGAAAACTCCCAACACCCTCATAAATTATTTAATATTAAATATATTACCATTTTAAGTTAAGTTACTCTCATCATGAGCATTGAGTAGGAACAAACTCAACTTTGCATGCATTTGAATGTGCCCAAAAGCAGTGCATAAATCTGTACGACCATTGGATTGGTCACAGAGTATTCCTTCACCAACCATGCAAGAGCCTGGAAGCTTAGTCTTTACAGTTTGTGCTGCTGTTTTGTTCCCTGCATTAAAGGTTAAATGAGGATTGGAACGTTAATTTTTTCCACTCCTGCCACAAGGAAAAACGTTAGGAACTACTTTCAAATGTAAACAAGAAGGTATCACATGCAAAAAGTTGGAGCAAGATAATTAGACTTAACAAATTTATTGGGGATCCTAGAAAAATTCAGCCTTGTCCACAAGGGGAATATGATGAATTGTATTCTCCAAAATTCTGAATGTGTCTGTTCAACACTAAGATGTGGCCTTAAATATTCTTTGCTTACCTAATGTGATAAGCACAAAAATGAAAACTGACTGGATACCCACTGCCATATACTAATTACCACTTGAATTTGGATAAATCTGAAATCTAGATAATAAAAACTGAGCTATGTTGTAATATTGTCATGTGTCTGCTCAAGTAAATAGCTAACACTTATGTTGTTACCTCATCTCAAAACTGCTATTTGGAGTGACGACCCATAGAAAAGTTGAAATCTGATATTATTTGAAATGGACAGCAAAAATATAATCGCAACATGTTAAAACTTGTAATTATCATTACAATAGCATCTTCAATCAGTGCAAAAGATTTATGTTATAAACATCAATATAGTATCTCCAGTCAGTGCATAAAATAAGGCAAGACTTATCTGAGAAGATATAGGTGTTAGCTCAGGCCAACTAACCTTCGAGGGTAGCATGGGCACTACACTTGGACAACATCTACTCTACCACCTTCCACATACAACCATTCCTCGTAGAGGCATTATAGTTACTTTTCCTTTCCTTCACGTTTCACATCTTTTTCGTTTGAGATGATCTAATTTTTCTCAATAACTGGAATCACTAACAGATAAGTTCAGCTTATTTTACCGTAACCAACAAAAATTATGCGAGACTAAAAAATTTAGAGTTGAAGGCTAGCCAACAGAAATTACAAAATCTGAAAAACATAGTATTGGAGGGATTACATAAGGGACAAGTCCCTAGTTCCGGAATGAATCTGTGTTTCTTTTCTCTGGGGGGCGTGGGTATGCATCCCAAACATTCCAAAACATGGGGGATGCATCTCAGGCATCCCAAGACATTGGCCCCCAAATACGAAACATCTGGACATCCTCCATTAAAGTAAGACAAGACCAAAAAAATTGATTTCTTTTTTAGATGTTTAATATGTTTTCCCTCACTTTTATATCATATTTTTCTCAGTTCTGTCATACTATGCAGAAATTCCAGTTTTATTTTCCTGCTATGATAAGGCCGATCGTTCATCTAGTTTTATGCATAGTTACCTAAGACTCTGGGACGTGGGAACGGGGGACGTAGGGATGAGGTTTCCGGGATGGCAAAAAAATTCCCGGATTTTGGGGACGGGTAGGGAATGGCTATTAAAATAATATATTAAATTACAAATATTAAAATATAAATAATTTTTTTAAAAATATTAATAATAGTCTGTGACAGTCCACTACCCACATTTTGTGTCTTGTTGTTTTTATCATCTACATAGCCTCTCCCTTCATATAAAATCATGCACACGGGTTTTATTCAGTGATTAGCTATGTTTCATCATTCATGGGGATGTCCCCTGCATTTTTAGGCCCGTCTCCAATAGGGGACGTTTCGGGGACGTGGGGACGAGTAGGAAACATTCCCTACCTGTCCCCAATTCATGCAAAAAATTGAGGACGTCCCCATGACACCAAATTCAAGAAGGGGGGCAGTAGGGGATGACCAGACGTTCCTGGTATGGCCAGGAGATGACTAGACATTCCCGGTATGGCTAGGGGACTTCTACAAGTCCCCTGACCGTACAGGAGATGACTAGACATTCCCGGTATGGCTAGGGGACTTCTACAAGTCCCCTGACCGTACAGGAGACATCTAGGAGTCCCCTACCATCCAAATTAAGGAAAAGTTTTTTTAATAAAAAAACTAATTTAATAAAAATAAAAGGAATGTGAGGGCCCACAAGGACCCCCACACTCATTCCTCAATTACTCAAACCAGACCCGATAAAATTTGCATTATACATTTTCCTAGGACTAACAGAACTCGTTGCTGGATTTGTTTTCAAGCCCAGAACTTATGAACAAGCTGAGGGTTAAGAGGAGACTGCATATTATTTTCACAAGTAGCAAAATGAGGTTGGAAAAATGCAGCAGTACTCACCCGAGTCCTGGATCTGACAATTGGAGGCCTTTCCTTTAGGTTGCTTTCATTACTATCCTCATGATCCATTTATTGTTTTTTCATCGATGAAAGTAATTGCTTTGCCTCTAAAAATCAGAAGGCTGGGAGTCAAACACCGCAGGAAAGAGCGAGAGCTACTTTTTCTCTTGATAGACACTCAAGTATTGAATTTTCTTTGAGGCCCTCTTCTTACATGAATATTTATAACTTTCTGAATCAGTCCTGGCCTCTCCCTACTTTTTATAATTATTTTCTGATTCAAGTCATGATATGACTCAAGCACCATATCTCTATTCCGTTGATTTGTACTACAGACATAATCCTTGATTTTGGCGGATGAAACAGTGATATTCATGCGACAAACCGTGAACCTTGCTTGGTGGCTCAAAACACTAACAATGTCCTTAAGTAGTTGGTTTTGTTCCTCTCCAATTTTATGTATTATAGTTTTATAATGTGTGTGATGAATGTTTTATCAATGTTATCATATGAACATTTGAAATTTCCTATATTTTTTAAATTTTCCCTTATTTTTTAATAGCCATCCCTTGTGGTCCCCTAAAAAAAGGCCTCCAAAAAAAATCCTTCCTGGAAACACGTTCCCCTGTCCCCTGTTGTCCCCATACTGGAAACTTGGTGTAACATAGGTGATTAGAGCTTACATGTGAATTTTAATTAAATTTATACATACAAACTTTTTTCAAATAGAATTGAGTGGCTTCCCAAAACAATCTTACACTACAAGAGTGCATTAGGGTCTTCCCAAATTTATTTCATTTTCGAGTTTATTCAAGCCCAATGCAATGGTGCAGCTAGATTAAGGCCATCTGTTACCAAACATTGGGAAATTTGTGGAGAAGGTGATAGAGCCATTAATAAATGCAGAGCCCTTCAATGGGCGAAACTATGTAACAAATTCCAGATAAGCGCCTTGAGATTGATACATATTGGTGTTACCGTTTTTCAAAAAGCTATATTTAAGATATTTGAACAAGTATTTAAATCCTTCAAATTTAAACAAATGGAAAAAAATGATTTTATTTTGCAAGGGGATGTTTGGACATCCCCTAAACAAGGGACGTTTAGGGAACGTCCTGGAAATGTCCCTCTTATTTTGGTGTAGGAGGGTGGTAGGGGGGACGTTATGTCTCCGTCCCAAGTCCCCACATAACACTAGTTTTATGTTGTAATGGTACAAAAATTCAAATTTTTTACTTTGATGTTATGAAGTTAAAATCAAATTTAATGTTAAATTACTATTTAGTATTTACATTTATTTGAGAGAACAAACCCTTAATTTAAAGATATGAAATACTTTTTGAGTTATGGTATGTGAGAAATGAAGATTTTGAATAAGTATGAAATCCAATTTGCTTTAGAAATTAATAGAATTTAGAAAAATATATAATTGCTTGCAAAATAATTGAAGAGAGATTTTCTAATGTGACTTCAAATTCTTTTTAAATAATTATAATGAATCCATATTTTATCAAAAGTTGTTCAAAAAATTGTGTAAGATACTACGTTTATATACTATCGGGCCCATGTCCCCTATGCCATCCCTGTAAATCGCAGGACATTTCATTCAAAATTGATGGGTACATATATAGATCAATGTTACTATAATCAAGGAGTTTGCCCAACTACCCACCCCATAAATATCTCACACAATCTACAATGTGTTATTTCCAACAACTCTACATATGTGTTATATTATTCTCACACTAACATACTTATGAACACTATCTCACACAATCTACATATGTGTTATATTTCTCTCACACTAACATACTTATGAACACTATCTATTATAATTCCTAACATTCCCCCCCTTAGTGTGAACATGGGGCAAGGAGCACCGAAAATAGAATCGTATGTCACTGCCTACTTTTAGGTCTGCATACTGCTATCTGGATCTTCCTGCACATGATCACCTGCATACAAGAATTTATCTCGCTTTCACTTCCAGTGAGCTTATCGCCCGCCAATCATCTTCCAACAAAGTACAGCAGTCATGGGATCTTTGCAGTCAGTTGCCCTCCTATACAACTGTTTTTTACAATTTTGCACCTTCCAAGCCATATCACAACACTTTCAAGAGATTACATTAGAAATATCATACACATTCCAAGCGAACAGCCACATACTTCTGTTCTTATTCACACACACAACTGAAAAATAAAAAATGTGCCACTATTGTAGATGTGCAACCCCGTCGTTAGCAGCTAACAAGAGGCCGTTGATTGACCTCCTTCCTCCATTGCCTCTATCCTCCGATTTACGTGTTGCTTACTTAGCAAATACAAGCTTGAAGCACGTTCGTTTCCATATTGTGTTTATTCTTATCTCCCCCCTGCAATGTGAAACAATTTATTTCCTTGGACATCGGGTAAAACCAAAAATGCATCCGTGAGGCAATTTTTTTGACACTTTTGACTATTCTGACAAACAATAATGATTGATGCAGTTTCTTTATTGACTCTAAATGCAACAAGAAACCGTACAGTGACTGATAAGATGACTCTTGCTTTGAATCGTACAATTAGCAGACACTCCATTGACATTCAATTACAATAGGCTTTTGACAACTAAACAATAGACTATACACTTTTAAATGACTCGTAACTTAAAATATCACCATGTAACTCAATGATTCCAAATGCTATTTAAACTTCAATTTATAATATAGTAAGAGGCTATAATTAGAAATTAGACTAACTTAAATATAATGATTTATTACAAATTATATAAAACTTACTATGGACTTAACACTAAAATGCTTCCACCTAAAAGAAACAATTCTTTAACACGTCATTTGCGTATACCTAGTAAAAGGTTTGAGACATAAAGTGTAAAACACCTACACAAGTTTTAAACCTAATAACAATGACTAAAAACAAATGAAACGGTTTAAACAATAAACCACGATGAGGATGTGGAAATGGAAGAGATACGCATACGGAGAAAGAGCACACAAAGAGATGATTTTTTGGAAATTGGTAAATGGTGAGGATGTTGAAAGGACCCACATCCTTTTATAAAAGGCCCACAAGGCCAGATATAGCAATTAAAAACATACTAAACGATGACAAAAGTCAGAAAGTACCAAAGTCCAAAGGAGTAAAACCCACGCAGGGGTTACATATCTAACATATTCTTAAGAACTTTAACTGCTTCAAAAGTAGCCATCAGGTTTTTTGTCAGCCAAGGTAATGAGATCCTTACAACCATTCTGGAGATATTCCCAAGTTTTGTCAATGTAATCCTTCCAGTTTTTGACAACAGTGAAGGTTTTGTTAATTTTCTCGAGCACACTGTGGAGAATCTCAGTAGTGTCGACAATCGCTTCATCCTTAGCCGCAAAGTCAGTAGGTTCCTCCATCACAGTATCACCAGCAACATCCCCCGAATACTCCATATCACCTTCAGCAACGTTTTCATTTTCCGCCTCTTCCTCATCAACAACACCAGTAGAGATTTCCTCCACCGCAACAACAACAAAAACAACTGGTGAATTCGGATGAGAAGGAATAGGGGACTCAGAATAAACATTGGACAGGCAAAGGAGAACCTCGGGAATTGCGTTGTCGCCACCAAGGCTTAACACATCCATTGCAGTATGAGAATTAGGAGAAAGTGTGGGAGGAGATTTGTCCGTCGCCAATGGAGAACCATCAGGGCAGGGGGGAAGACTGAAGTGGAGACAAGGTGGCCTCCAAGGTGGCCTCCCAGTGGCCCGTGACAACCGCCTCCGAGTCAGAGGTTGGCGGAAGCTTGACACGGCGGCGGAGGCGACGGGAGGAGCGAACAAGGGGCGGGGGAGGGGCACGACAACAGACAAAACTAGTCACAGTAGGAAAGCAAGCTAAAGTCGCGTTATCAACAACATTTTTAAACAAAAGATAAAGAAGCCCTTGGTGAAGATGAGGGCTTTCACCAACATGGGCTTGCTTGATGGAAAGATCAAGGGACTGAAAGAAGAAATTCGCATGATTTACCTTCATTCCGTTGCGGAAATGGGCCAGAAGGAAAATCTGGGGGCCGTAGACAAATTTATATCTCTCCTCGAGTGTGAAGTAGCCCATTATCTATTTGGCGACTCTGTCCCATGGAGGACGCAGAGAGACGTGCTCATAGCCCGATAGATATTTGTTGACCAGTTTTTTATTCTTCAAAAAATCCCCCATCGGCAAGGAGACCCGTGGCAGCAGCAATAGTTTCACTAGAAATTTCAAACTTGGTCTTCCTCACTTTCATTTTGCCCTTCTTCCACGACGTCAAAATGCTGCTGGGAACGATGACAGAGTGACCCGAAAGTAGTTCAATGAAAGGAGTGACTCCTTTCTCCTGTAGTAATTTCCAAACATTGAGGTCCTTTTTCAGTTCATCACAGTTCGTCGGTTCCACACGAACCAGAGAGCCGCCCATGACGCACAGAGCCAAAATGTTTAGAAATTCCAAGTTGGGAAGATTATAACTCAAGCGTGACTTTTTAATTTGCCTCTCTCTGTCCCTGTCATGTGTCAGTTGGAAATCTGACTGTGCCTTTTTATGATTAGAAATTCCCTTCGTGATAATTATAACCAAGATCTCTCCTTCCCACGCACAAATCCCATCATTACAATAAATCGAAATAATATCACAATTAATGCATTCTTCGACGGCGGTGGGATAGTTATAGGAAATGATAATGTTGACACCCCCTAAAGGAAAAAACAAAGTGTCAAACTTTCGCAACTTCTTACTAATCATTTTTAGGACAATCATCTGTTATCGCCTTGAGAAGAGGCCCGAGAAAGTTCCCAATCCAATCCTGTAGTTTTCCAATAGTTACTCCCAGATTAGCTAAGTGATCTGCGACTTTGTTTCCTTCCCTGTAAGTATGTTGGTATTGAATATTGTTAAAGCGAGATTGCAGATGGCGAATATCATCTATTATGTTGCTTATGGTCTAGCTGATAGTTCCATTGGCATTAAGAATACGGATTAAGTTGAGGGAGTCGCTTTCCACCATAAAATTAATCTTTCCAAATCTATTAGCCAACTCCATCCCTTTGAGGATTGCTAGGGCTTCTGCTCTATGATTGGTCCCATTACCAAAATTGATAGCAATGGCTGCCATTGGCTGTCCCAGTTAATCTCTGATTATAGCTCCACCTCCTGAAGCCCCCGGATTACCTTTTGCAGCTCCATCTGCATTAACTTTCAGCCAACCAATTGGGGGAGGGATCCAAGAGGTGTTGGCTCTGGCAACAGCCGAGGAGGGAGGCTGTAATGGGATTTGAAGTTGCTTCAGCCAAGGATCCTTCGGATTAAGAGAGATTTTACATTTATGTTGTTTCCAGATGAAGCAATTTAAATTTTCCTAAAAACCAGCAACCACCATAGTGTACACCTTGAGGGGGTTATGTGATTAATCTTTTAAAATTCTTTTGTTTCTCTCTTTCGGGATATTCCATAAAGCATGGGACAAGAGTTTCCAGGCAAGGTTAGCAACTTGATGGCTAAAGAAGGGTTTCCATTGCAGAATGGCATCAGGAATGGATGTCGAGAACACCCACGATACCCCAAAGCTATTTAAAAGGAGACTCCAGACAAAATGATAGAAAGAACATTGAAAAATTAAGTGAACAGAGGTTTCGATAGCATTTAGACACACCTGTTTGGAAGAGAGTAACCTCTACATTTAAGGTTCTCACCAGAGAAATGAATCTTGAAACGCCAACCAAGTATAGAAAGCCACTTTATGGACCATCTGTGGGAGCCAGATATGATACAGGGGGGGACCCTCCAATCGATGCGGGAGGGAGAGGTAAGCCACCTTGACAGAAAATTCTCCCGAAGTAGAATACGGCCAGATACAAACATCTTCGCCCGGAGTAGATTGTAAGTAATGTGAGGAGAGCAAGAGCTTAAGTTTATCTAACCGTTGTATTTGGTTTGGGCTGACACCCTCCCATTCCGGTATAAGCCAGCATGTAGAAGGATTAGAATTGTCAATATAGCCATTAACCTTTTTCCCACATAACTTGATGAGATGGGTTTTTATAGGTTCCCAATAACAATCAGAGTACAAGGGTTTCTCCCCGATCCACCAATCTCGCCAAAACTCAATCTATCTTCCATTGCCCAAACTCCATTCAGTACCTAACTGCAACAGAATCTGAGTGCTCACTATGGAGTTCCAAATTGCCGAGCCATTCGGTATGTCTTCAGCAAAGAAACTATCATGTGATGATAGATATTTTCAAATCAACATCTGGATCCAAGTAGATTTACCTTTGGAAGCCACCGCCCAACCTAACTTTGCTAACATAGCAGAGTTCATTTCAGAGACTCTACGCAAACCAAGACCCCCAATTGTAGTAGGTTAACAAACTACATTCCAAGAGACCAGATGGATTCTTTTCATGTCTTTAGTTCCAGACCACAGAAATTGTTTTTTAATTTTTTCAATACTAGCAGCAACCAAGGAAGGCATTTTTAGCAGAGACAAAGTATATTGGAATATTTTGCAGAGTGGCTTTAACCCGTTGAAGCTTACCAGCTTGACTAAGAAGAGCTCCTTTCCGGCCTGCCGGTTTCTTTTTGAATCTATCAATAACTGGATTCCAAAGAGTTTTAAGTTGCCTTCCTTTAAATAGGGGGAGCCCCAAATAAGAAAAAGGCAAGTCCATGATGTGGCATCCAAAAATAACTGCAATCTTTCTTTATCTGCTTGGCGGGGTATTCATGAAAGCAATATTGCTTTTAGTGAAATTGATTAGTTGATTAAAAGCAGATTAATAACAATCTAATTTTTTTTTCAAAGTTTTTGCCTCCACCACCGAAGAGATACCAAGCAAAAGAGTGTCATCAGCAAATTGGTTGTGTAGCAACAGGGATCTTAGAGGTAATAGTTATACCGGCAATTCTACCAGTTCTTTTGGCTGCAATAAGAGCTCTGTTAAGGGTGTCAGCCATGAAGATAAACAAAAAAGGTGAAAGAGGATTGCCTTGCCTGATTCCACGGCTGGTGGCAAAATATCCTTGAGGAATGCCATTCATAAGGATCAAAAATCCAGGAGAGCAGATGCAACTATAAACCCAAGAGCACCATTTTCCCCCAAAGCCAATTTTTTTCAACACTCTGAGCAAGAAAGTCCAACTTACCCTGTTGAATGCCTTTTGCATATCAAGCTTGATGATCATGCTCGCAGATTTAGTAAGAAAGGCTGAATGTAAGGCTTCGTGAATAGTTATTACTCCGCCTTGAATCAGTCTACCACCAATGAAACCATTCTGTTGCTCAAAAATTAATTTGTCCATAAAGGGTTTGAGTCTAGAGGCCCAAGCCAAGGACTGTGTGTTGGGCCCAAGCCAATGGAAACGCCAAAGCCGAATACTAACACTGAACAGATCAAGGCATGCATTCAAACCCAATGTAGATGCACTAAGGTTACAACTGGAAAATGAATGGTATAGAAGTGTTGTAAAGGAAATAAAAAGACTATCAGTGAATGTGAAATGTGCAGATGCGCACGAGATAGCAAAATTGACAAACTAGAAGTCTGGAACGATGTATATGGCAGATATGCACTTCCAACAAAGACGTGTTGATGGCATGAGAGGAAGAAACAACACATACCACACAAAACTGCTAGCAAATGATCAGAGTGCTCACGACATTGACAATGGAAAACATGGGCGTGGATTTCTTACAAGAACAACATTGGCCAGGTTAACAAAATGTTGAACAGAATGAAATATGGTGAGTTACCATGGAGATCTTCCTGCTACGCACGTGATGAACTCGGAGAGACACGTGGATGCACAGTAATTACTTGAAGATGTGCAACGCCTTCACAATGGTGGAGATCATGTGACATGGATAGAAAAGCATGGCTCGTAGATAGGAATATACAGGCATGTAGATCTTTGCAAACGAATGTTGATTTCTTACATGGCAAGTTAGATCAAAATAGCTTAAGCATGGATGTAGAAAACATGTCTCCTGACACAGTTGGAGATGCATATGGAAACCAAGCCCTCACGACTACATACACATCCAGATACGGTAAAAGAAGTCTAGAAAATGCACAAAGATGTTTGACTGTGAATGGAAGTCAATCTTCTCCATGCCAATGATTTGTAGCAAATGCATAGACAATTATTCGCCACCACTTAAATCAGACGAATTGCAAATTGCAAATTGTCACTTAGTTTCGCGAATCACGACTCCATAGAAATATGTAGGATTGTAAAAAATTTGTAGGATTGTCAGAGAGCAAAGAGGCACAAAGCAAATAAAAGCTCTTGGTAGGCTTGACTGTTACTTGGACACGGATTCACTCAACCAACTATGCTTTGGACCTTTGGACATTGAATCCACCATCAATGTTGCATAGATTGATGCATACGAGGTACGAGACCATGATCCAAGGCTTAGCAGCATGTGCAGCTTAACAATGTACAATGCAGAGCACCCAAAGACATTTAGCTAGATGTGCATACTTTAACATTGGAAAACCACTCCAAATGTACTCACATGGATCTGATACCAAATGTAAATCACACGACATTTCATTCATAATAGATGGGCTACATATATAGTTCAATGCTACTATAATCAAGGAGTTTGCCAAACTACCTACCCCATAAATGTCTCACACAATCTACATACATGAGTTGTTTCCAATAACTCACTATTGTTATATTATTCTCGCATTAACATACTTGTGAACACTATCTATTATAATTCCTAACAATCCCCTCTTTTCACCTCCCAAAAATTTTCTGATACATATATTTTTCTTAAGATGTCAAACAACTCTCCCTCCTCAGATTTTATTTTCCCCAAAGCAATCATATGGCCAGGTGTTTTAGTATCTCAGGCCCTTCCCAGTGGACTTCCTCTAGAAGAAAATATTTCCATTGAATCGTGTATTCAATAAGGACCATATCCCTTATACTTCTTTCACGTTGCCAAAAATGTGCTCAGGAATAATGAGGGCATGCCCTTCATCATCCACGAGTGGCAAGGTTTCTAAAGCATTTACATTTTTTCCATCGCAATTTTTATGAATGATACATGCAGAAAGAAAGAAAGAAAGAAAGAAATTATATTAACATCTACAAATAACCAAAAGTAGGTCAATAGGACTGAAGGATACAACCATTAGCAATAGAAAGTTCTAGGACAAGAGAATCCTAGAGGCGAACCGACGAAGTAAGTACAACAACGAAATAGGGTAGAGTGCCACTAACACAAGTGATAAAGAAACCACTACAAATAGTAATGAGGAGCAAACAAAAGCCCCAAGAGCAAGTGACAATGAAGACTAAAGTGTGTTATGTGGGTTGGTTCCTATAAACATCAACCTACTCATGCTACTACCTTATAAGGTCTAGAGTATGTTACATTCAATTTCTCTTTTCCTTTCCCTTGAGAATTTCCTGTTTATAGCTTGCAATCTTAGAAAGAATCAATTCCCTACTTCGAATTATGGTTCAGTTCGGTGCTCATTTTTGCTAGGATTTCATCTTGTCTTGGGCCAATTTTATGTTTTCCTTTCACTGCTTCAATATCTGTTGGCTCTCCTATGTAAAATTAAAGACTGCTAGCAGTAGGTGGCTTCAACGGTCCAACTAATAAACAAAGAAGGGTCATACCTATAAAGGGCCTTAAATGTGAATAGCAGCACAACAATGACACATCATGACTGGATTGTAAGTCGTTTTCAATTACTTGGGTTTATAATGGGAAAAAATTGCTAAAATCACGACAATTACAAACAAGATAATAGTTAAAATAGTTGGCAAAAAATTGTTAATTCAAAAACTTGTGTTTTATTCGTGGTTTTCCTTGCTTTATTCTATAATTGAACATCTTGTTTTTCATTTGAATACAAGTATGACTACGCTTTTGTTGGGTTTGACCTACATATTGAATGTTGCATCTGAACATCATGGGAAACAAGCCAGGCAAATTCAAAACAGGTATAAATCGCATTCTACAAGTTTTTTCTCTTTCTATGGATGACATCTCAGTAAACATGCAGTACGTAGTACTATACCAACCTTCACTGGATTTAGCATTTTCAGTTGTGAATCTTGCTGGTCTTCAACATAGTCCTTCAAATATTCCACTTGGCACATGTTAACAATCTTGGTTTGTTTGTTTGTTGGGGGATGACAGCTTATACTTGGAGTCAAGTTGGTCCCCACAAGTTTCAACAACTCCTAAAATTGCTCATAAACTTGGGGTCTCAAGCATTGATAGTATTTTGTTCAAAGTTATTCAATGTGTAAGAGAGTTCTGGGTACAATTGCTTTGTATTTAAATATACCGACGTTTAAGGTGTCTACTAGACCCATCATCAATGATAAAAAAAATGTGTTTGCTGGTTGGGGTAACAAAATTGAGTTGGTAGACAGAAAAGTATCTTCCTATATAGGGAGGGAGGAAAGTATGTCCAAGGGGTTTCTTAATGTACCCATTTTTGGGTATTATGGCAAAGGGATGGCGGAAAGTAGAGCAATTTGGTAGTTCGTAAGGCTTGTAACCTTGAAGTTGTGGGTTCAAATCCTGTCTTCGCAAAGACAAAATAAGCTTTTTATCCAAAAAGGATGACTCGTTCCATTGAAAATGGTTTGATAAACTAGGGAAAATACGACCAAACCAATAACTATTCCTTGTTATATTCCATCCTTCAGATGCATGGGTAGCGGGCATCAAACTCGCAACTTCTCCTTGGCAAGAAATATCTTTTCAAGGCAAATGAACTTTTTTGGTAAAATTTGCTCTTCAAGCATTTGAACATACTTGGATCAAATCTAGGTTGATAGAAGCAAGACGACAAGTCATTACTCATTATGCTAGTCATGGCAGAAAAAATCTAGATACATATTTTTCGGGCAAACTTACTAATGTTTTTATCCCTGATGGTGTGTCCAGCAAAGAGACTTAAGACATAAGTAAATTTACATTGAATGCAGTTGTACCCCAAATGAAAAATCTCACACATTGATAATATTCTTAGAAAATCATGCAACCTTTGTATTGCAAGAATGGCTCAGCAACTTGACATGTGATGTTATTAGTATCCACGACATAAAATGAGCATACTTCGTTAATGGTGTCCCCAGATTTCACCTTGAAATTTGAGACCACCCCATGTCTAAATTTTTTTGTTTTTTTTAAAGAACGGGTCTTTTCGTGTTTTTATTGCTAGAAGATGTCTGTATTATGATAAGATATTCCCAGTGATTCATATGAGCCAATTTCGACAAATACCCAGATGCACAAACTCATTTTATCCCTCCTCCAAGTTTTGTCTGCGGGAAATTTTTATTTAATTATTTATTAAATAAATAATGCCTTGTTTGAAGTAAATTGTGCTCTAGTTGAATCCTGTTGATGTTTTGCATGCCAGTATTCACACATCTCAATAGGATTTTCACCAGGAATGAATTCAGAGCCTTGTCTACAACTTCTGGCAATGTTTTTCGCTTTTATTTATTTCTTTTGCGTTTTTCTCTGGTTTTCTCCGCAATTTCTCTGTGAAATTCCCCTAGATTTGTTCCTTGTCCAATATAGTCTGTTTAATCGTCTGAAGCATCTGGAGATCATCTACGGCCTCAGCACCAAAAAGAATCAACCTCAGAATGCAAACTTCTGACCAAAAAGGATGAAGTCATGCAGAGAAAGCCTCTCCTAGGCAAGTCACACTTTTTGGAATGAGTGAGTTTAAGTTGCAATGGGATTTTTGGTAGTGGCAGGCGGGCGGGAATTTCTTACTTGCCTTGCAAGGTACTTTTTCCCATGAAGTCAGAGTCACTTAAGCTGGAGTGGGAAAATTAGAGGCGGCAGGCAGGCGGGAATTTCTTACCTGTCTTGCAGGGTGAAAATTCCCATTATAAAATAAAGAAAAATCACTTAAAGCACCGATGGGAATTTTTTGTCTGCTTGGCAGGCTAACTTTTCCCACCAAAGAGATTTATTCACCCATGCAAGTCGCACTTTATCAAAGGAGGCTAATTTTTATGCGAGTCGCACTTTTTGGGAGATTTTTTAATTTGATAATGGGAATTTTGGTAGTGGCAGGCAGACGGGAATTTCTTGTCTGCCTTGCAGGGTAAAAATTCTCATTATGGAAGTCAAACAACTTAAGTGAAAGACCGGATTTTTGGAGCTGCAGTGCAGGGTAGAAAATCCCATCAAAGTTAACTTCTTATTTTTAGCATTCACCCTTGCCAAAAAGTGCGACCCATTTAGGAATTAAACAATGCTTTTAATAATACTTATTAATAGCTTCTCTGCCTAATTTTGGCGCCAGGAATGGAATGAAAGTCAATGCAAGACGGTGAGCTGAAAATAGATCATATATGCATGCTAAAAATAAATTTATTTAAAGGCAGCCACCAACATGCATAATTGGGCGCCCAATTTGGGTGAAAAAACATGATTGTTTATTAATTAAATTGCCAGGAATAGAAAGGACAATTATTAAAAATAGAATGTTGAGGGTTATATAAGCATGGGCTGCCATAATGAAGAAGCAATTAATTCTTTTTGCTAAGGATTGCCGCCCATACAGTTTTGGTGCCAAGGAAAGGAGGTTTTGTGCATTAGAAGGTGTTTTTCATTTCCAGGAAGTTTCAAGGTTTGGCACCTAGGGTTGGAATAGTATGATAATTATCTGCATGTTACTATAAGTGCCCAGGTAAATTTAAAAATATTTATGCTTGCTTTGCATGCAAGCAAAGCCTCAAATTTTAGGGCAGCAGGCTTCATATGCAGATTTTTGGCCACAGAAATCAAGTATTCATGCTCTGGACTTCATCTTTGTCTGAAATGATTGCAGGCATTCATTACAGGTGTTAATACAGGTGGAAGGGAGTTCAAATCAATGTCAAGTACATTGAATATATCTTCTGAATCTGAAGAAATTGCTAGATCTGCACAAATTGATCCAGTTGCAAGGAATTCCGGCAAGATTAAAAGAAAAAGAACACAGAGAAAGATTGCTTAGACAAAGATTGCTCCAACCATGATGAAGCGTGATGAAAGAGAAGTATCAACAAAATCATGCATAGCTTCCAGATTTGCTGATATCAATGACACAAACATAAGCCCTGAACCCATCTCCGAAATAATTGACAGATCCAAGGCCGGAAAGACATCTCTCATGCGATCAATAAAAAGCAATGGAATTATTCAAGCATCAGCATTTCCAGTCACAGCTCAGTTGCCCGAATTTGTTATGGAGTGTACAAGGTCATATCATCCTCTTTCCAGAACAATCCAGGATGCTACGGGAAAGACAATAATCAGGCTGGATACACATTTCATTAATTATTGTCTGAAGATTCCAACGCAAATGGTGGTGATTGCAATTAGCATGCTGGATGCAGGGAAAAGGTGGGAGAAACACAAAGCAGATTACGTGGGCATAATGAACAGCAGATATACGAAGAAGCCCAGGTCCCCATTAAAGTTCTCGAGGACTCTTCTGCAATCCAACTTGGTGCAGGAGGTGGATGATATTACTAAATTGCTTTGCAGGTTAAGTGGAGAAGCCAATACTTACAACTTTCGCTCATGGATGTATTATTTCGCGAGGACTATTGAGATCAACAGAGTTGATTCGATAATCAATTGGGCAGAGATCATCAGTGACAACATCGGTGAGCAGCTCCGGAGTGTGAGGCGAATGTACAGCTTCAAAATGACTTCATACCTAGTATATGTAGCAGCCTCCCAAGATATATTTTCCAAGCTGGATAGACGGGGCGTACTAGCGAAAGATCCTATTTTTGAGTGCTACCCATAGTTGACAGTTCCTGAATGCCACAAAGATTACAAAGCGGTCAACGATGGATTCTTCTATGAATTCATCTGCAAATTAAATAGTGATTTGAACACCAACAGGGTAAGCAAAGAAGCTATATCCCAGCATGGCTACATTTTCATCCAGTTTGCAGACTTCACCTATCTCAAGCTAACTGGCTTTTTGGGAGAACCAGTAAAGTTGTCGAGGTATCCAAACGACAAGTGGGTCATCATGGAGTTGTGTAAACAGCTCATGGAGATGCATGACTTACAATCAAAGAGGCAAAATTCTACGGGTTTCTTTCCAGTCATAGTGGATTATTACAACTGCCAAATCATCCACAAAGCTAGAGGAGTCGAAGCTGAAATGTTTTTTGAGTATGAGCCCGAGTTCTTCCCAACACGGCTGAACTTCGACCCATACGGGGTAGCAAGGAAGACAATCTCCCAGGAATATTCACATGTGCCTTCGTTGGAAGACTTCTGGATGAAGTGCAGGAACAAGTATGAAGTCAGAAAGAAAGACTGCAACAGGTTATTAGCGCAACAAGTGTCTGATTATGGTTTGGCACGGATACCTGCAGATCTCGCAGATGATGGTCATGTAATACTTGACTCATATCATCAGATGGGAGGGGATAGAGCTGTTATTGAAGAAAACATTGGTAGCTGCTAGATGATTGAAGAAAGATCTTCCGCAGTTCTGGTTAACACTTCAAACTGGTTGTTGACAAAGGGGTATTGCCTAGATGAAGCTTTGATGAATCAGATCACAGGCAACTTTACTGCAGGAGACTCCAGCAACAGAAAGCACAAAAGTGAAAACAGCAAAAGGCCGGAAAAGCTTAAAGTTCACAAGAAGTCTCACATACAAGAGAAGGCCAAATCTACAGCTATTGTGCTAGTTCTAGCTTCTCCAACATCAACTCATAGCACTTCAGCAACCCCAAAACCCCATAGAGATCTTGCTGTTCCTCGTTTGAATCCAGCGTCATTTGTATTTTCTCCTCAACCACTCAGGCCTTCACCTATCCATGCGGAGAAGTTGAAAGCATAGATGGCGGAGTTTGACAAAACATTGTCTTTGGACAATTCAAAGTGTGGCAGTCATAACACAGTGGCAAATTTGGATAGAGCAGAATCAGATCATGAGATGGTGGTGCACTCGATGACTTCTCATTCCCCAAGAAGCAACTTTTCATCATGGTTAGCTTTGCAGACAATCCCAGAAGCCAGAGAGGAGATCAACTTGGAGGAACACGACTTTCAGCTGCTCCTGAGTTTGGGCGGAAGAGATAGAAGACCTAAAGTTGCCAAAATGACTTCTAGGTTGATTATTGAGGAATCGGGATAGAAGTTCGCTGAGTTATCAGTTCTAGCACAAGGGAGAGCTCACGGCAGCTGATATAGCAATGACCAAAGTGCCAATACATCAAAATACCACAACAAGATTAAAGCAGGATACGCAGACACAAATGAACAATTTATTCCTTAGCTTGACAAAAAGAAGGCTGAGAGATCCAAGCTTCAAAAGCAGGTGTTCCAACTGTGCGAGATCATTGCTAAGGTTGCCAAACCTTCCTCTCAACCCATTCTAACACATGAGCAGGTGAGTAATCATATGATGAGGGAGGTAGAAGATGCAAGGGATCACGTCAAAGCGATTGCCCAGTGGAAGGAACAAATCATTCACCAAGCTTCAAAGCAATTCGAACGAATACCAGCTAAATTGGAGAACATGCATAGGGCAATATCTCAGCTAAAGGAACTGATGACACAGATAGAAGATGAGAACATAGTTGTTGAAAGTCATCTAGATATTTTAGCTAAGATACACTCGTTGCCAAAGGATGTGCTGATTGTAGAGCAGATTGTGCCTGGTGGATTGGTGGAAAAGGGGAAGCATTTAGAAATTTAATTTTCCTTCTGCATAGAGATCCTCAAGCTCGTGCTGAAAAGGATGCAGTTGCAGGAAAGTAAGATGGGAGAAGTGCCAGAGAGCATCCCAGATGAATTACCTGCTTCCCATGAGGAATTTATTTTGGTTATGCGGAAAGAAGTTGATGAAGCCACCATGCCTTTCACGATGGATTCAATTGGCAGACTCATAAAGCTTCAGACAGATGTTGAGGGATATGAGCCTGGTTTAGAGAAAGTGAAGGCTAATGTACCTGCTTTGTCTAGAGGGTTGTTGCAGTTCAGAACCGAGATGTTGAATTACATGTTTGACAAGCATATTCAATATCAGAACAAAAAGAAAGTATAGGTGTTACAGCTAGCAGATCTTCATTCTTCTCTTCTTTCTTCTCTTATTTCTTCTGTTCCCGGATGAAAATGTAAAATTAAAGTTATTGGTTTAAAAACCATTACTTTAAGTTATTTGGAAGGATTCTTTAAGATAGGTGATAGATCTGTACAATTTTGGCTTAAACTCCTGATGCATGTCACTAAGAGAAGAATTCTAGGAAGATGATTGTCAGATGTTCCCTTTACTACTTCTTCATGTTCTAGTTCAGTTGCAGTTTCCTATTTGTAATTTCCCCTCTACACACTATAAATAGAGGAAGAAACTACGGGTTAACGGATCGGAATTTGTAATCAGCATTCTTGTGTTCCAGACTTTGAGTTGAAACCCCTGATAGCTTTCTGCAAGCAGAGGAATAGAGAAGAGATTTCCGAAGAACTTTGTGTCAACGGTGTATTTGTCTCTTATTTCTTTTAGATCTATGCATGAACTTTGTGTTGTCTTAGATCTATATCTAAAAGTTTCCCTTGCTTCAAATTCTGCATTTTTAGATCTATTTGTTTCTTCTATGTGCATGTAATCAACTATTGGTTAGGTTGCACATTTCCTTTCCTTTCTTCTCGCATTTAAATATTTTCCTTTCCTGCACATATTGCTTACAGCTGCTTACTTGTTAAAAAACTATCTAGCTATGGTTCATGAGCTACATCGTTAAAGTAATACCAACAAATAGATATTAGGAAATACAAGTGGTAAAATCTTACACGGGAGCCTCACCGGTAGATGAGGGAGATTTATCTCATGACTTCCTAGGTTTTCAGCTGTGCAGAAAATCTAGCAACCAGTTAACCAATCTACCACAGAAAAAATAGAATTTCCCCCCCTGGTTGAGGCAAACCTGTAATAAAATTCTTGCTAAAGGATTCCAATTTTGATTAGGAATATGCAATACCTTCAATAGTTAGACAATTTCAGCAATCTTCATCATGTTTCTCTAATATGCTTCGCATGAAGCAACAAAATTCTTTACATCAGTTTTGATACCCTTTAGAAGAATGTATTTCTAATGCTATGATCTAGACTGCACGGATACGGGTACAGTTTCGGTACGCGGAAACGGTAAATTTTAAAAAATCTTGGGTACGGTATGCTTTTGCGTACGTTATATTTATATATATATATATATATATATAATTATATATAATATATTATATATATGCATATAAAATTAGAACTTTAAAGAAACATTTGCATACTTATTGAAATTTAATACTCATACAACTTAAAATCATTCATAGACTGTGAAAACAAATTTCCAATACTTTGAGAATTGAGACTTGAGTTTGTATTGATTCATAATGTTCAAAACATAATAGTTAATAACATAGACTGTATTATAGATTTGATAATTCATTATTAATGCCTTAAGCTTGAGTTAGACATATCATTGGACATTAAAAAAACATTTAAAGTCATGAAATATTTTAATTCCTTCCTCAAACCAAAGGAGGGCAGAACAACCTCTTGTCAAGGCAAGGATCTTGTCATTATATTTCTGATTCGACAAAATCGATTTGTAGGCTTGACACATAATGTCAAATGAAGAGAAGATAGGTTGCCCAACCACCAAGTGCTTCACTTGTTCCCATGCCTTCCAAATTGACTGAAGAATAAAGGACCCATGAGGAGCAACAAGAAAGCCCCCAAATAGTAAGTCAACCAAATGAATTCCTTTTCATCTCTCTCGACCCTTTAGAGCCTATTGGCGATATTGAATCTCACACGAACTTTCCAAACTTCAATTCCAATCAAAGTCCTCATGTTTTATTTATTTTTTTGCACTTAAAAAAAAGAAAAAACTGTGGGTACTCTCTAGGTACTCTTTTTATTTGTTTTTTTGCACTTTAAAAAAAGAAAAAATTGTGGGTACTGTAAACACCTAAAATATGCTTACACTTAGCATTTCCTCCCATTCAGTTGATTAACGACACTTCGTTAATTCCCCATTCTTTGCTCCATTCTCGGATGCCCATTTACGACACCTTCCCGTTCGTATTCCTCCTATAATCAGCTTATTAGGCTAATATCTCTCTTATTAGCTAAGCATTCCTCCTTTCGACCATTCATAACCTCCCTATTTCTCTCTAGACCACTTCTATTGGCTTCGTAGGCTATCTATCAGTCACAATTGGTTATCCAGACCCCTCCCAACTCTCAATGAGTCTCTAATCACTTGCTAATCAAAGTTTAACTAGCCTAAACCCTAGTTAACTAACCTAAACCAAGCTTAACTAAGCCTAAAGCATGTTTATCATAATCTAATCCTAAAGTGCTTTTTGAGCTTTAGTCCCACATGCACCCAAAGTTCGAACTCCTCCATTTAGAAAACTATAAATAGAAGGGTCACCCCTCCCTCTCAACCGACCTTGTTTTCATAACAAATCTCTCTCACATTTGGAGATATTGGCATTAGACCTCATTTGCATTAGCTAAGCTAATAGGCATTTGATCTTGGCTATCCTCCATTGTTGAAGCTCCTCCATCTTGCATCCATAACTTCATAGTAGGTTAGTAGGAGGGTATCTAACTTGGTCTTGTAGCCATTTTAGAGAGACCTCTTCACCTCCATTGAAGAAACAACAAATCCAATTTGATTGCTCATAGGTTTAACTAGGTTCAATTTATGTTTTAAGTAATCATAGAGTAGTTAGAGATAAAATGATAGTGTTTTAGTTTAATTCATTATTGTAGAAGTTATCTTGTTTAGCACTCATCTTATGGTGCATGGATGAGTAAAGCAAAGCTCTGAGGTTCTTTAGCCTCATTCCATAGCTTGTGCAACTTTCCATTGCATACCCAGGGCGTACCCGTACCCGTACACAAAACGTACCCAGCCTGGTATGAGGGGGTTTAGGGCGTTTCCGTGCAGTCTAGGCTATGATACATCTTAAAATGTTTGTACGACCAATTGCTGGCCAAAAAAACATCATGTCAAATCTTCTTCCTTGAATTTAGCATTAGGTACAAGGTATATTCAATCTTTGTAGAGATTTGGTTCACCTACCCTAGTGCTTTTAGTGGGTCTTGTAACATAGAAACAACCTTCTCATCCTTGGCATACATAACTACAATTTCTTGTTCCTGACAAGGTTAACATGTAGATATTCTTTGCAGCTCAGATAGCCGGTGTAGCGAATTCGCAACAACATTTTCCATCCCCTTTTTTATTGAACTTAAAAAGCAAAGCCTTGTACTTTGTTGATCGGCTTGGCTTGTTGCTCCCATAAACTTCTTTGGAATAGGAAATATTTGAGATTATGATGGTTCATTTTGAACTTTTGATAATGTGTTGTTGCTAAGGAATACTTCTTAAATGCCTCTAGGGCACAAGTGATGACAACATTTCTTTGTCATATATGGAAAATAAATTTTCTTTATGGTTGTTCTACAGTCCAAAACTATTGGTAGCTGATTTTGCATGAGAACAATCCTTATTCTTGTATCAAATGCATCACATTTCACTACAAGGACAAGAATAGGTACTATTAATTTCTTCATGTTCTGAATGTGGCTTCTACTCCATACGTCTGTTGGCATCGACTATTTTGTGTAAACTATATAAGGGGTGCCATGAGACCTCCACATACCTTAGTAAATTCCTTATAAAGATTGCACAACCCACAAAAAATCCTAAATTGCATCACATTATTTGGTGTGGACCAATAAAAAATAGTTTGAATCTAGGACGGATCAAACTTGATCCCATCCTTGCTGATGATATTCCCCAGGTATACAAGTTCACTTTGTGCATATTCACACTTCAACTACTTTGCAAACAAAGAATGATGTTCGAGGGGTAACACAATCCTCAAATTATGCAAATCTTCTTCCATGTTCTTGCTATGAATGAGGATGACATTAAAGTAAATAAAAGAGAAAATTCTCAAGTGAGGCTTGAAAATTTGATTCATCATATGTTGAAAGGTGGTCAAGGCTTTGGTGCCCAAAAGGTTTTACCCAAAACTTATATGGCCTTAATAAAATCTATAGATTTCCTTCTTCTAGTCACAATCCTTAACCCATATCTGGTGATATCTGGGCCTCAAAACAATTCTTGAGAATATTTTCGCCCCATCTAGTTCATTAAGTAATCCATCTATACAAGGACTTGCATTTTATATTTCTTTTGTTGAACTCTAGGCAGTTAATACGCAGACATTAACAACCGTCCTTTCTTACCACTATCAATACTACTAGGAATGCAAAGGGACTCTTCTGGGCTCTATATGACCTATTTCAAATAGTTTTTGAACCATTTTTTTTAATTTAATCCTCAAGAATTTTAGATACATATAGGGAGGAATAATAAAAAATTTGAGCCTAGTTCCAACTCAATAATATGTTATTGTCCTCTAATCTAGTAACAACCCAAAGATTGGATCTCAAAACACATCTGACAATTTTTTTAACATATTTTGTAAAAAAAAATTCCTTTGTTAAGGTTTTGGGCTTTAATTGAAACATGCAAAACCTTTAATAGAATAGCATTGGCAAATGAAGCATAATTCACCTATTGCTATTTTATTGGACATTTGTTTGAGATTAGCTTGTTTGGACAGTGGACCTGATAGGATCCATCTCATAGTGATTATTAGTGTCCCTACTTGAATTTGATGTACAACTATGTAATGTCCCCTTTTTCAGGGACATTATTAATATCTATTTTTCATTTGCATTGTAACCCCTTGGCATGCCCAGCGCTACAAGTGCGAGTCTCTTTAGTTCGTTTAATGTGCACATAGTCTTAGTATTAAATATTTTAATGAGAGTTTATGTTTTCCCTCCAAAAGGGAAAGGTCAGTTTTTATTGAATATTGCACCCCTTAACTCTATAAAAGGAGGTCACATTTCCTCTAATGGGGTTATGTTGATTGATCATTTGATTTCACTCCATGCTTAGGGTATTGGGATGTATGCCCTAGTTCTTGCATTGTGCTCTCTCTCATTTGGATCTATTATTGAAGAATATTAAAGACTCCATTGTTTTCTCCATTGTTGAATGTGTTTATGCATGGTATATTCATTCTTGCATTGGCGATTTGGTCTTGGGTATTGGCGTATTTATTAGGAGAATAAATCTGCATTTTTGTGAAGGGGTTTGTGGTGCTTTGTGACTGTTATTATTGCTGCAATTTATTAGAGGCAAATCGACTTGGTTTGGGATTTGATCTATGATGTTTTGAGGTTGTTTATGCTAGATCTATTTACTGATATGTCTAACTAATTATTTCATATGCAAAGGCTGATTATTTGAGTATTTTGGAAGGGTTTTGTGAGCTAGAAATTATTTAATTAATTTTCCCTAACCCTAGCGACTGGTTTTCAAATTTTGGGGGCTGATTTGAAGGGGTTTCAATGACTGAAAAATTCAAAATCATAGTTCATTGAAAAGGCCTTAAATTATAGAATAATCTGAATTATATTTGGTGGAAAAATATTGAGTATTGAGTAAGATGAATTTTTTAAGTTTCAGTTGTTTTGGGTGATTTATTAATTAATTAACTGCTGCTAAAAATCAGATTTGCATGATTTTAGAATTCTAAATAGTTCTCCCATCTAACCCACCACCTTGGCATATTCCAATCCCATTTTGGGTTGTATTATCGACGACATTGGGTTATTTCAGGTCGGACTATGAAGATCTAATTTTGTTAGGATCGATTTGGTTGATTAATTAAGAGAAATAAGGAGGAAATAATTTTATAATTTTTGGGAATTGATTTGATGCCCTAAAAGTGTTGGGCGACCTACTTTTTAGGGAAAAATCTGGGTTTCGTGTAGGTTGTGCGAAATCTGACTTTTGCATATTATTCTTCATATTTTTGTGGCCCAATATCCAAAATTTCATCTCATTTGGGTTTCCCTAGCCAAAGATATGAATTTTGGAAAATTGCAGCGGTTGGGGTTTGAATATTAATTATTTTCCGGCAGTATGTGATCATATTAATGTTATTTCCTAACTTGTCCTAGAAGGGGACATTACAAACTAATCAAGGCTTGTATGGAATCTTCCTAACATCTTCTGTCACTGCACCTGATGATCACATCAGTTGCTACAAAGCATACAACATTAAAATCATTATGTAATTCACGGCTATTTAGTTGTAATTGAAACCCCTTGCCCATGCCTTTGCATTCCATTATCATAATAATAGCTATTGAAACCTAAAATTTCTGCGTTGGATCAACTTTTAGTCCCACAATTTCTTATAACTTGGAATCTATGAAGGTATGACTGTTGCCATATTAATATCATATAATGTCCCCAAATATGACATTTCAATATCCAACAATTATTTATCAAAACGCTTGAAATCTAAATGTGAAAAATGAACGACAACAAGCTGTAAATTATTGTTTTTATGACAACAATGCAAACGGCCAAAAATTCATTGCCAAAACCCTAGAATTTTTGCCTATGGGCGTAAAAATAGCCTCAAAACACCTTCAAAAATTATGAAATTAAATCTGTAGTTAGATCTTGAATTATCAAATCTGAAAATATTTATAATTTTGTTAAATACTAAAAAATTAAATTTTAATTGCAGAAAAACAGCCGAAACATCATAAATTCATAAATCAGAAAATACCCAACAATTTTTGACAAATTATAGCTCAAATTGAAGATAACAATTACAAGTTTTCCAATGATACCAAAATCAGAATTTTCCAATGGATGGAAGGCACCCAAAACAAGCTCGAAAATCTAGAAATGTGTAGATGAAACACTCGATGTACCTGAAATCAACGACATACATTCGCCCCTCTTGGAAAGCCTCAAACAAGCCTCAGAACTGACCAAAACACCTCAAATTTGATTCTCGTTCAGTTTGACCTTCCACAAAGACCTCACATGCAAAAAGACCCTTCGAACAACACAACAAAATTCAAAATGTAGCAATGTATTTCCTGGATAGAAGTACCCAAAATTAAAAGCATTATTGAGCATGCATCCCATTAAATCTTCAAGCATAAAGATACAAAAAATAATTTCCAAGCACGTATTAGTTAGAAACCCTAATGTTGTTTTTATATCTCCCCTAAGTGGGGTGATCCACCTTCGGGGGGAAACTTTATTTAAAAAATAACTTAAACACCTTTTTGATATTTTCTCTTTTCCCTCTTGCCGACCTTATTTGTTGTTCACGTTATTAATAAATTAATTGTCAAAGTTTAGCTTTAATAATAATAATTACTCAAAGCCAAATAATCTAATAATTGAATTGTTTCCCTCTTTATTATAATAACTAATATAATTACCCTCTAATTTCAAATGATTAAAATCACTCTCAAAGTAATTAATATTTGCTATTATTTTTATTTGAAATGGAGATATTACAATCCTTCCTTCCCAAATTTGTTTGCCCTCAAGCAAATACAAGCTCATATGCACAAATACCATGCCCAAGAGAGGACATGATGTAATGCTTCCAAAGCCTTGACCCAGTGCTGATCAAATGAGATTTCACTGACCAACATAAGCTCATGCTTCTGATCTATTTTGGTCAAAACAAAATTTTTGCAACTTCATTCTTTCTTATTCTTGACTCCACACATGAAACAAATATATTAGAGAAAACTTGAGTGTTTAGCAACAATTTTGTCAGTCCTTCATCATGCCTTAGAGGCATGATCATCTCACGAACTCTCCTCAAATTGTGAGACCTCCACGGTTCACTCATGTTGCCACATCTACTGCAGTAATTTTGGTTCTTTTTCCCCGTAATACTCATTAAAGTGGCTGGAAACTCACTACTACTTGCACCAAGCACTCCCAAGATGATAAGGGTCGGACAGAACATCTTCCAAGTGACAAAGTACCACCACGGGATTATAAAAAGGAGAAGTATCAAACTGCAAATGCATAAAACAGTCCATAACATTATGGTAGCACCTTCCATGAACCATGGGCTTCCCTTCTTAACACTTCTATTCACTTCCATCATGCCATGAGGATGTATAACATCTTGGACAACAAGATGTTGTTCACTTGGCTGCCCCTTAATAGCGGAATTCATGAATTTAGTACTTATGGACATGTTCCTTACTCCATCACTACACTGCTCGCAAAATTGAAATGACCTAGTAGGAAAAAATAAGTCATCAACACTTACATACCCTTAGTTGTAGCATGTTATTTTTGTACTTATCCTTGAATATATGATGGCTGGAAATTCATTAGTATTTGCCCAAAATGTTCCCACAACATCAAGTGATAAAAGCTTTCGGCAACTCCCAATAGCCATGTTGTCCCTTTGTGGACCCAAAGAAAGAAAAGAACAATTTGGAAATACTCCTCCCCATGTCACTTCAACCATCCTTATACTTAATAACAACTTGTTTTAGAGCCCATTAAATATTGTTTGGAAAACCCAAATGTGATTTCCGGGTTGCGAGTGAACAGCTGCAACTATCTTTATCCAACAACCCAACTCATGAACAAATATGCATTTCAAACTTACTCTTCAAGTGTTAGCAATGAAACCCAAAGCATAGATGACTGAACTTGTTTTACAATACTGAAAATCATTACCTTCAAGGGATGTCTTCTTGATCATCACAGAAAATGTGTTGAATGGACGACTAAATTTTGTGACAACAGTCCTATAACCCTTTATAACAGCAAAATTATCATTCCAACTCTTAATATTTATACCAAGAGCAATTAGTTTCTTCACATCAAAATACCTTCTATTAATTCCTTCATTCATCATGGGGTGATTCAAGAAGCCATCTTTTCCATTGGTGAGTTATCTCTAGGCATGTGGGAGAAATTGAAGGGCCAAATAAATAATATTCTATGGACTGTAAATGAAATAATTTGCTTACCATGAGAGGACCAGCTCACAAGCCCCCATAAATTCCAAGTTCCATGAAGAATCCCCCTTACCAAATTCATGCTTGAAAGTGTGACAATCAAACATCTAGTCTGTGGTTCATCATGTACGAGCATGTCTGTATCTAGAATCCATATGTTTAACTTAGAATATTTAAGGCTACTTATGTAGATGTATTGGATTGTCCTGGTGATTGTACATATTTGACTAGCCTATTTAACTGCTCAAGAAAAGCTCTCAGGTATTCGGCTTCTGACATTTGAACTTTAGTTTTCTTGGCATGATCAATAATGTCAAAAGAAGGTATAGATTCAGATACCTGAGCTGTTTTTTGTGGTTGAAATGAAGAACTCACATTCTTATCTCTAGGAGCTAAAGAAGAAGGTAAAGGGCTGCCCCTTCTTTGTTCGTCAGCTAATGCCTCAAACTTGGCGAGTTTGTGATCTGTGTAAGTCCTACATATGCATGACCATGATCAATCTTCATGAAGCTCCTCATCTCTTGTTCATTGTTGTAGTTTAGGTAATTAATGTTGAGAGTCGCCAAATCAGGACCTATTAAACGTCATCATTCTCGGAAGCAGATCAGCGGATCAAACTTCCTGGTCTTCTTCATTCATCTCCACATTGTTTCTAGTGAGCATACTTCAATTGCTAATCTAAAGGAACTAGCAATGCGGTTCCGGTTGTGGTTATTGAAATTCCGAGCAGGGGCAATATTGTTGCCCTTCAAGCCATTTGAGCCATTTGTTTCTTAATCTGCAACATCTCATTTGCTAACCTTTGCAATAGTGAATCAGAGGTAGTAGCAGAGGATGAACTTTCAGCTCTAGAAGTGTTGCTCTTTATCTTTCCAGCCATGATGAGATCGTCTTCAATCTCAACCGCCATGTTTTGAGATGCTAACAAATCAGCAGGATGAGCTCTTCGCAGTTGATAGCTTACTTCAGGAAGCAAAGCATTGACGAAGAATACCTTTTCATTCTCCAGACTCATTCAGAGAAGCAACAAGCCGGAATTTTGTACAGTAATCTTTGGAATTTTTCAATAAAATCCCGCATGTGCTCATGTGGTTCCTTCTTCATACTGAGTCAAGTTGCAGTTATCAATACGTGCTGGAATCTTCAGCTGGGACCTCGAATCTATTCAGGAACGCATCCCGCAAGTTTAGTAGCCCAGTTGGTTATGGTGCCAGGAGCTAGCCAGTAGAACCATTCTCCAGCCAAGTGCTGCAGAGTCTCTATGAAGAGTCCGAACAGATACATCTTCATGTTCGACTGCAAGCACTCCACAAGATATGAAGGTAATCGCAGCCAAGTGATCATCTGGATTTTGCTTTCCATCTCCAAAGAATTTTGGAAAATAAGCATCATTCTTGTCTCTTCCAGGTAGATCATGCATAGGAGGAGTCAGATTCACAAGGTACAAAGGCTGCACCTGCATGGAATAGCGTATGACCAACGTGCCTAAGGTGTATGATTCTGCATGATGAAAGGTGTGCACCTAGTCTCCTCCTTGTGAATACACTTGATGAATAATTCCAGCTTGGTAGGATTATGCTAAAGATGATTCGGATCTAGATGAGTTTGTACTCTATCTTCCTGATGAAAGACTAGATCTACGGCTTCTAACTTGAGGAGGATGATTGAAATTGAATTGCTCTTGCATAACAAGAAGAAATGATCAGTCCTTCCTTGTTACCTTCACCACAGATCGGGTGAATGGATGTTCAGCCAGGTTGAAATTTGAATGGGAAACACTTTGGGTCTTCAATAGATAAACCTTGATCTGCAAAGATAGTTGTTCCCCAGTAGAATCGCCAAAAACTGTTGGCTAGATTTTCTGCATAGCACAAAACCTAGACAGTCATGAGATAAATCTCCCTCATTTAACCGGTGAGGCTCCCGTGTCAGATTTGTCAATAAAAATGTGTTATTATCTATCAGGGGTTTTACTTTAACCACTTAGTTCATGAACCATAACTAAGAAGTTCTGCAGCAAGTAAGCAGTTGTTTAGAAAGGAAAGTTATAGAAGAAAGAAGTAAAGGAAATACAGAGAAGAAATGGGGAAGATGTGCATCCCAATTAGTAGATAGCAGAGCTAATTACATGCACATAGAAGAAACTTAATAGATATGAACACACAAAATTATAAAACAAAGGCAGCTCTAGATCTAGATCTAAAATAACACAAAGTTTATCAAGAGATCTAAGATTCAAAGCAAGAAACACAGTACACCGTGACACAAAGTTCTCTGGAAACCTGCTCCTTTGTATTCCTTTGCTCCAAGTTGCTCTCACGAGTTCAACACAAAGTCTAGAACTCAGGATTGCTGCTTACAAATTCTGATCGATTATCACCCGAAGGTTCTTCCTCTACTTATAGAATGTAGAGGGGCAATTACAAGTTGGAAGCTTTTAGTTGAACTGGCACATGTGGAAGTCGGAAAGAAACAACTAGCAATCTTCCTCCTGGAATTCCTCTTTGCGTGACATGTATGATTTGCAACTGAAAATAGAACCTTCTATTATGCACGTCCGCCACCTATCTCCAAGTAGTTGACTTATTCAAGTAATGGCTTTTAAACCAATCACTTAAGTTGTATAATTTAATTGATCGCTCAATTACTTTGTCGGAGGAAAGGAGAAGGAAGAGGAAAGCTGACTTTGTCGGAGGAAAGAAGAAGGAAGAGGAAAGCTGACTTTGTCCTTTTTCATGTCTGCATGCAGCTGATTCAAACTGGATCTGGAAGCAAACTGGATCTGGAAACAAGCTGGAATTGCAAGCAGTTGGAATTGGAAGCAAGCTGGAATTTTGCCTTCACCTTGTCTTCTCTTTTATCCTTGAAGCTTTTGCAGTTCTTCTTCTGTACATGCATCAATGCAATGTTTGTCGTAGATAACTCATCATCCTTATTTTTAATTGCATATGAGCAATTAAAAATTCTGGAAAGCACTCCGGATGAATGAAAATTCAATGAAGGCTTCAACTGGAAGATGGGAGCACATGCACAAGATCTTGGAAGGAATTTTCCACGCACTGTCTTCTTCACGGGCTGCATTCGAAACAAGAGGATGAAGCCTTTGTGCTAGAAGCTTTTGCAACTATGAGATCTGGATCTGGATCTGCATATGGATTTGCATCTGCATCTGCATCTGGATATGGATCTGCACCTGCATAACAAACTTTGGCAACTGGGCTATGGATGGAAAAGCTGCAACTCGAATAATTCCACTGCTTTCAATCTGCAGGCATGAGTGAAGTTTCTCCTGCACGCATGAGTGAAGTCTTTCCTGCTCTGGATTTGTCTACCAATTCAGCAAGAGGTTTCGAGCCTAGATCCGTGTCTCCAGTATCTACAAATTTAGAAGTGATGCATGACTTTGTTGTGCTTTCTTTTTCATCTTTCTTCGCCATAGCTTTGTCTATCTTCGTCTGAATAATTCTTTTTCTTCTTACTTGGCCGGATTTCTTCAATACTGGTGCAGATCTGAACAATTCTTCAGATTCGGAGGATATATGCAATGTATTGGACATTGATAAAAGCTCATTTTCCTTTGTAAAGCACCTGTAATGAATTCCTACAATTTATTCAGACAAAAATGGCCACTGGAGCATGAATAGTGAATTTTAATTATAAAAATCTGCACTTTTCAAGCCTGCTACCCCAAAAAATGGTGTTTAATTTGCACATAAAGAGAGCATGAATCCTTTCAAAAACACCTGAGCTCCTGTAACATCTGTGCAAACAATTATGCAGACAAATATCAACCTCCTCTAATGCATGCGCCAAATCTGGAAGCTTTTAGCCTTGTTAGCACTTTGTCTGAACAAAATCCTTCCTTTAATGGGGGCGCACTTTTCCTCTTGGCTGCAATTCTTTATCTGTGAATTAAATAATTCACCCATATGGCTGCCCATGCTTATATAACCTTCATAATTCTATAATTAATAATCGCTCTAACAATAAAGGCAATTAATTAATTAAAAATCATGTTTTTCTCTTTTAAAAATAGCATGTTTAAGGACAGCCATCAAATAAATTAAATTAATCCAATTTAATCCTTCACACAGCACTTCACTTAAGCTTCACAGTGTGCTTTGACCATAGCCACTGAAAATAGGAATTAATTTAATGTTTTAATGCTTTAAAAAATATTAAATAATACCCAAATGGGGTGCACTTTTTGAGAGGAAGAGGGTAGCCACTAAATAAATTTAATTTAATTAATTTAATTCCTTTCTTTTATTCCAACTTTGACTTGTTGACCTCCAAGCTTGGGCGCACTTTTTGAGAGGAAAGATTAATTAAAATAATGAATTTAATCCTTTTATTCTCTCACCAAAGGGGGCGCATTTTTTTGCACATGTAATTCTATTTTTAAGAATTTTTTCATAATGGGATTCTTTACCCTGCAAGGCAGGCACCAAAATCCCGTGATCCACTTAAGTGATTTGACTTTGACAATGGGATTATTTACCCTGCAAGGCAGGCACTAAAATCCCATGATTTCACTTAAGTCACTTTCCTTTTATTATATCATGGGAATTTTTACCCTGCAAGGCAAGCAATAAATTCCCACCTGCCTGCAACCTCTATTTTTCCCACTGCAGCTTAAGTGACTTTTATAACACGGGAAAAAGTACCCTACCAGGCAGGTATAAAATTCCCACCCTGCCTGCGGCTTATATTTTTCCCATCGCAGCTTAAATCCTTTGTTTTCCAAAAATGCGCCCATCCCCGCAGGGGCTTTTCTGTGCACGACTTCATTTTTTCCCAGTGATCCGGACCTCCGATGGCGACTTCCTCCGGGCATAATGTGCGTATATGTTTTCCAGCTGCTCCAGGCCAAAAATCGGGCTTACCCGGCAAAGGAATTGTTCCAGAGAAATTTCACAGAAAATGAAACGGGACACCACAAAAACACGAAAAATTGCCAAAAGTTACAAATAAAGCCCAAAACTTAAAATAAGTTAAAACCCTTCTGGCACATAGGAATAATAACATATTCACTCATAATAGAGTTAAAACGGAGCGCAAATAGCCTCATACGGGGCTCAAAATAATTAAATACAAATTTCCCGCAGACAAATCCCGACGACAGAATATAACAACTTTGGGCATCTGGGTATTTGGCGAAAAAGGAAAATATGGCTCTTTGGGAATATCTTGACGCAATACAAGATCTTTCAGGCAATAAAAACACAAAACGACCCATTATTTTAAAAGTACGTTAAAATTTCGGATAGGGTAGTCGCAGATTTCAGGGTGAAATCTGGGTGACACCAAGGTTTCATAATGTTTTGTGGATGCACGTGAGATATTTTTATGACAGTTTGAAGGAGCAGCTTGTAAATCCGCGGGAGACCTAATTTGTCTTACTCTTTTGTGAACTGGGCAACCTCTAGTAAGAGTTGAGATCTAAAATTTGGTGGCCTTCTAAAACACGAAAAAGGGTATTAGAAAAGTTTAACAGTGTTTCCAGAAGCTGAGTTTAGTGAAATTTAGACCCAAAATTGTCTCAGGACAGACCTAATAGGCAGAGTCATGACAGACTACTAGATGGAAAAGGAAGATCTCGAGGAAATGAATTGATTTCTTGATCATGTTGATAAGACAGGAAAATGGCAAGTATGATGATAAGGGTAATGAATGTGGTTAAACATATAGCGAATGAAGCTTCACAAGGTCATCATCAAAGGTCAACCATGACAGTCCTCTTTTATTGACAGAAGGACAGAGTTTACAAGATGTGTTTATAGTTGATAGAAAGAATATAGTATTTGAGAATCTCAAAGAGAGAAGACAATTGAACCTCAAGTAATGAGTTTATCATATGAAACAGGATAGTTGTAGGTTTATAATTCATATTGAGTTCTCATGATCACTAAAGAAACTGTGCAGGGTAGTGTGCAAGTTTTCATAGTCTATATTTGAGTTTTCATGATCAGTGTGTAAATTGTACAGGTCAGAGAATTGGAGAAGATGTACTCAAGGTTAGAGATAAGAGTAAAGGGTGACATGAAGAACAAGGGAGATAAAACACAAATCCAAAACCATTAAGAAGGATATCTAAACATTTTAAAGGTGAGGGTGTAATAAGTGCATAGTGAGAATTTGGACTTCTTACTTATCTTTGTTGATTGTCATTTGATGAAAGGACAGATAACTAGTAGTATATTTTCTCCGGACTGGTATTATGTTTGGTCCAGAGCTAATAGTATGATTGGTCAGGAGCTGAGAGTATATTTGGTCCAGAGCTGAGAGTATATTTGGTCCGGAGCTAGCAGAGTTATTATTCCGGTAATTTCATCATAGAGTTTTCAGATGACACAGGTCTTCCTGCACTTGCGCACTGCCTCTACAACTCTGTCTTATTCAACTCTTCCTTAGAATGAATGTGAGTGTGCCTTAAGTTACTTTACCAGTCATATAAACTATGCAGTCTATCCATTTACGTATATCTAACTGAAGTACATCATTCTTTGTGATCCAATTAAAATAAAGTGTCCAAAAGACTTCCATAACTTGTCCGTCAATTTTTCATTTTTGGATCTTTGATTGTTTCCCGTGTATTTGTTTCTAGCCAGAAATCCATTTGCGAATTTTTCTAAGCCAGAATTTCAGTCTTGATTGTACGAACACTTGGAGTTTTCATGTTTAGGCAAGTCTAACACCTAATATGATTCATCTCTTTCTCAAAAATGTGTTATATTAGGTATATAGTTTTTTTTATTATATAGTTTTTTCAAAGATGGCAAACTTGTTGAAACCTTGGTCTTTTGGTTTGGTACACCTTTTCACAAACTCACTACTACCTACAAACATCACCAAAAAACACCTAGCAAAAATCCCTCACATTGCAAGCTACAATTCTGGTCATCCATCAATCCATTGCCCACCCAAGCACAGGGTCTTCCTATTTATCTATAATGTGGGGTGTAACCCAAGTGGCTATGACACAAACATTGCCTACTTTACCTTCCTCGTGAGTAGCAGCACAATATTCACCACTCCATTTGTGCATTGACTCAATCCAATAACATTCACCTTTTGTAAGAAAAGCATATCTAGATGCTAAGATCATCCATGATTGATTTAATAAAAGCCCGACTGCCAATTTCAAGAGCTCCTCTAACATTCCACGTCAGCATTTTCATTGTCATGGACAACATTGTCAAGTCCCCACTCAAGTACTGTAAATTAGTTTCTAATAGAGATTTTTTGCGGATGAAAGGTCCAATTAAATATGACTAGATATTGTTTGGTTGTGTAGGTCATTGCTATGGTCTATCCTTGTTATAGCTGATTCTCATCAGTGTCAAAATCAGTAACTCTGGAATTTATTTCTAAAAGAATAGCTCCACAGTTCTCAAATATGAAAATGATTGGTCCTTATCTCATGCGTTGTCATTGGTCAAGTCTATATGATCATCATTGCTTGAAGACTGCGAACAAATTTTTAACAGCAATATCTGCTACGGACAAAAGGTCCGCCAATATATGACATGATATTGTTTGATTAAGTAGGTCATTATTATGTTATAGACAAGCTATACTTAATTTTTCTAATAGTTAAAATCGGTACTACCGATGGCCATTTTCAATAAAATACCTCCATGATTTCCAAACTTAAAAAACTAGTCCTTATATCACACATCGTTATTGGTTCAGGTCTATATGAGTTGTTCAAATTTCTACATGGAGATCATCATTGCTCGCAGATTCCTGTTCCAGAATAAGATTATGGTGAGCATGTCTGCATTTTGGAAAAGCTTTCAGCAGCTTCTACAATCTACATTTCTGCATTCCAATGATCCTACACTCATCAAGTGAAAATTATCTTTTAAATTTATATATTGAAAGGATAATCTGATGAAGTGGAGGCATTTCCCAAAATTTGAAGGCTTTAATTGACTATGTTTTCTCAAGGGCACCCAAGAATTTGGCAGGTTTTAAAATGACAATTTCCAAGTAAGTAACAATCCCTGAGCCCCGCACAATGAAAATTCGTTAAGAATACCTGGGGAAAAAATCGATTTTTTGAACTAAGTCGGAAGCCAAAAATCTATCCTGGCCCCTAATGCCCAATGTCATGAACTTTCATGAAGTGTTACCAGAGCTTGGAGATTGAATGTGAAATATTTAAAATTGTCAAACTTCTGAAAATCACACCACGTAGTAAACCTTCAAAGTGAAAAAAACCACCCAAGTCCTCTCAGGGGCATGACAAAACATTTGGTGTGAAAGATTGGGGGAAAATTCCTAAAGTTACCTTAGATGGGGATACCTGGCTAGCTACCAAACAGAGGTTTTAGCAAAGCGAGGCCTCAGATGGAAGGTCAAAGAGGCCAAATTTGCACAGATCCTTGACGCCACGGTGGTTTTCATATTGCACTAAATGTCCCCAGGGCTAAAGGCTTGAATTTTGAGATCAAATCAGTGAGAAAGGCAGAAAATGCCTTGATGCCTTCCCAAAATGAGAAAAGCAACTGAGTGTGTTAAATCAGGTCGTTGAGGGAAAACACAAGTTTTCAACATAAACCAATGGGATTAAAGTACAAAAGTCATCATCCCCAACTGCCCTAGCATGATACAAAAACACCAAGTGTTGAAAGCCGAGTAGCATGCAGAACACAATTCTCGACAAGCACTGACTCTCCTCACCCCCTCTAACTCCATCACTGTGGCAATTAATGCCTCCAACCCCTGGATTTTTCTGAGATAAAACATCCTAATCACAATCATTTTAGGTTCTAATTTGATCACAAAAATCTGTGCAAACCTTTTTAAGTTCATTTATCATTTTGGCGTTGCCGCAGATCAAATCTCATGTGCAGTTGGCTACAAACAAAGATATGAGCTGTATAGATATTGAAGATTTTGCTGAGGAGATGTGGGAAAGATATCGAATAGAAAGGATGTACAAATGGGAGGTAAGAATGGGGCATCTTTATTATAACTTGATGTCATATTTATACATTACCACAAGGCATTACATAACCACCAATACCTAATCACTTTATTTGATTCTAACGACACCTCACATATATTTAACATCTATAACCTCAATATTATAAACTATAATCGAAAACATTAAATGATCATTACATTTCAAATACCCCCACCCCCCTCCACATAATGTCCAATTAGACATCATTACAAAAAATTTAAAATTGGGGGCACGTCAAAAGAACCCTTCAATCAAAGAACATACATATTGTCATCTTCTTTTGCTTCCTTTATGTATTTCCCATTTCTACAAGTTCCAGCAAAAATATTTTACTAATTTTTTTAGTTATTAATATACAGACTCCTGAAAAACATGGCAATATGCCTACCACAATAATAACATACAAAATGTGGTTTACCATAACTCTCTCTGCTCACATTAGGTGTTGACTTGTATTGTCATTTTCCCTTATATTTTGTGTGCTACAGGAGCATTCTCTTCTTCAAACTTAGTTTCTTCTTTGTTATGCATCTGTCATTCGTTTCTGCAATAAATAACCTGAAATCTTCTCAGAATCTTAGGTTGTTGTGGCAACTGACAAAGTTTCAATTGTTCCTTCATGAGCACGCTGCTTTATTTTATCTTTGTAGTTTGCTTCGTCGGTTCGCTTCTAGCATTCTCTCTTCCTAGAACTTTCTATTGCTAATGGTTGTATCCTTCAGTCCTATTGACCTACTTTTGGTCATTTGTGGACATTAATATAATTTCTTTCTTTCTCTGCACAATGACTTACAATAGGTCCATTCTTCTTTTCTACAAGTGCACATGCAAGAACTTGTTTCTTCACCTCTACATCCATGTCTTTTTCAACACATCCTTGGGTTTGCTTTCTAATGAAAACTACCTATTCTCACCACTAGACCTGCATTCATGTCAACAAAAAAACAAAAAATGATTTGATGCAACCCCACTCTTCTCTCTGTGGTTGGAGACTCTACTCTCTTCCTAGAACTTTCTATTGTTAATGGTTGTATCTTTTTAATCCCATTGAGCTACTTTTGGTCATTTGCGAACATTAATATAATTTCTTTCTTTCTCTGCACAATGACTTGCAACAGGTCCATTCTTCTTTTCTACAAGTGCACATAAAAGAACTTGTTTCTTCACCTCTACATCCATGTCTTTTTCAAAACATCCTTGGGTTGCTTCCCAATGAAAACTACCTATTCTCATCACTAAACATGCATTCATGTCAACAAAAAATGATATACATGCAACCCCACTCTTCTCTCTGTGGTTGGACACTCTACTGCTTCTTCCTCTTACTTGGCTGATTCTCTTAGATCCTTCATCATCTTCACTCTCTCCTTCAACCTATGACTTGTCAAGGCCTTCTTCTTCTCAATTCCACATTCTCACCAAGAACTTGAGAATTCACAAATGCTGCAAGTGGAGTCAACTCCACTTTCATTGCTTTCTACTTTGCCTTTAGGGAAAATACCTCACGCTCTTCTTTATGCTTAACCATCTCAAGAAATTGGTCTTCTATATATGCATTATGCACCAATTTTTCACCAAGACGAATATCAACATACCTTTCTTTGTGAAAGTTTGCACTCCCACTCTAGTTGCTGCTGCTACAAATGGAAGTTTGCTTACATTTCCTCCACCATCTTTTTTTTATGAACCTCCTCAAAAGCTTCTTCACCTTGTGCATTTGAATGCACTCTCTCCTCCATCTTTTTAATCCAATGCCCTCTAATTGACACTCTTCCATTCCAACCTTGGCAGATATCTTCTCCTGTGGCAACTTCATCACTGTTTCAATCTTCTCAGGCATATTTTGGAACACATGCTCCTCTTCAAAGACTCCTTTTTTCATGGGTTACTCGCAACCTATCTTCTCCTTTGTGTTGCTCCTCGAAACAGTCTTGAGTTTCTCTTTTGAAAACTTCTTCTCTCCATTGCCGTTCAACGCAATCTGCTTCTCCTCAAGCCTTAGACTTTGAAACTTCTTCAACTATTTGGCATGGTCTCTTGCATGCACTACTGTTTCCATCGTCTTGGTGACCATTTGGTTCCAACTTCTTACTTTTTCTTTACCTTTTCTTCTTCTTCTCTATTGGAATTCCCTCCAAGCTTCAACTACACCACTGCATAACCTTGTGCAAGTGTATTTAACCCTACAAAGGTCTTTTATTATCCTCTTCATGAAGCACTGCTCCATTTTCACCATCCAATTGCTCATGGTTTTCTCTTCCTGAGAACATAGGTGTCTTTGCTTCATGCTTTTCTTCTCTCAACACTTCTTCTTTAGCTAGTCTCCTCTCTACTTGGTTGGGTCTCTCTTCTTAAAGACACTTTAAGACTGCATTTTCGCCATTCTTCCCGTAACTTTCATCCTCATTCTCCATGAAAGCAATTTATGCAACATGCTGAACATCTGCGGCTACACCATCTCTATGAATAAAATCCATTGCCAACAAGCTTCTTTCTAGTGTCTTCTTAACACTAGAAAAATCTCCTTCCTCGAGAGATTCTTTCATCTCTTCCAAAGTCTTCTTGCTCCAAGAAACCTTTTCCTCATTCCAACAATGCATGGTGTAATCCATGCCATCTTTGTAATGTCCACATTTCAAATAAAAATAATAGTCAATATTAATCACCTTCAGAGTGATTTTCATCATTTGGAATTAGAGGGTAATTAGATTAGTTATTATAATAAGGAGGAAAATAATTATATTATTATATTATTTGCCTTAAAATAATTATTATTATTACTAAAGCTAAACTTTGTCAATTAATTTAATAATAAAGTGAACAACAAAGAAGCTCGGCAAGAGGGAAAAGAGAAAAGAGATCAAAAAGGTGTTTAAGTGATTATTTAAATAAAATTTTCCCCCAAAAGGTGGATCACCCCACTTAGGGGAGATCTAAAAACAACATAAGAGTTTCTTATTAAGGCATCCTTGGAAATTATATTTTGTATCTTCATGCTTGAAGATTTATTGGAATGCATGCCCAATAGTGTTGTTGATTTTGGGTACTTGGAAATACATTACTACATTTTGAATTTCACTGTGTTGTTCGAAGGGTCTTTCTGCATGTGAGGTCTTTGTTGAAGGTCAAACTGAAGGAGAATCATATCTAAGGTGTTGTGATCAGTTCTAAGACTTGTTTGAGGGCTTTCAAAAAGCGGTGAATGGATGTTGTTGATTTCAGTTACAACTAAGGTTTCATCTACACATTTCCATATTTCCAAGTTTGTTTTGAGTGTCTTCCACCCATCGGAAAATTCTGATTTTGGTATCATTGGAAAGCTTGTAATTTTATCTTCAATTTGAGCAATCATTTGTTAAAAAATATTAGGAATTTTCCGAGTTATGAATTTTTGAAGTTTCAGTTTTTTTTTTCTACAATTAAAAATCAGATTTTTAGTATTTTGCAAAAAAATTAAGTATTTAATAATTTGATAATTCAAGGGTTAGCAATAGATTTAATTTCATAATTTTTGAAGATGTTTTGAGGCTATTTTTATGCGCATAAGCAAATCTCCTAGAGTTTTGGGAAGGAATTTTGGGTTGTTTGCATTGTTGTCATAAAAACAATAATCTCTAATTTGTTGTCGTTGATTTTCCACATTTAGATTTCAAGGGTTTTGATAAACAATGTTAAATCTTGAAATGTCCTATTTGGGGACATTACAGGGGTATCAGAACACCGATATGGTGCACCTATAAGGTTTTTGTGTTGCAGATGTGAAAGCTAGAGATTAGAAAGATTCAATGGAACAAATGAAGTGGACCCAAGTTTCTTTTTTTGATGGTACTAATAAAATTTCTTCCAGAACTTGGTTGAACGAATTTAAGACATATTTGGGATGGTATCCCGTGTGTTAGGATGATGTCAGCATGCTCATCTCTATATACTTGAATGGAAGGGCACATGAGTGGTAGCATCATTTGTTAGAGACCCCAAGGGTCAAATCCGTTGCCTACTTTGAAGATTTCACGCACAAGTTTTGAGAAAGGTTCAATGTGCAAGATTGCAAGGATGAGCAAGGTGAAAAACCTTCATTAGTTGAAAATGTTTCTTTGCCTTTTAAGGATTGCATACATGTTAGCAAAGTGACAGAAGAGATCACAAAATTTGAACCCAATAAGGATGAAAATTCAGATCTACAAGAGAAGATAATTTGTTGAGTGAAGCCCCAATCCCTAATGTGGATGTTGATAATCAACTTGTTGTCCATTCCGGAACAACCGTCAATATGAAGCAAGCAAATGACATTCATGGCCTTGAAGGGAGTTATGAGGATGTCCCATACATCATTCAAACATGGAGGTTTGTTATCATCATAAGAAGCTTACATGCGAGGTTGATTTATTGTTGCATATTTTTCCATATCGTATTTGTTTTCCTCATGAGAAGCGTGTAAGAGACGGAGAAAAAATGAAGATTATGGGCTGCAACATGAGGTAAAAAGATTCCTTGGTTCAAAGTCACTTATGTGGGCACTCTAAGGTATGCGATCCGGGTAATTTTCCACATCCTCCAAAGGTTGTCAATTTTGGTTTTGTGATCTTTATGACTGATTTCCTAATAATAAATGAAAGTTTAGAATTATTTTTGGTGGGCATGACTATTGGCATGCATTCGGCTTTAGGAGATCCGGATGCAAAGGGAAAGGTACCTCTCAAGGTACTAATGTTGATTTTCCCTTTAGCAAACTCTCTCTATGGCAGCTACTAAGGGTAATCAATTTGACTATCTTCATAGCAAGGATTTGTTGCACCACCTTCATACATTGTCCTTGGGTCGTTATAAGTATTGTGCTAACAATGAAGACAAGATGAAGGGTGCTAAGTACAGAAGGATTCATCCTAAGGCAGCCCCAAATCATTGGCAAGAAGGCCAACACTTCCTAAATTTCAGTCCACGTGAAAGTAAGGGCAGCTAAAGAGTGATCTCAAGGTGTGGTAAGCTACTTGTTGGCTAGATTTTCTGCATAGCACAAAACCTAGGCAGTCATGAGATAAATCTCTCTCATTTACCGGTGAGGCTCCCGTGTCAAATTTGTCAATTAAAATATGCTAGTATCTATATGGGGTTTTACTTTAACTATTCAGCTCATGAACCATAGTTGTACAGTTCTGCAGCAAGTAAGCAGTTGTTTAAGAAAGGAAATATTTATAGAAGGAAATTATATTAACACAGAGGAAGAAATGGGGAAGATGTGCATCCCAATCAATAGATAACAGAGTTGATTGCATGCACATAGAAGAAACCAATAGATATAAACACAGAATTATAAGCAAAGGCAACTCTAGATCTAGATCTAAAATAACACAGTTTATTCAAAGATCTAAGATAGAAAGCTAAAAACAAAATACACCGTGACACAAAGTTCTCCGGAAATCTGCTCCTGTATATTCCTTTGCTTCAAGTGGCTCTCAAGGGTTTCAGCACAAAGTCTGGAACACAATGATGCTGCTTACAAATTCTGATCATTAACCCAAAGGTTCTTCTTCTACTTATAGAATGTAGAAGGGAAAGTACAAATGGGAAACTCAACTGAACTGAAACATAAACAAGTAAAGATGACATTTGACAATCATCCTCCACTAACTTCTCCTTAAGTGACACATGTATCACTTAACTAATAGAATTGTTCCACATAACTTAAAGTAATAGTTTTAAAACCAATAACTTTAAAGTTTTACAATTTCATCCGGGAACGTGGAAAATTGAGGAAGAAAGAATAGAAGAAGTCAAGCCAGCTGTAACATTTATATCTTCTTTTTGTTCTGATACTGGATATACTTGTCGAACATGTAATTCAGCATCTTCCCATCTATCTTAGCCACAAATTCCTTTTCTGTCCTAAACTGTAGCAAGCCTTCGTTCAATACCATGATACATGCTTCCACATCCTCCAAACTCAACCCGAACTTCACAATATCCGACTGCAGTGCCACCAGTCTGCTGATGGAATTCATCGTGAAAGGCTTAGTAGCTTCATCAATTCTCCCTTGTACCATCAGAAGAGACCCTTCCAGGGAATTAGGCACTCTGCTAGGAATGATCCGTACGTATGAAGTAACATTTCCAACCACTTCCTCCTCAGTGAAAGCAATGATACTGTCTGGTAAAGACGATGTCTTACTCTCAAGTGTCTGCATCCTCTTCAGCAAAACTTTACAAATCTCCAAACGGAAAGATACTGCAAACTCCAGCCGCTTCCCCTTCTCAACTGATCCATCCGGTACAATCTGTTCCGCAACCAACACTTCTCTCGGCAGCTTGTTGATTTCGGCCAAAGTACTCAGGTTACTCTCGGCAACTGTGTTCATATCTACTATGCTCATCACCAGTTTCTTCAGTTGATCTGCTGCATCATTCATAACCTTCAGGCGGGCTTACACCTCTCCAAGTTGTACAGAAGCTTGACGAATAATCAGATTCTTCCATTCGTCAATAGCTTTCACCTGATTGCTTGCATCTTCCATCTCCTGCATAAGATGATCACTCACCTGCTCTGAAATGGGCTGAGTGGAAGATTTAACAACCTTGGCTATGATCTCGCACAACTGAGATACCTGCTTCTGAAGCTCGTCTTTCTCCGCCTTTTCTCTGTCAAGCCTAAGGAATAGAGCATCTATCAATGTCTGTGTATCCTGCTTCAATCCTTCTGTGGTGGCTTGACCGATGGGTACTCTGGTTACTGTTACGTCTTCTGCCGTGAGCTCATCCTCCTTCTTTCCTTCCACCGGAACTGACATCTCAGCAAACTTCTGCCCCGACTCCTCGATGATCAACCTTGAAGTTACCTTAGCAACTTTAGGTTTTCTGTCTTTTCCGCCTAGACTCTGGAGTAGCTGCAAGTCGTGTTCCTCCAAGTTAATTTCCACTCTAGCTTCTGGAACCAACAGCGAAGCCAACCATTCTGAGAAGTTACTTCTCGGAGAATGAGAAGTTGCTGAGTGTACTACTATCTCCCGCTTTGTTTCCTCTCCATCAGAAACTGCTACAGTGTTATGGCTGCCATCTTCAGAATCATCCAAGGACAAAGCTCTTTCAAACTCTGCCATCTGCAACTTCAACGTCTCTTCTGGAACAGGTGCTGAACGGAGTGGCTGAGGAGAGAAGATGAATGTTGTCGGATTCAGTGGAGGCATGGAAGTGTCCTGCTGAGGTGCAATAGTCGGTGAAGTACTGGATGCTGGAGAAGCCGGAACTAATGTCATAGCCGTGGAAGTGATCTTCTCTTTTGATTGAGATCTTCTGTGCACTTTCATCTTCTCGGGCCTTCTGCTGCTTTCTCCTCCGTGCTTCCTCTTGAGGGAATCTCCTGTGCCGAAGTTGCCCGTGACTTGATTCATCAATGCTTCATCAAGGCAGTATCCCTTCATCAGCAATCACTTTGAAGTATTCACCAACGGCAACAATCGTATGGCAGCCACATTCTCCTAAAGTACGGCTCTTTCCTTTTGATGGTAAGAGTCGTATGGCAGATATCCGTGCCCTACACTTGCCGTCTGATAGCTTGCTGAAGTACGGCTCTATCTCCTCCTCTATTTGATCTTGGTCGTCTTCCTGGTTTCTAAGTGTTCAACAGGGAAGAACTCTTGCTCATACACATTCCGCCTCCATCATCTCTAAGATCACATTCCCATTCCCATCATGGTAAGTGTCAGGTATATCCGTGCTAGTCCAAAGTCGAACACTTGCCGTGCTGATAGCCTGCTGAAATCCTTCTTTCTAACCTCGTACTCACTTTTGCACTTCATCCAAAAATCCTCTAATGAAGGCACATGTGCGTACTCTTGGGAGATCGTCTTCCTGGCTACTCCAAATGGATCGAAGTTCAGCCGTGCCGGGAAGAACTCTTGCTCATACTCAGATAACATCTCCGCTTCCATCCCTCGAGCTCTATGAATGCTCTGGCAGCTATAATGTCCCACAGTGATTGGGAAGAAGCCCGTAGACTTGTGTCGTTTCGACTGAAGGTCGTGTATCTCCACAAGTTGTCTGCTCAGCTCCATGGTGATCAATCTATCATTCGGATATCTGGGCAGCTTAACCGGTTCTCCAGAAAAGCCGGTAACCCTGAGGTATGTGAAATCTGCAAATTGAATGAATAGACTGCCAATTCTGGATACAGCTTCCCACGCTTCCTTGCTCACCCTGTTGGCCTTTAGGTCCCTGTCTAGCCTGCAAATGAATTCGTAGAAGAATCCATCATTGACCACTTTGAAATCTTTCTTGCACGCAGGTACAGTAAGTTGTGGGTAGCACTCGAAAATGGGGTCCTTAGAAAGAACGCCACATCTATCCAGCTTGGAGAAGATGCCTTGTGAAGCTGCTACATATACCAAATAAGAAGTCATTTTGAAGCTGAAAGTACGCTTCACGTTCCGGAGTTGCTCACCAATGTTGTCGCTAATAATTTCTGACCAATTGATTATTGAATCAGCCTTGTTGATTTCAATGGTCCTGATGAAAGCATACATCCATGTACGGAAAGTGTGAGCATTCGCTTCGCCATTTATCCTGCATAACAATTTGGCAATATCATCTACCTCCTGTACCAGATTGGACCGCGGAAGAGTTCTTGGGAACTTGGAAGGAGATCTGGGCTTCTTCATGTATCTGCTGTTCATTATGTTCACGCACTCAACTCTACGCTTCTCCCATCTACTGCCAGCATCTTGAATGCTAATGGCAGTCACCACCTTTCGTATGCCAGAATCTTCAAACAATAATTGATGAACTCTGCGTCCAACCGAATTATTGTTTTCCCTGTAGCATCTCGCACTGATCTGGATGAAGGATGGTAAGACCTAGCACACTCCATAACGAACTCTGGCAACTGGACTGTGTATGGAAAGGCTGCAGCTCGAATAATTCCACTGCTTTTAACGACACGCATGAGTGAAGTCTTTCCTGCTTTGGATCTATCAATCAATTCGGAAAGAGGTTCCGGACCTAGATCTGTGTCTCCTATGTCTGCAAATTTGGAAGTGATGCATGACTCCGTTGTGCTTTCTTTTTCATCCCTCTTTGCCATGGCTTTGTCTATCTTTGTCTGAACAATTCTTTTTCTTTTTATTCGGCCAGAATTCTTCAAAACTGGTGCAGATCTGGATAATTCTTCAGATTCGGAGGATATATTCAATATATTGGACATTGATTTAAGCTCATGTTTCTTTTGTAAAGCACCTGTAACGAATTCTTGCAATTAATTCAAACAAAGATGGCAACCGAACCATGAACAGTGGATTTTAATCATAAAAATCTGCATAATTCAAGCCTGCTGCCCCAAAAATTGATGTTTTATTTGCATGCAAAGCAAGCATGAATTTTACCAACTTCACCTGAGCACCTGTATCACTTATGCAAACAATTATCCAGACACAAATCAACCTCCTTCAACCTGTGCGCCAATTCTGGAAGCTTTCAACATTAATTTCACCTTCTTCTGAGCAAAAATCTTCTTCAAATGGGGCGCACTTTTCTTCTGGGCTGCACTTCTCTGCCTGTGAATTAATTAATTCATCCTTATGGCAGCCCCTGCTTATATAATCCTTATGATTCTATAATTAATTAATGTCTTTCCTATTACTGGCAATTAATTAATTAATTAATAAGTTTCACTCTTCAAATGAGGCACCTATTTCGTGCATGCTTATGGCTGCCATTAAATAAATTAAATTTATTTAATTTTAGACTTTTGTTTCCAGTTAACTCAAGCCTCACAGTATGCTTTGACCTTAGCCACTGAAAATAGGAATTAATTTAATCATTTAATACTTTAAAAAGTATTATCTCTCCCAAAAGGGGCGCACTTTTTGACATAAAGGGGCTGCATTAAATAAATATTATTTATTTAATTTTAGAACAGTCTATTTTCAACCACCTTTTGTCCATTTACCTCTGTTGACTTTTCCACAAGCCTAGGCGCCAAAATTGGGTGAATAAGTAATTAAATTAATTAATTTAAAGGCTACCTTTACTTCCCCAAAGGGGGTCGCACTTTTTGGCATAAAGAATTCTATTTTTAAGAAACACATGACAATGGGATTATTTACCCTGCAAGGCAGCCCTAAAAATCCCATGATTCACTTAAGTCATTTGACTTTCATAATGGGATTATTTACCCTGCAAGGCAGGCAATAAAATCTCATGATTCACTTAAGTGATTTTTCTTTTATTCCACAATGGGAAATTTTTACCCTGCAAGGCAGGTAAGAAATTCCCGCCTGCCTGCTGCCTCTAATTTTCCTATTGTCACTTAAGTGGCGTTGCTTCCATGGGAAAAAGTACCCTGCTAGGAAGGTACAAAATTCCCACCTGCCTGCTGCTTCTAATTTTCCCATGATCCACTTCAAACCCTTCTTTTTCCAAAAATGCGGCCAGCCCAGAAGAGGCTTTTTGGTGCACGACTTTGTCTTTTCCCAGTGAACCAGACCTCCGATGGCGACTTCCTTTTGGTACAACGTGCATATGTGATCTCCAGATACTCCAGGCCAAGAATCAGGCCAAACCGAAAAAGAAATTGATCCAGAGAAATTTCACAGAAAACGAAACGGAAAAAACACAACAAACACAACGTTGCCAGAAGTCACAAATAAAGTCCAGAACTGCATTCCTGGTTAAAACCCTACTGGTATATGGGAATAACGATATGTACGATCACAACAGAGTTAAACCGGAGCACAAATTGCCTCAAACGGGGCTCAAAATAATTAAATACAAATTTCCCGCAGGCAAATCCCGACGACAGAATATAACAATTTTGGGCATCTGGGTATTTGGCGAAAATGGCTAATATGGCTCTTTGGGAATATCTTGACACAATACAAGAACTTTCTGGCAATAAAAACACAAAACGACCCATTATTTTAAAAGTACGAAATTTTTTCGGGTAGGGTAGTAACAGATTTCAGGATGAAATCTGGGGACACCACTACTTAATTTTGTCTCACCTCAATTCAATTTTGATAGCATTACTTGGGCCAATAATAATCTGATCACAAGTAAATTATTGAAGTGATCATGAGAGCACTAATGGTAATGAATTGCCTAGACATTTCACATGACTTATGTTAGCGACCTTCCACTTTCATATGGCTTATGGTTTATTTGGTAAACATGCTTTGCAAAAGGGGAACATTAGGTTATCATTGATCCTCTTTGCCACCAGGACTATGAACCATTGTCTAAATATGCAATAATTTCCATGCTTACATGATAGGAATAATACCAGGTATGCTTGGTGTGCACAAACGACAAGAATGCTAGATAATCTAAATGAAACAATGATAACCTAAAAGTTATATTTTTAGAACAAGAGAAATTGATTGGGATTTGTTACATCTGACTGAGTTGACAGATCGTTCATTACTTTTTATAAGTGTTTGGGTAAGTTGATCAAGACAATTAGGATTTAATGATGGTACTAGTGTCAAGCGATTGGTTCAAAAATATCAAACAAGTGGAGATAGTTAATGACTGTTGTATTTGTAACTTAGCTAAGGTGTGGCTAACTAACCAATTACTATCATTGGATTGACAACCATCTAAACAGGGATAATTGATACAGAATGTTCCTACATGATGCTTCCCCTGTCTAGATGTTTAGGCTCGTCCCACATACAAGTAGGACATTTGGTAAGAGGGATACTTCAGGGACGGGTAGGAACTTATGGGGTCCCCTGACCTGCATCCCTCAATGGTAAGTAAAAAAATTCGGGGATAGTCAAAATTGGAGCATAGGGATGGCATTTGGACGTTCCATTACGTTCACACATACGTCCCAGGGATAACTTCTACAAGTCCCTCGTCAACCGTAAGATGGACGTCTGGCCATCCCCTACGTCCTAGAAGGTATTTTGATGTGAAGAAATTAATTACTCTTGGTATAAATATTAAGAGTTGGAAAAATAAGCTTGTTGTTATAAACGGTTAAAGGACTATGTGGGGACCCAATTCAATTGACCATTCAACACATTTTCATGTCCTAATCAACCTAAGGCAGCCCTTGAAGGTAACGACCTCTTACAGTATTGTAAGACAATTTCAAGAAGCTCATGATTTGGGTTTCATTTCTAACATCTTGTGAAGGAGTAAGACAAAGAAAGAAAATTTGGTCATGAGTTGGGTTGTTGGTTAAAGATAGTTACAATGAGTTCGAAGGCAAGAGCAGCAATATTCTACACCATTTAAGGTGATGTTTCACATCAATATTGTTCATTTTACAAATTTACAACAAGCTAGTTATTAAGTTTAAGTTTGTTGTATTTTGTATTTCAAACTTGTTTCAAACTTTCTTTGGGTCCACAAGACTTAGGACAAGTTTTATTTTTTGAAATTGTTTTTTGTTTTCACTTGCATGTTGTGGTGTTGCATTTTGGGCAAATAAAAAACAATGGGCAGCAATGAGGGTAGTCAACGGTAAGTACAGAGATTCAACATGCTACAACCATAGAGGTAGATAAGTGTTGATGACTTAGAGTTTCTTACTAGGTCAGTTCAGAGTGTTGTGGGCAGCATACTGATGGAGTTCAAATAATCCATGTCTAGAATGCCCTTCTCAACTCCTCAATATCTATGCATTAAGGTCTCAGTTTAATCCTGAACAACAGCCTCTTGTCCAAGATATTATACAACCTCATTGACATGATGGAAGTGAATAGAACTGTTAAGGAGGGCAGCCCATGAGTTCATGGTTGGTGCTAACATAATGTTGCAACAAAGAATGTTAGGGGTATGTCTTTTCACTTTGATCCTTCTCCTTATTATCGTCTTCTAGTGCATAGCTTTGACAAAGGTAGAGAGGTTGTGAAAAACTAACATATCAGCTTGAGAAGTGCTTGGTGCAAGTGACTAGCGAGTTTCCGGCCACTTTAATGAAGATTGCGGTGAGGCAAGAAACAAAATTACAGATGTAGATTGGAGACTATGCATGAGTGAACCATCACACCATTTGCCTACCCAATCCGTGAGATGATCATGAAAATCAAAGGGGATGATGGATTCTGACCAAAGTGTAAAGTTAGAACACTCATGTTTTCTCTACTACTGTTTGTTTTATGTGGATGTTCAATGTGCAATCACGGGAATGTAGTTGACAAAAATCTTCTATTGGCCAAAATTCTATCTTAAGCATATAGCTTGTGTTAGCACGTGATCATCGTTCCCCTTACTTCGGAACAAATGTTCAAAGATGCTAATTGTTGTTGCATTCCATCATGTCTATCTCTCTCGGACTTGGTATTTGAACACAAACTACAGACTAGCCTTTACTTGAGGGCAAGCAAATATTGGGAAGGTGAGTGTGGTGATGTCCCCATTTCAGATGAAAATAATAGCTAATATGAATTATCGGGTGAGAGCTGCTTATCATCATTTGGAATTAGAGTGGTACCGATATTGGTTATTATACATCAACCACTCATCAATATCATTGTCACATGTCTTGTCGGCCCTTATTTGTCTTAGAGCATAATTGATTGTTACTAGGGAAGCTAGGAAGGATGGCAACCTTCCAATTTCATAATTTTGAAGCATGCCATAACAGGAGATTAGGCCCTCTAATGTTGTACAAGTGGTGATTGATTCAGCCCGTGATATGTAAGTTAGCTGGTTTGAATGGTTGAGGGTGCTTACAATACACATTTTCTGGACTCCCAAAGTGTTGATCGAGCCACTTAGGAACAACGCATATGAAAGCAACATAAGGGTTTCCAATGTAAAGCATTGGGTGAAGATTTAGTGGTGGCAGAGGCATAGACACATATAGATGTTGCTGATTTTGGCAACTTCCATCTAGGACCTACACTTGCTACATTTTGAATCGGGCTATGTTATTGTCGAGGAAGGAATTCCTCAAGCATGTGAGACACTTTGATATGCCAGTTATTTCATTTTGTTAGAGAGGATGCAAATTTGAGGTGTAGTGATCAGCTCTGAGGCATATTAATGATGGGTGATCCAAGAGTGGGCGTAGATGGCCAGAGGCATTTTAGGTACTTCTGAAGGAAAAAGTGTGAAACATTTTCAAGATTTCTCGAGCCTGATAATTGGGTGCATTCCACCACATGAGGTAAGCAATTGCTGATTTTGATATCATTTAAAAGCTTAATATTTTTATATTCAGATTTGAGTATAATTTGTTAAAAAATATTGGGTATTTTCCCAGTTATATGACTTGTAAATTATTCGTATGTTTTTCTGCAATTCTTACTCATTTTTTTATTTTTTTGTAACTTGTTTAAGCATATATAGATTTGCTCCATCATCTCACCTGTAGCTAGGGGTCGTACAGATATGCTGATACAAACTCTCCTAGTCTTGGAGTGATTTATGAGACATTTGATAGCATGCTTGGGTAGATGAAGTAAGCCATTTGTAGTAGGGATCCTACTTTGGGATTTTATGAGGAGCATATTAGGCCCATTGTGACATGGCAGTGGAACACAATGAACACGCCGCTTCATATGACAGCCTATGTCGTTCTAAATCCCAACATACTCTTACGTATCGTCAGACTCTAGCTGCACGTTGGAATGTTGATCCCGAAGATGCCGCACAGATTGACGAGGAGGCACAAGTGGGATTGGTTGGGGTCTCATTGATGAGGCAATCCCTCGTAGTTCCAGTGACTTGGACTCGGGCTCTAATTTTGATGCCACTTTAGCGGATTTTGATTAGGGGCAGCAATATATTTTCATATTGATTTTCTATGTTTCAAACATTCTCTGTAGCCCATAATGGGCATTTCATTGTAATTGAAACTTGAAAAAGCTTATGTGAAATCTCACATTCAACTCCAATATTATTGTATTAAGGTTCTATGATGTGTGTGATGAATGCTTTAAGTTTTATCACATGCTAGTCCATATGAATGATTTGAAATTTCACTTGATATTTTTAAAATTTTCCTTATCAAAATCTAGATAGCCTGAATCTTATGATGAAATCTCAATCACTTTTCCAATTTTATGAAACTTGAATGAAAACACAGCTGGAAAATTAATTAATTGCAGCAGAAGTACATCTAAAAGAAATTATGAAACGAACGGTTTCCAAACCCCAAACTCCACAAAATATGATTGTTTCCAGCCTTATAAATCATGAGGAATCCAAATATGAAAGCAAATTTGATTTTTGTGCCCTAAAAGGCACCTAGATGCTAATAAACCCTAGTCGGTCCAACTAGGAAGGGTTCATAAATACATGCAAACACTTGTAGATATCTTCCATTATCCTTCAATGCACAAATCTGCAAAAAGTCTTCAAGATGACTTCACTTCAACCAAAAATGAAGGGTTTTTGTCCTCCTTGGAAAAGCCACACAATTGGATTTTTGTCCAATAGTGGAATGACAATGAGCAAACAGCTCAAGATCAAGGTTAGATAAAATTTGCCAAAAGCATAGTTACCTGAGACGGGGGGACAACAAAAGTTTCGGGGATTTTAGGGGGATGGCTGATTAAAAAATATATAAATATTTAAAATAAAAAGATATAGTGACTAAATTATATAAATAAGCTGAAATAAAACCATTTGAGATTTAAATAAGGTGAAACTTGAACTCATAAACATCAAAATATCAAATACATTCCTAAATATATTATAAAAGATAAAAGTAAAACCATTCTAAAAAGACTAAATCTGAGTAGTAAATTACGATTGATCAAGTGAAAATAATTGATATTCATATCATTAATCTCATAGACAAATACACCAACAATTGTCTATTGTCAATATTACAAAAAAAGAGGACAACTACAAGTATAAGCCTAAAAATTAGAATCTGCATCTGAAGCAATATCCATGAACTCCTCCTCACTGGTACTAGCATCCTCGTCCTCAAAGGTAAGCCCAATCAATCCCCGTTGCACAGTATTGTCCTCTTCAACCTGCCTCGGCTCCTCGGGATCTACATCCCACCATAATGCTGGAGTCTGTTTGTACTCAGGTGTCTTGCGATCTATAAGACGCAAAGCACTGTGTACAGCTACAAGCTTCTCCGCTCTCGCAGAGGTAAGCCTATTCCTCTTAACAGAGTGTATCCAACCATATGTAGACCAGTTCCTCTCAGAGGCAGAGGAGCTAGAAACCTGGGAAAGGAGGCGAATGGCAAGTGGTCGCAGCAGTCCTGAAAGCCCATACAGTCGCCACCAACTCACTGGCTTCTCCTGTGCTAATGTTACCCTGTCTGCCTTTGCTGATGTTTTGTACCCATCAAGTTCAATGAAGTCGAGCCACTCCAATCTGATCTGTGAAGCCTCTTGTGGAGTGTACATTTTTTTAAAGGCCTTCATAAGGCCCTTCTTCACCTCATCATCATCCAATGGGACAACTCTGCCTGGCCTCTCCACATACCATTTGGGATTCAGTGCATACGCAGCCATATGAAGAGGAGTGTTCAACTTCTCCCATCTCCGCTGAATAATGGGCTGTATATGTTCATTATAGAACTCCAAAGTGGGGTCCCTCACCCGAATAGCTGCCTTCATTTGCCCAAGCATGTTGTCAATGCACTCGTAGATCTCACCAAGATTGGGGCTGTTAGAATCCCCATATTTGATGACACTAAAAACTGGAGCTATAATTGATATGATGTATTTCATATCAACCCAAAATGTTTCCCGCAACACCACTTCCTTCACTCTTTTCCCTTGATCTGTCTTGGACTCACGCCACCTAGTCCAATCCTGTGTCATAATCATAATTTGTTAGGGGCTCCTGCAACTCAGACATCCTATCCAACAAAATAAAATAGAATGCAAAGCGGGTGTCAACTGGTTTCAAAAATTCCTTCTTCGAAAAAGCTTCGAAAAAGTGCCAATGATTTGTGGTGATTACATATGAACTTCTGCACATCTTTGGCCTCAGTCACTATCTGGTTAACCCACTGAATCTTCCCTATGTCTTTCAATGCATTGTTCATGGCATGCACACAACATGGAGTTCAATAAATATGCCTATATTCCCGCTCCACTAGCTTGCCTGCTGCTCTGCACACATAAGCTGCATCTGTGACAACCTGTACAACATTTGAAGGTCCAACCTCCTCAATGGCATCCTTCAAAATCTGATACTGAAACTCAGCATCTTTCCGCTTCCCAGAACAATCAATTGCTCTCAAGAAGTACGGTCCATCTTTGCAAGAGACAATGATATTGATGAGAGGACGGTGTCTAATATCCGTCCACCCATCCATGATAATGTTGCATCCATGTGACACCCATGTCACCTTCATCTCCTCCATCAATAGATTAACCTTGGAATAGTTTCTATCCAAGATTGTTGTCCTGAGTTTTGTGTCTCCAGGAGGCACATAACTTGTACCTGCTTTTGCAACCTTAGCCATAGCCTCCTTGTAATAAGGAGAGCGAGCGGCATTAAATGGAATCCCAGAAGTAGCATAGAAATTATTTTCCCAATAGCATCATCTGCCTCTTCCCTTGCCTTTGAATCAAACATATCAACAACTAAATTTGGGGCTGCCCCCACGACCTTTCTCTTCCCTCTAATTTCCACTTCTGACACTCCAAAAGTAGAACCAGCCAGAGTATTAGTAGGTTTGCCAGCCAGAGTAGAACCACGAACTTCTGGCACATTATCTGTAGCATTTCCATTGAAGATTCTCACCATCTCAGCTCTCTGCTCTAGTGAAAGGCCCTTACAAGTGCCAACCCCCCTTCCTGTAATGTGCAACAAGTGTGCATTGGTCCTAGTGATACTGCCATGCCAAGTCAGTGCACATATGTTGCACTTCCATACTTTGCTCCCCCCTCCATACTTGGAGGTGGGGTTATCAACAATTTGGGCAAATTGTTGCAATGGCTTCTTCTTGTCAAATGGTCCAACTGGCAAATTTGGACAATATTGGAGAGGGGCAATTGGTAGCACTACCAGCTGAACTACCAGTTGCCGTGCCACGACATTTTGTGTCCCTTCTCCACTCCCCCCCATTGTGGCATCACTAACTCTTCCACGGCCACCTATCTCAACTTCCCGTTCAACCCTCTCCTGCTCTGATTCATGCTTTGATTCATACTCATACTCAAATGAAGAACTCATTGTGATGATTGCTGCAATGAATTAAAAACAACCATAACTATATGATTGATTATTTTTTTTTTTTAAAACGTAAAACCAATATGCATTTTTTAAAATCCTACAAACTATATGCGACATGCGTGATTATATTGTGAATGTAAATGCAAATGCTAAAAAAGTAAAAAACAACCCCTAACAAATGTAAATATAAATTTTAAACTAGAAATAAAATGTCATTAAAAAAAAGTTAAAACGTAACCATTTAAATTTTACAACAAAACCCTATGCAAGATGCATTTTTTTAAATCCTACAAACTATATGCTATAATGTAGATGCAAATGCTAAAAAAACAACCCTAAAAAATGCAAATATAATATAAAATTTAAAATAAAAATAAAATTTAAAATTAAAAAAAAAAATCGTAACCATTTAAATTTTACTATGCATTTTTAAAATCCTACAAACTATATGCATGATTACATTGTGAATGTAGATGCAAATGCTAAAAAACATCCCCTAAAAAATGCAAATATAAGATAAATTTTAAAATAGAAATAAAAATGTAATTTAAAAAAAAAAACGTAACCATTTACAACCAAACCCTATGCAATATGCATATTTTTAAATCCTACAAACTACATGCATGATAACATTGTGAATGTAGATGCAAATGCTAAAAAACAACCCCTCAAAAATGCAAATAATAATCTAAATTATAAAAAAAAAACTTTTACGGCTATTGTAAGCAAATAAAATTATAAATATAAATACCTCTTGCTTGCTCTTGTTTTTGCTCTTGCTCTTGCTCTCCCTCTTGCTCTCACTCTTGCTCTTGCTCTTGCTCTGGTGTGAATATGAAATGAGCCCATAATGTAAATTTATAACATAAAATTGTACTTTTAGGGTTAGGGTTAGGTTAGTAATGTTGTTTTTCTATTATTAATGATTTACAATTAAAAATAAAAAATAAAAGTGCTGTTTTTTATGTTTTAAACTTTGCATTTGCGGCCAAACTCATGGGGGACGCCTGGACGTCCCCCCCACGTCCCACACGTCCCCCCCACGTCCCCCCGTCCCCCAGACGTTTCCCAACCCTGCCAAACGTCCCCCAGACGTTTCCCGCCCCCAAGAAAAAGAAAAACGTGGGGGAAACGTTTCCCCCACGTCCCCCCGTCCCCAGGACGTCCGGGACGTCCAGAACGTGCCACTTTAGGGGGGGACACGTCCCCGCGTAACACTGGCCAAAAGTAGATAGGTGCAAATGAAGTCATTAGTTTCCATAAATAGCCCAATCTTGGCGCCAAAGACCAAATAGGCAAGACCAAGCTCATAAAGCTTCATTGGGTCTTTTAATTTGCTTTTAAACTCCTCTAACCCAGCCGACATGCTTAAATAACGAAACACTAAGGAAAACATTTAAAAATTAGCAAAAGAAAAATGAAGCGGGAATGCAATTCTTCCCCTAGCTCATTCAACTTCATTGCCATGGAAAGGGAATGGCAGGAAGTCCATAATTAAGCTCTTAAGTTGAAAAAGGGGACATTACATGCTCCATCTCTGTTTCTTTCTTTTCCGTGTACATAAACTTCAATGCTGAAACTCTTTTTCCTTGACGTACTTGATTACCCTTCTCTCAATGTTTTCAATCATCTCTACTTCTTTCACTACTGCTGCCCATCATTTCCTTTTGAAGACATCTTGTTGTGCACCTGCACAACTACTCTGCAAAAAAAATTCTTGCTATGCTTCCTTAATACACTATCATGCACTTCTTGGGCACATAGATGCTCTACTCAGCTTACAAATGGTTCCCCTGAATGCCATAACCATCTCAACTCAGCCAGGACACAATCTTTTGCAATAAAAGACTGTCTTTTGAAGATTTCGTATGCCTGCAACCAGACCTTTCATCAAATCTGAAATAACTCTATTATTCATGAACAGATTTTATTTTGACAAGCTTTTAAAACTCTATATCTGGATTCTTTCCACAACTTCTGTCAACTTTTCCCAACATCTTTTGTTGCTCTGATACCAACTGATGCAAATCAACACCTGCAACACTGTATGCTAGATGAAAGTTACAGAAGCTTCATAAAAACCATTAGAACTGTAGAAAACACATTACATCACACTTGGCGGAGAATCACGAAGATAGGAAGTGAGAAAATATGAATGGCAGCCATTCAGTAAATCTGCAGAACTGAAGATAGATATATTCAATATTCTATTCACTAGTACAAACTGACACATCAAACTACAGCTGTTTTTCTGTTAACTCTACTATCTGCCTCATTAACTCTTTTCTCCCACTCGCCTATTCTTCTCTCTTTATCTATATGTATATCCAAAGAGTTGTCTTCATCCATTCCTACAATGTACTGAATTCTATTTTTAGGAGAGCTCCACAAATATCTCAACCTTTAACTGACAAGTGTACGTCATCTACATCAGTGTAGAAGTGTTCCAACTACAACTCCCCTAGTTGATCTTACCAATAATGCTCTGCATCAGTAACGTTCATAACTGTGGCAGAATGCTGCTACAAATTGGTCTAAAGTGATGATTTCCATGGGAGTTATGAGCATTCTCGTGCTGCAAGATCACTCTAGCAGTCCATTAACACAACACTCAAACTTACACACACAAAACAAATGTACTGAATAGTTTATAGGATTCCATTAATGTGCATTCATTTAATTTACAAAGTGAGTCTTAGAATTAATAGTTGGGGATAGTTTGTTTCACAACAACAAACTAGTTGTGGACAAATAGAAAAGTAGGAGGATCTCCTAATTTTGTGCACTGTTACAAATGTATGTGCACACTAAGGTATTCACTCCAACAATAATAACCAAACTCCCAAATCAAGATTACCTTTCAAGTGAGCATGAATAGGGTTTAAACTTAGCTAGTTAGAAAATAGCTTGAACCACTAGCTAGTGTGAACATGAACACTCCAACACCCTCCCCCTTCAGCACAGAATGGGGAATGAGAAAAAAGAAAACATGGAGGCTAATGGCTCCTGGCAACTAGGCCCGATTAGGTACCCATGTACAAATGCATAGTGAAATATTAAGTGTCCCTATAATAACATGTCCATCTTACATGAACACATTTATGTCAAGTCGTTGTAACTACCAATTCAAGTCATTGTAACTTGTATTCTATATAAGACTCGCTCAAGAAAGAATATTGATTACAGAATTGGGAAAGAAGAGTTAACCCGGGTAAAATGTGTCATTGCAAGATACCCAAAAACCAGTAAAAACAAAAGCCAAAGGGGAGGGAGAACTTATGCTGCAAGGTGTCCCAAAAAGCATGACTCAAAACTCAACACAACGTTGAAGATATTTAGTAGACGAAAACTCACTTAAACTCATTCTGCACAAGTGGTTTGGATCCATTAATCGATCACACAAAACAAAATAAATGACTCTGTAATTCACAAAAATAGCTCCATTCAAGGAGACTTTCGGTGGTGTCGATAATGCGAAAGTTTGCCAAACTTTGATTCGTTCTACTACCAGAAGTTGTGGTGCGCCAACTATAAAAAGGCAACTGTCAAAAGCAATGGACACAACACCTAAAGAAGCAAGATCAGCACCATCCCCACTACTATTGAATGAATGGAGTGACGCTCCAAATCTGTATGAGTGGATGAAGTCAACTACTCAAACACGGACAAGCTATCAGTGGGCTTCACTAGACTAGCTACACTTTAGAGGGAGAACTAGCTCCACTACAAAGCAGAAGGAGACAATTTACATGCCTTAAGAAGAGTTGAAGATACGGATGAAATATATCTCTCAAGAAGATGGCCCTAGTGGTGATGGGAGAGTCATGCAACTGAAGTGTAGAAGAAAGTGTTCAAAAAGGAGCACACATGCATGAAGAGAAACTAAGATGAAACAACAGAAACTCTATGGCTCTTTAGACTCATTGCAACTACAAAATGATCCCAAAAACAAATAACCTCACCAAGTGACGCATAGAAAGTTCCAAAATGCAGTCAATCTCTAAAGGCCGCCTTCTAAAAGCAAGAGGATTTCTCTACAACGGCCCAGATGGAGACCCCTTCTTTGACCTTTATGCTGGTATATCTCAATTCCCAGGCTTTGAGGAGGTCATCATCTTAGGGGACTTCAATGCCCGTACCAAAACATGCAGATTCTGAGGCATGACAGGACCGACGATGTACTTTGCACCTCTGAGGTGGATCCAGAGTTGGTTGGTTTCCAGCGTGATTTTGAGGACACAACAGGGGCCCTGACTTCCTATGGCCGACATTTTCTCCAATTAGGTGAATCTTATGACCTACTGATCCTGAATGGCATTCCTCGCTTTCCTGAATCCCGGTTCTTCAATTGCAGACCATTTTGTGGTGGGACCAGTGTGGTTGATTACGTCATGACTACCCCCAACTTGATTCCTTACATACACCACTTTTGTGTCTCCCCCATCCCTCTTGCTGACCATGCGACCCTCTACTTTTCCCTCTAGGCTATCCCCCCCAGGACCCCACCCCCTCCCCTCCCCCTTGCATATCACGTGTTATTTGGAAATTTGACACAAGGGATCCCGACACATTTTCCTCCTGCCTTCGTCTACTTCTCCCCCCCATTCCCCACCTCACCTCACTCACCTCAGATCAGATGTTTAATACCCTCTCTTGCGCTATTCTTGAAGCGGCCATGAGTTCCTTCCCCCACGTCACCCACTCCACCCTACGCCATGGTACATGCCCTATGAACAAATGGTATGACAAGGAATGCAAAGCCTTCCATCAGAAACTCTGCTTTGCTTTCCTGCATGCCCTTCCCTCCTTCCCCTCCCTGAAGTCAGCATATCGTCGCCTCCTTCGACATAAGAAACGCACATTTATCTCTCATAGGCGGCGTGAGCTTCTTCTGTCACTTATCCACTCTCCAAAACATTTCTGGCGCACCATTCTTCCCCGCCATTCGCCTTTACCCCTGAAACTTGATCCCAATTCCATGTTCACCCACGCCCCCACTCTTAATGACTTCCAGGGCCAACCCCACATCCAGGTTCATTCCCCTCCCTCCCTTTGCCATATTTTCACCCACACCAATGTGAGGAATGCCATTCTTCCTATGAGTTGCAGTAAAGCAGGGGATGAGGAAGGATTCCATGCGGAATTCTTCAAGTATAGTCGGAAGACGCTCCTCAGTTATCTTGTGGACCTCTTCAATTAGGTGGTTTGTACAAGTTTTCCAGTCTCTTGGTCCCACCACATCATCCACCCCATACACAAGTCGGGGCCCACTTCCGACCCCAACAATTACAGGACTATCATGGTGGGTCACACATTCTCCAAGCTCTATGTTGTTGTTCTTCACTTGCAGCTTTTTGAGTTCCTCGATCAGTACAATTGTAAAGCTAAGGGGCAGGCTGGCTTCCAACCGACTTACCAGACTACCAACCACATCCTCACTCTTCGGGCTATCATTGAAGAGGCTCGCCACCGCTCTTCCAGAGTTTTCTGCTATTTCGTGAATTTTCGGAAAGCCTTTGATTATGTTCCACAGGAAGCCCTTTTCCGCAGGCTCAAAAATATAGGCATTTCCGAGATTTTTCTTATAGCCATCACACGCCTTTATGAGGAGGTCCTTGGCCGCCTTCGCACTTCTGTTGGCTTGTCCGACTTCATCAAGAGTACCATTGGTGTCAAACAGGGATGCCCCCTCTCTCCTACCTTATTTGGGATCTATATCGATGAGCTTGCGGACTTTCTCAGGGATCACATACAGGAAGGTGATGGGTGCCTTCAACACTAGGTTCTAATTTACATCCTCCTCATTGCAGATGACGTAGGTCTCCTTGCTTCTTCTGTTGAGGGTCTCCAGAGGCAACTAAATGCCTTAGCCCTTTTCTATGATCATCGACAGCTGATTGTGAATCTTGGGAAAACCAAAAATATGGTTTTCAATTGTCTGAAGACTTCAGACCTCCACTTCTTCTGTAAGGGTGTGGAGATTGAGATCACTTGCTCTTATACCTACCCGGGGATTCTTTTCTCTAGGCCTCGTTTTAGCCTTCGTCCTGCTCTCCAACCCCAGGTTAATAAGGGCTATGGTTCTTTGGCGGTTCTTGAGAGATAGTGTTTCTGCCACCACTTTCAGGACATTCCTTCCAAGATGTCCCTCTCCGATTCCCTGGTTAGGCCCACGATTCTGTATGGTTCAAAAGTTTCGGGTCCCTCTCTTTTGGACTCAAATTGGGCCACTATCGAGCGCATTCAGATCCTCATGCTTAGACGTATTATCAAGTGCAAAGAATATGTTCCTCACAACATTATCCTTGCTGAGTTTGGGGCTCGCCCTTTTCGTTTGGAGACCATCTTCAGCCTTGTGTTGTTGCACCGTATTCAGGGGTATTCTAGTTCTTCTGTTGACAAGCACAGGTACACTTATCTTGCCTGATGCTCCTCTAAAGCTATTACTTTCTCGGATCACAGTAGACGATCTCGTTGCTGGTATGCCTGCGTTTCAGAGTCCATTGGCATCCAGAAGGACTATCTCCCACCCTTGAGCTATTCTCTAGATGCCCCTGCCCATTTGCTACCCAACCAACAGGATCTTCATAGGATAATCAGAGATGATATCTACACACAGTTCATCCAGCACACGTGGACCAACCCCCCGAGGGGTTGCATCTGAAGATGTCACTCTATGCGGCACACTTTCTCGAGATCCGTGATGGGGTCATTTTCAGACCCATGTACATTTCCCGGCATTGGTTGCAGGCCCTTCGTATCTCTCTGGGTCAGTTTTATTGAGACTGATCATCACTTAGACCGCTCGGAGCTGACTTGCCTGCTTTGCTCTCTCCAGGAGGTTGAAACCGAAGAACACTTCATTTTCAGATGTCCTGTTTACTATGAGATTCGTGGGCGATTCCATTGCTTGTTCCGCGAGCTTCCTTCCTTCACAACTTTCTTCAGATACTATGATCAGAGATGTCTTGCTCTCTACCTTCAGGAGGCCATCAGGCTTCGGGCAAGCTCCTCCATCCTCCCCCCTGATGGATGGCTACTAGACTGATCACTTCCTTCTTCCCGTTGCTCTCCCCCGTAAGGGATGCTAAGCGGCATTTGGTCACATGTCTGGACCCCCAGTCTAGGTCTGTCAAGTCTCGTGACTCCGTTCCTTCCACCCGAGGCTCCCTATCTCAGGCATGTCCCAGGGCCCCTCCACATAGACAGCGATCCACCGGACCTACTTTGAGGCACTTCCTTCCTCCCGGACGTCGACTCCCCAGGCATTCCACAATATCTGCTTCTTGTCATCAGCGCACTGCGAGTTATTCCCATCCGGCCTTGAGTGTTAGGTGATGTTGTTGGGGATGTTGCTCCTTCTTCCGCTCCCTCCCCACACTATCATCTCTCTCTTCTTCGTTTCTGGTCTCTCGGCCTCTGTTGTTTCCTTCTCCTCCTCTCCTTCTCTCATTGTATTTCGGGTGACCCGTTTGGGTCCTCTTGCAGGGTTTGTTTGCTTTGTACTCTACAATCCCATTGACCTACTTTTGTGATCATGTGTTAGACATTAATAACATTATCTTATCTACAACTACCAAAAAATATAGCTCAATCCACAAAAGGAGTTGCAGAAGGCAGGAGTAGTAAGTGGAATGAGAGGTTGAAAAGTGGTGGAGCCATGCCTGTAATGCCCTCTCAATGAATGCTTACTTTGCCGTCACAAGTGATATATGGATGGTAGTTAAAGATGTCTGCATATGAATCATTGCAAAAATAAACTGCCCGTGCATGCCATGAAACATTTGATGATGTGTTAGGTTGATCATGTCTGACATCAACAATCTCATGGTGTTGATGCATGAGTGAAGAAGTAGCATAAGTCATGTGTAGCCCATGATCCTCACGAAGAGTAGAACAAACAAAAATAGGATCTTTGTCATCAAATGATCCCAATGTTGATTCATTCCTTGATTCATAACAAATTTCATGGCAAGTTTTCCAATTAATAGTCTGGATGGGAGTTGTAATAATGCCTCGCAAATGAGCACTAAGACCTCTTCCAAAATGACTCATGCAACGAAGTATGCGGGAACCGAAGGTTGTAGTATACTCCTCGAAGAGCCAGGAAAATATACAAGAGGATAGGATTAGCAGAAAGTGCAACTTTAGGAGCATCAACAAGAGTAATAACCTTAGAAGCAGATTTTGCAACAAGATAAGATAAGATAAGATAATTATATTAATGTCCAACGAATGACCACAAAAGTAGGTCAACGGGACTGCACAGTACAATGCCAAAAAGAACCAGCAAGGAGACCCGAAAGGGTCATCCGAACAACAAGAAAAGAAAAATAGAAAAGAAAGAAAAAGGAGAAGCAAGGGCCACAATGGCTACAAGAGTGCAGATGGATGGAGCCGAAGAAGAGGGGGTGGAAAAACACCATCTTCGACACTGTCCCCTAGCATCCGAGGCCGACTGGAAGTAGCTAGCAATATGCTTGTATCTTGTAGCTAAAACAGTGGAGAGTCTGGAATGTCGGTGTCTAGGAGAAGGACGAGCAAGACAAGCCCTATGTATCCTCCTGGCTGACCATGATCGATTGGGGGGGGCTAACTGAGTGCAATCATGAACGCCTCTGGACTAGGAGGTGGCATCCCGGGTCCTAACGAATCTGGTCTGGGAATCCATACTAGTGTCAAGGTGCCGCTTGGTGCCCCTCTCTAGTGGGAGCACCGTAAAGAAAGATGTGATCTGTCGAGTAACAACCTGTCTGGGAGGGACTGAAGGGTCTCATTCCGAAGCCTGAGAGCCTCTTGTAGGTAGAGAGCAAGACACCGCTGATCGTAATACCTGAAGAAAGCCGCAAATGATGGATGCTCCCGGAATAGGCAATGGAATCTCCCTCTGATCTCATAGTAGATGGGGCACCTGAAAATGAAGTGTTCCTTCGTTTTGACCTCCTGGAGAGAACAAAGCTGGCAAATCCTCTCCGAGCAGTCCAGTTGGTGGTCCTCCACACGAAGTCTATGAGAGCCCACTCTGAACTGGCCTAGGGATATGCAGAGTGTTTGCAACCAATGTCGGGAGATATACGTAGGTTGTTTAATACGCCCATCATTAACCTTAAGGAAATCTGTAGCATAGAAAGCCATCTTAGGGCATAATCCACCCAGAGGGCTAATCCAAGTGTGCTGGATGAATTGCCTGTAAATGTCGTCTCAAATATTTTTGTGTAGATCCTGCTTACTCGGTAGGAGATGGGCAAGAGCGTCCAAGGAGTATCTGTATGGTGGGAGGCAGTCCATTTGAATCTTGACAGAGCCAAGAAAACGTGAGACTCCGGCGTACTAGCAGCAGGAACAACCACTGTGGTCAGAAAGAGCAATAACCTCAGAGGAATGGTAGGCGAGCTAGAGATACCTATCCCTTCCTGCAGAAGAATCTAAAAGTCCCCGGATGCGATGCAAAAGCAAACCAAGGAAAAAATAGTCTCCAATCTAAAGGGGCGAGCCTCGAACTCAGCCAAGAGGATATAGTGTGGAACTGTCTCTTTGCATTTGATGATCCATCTGAGCATGAGGATTTGGACTCGCTCAACAGTAGCCCAATCAGAATCAAGCAGGGGTGGCCCCAAACCTCAGAGCCATAGAGAATTGTGGGCCTCACAAGAGAATCTGAGAGAGACATCTTCGACAAGATGTCCTGGAAGCGGTGGTAGAAGCATTGTCTCTCCAAGATTGCCAAAGAGCCATACCCCTTGTTGATGCGGGGCAGAAGAGTAGGCCGAAGACTGAAACAAGGCCTCATAAATAAAACTCCCAGGTAAGTGTACGAGTTAGTGATCTCAATCTCTTCCCCTCTATAGAAGAAATGGAAGTCAGAAGTCTTCAACTCATTGAAGATCATGACCTTGGTTTTACCAAGGTTAACTGTTAGTTGTTTGTGGCCGCAAAAGAGGGCTAATGTGTCCAGTTGTCTCTGAAGTCCCTCCACGGAAGAGGCAAGGAGGAGTACATCCGCAAAAAGGAGAATGTAGATCAACACGTGGTGAAGAAGGAAACCATCCCCCTCCTGGATATGGTCCTTGAGAAATTCCTCCAATTCATCAATATAAATGCCAAACAAGGTAGGCGAGAGGGGGCAGCCCTATTTGACCCCGATGGTGCTCCTAATGAAATCCGAAAAAATGGCAGCAATGTGAAGGCGACCCAAAATCTCCTCATTTAGGCACATAATGGTGGCAAGAAGAGTTTCAGAAATACCAATGTCTCTAAGTCTACGGAAAAGAGCTTCCCGTGGCACCGAGTCAAAGGCTTTCCGAAAATCCACGAAGCAGCAGAAAACCCTAGAGGAGCGGTGGCGTGCCTCAATAATGGCTCGAAGGGTGAAGATATGGTCGACGATCTGGTAAGCAGGTTGGAACCCCGCATACCCCTGGCTCTGCAATGGTAATGCTCCAAAAACTCAAAAAGCCGCATGTGGAGAACCGTGGCATAAAGCTTGGAGAATGTGTGGCCCACCATGATCCTCTTGTAGTTGTTCAGGTCGGAAGTGGGACCCGATTTGTGGATGGGGTGAATGATATGGTGGGACCATAAGTTCGGAAAACTTGTACAAACCACCTGACTGAAAAGGTCCACAAGACAGCGATGTAGGGTGTCCAAACCATGCTTGAAGAATTCCGATTGGAAGCCCTTGTCATCTGCAGCCCTATTGCTATTCATGGCTGAAATGGCTTTCTTCACATTCGTGTAAGTAAAAATATGACAGGTAGAGGGAGAACCTAGATCTGGGGCTGGCCAAGGATGTCGTAAAGGGTGGAAGTATGAGTAAACATGGAGCTGGGATGTAAGTCCTGGGGTAAAGGGGAATGGCGGGGAAGAAAGGTACGCCAGAAACGTTTACGTGAGTGTATAAGGGATGCACGAAGCTCAAAGCAACGGCGAGAGATAAAGATGCGCTTCTTGTGGCAAAGGAGACGACAGTAATTGGACTTGAGAGATGGGGACGAGAGAGCATGTGTGAAAGCAAAGCTAAGCTGACGATGAAGGGTTTTGCAGTCTTCATCATACCACTTGTTCATGGGGTAGGTCCACTTATAAGGGAGGGTGAGAGTTAAGTGGGGTAAATAACACAGAGCAACGTCACGAATGGCGGAGGAAAGGGTATCAAACATCAAGTCAGAGGAGAGCGAGGCGAATTGGGATATAGGGGGAAGAAGTTGGCGAAGGTGAAAAGAAAAGTCTATAGGATCACCCTCATCGAACTTCCAGATGGTACGAGAAGGGGCGTGGGATGGTGACAAGGATTGCGGGGGGTAAACTTCAAGGAGAAGGAAAGGGTCGCATGGTCAGCAAGGGGGATGGGGAAGACACACAAATGGTGAATATAGGGAGTCAAATTGGACGTAGTCATGATGTAGTCTACCATGCTAGCTCCCCCACCATGAGGTCTGCATGTGAAGAAGCGGGAGTCAGGGAAACACAAAATGCCATTCAAGATCAGCAAATCATGAGATTCCCCCATTCGTAGGAGATGTCAGCCATATGACGTCAAAGGTCTTGCCATATCCTCTGAATCCCGCTGAAAGCCAACTAAGTCAAGTTCCACCTCAGACGTACAAAGCACGTCATCAGTCCTGTCGTGTAGGGGAACCTGGAGGTTTCCAGTACATGCATTAAAGTCTCCCAAAACAATGACCTCCCTACTCACTGAATACTGAGAGATGCTTGTATAGAGGTCGAAGAAGCGGTCCCTGTCTAGGCCATTATTAATGGCAAAAGAAGAGGCAAGGAGAAAATAACATACTGCAATGAAGATATCTCTGAGGTGAGACAAGGTCCGCCTGATCCTAATCCAGAGAAAGCGGGAAAACTCGTCCTCTGTGGCCACGGAAATCCTCCCCCGAAGTGTATCCCTAACCAGGCAAGCAACCCCACCAAAACCTCTAACCCCTCCGGAACTCCGAGTCTCCTATCTGCAAACGGAGAGCCAATAGTATCCTTTGATGTCCGGGAGAGAGCGAACAACGCTCGCATGAGTCTCAGTGACAAAGAGGTCTGAAAAACCTAGATAAGATATGATAAATATAGTAATGTCCAACGAATGACCACAAAAGTAGGTCAATGGGACTGCAGCCCAAACAATATGCAAAGTGTGAGCGGGGAAAACTCAAAAACGAGTTCCCAAAAATAGAAGAAAGGAAAAGAATCAAAACAAACAATAACCCCGAAGCCAAACCCCCACAAGCAGGGGCAATGAAACAAATGGGGGAGAAAGAAGGGAGAAGCAGAGAAGGGAATGAAGGGGGCAAACAAGGACCAGTAGTCTACTCAGAAATGGTAGCCACATCCCTCCTAACATTCGAGGCTAAAGAAAAGAAGCTCCTAATGGGATGGAAATCTGAAGAGGGGGGCGAGGGCCCCCTCCCCTGCTGAGATCTGAGACTCAAACTATGGCCAAGGAGACGAATGGAGTTAGGTTGCCCTCTGGCACGAGTGTGCGGCCGAGCCTGCTGGTGGTGACTGAGGGAGATGTGAAGGTCCAACTGAGGACGAACTGATCTATGCATTGTAACTGGGTCAAAAAGGCTTTGTCGTTTGGTTCCTCCAACTACAGGTAGAACCGGAAAGAAGGTTGTAATCCGTCTCGTGGGAATGACTCTCAAAGGGGGATGAAGAATCTGGTCCCGAAGCAGTAGAGACTGACAGATGTAGAGGGCAAGACACCGTTGGTCAATATATCTGAAGAAAATCGGGAGGGTCTGAACCCCTTTGAAGAGGCAATGAAATCGTCCTCTGATCTCATAGTATATTAGGTAGCGGAAGAAGAAATGAGTCTCGATCTCCACCTCCTGTAGGCTACAAAGCGTACAAAATCATTCCGGTCAATGTGGTGATCAATCTCGCACCGAAGCTTGTGGGAGCCAACCCAAAACTGACCCAGAGGTATGCGGAGGGGCGTGCATCCAGTGACGAAAGGTGTACTGAGGGCGGATGATGAGTCCATCTTTGATCTCAAGAAAATGCTCTGCATAAAAGGACATCTTAGGGTGCAAACCCCCATGAAGATTCACCCAAGTAGTCTAAATAAAGCTCCTGTAGATATCCTCCCGAATGGACCTGTTCAGCATTTGCTTGGTGGGCAAGAGATGACTAGGAGCATTCAAGGAATACTGAAAAGGGGGGAAACGATCAATCCGAATACCAACCGAATCCAATAAAGCAGAAGCCTCGGAAAACCAGCAGCGGCCCATAGCCTGGGCAATACTCACAGAGGAACAATAAGCGAGGTACGAGTACCTGTCGCACTCATCGGAGAAATCACCAAATCTCCTGATACGGTGAAGAAAGGCCGATATGTCAAATATGGTCTCCAGACGAAAAGGTCGGGCCCCGAGCTCTGCCAAAATAATATGTTGGGGAACCATCTGCTTGCATCTGATGAAGCAACAAAGGAGAGTCTGAATCCTCTCGACAGAAGCCCAATCTATATCTGAGAGGGAGGGTCCCCAGACAACTGACCCATAGAGAACAATGCGCCGGATGAGGGAGTTCATAAGAGAAATCTTGGAGATGTCCTGAAAATGGTGCCGAAAGCATTGTCTCTCGAGAAATGCTAGAGACCCATACCCTTTATTCACCCTCGACTGAAGAGCATGCCTCATACTGAATCTAGGCCCTGAGAATTGAACACCCAGATAGGGGAATGTATTAGTGATTTCAACCTCCTGTCCCGTGAAAAAGAAATGGAGGTGTGATGTCTTCAACCCGTTGAAGACCATGACCTTGGTCTTACCCAAATTGAAAGTCAAATGTCGAAGATCACAAAATAAAGCAAGTGCATCAACTTGTCTTTAAAGCCCCTCAGGAGAAGAGGCGAGTAAAACAATATCATCGGCAAATATGAGAATAGAAATCAAGACATGGTGAAGAAGGCACCCATCCCCTTCCTGAATGTGATCCCGAAGAAAAGATTCCAACTCATCAATGTAAACGCCAAAGAGAGTAGGAGACAAGGGGCAGCCCTGTTTGACCCCAATGGTGCTTCTAATGAAATAGGACATTTTGTGTGCAGTACGAAAACGACCAAGGATGGACTCATAGAGACGCGTGATAGCAATAATAAAAATCTCAGAAATACCAATGTCTCTAAGTCTCTGAAAGAAGGCCATGCGAGGTACGGAGTCAAAAAGTGTTCGAAAGTCAACAAAACAACAATAAACTTTCGAAGAGCGGTGACGGGCCCCCTCAATAATAGCCCGAAGGGTGAAGATGTGGTTGATGGTGTGGTAATTAGGGCAAAAACCAGTCTGACCTCTAGCTCTGAGTTGTCGCTGCTCCAAAACATCGGACAACAACCTATGGAGAACCGTAGCATAGAGTTTAGAGAAAGAGTGGCCCACCATAATAGTCTTGTAATTGTTCGGATTAGAAATGGACCCAGCTTTGTGGATTGGGTGAATGATATCATGAGACCAAGTTGGAGGGAAACTCACACGAACCACCTGATTGAAAAGATCTGTCAAATAGTTACCAAAGGCCTCAAAACCCTGTTTGAAGAACTCAGCCTGGAAACCTTCCACATCAACTTCCCTGCTATTGTTCAAGAACCTTATTGCCTCTTTGATATTATTGTAAGTGAAGGGATTCCCAGGTGGCGAAATGCCAATCTGGATAGACTGTTGCCCCGAAATATCGTAAGGGGTAGAGGTGTGGGAAGAAATGGAGATAAGATAGATCACCACGAAGGAGGGGGAGTGGGGGGGAAAGACAATACGCCAGAAGGACCGAGCATCATATCCCAGAGAAGACCAATAGGACCCGTTCCCATTCCAACATGTAATAGAGATGCCCTTGTTCCAACGCCTCTCCCAACGGGATCGTCATTTGGGACCGGACCTAGGGACCCATCCCGAAGGAGAAGAATCTCGAATGACAAGCCTGAGGTTGTGAATTAGTGCCCATTTCCCTGCTTTCTTGACTGTCAACAATTTCATGGGATTTCTTGAGCTCGGCCACCTGTTTTCTGGTGAGGTCTTCATCGAGGAAGACCTTACTGGGGAGAGAGAATAGCTTACGCTTGGCTCTGAGTGCCCTAAGCCTGTCATCCATTGATTTGAAGTGGAGAAAAAGGGTGGAATCCTGTCCGAGCCAAGCTCTATCAAGTTGCACATCAGGCAGCCCCAAACTTCCTATGATGAAATATGATGCAATGGCCAAGGGGTTAGAAGAATGAGGGGGTATGGGCAGCCCTTGTACCTTAAGATTAAGCTCCTTGGCCCATCTAGTTCTCTCCTCAACCAGTTTATCTTGCACAACTTCTTCCATCGCTTCCAGGAGGGTGTTCTTTCTTTACCCTTCACAACTTGGACCCATGGATCCGCTTGTTTTTTGAGATTTTCATGTTGAGTCGAGATTTCCTCTTGTTTGTGTTTCCGGTCTGAGAATTCAGCCTGTAGTTGATCATTGGCTGCGGTAGGTTTGGTATGTGCATTGGTGTCTGCAAGTTGTCTCCGCAAAGAAATGTTGTCCACCTCAACCTTCTCCATCCGTGACGTAAGCTCAAAAACCTTGGTCCAGAGAGCTCTGTTAGAAGACTCCCAAGTTTCCAATCTATTAATCATCTCTGCGATAATGTTGGGCAAACCATTATCCTATTGTCCTTGTTCCCTTTTGCCGACAATAGGAATTATTTGTGCTGCAGAGGTGGAAGGAGTTGTGGAGGGAGACATTGTGGAAACAAAGGTGTGCAGGAAGACTATTTGTAATGGTGTCAGGGAGAGAGGACCGTTGGGAGAATCCCCTGAAGCGCCCAGTCGAGTAGTATGGTCAGACGAATGCTTATGCATAAAGGCAAGTGAACCGACACAAGGGTAACTGAACCGGAATCGTGTGCTGGTAATTAACAGATAACCACGAATCGCAGGAAGAACAGAAATTGTCCAAAGGCACCACAAACCAGAGGACACGAGCTAGGTTATTCAAGCAACTGCTGGTGATTATTTGCGAGCAGTAGATGGCAAGGATTTTCACGAGCCTCGACTGTGCATACACGAGCGACATTCAAGGGAAAAACATACCCTCACGAACCCTTCACATCACGCACGAGCTAGAGAACCACAAGAAATACAAAGCCACGATTCGAGAAAACCATAAATGTGCTCTCTCGTGCCCTCACGAGCCACAATTCTAGCAGAAGCTTACGCAAGCCATGATGTTCACGTTTTGCAGAGCCATGATTCACAAGCCAAAACATAACCCATTTGCTTGGAGAACGGAGCCACGAATGGTGGACTGTCACAGAATAGAGAAAAGATTCAAGAACCCAGAAACGTGCCCTCACGAGGCACGATTTAGTAATGGAACAATGGGTTTCTTAAGATTTGGTAAATCGTGGTCTAAAAGCACATCAAGTGGATGCGTACCAAAATTAGGAATGGGAGCAGTAGGCACATTATCATAATGTGCAACAAGATGAGCAGCAAGAGGAGAAACTGTTGCAAGAGGGGTATTAAATTTAGGAGCAGGCTCAGGTACTAGCAAGACAGGGTCAATAGGTGTACGTGAACCATGCTCAATTTTGCGTTGTAGGGAGGAAATGAGGGCATCCTTGCCATGTATTAGTGAGCACACAAATGTATTTTGTTTCATCAATTTCATGTTCTCTTCGTGCAAAGTCAAAATGGAATCCATAATAGAATGCAAAAAAAGAAGAATAGTCACCCTTTGGTCTTTATCACACGGAAGAAAGCGCCCTAGAAGTACAAAAGAAGTACCCAGGAGCGAGGTTTTTTGGGGCGGAAGACCCTAGCATATTCCACTTTACAAAATTTAGAACCCCCTTTACAGTAATAAAGCTCCCACAAATTATTTCTCCCTCTACAATATTATGAAAAAATGCCCACTTTTTTGTAACGAAAATTTGCTCTAGATTAAAAAAATGATTGCTCCCCTATTTATAAAAAAATCAAAAAACAATATTCCATATTTTGAGAAATAGATTTTTTCTTATCTAGAAATTTTTTTCAGGATTTTTTTTTTTATAAAAATGATCTTATATTATATTAAATGCAACATGATACAAGATTCTCTCAACAAAAAATGTGGGCGGTATGAGAGCACGCCCCAAAGCCAGAAACAAACTAGGCCATGCCTAGGAAAGCAACAAAAAAACACTAAACGTTAAAAGTAAAACCATCCAACGATAAAGGAACATAAGGACCAGGAGAACCGAAGGACCCCTAAGAGGCAGGAGCAACAAAGCACCCCTTCTTTTCCTTATATTTCATGACAACAGTCCACGACGCTTACGGGGGAGCCAATGCAAGCAGAGGGACTGGGCGAGGGCTATCCTGACTCAGGTCAAAACTAGAGGACTTAAAGACATGCGACTGCTTGGTACCACCGCCAACCAGGGGAGCCTCAACACTCATATTTTCAAAATTTTCAGGAGGAGAGCATGTGTTGACTTCCGGCGGCGCTGAAAATGGCTGCCGACCCTTAGGCCACGGAGCAGTCGTTTTTTCTTTTTTTGAGACTTATTGAGCACGCAAGCCTCTTAGAGGTGACCAGTTTGGTGACATAATCTACACCAGAAGGTTGTATTCTCATAATCAAGAAGTTGAAACCATCATGAAGTAATTCCAACTGATTAGGAAGCCCCTAGCTGAGGTCCACCTCAATGCAAAGACGAGCGTATGTGAATAACCCTTGTTTGGACCGTTCATCATCTGCCTTAATGAAATGACCAATAGAGTTACCAATAGCTTCACAAACAGCAAGATGCCAAAAGGGGAGAGGAAGATTAGGGAGACGGACCCAAACCGACATTTTGGAGACTGCCATAGTAGAAGGATCGAAATCCTCAAACCATGGAGTGAGAAAAAGGTCAGCCCTACCCCAAAACCAAGGGCCATCGGTAAGCACCTGTTGATAATCAGCAGGAGAAGAGAACTGGACAATAAAAAACCCTTTTGCACAAAGTTGAATCTCGCAAGCACTCACCCAAGTGGAGTGAATCCATTTATGGAAAGCCTCTGTCTGAGGCCAAAATCCATTAAATCTAAATATAAATGCAGAAGCTTTGAGGACAAAAATAAAGGAAGCTACCTCGGGCATGGAGAGCTTAACCACTGGAGTGTCCTCAGATTTATTCACAATATAAGGCATCCTTAAAAGATTTTGAGGCCCTAGAGAACTGTGCCCTACAACCACAGCAAGAAACGATTTATCCTAAAAAAAAGCCCTGGGTTGCACGCCCACCATTGTCAGCGTAGTGGAGAAGGTGGGAGGATTTTCTGAGGACAGGTCTCTGCGGCCTTGCCTGAAACCCTAGCCACGGCCGCCGTTAGCTTCGTCAAGCCCTAATTTCTTTCTTCCTGAAATACTCACGATCATTTCAACTTTTTAAAAATAGTTATTTTGTAATTTTTGAGTGTGTAATAGTCCTTTTTGTTTTTGAATCAAAAACCCCCTTTTCAAAAAATTGGTCTAAAAGATTAGGCTTGAGGGTGTCCCGGGGGGTTCAACCCCATGACCTCTCAAACCCAAGGCTCTTACCAAGATCTAAACACCACTCAGGCTATCAACTCATTCAAACACTTACATATACAAAATGAGATTAAGGTTTAATAAACCACTTAGGTTTTTCTTAAATAAGTGACTCACCCAAGTTTTCTTAGGGTTTACAGGTTTTTTTTAAATAAGTGACTCTCCCAAGTTTTCTTAGGGTTTACATCAAATTTGCTCTGTCTTTCATGAGGCATCAAGTTTAAGCTGCCATTGAGAGAAAAAATAGAGCTCATGGGAGATCTGAGCCAAGGCCAAGCTAGTTTATGTCTACTGCGAGTTCAGGATTCAGGAATTGACCAAGTTGAACATTGTTATGTAAAGACTCTGGAAACACCGATCTGCCACAAGGAGCTACCAAACGAGCCAAGCTAGACCAAGCTTGAATCACCTATGCCAAGTCGGAAACAAACAACTCGCCAATCAATGCAGCATGAATATCGCCAAAGGAGGTTTGTTTGTTCACCAGAGCCGAGGTGGGAGCCGCTCGGGGAGTCTAGAATGTGCGAGTCAAATAAGTATTTTAACCAACTTGCCTAAACAATTCGCCTATTTAGGAAGAAGATCCGTTGTAAAAATGTTAAAGGGAGCCAAGGACCACTAAGATTACATTCAAAGGGAGCAGGGACATAAAGTTGATCCAATCTGATGTAACGTCGAGCTATGCTGCATGGTGCCAAGCTGAGTCAGGGTTTCAACCGGGGGCGAAACATGCAGAGAAATTGCCAAGGGGAGTTGTGATCAATGAGTCCACAATGAGGTTTATCGCACCCAAGCCGAAGCCGAAGCCGAAGCCAATGTGGGGAATTCGGAGACAAGGTAGCTCGCAATGCTGCCGTTGGTGTTAGATTTGAGTGGAAGTCACGAGGAGAGTCAAGTACGAGCCATTGTGGAGAACTTTCCTGGATAGCTCGCGAGGACATCATGGAAATGCTTAGGGCAATGGAACAGGTAGCTCATCTGTAATGTCCCCCTTTTCGGGACATTATTAATATTTATTTTTCATTTGCATTTGTACCCCTTGGCATGTCTAGCGCTACAAGTGGGAGTCTCTTTAGTTAGTTTAATGTGCACATAGGTTAGTTACTTTTATTTAATTAATTAAAAAATAAATAAAGTGCACATATAGTCTTAGTATTAAATATTTTAATGAGAGTTTATGTTTTCCCTCCAAAAGGGAAAGGTCGGTCTTTATTGGATATTGCACCCCTTAGTTCTATAAAAGGGAGGTCACATTTCCTTAGAGGGTATGTTGATTGATCATTTGATGTTCACTCCATGCTTGGAGTTGGGATGCATGCCCATTAATGTTCTCTCTCTCTCTCTCTCGTGTAGGAGTTATTGTGTTGATTTGATATTCAATTGAAGTATTTTCATGAGATTTGCAAATCTACTTGTTGGTGATTCTCTTTCTAGCTTTGGCGCCATTTATTGAGACTAAAATCTGCATGTTATTGAATATTATGAAGGGTTTTATGGTGTTTTAGATCTGCTAGTTATTGCTGGTTTTATTCTAACTATGGCGACTTGATTAGGGTATCTTTTAGGGCATGATTTGAAGGATTATTATGTGCTGCAAAATCAGTTGTGCAATTTATTCTAACCCTAGCGACTGGGTTTGGGATTTCGGGGGCTATTTTGAAGGGGTTTCAGTTATCATAAAATTCAGATTTTAATATCTTTCAAAAGCTTTTGAATTATAGATTAATTTGCATTTTATTTCATGGCAAAAGATGAAGTATTGAGCAAGTTATGAATTTTCCAAGTTTCAGTTGTTTGTGCCAGGGTTTTATCCACATAGTTTCAAATTTCGTTGGTTGATTTCCATGCCTCCTACTTATCCAAAACTTGTGATCTATAGCTTGCTGGAAAGCTAAAAATATTAAGAATATTTGGCATGAGTTTGATAGAAAAATAATGGATATCCTCAAGGAGTTATTAATTTTTAAAGTTTGCATACTGATTTAGTGCATTTATAAATTAATTACTGTTGTAATTAATTTCATATTTGAAGTGCCATTAATTTCCTAACTGGTTCTGGTAAGGATCTAATCCACCACCTTGGAAAGTCACTCTAACCCTTTTAAGGTTGTATTGAAGCTAACATTGGATTATTTGAGGGTCGAACTAGGAGGGTTTAGTCCTTCTAGAGTCGATTCAATGTAAAGTAATTTTGCATATTTGGATAATATCCCAAAAGTGGATATTACATATCATCCAAATGCGAAAGGCAACCCAATGCAGTCCTTTGTGGCAGGCAAGGATCATCCTTTTCATAAGCCTGAACCAAGTGCGCAAGGATCGAGACAAATCAATAATCTTGTAGTAAGTCAACAATCTGATTGTCTTATGTGAAAGCTAAGAATTGTAGTTGCGGCAAATCCAAGTCATGTTTTTGAGTCAAGATTGCAAATGCTGCATAGTGGGAAGTGGCCTAACACAAGTGGGACTCCAATTGTGCTCGCATAGAGGATGGTGCGGAAGTGCTATAAGTTTGAGATAAACGTATCCTTTGTCATGCTAGTAATATTTCTGAAATGTAAATTTTTCAGAATTCTCGACAAGCTCCACATTGTGAGAGACCTATAATGCGAGGTGGATCATGAAGATTGGTCAGTTGATGGACAAAGTTCTATGCGATATCTTGTACTGATGGATAACATGCCAGTAAACATTTTAATTGTTGTAAGCTGTGGCAATTCGATCGGGAGATGTTAACATGATGAAGGAAAGAACCAATCCCTAGAGTATTTGTAGTTTGGAAGGATCTGAAATAATGAAGTCACATTCGTCTGAACCTCTAGCTATCATCGTCTCAATGCAAACATAGTGGCCCTCCACATTCACCTTGATAGTTAACATCTGTGAAAGAAACATCTCATGCAAGAAAACCTGTGGAGAACGTTGTGGTAGTACCACCGCTAGAGCATTGCGCAAAAGAGAACGTGGAGTGGAGTGTTCCACCTCTGATAAATTACCTCCCATGTGAAGGAGCTTAAATCAGACGATAAGAACAATGAATGATGATAGAGTTTGGATGACCTCTAAGCGGCCCTGAAGCCAATGCCTGTAGAAATGTATCCACAAGAGTTTTTCTCATGGAGAAGACCAAACGCAGACAACTTGTGAAGATAGACGGAGGTTGACAGCCTGATAGAGACCATTAAACTTTAGGGAGTGTGCAAGATCCTTATAAATAAAGTAAATTACGTTCCATACCCAACTACATTTAATAAATTACAATTGTAAGGAATCGACTTAGTACCCGAATTGAAGCATGTAGTTACTGTCGATGATCTCTTACTAGATCTCTTGTCAAAAGGGTGGTTCTACCACTCAGCTCACATCTTTAAGCACTTAGCTTGCATCCTTCCTCTGGCCCTTCTTTGTGTATGATTGCTAAAGCATTGTGTTAGCACATGCACATCAACTCAAAAACATTGCTTAAAAGATGACAACAAACGTAGAGCTATGTTTAGCGATGTCAACAAGTTTTTTACAAACGTGTAGGCTTTGTGACACCGGTTTTGCGCAAGTCTTGTTTTGCGCAAATTGTTTCAGTGTAGTTCACTTGCATCAAGGTGAGTGAGCCAAGCATGATGTATATATGTACTTGGTTCTATTTCTTGCATGCTTGTTAGTGCACCTGCCTCACCCAATCATATTTTTCCTATTGTCCTCCAAAATATTTGTCAAGCGAAATGGGTAGCCGCGATCCAAGAAATCCTGCTGTTTTTCCTTAATCAAAGAGTGAGTCATTCAAAGTCTGATGCAATAGTTATGGTGTCTCCTACAACCAAATAGCGGTTTGCATGGTCTATGACAGGTCCCACACCAGCAAGGATACCCATTTCAGAAGATACATCGCAGCGCTCTTCTAACATTATGCGTACTCAAATTCTTGGGATGGTGCAAAGTTTGTAAACTTTGATGCGAGACGAAAAACATTGTGCAAATGAACCAAAAGTAAAGTGCAGATACCAGGAAACCTTCAAACATGTGTGGCAAGCGCATAGTACTACAGTTTTTAAGGCTCGTGTTAGGAGGGAAGTGCTCAGTTCTTGATACCGGGAACTTGTGCCTACAGAACCTAAAAGAGGTCATTGGGACTTCATCTGCAAGAGATACTCGAATTGACATTCTTGTGATCTTATAGGAATTCTTGTTGCAATACCGTGCAAGAACTGCATAGATAGCGCAAAGAGGTGGAATCATCAGATTGGCAACATCAAGCTCTTTCCGATGGGAGGGTGACCTGATGACATTTTCCCTGCAACTGTTCGAATATTGTCACCAAGTTGGGTTGACTTGTGTTTGTATCGAGTTCTTCACCATGTTAAACGGGATCTATCCTCTTGTTAATGTTTGTAACACATTAAATCTTTGCACATGGGTATTATGTGGTTGGGGCCTAATATTGTGCAATCCTTGTTCTAGATTGTACTTTATGTTAACACATGACCATAGGTTCAGAAAGGCATTCATGAAATCTTGTGAGAAATAGTATAAAATGTAGTTGTAAGGACATACAATTAGAGATTTGAACTCATGGTTGTAAGGACATATGATCTCTTCCAGATCATATGTGTGCAGGTCTGCAAGTAGAGCCCACAATCGATGTCGCATCGTCCTTTGAATCCTCTTGGGGTGACACTGTCCAGTATCGACTTGTGCTGTCTGCCTGTGGCTACATACACCCTGTGCCCTGTCTAGTTTCTTATCCTGTAACTCTCGTCAACTTTGCCTTCAGTCTGTGAGGTTGTACCTTTGTAAACTCCAAGTATTGATGAATACAGGTATGTCCTTTGAATCCTCTGTCATTCTATTCTGCTGTGCATGTGCTGTCTAGTTGTTATGGCTGCATACACCCTTGCCCTCTTTAGTCCTGTCATCTCAGGACCCCTAACTGTGCCTGCATCTAGAAAACTAGTTGCCTATTTTAGCTTGGTAAATGTCAGTTGAGGTTCATACCCCAATGGGGTCGTCTCAGAACACATCCTTATGCATTCGATGATACGTATAGGTGATTGATGCCTCAAAAAAACATTTTCACTGTAATAATTGCAAACAACGGTCCCCTGAGCCACTCCACCTACAACTGCATACTCTCCTGGAGTTATGGTACTGGTTTGTTTAGGCAGAGGAATAGTTGACTAACTGGAGTTATGCTAACCCAAATGTTGAACTTGGGGTTGGCCAATCCATTACGGCAGATTGCTCCTGGACTGACATCAGGTGCAACACAATTGTGGATATCAGTATTTTTCTTTGAAAAAACATTGTAAACTTGGTTTAAAAATAGCTTAATTAGCAGTGTTATAACAAGTATAAAAGAACTATAAATTGCCTTCCATGGGATACAATAGTGTAGCTATAGATACGTCTTAAAATTATGAGGGCTGTATGTGGCTGTAATTTCAAATTTGCAATTGTAAACCCTACGAACAAGAATAAATTCCATTGACAAATTTAAAACTGTAACATTTAAAACAGATACACTGTCTGGAGGAGAAGGTGCTCCTTTATTCACGATGTGATGGGAAACAATGATCTTCTGAAATAAGTTAATGACAATGGGGTATCATAGGGCGAATTGAGTTGCAATACAAAGCTGGATGAAGGTATTATAGCAGTTATCAGATTTAGCAATAAAATATGTGATAATTAATATAGAACTGGAATTTACATTCATGAAAAGAGGGAGGGGGGCTTAGAAGGAAAGAGATTATATTTATATCCACCAATCATCAAAGTAGGTGAATTGGAATCAAAAGTACTGCAAGTTCGCTATAATCAATTTGGAGTGCTGAAAGAAACTCCATATAACTTAATGCTGAATGGTTATCTGAATTAAAAGTGAGGGAGCAACAAAACCAAATAGTCATGGAAAGACAAATTTCCAACGTGACAAACCTACAATATTTTTGAATGTTTTTCAGGTAATCAAGCGTCTCGCTGTATCAAAGAGAGTTTCTGGCTCAAAGCTCAAGAAAAGGAGCCCAATGGAGAACAGGGCTTTAGTCTGCAATATTCACCAAATTCACTCGGCAAAGCCGAGTGATGAGTTTTGGCTTGTAATGAAGTGAAGAGATAGAGAAATTCGGGATGGTTTATATTTTGAATTTATATTCAAGTTATCAGTGATTGCTGAAAAGTCTTCTATCCCCAGTTGACCAGAACTCTGCGCTACATGTGTCCCCCTCAATGCATGGCAACTTGCTTCTCATCTGGGATGATCTGGTTGAGTGTATTCACTTTCTAACAGAATGGTCATTGTTTGGTGTTTCCCTTAGCTCAAATGAGTATTCGATTCTATTGTCTAAATATATTGTAATGTTAGGGTATCTCCTATTATGTGCTTGCTCCAATGGATCTCTTATATTGTAGCCTAATCATCCAAGGAATATTTTGCATCTTATTTCAATTATTTTAGACATTACCTACATTTAGAAGGTCTAACCAAGTGGTATCCTGAAAGTTGTACCTAACTTCATGGAGGTAAAAATGTCATTGAAATTAAAATTTATGTCTAATTTAGACCTTCAAAAAAGGAAACTTCCTTAGCCATCTTCATGTTCTGTACAATCTCGTTACAAACAACTGACTTTCACGCCTAGTTAATGCATTGCAAATCACAGTGGCATGGAAGAATGTATTATCCAGTAGAGTCTGAACTTCTGTGTGTAATGTCCCTCTTTCTCGAATAGTTTGATCGAAGACCTTGGGCCCTTTTTGTCTACCCGACGGCCAAAGGGTGATTTCAAGGGTGACTTCGGTTTATTAATTTTATTATATCGTGCTATTGTTTTAAAAAAAAAAAATAAAATATCACTAAAAGCACATATAATGAATTAATAGACTGTTTAAGCGACTTTGACTTAGGAAAGTACATGGAAATAAATTAATAAATTATTTAATGTGCTTTCCTAGGCAAAAAAGTGCGACTTGCTTTGGGAAGTAATTAAATAAGCCAAAAAATGCGACTTGCTTTGGAGAAGGAGAAAAATTAATTAAAAATTAATTATGTACTCCTTTGGGAAAAGTGTAGACTTGCATTTTTGAAGGTTTTTTTGGCTATAAGGGAAAAAGTGCGACTTGTATGGTCAAAGGCATTCCAGATTATTATTATTTTTCTTCCCCGCAGTTAGCTCTGAGCTTTTGTAGACAAAATTCCAAGGACGAAAACCCTCTGGATTATTTCTCTTGTGGACGGAAACCCCCAGGAGCAGTGAGAGGAGTTCCTATACAGGGAGCTTCATTGTTATTCACAGGTTTTTAGGTTTATCATTTCAGCAGTTGTGAAAGAGAAATAAAATTGCAAGCAGTGGGCATTTTTCAGACTTTTTCTAGAGTGGGGCGACTTATTCTACAGTTGTCTTATGCAGTGATTCCAGAGGTATTTTTCATGCTAGTTAATTATTGTAATCTTCTCAGCAGTCAGTTATATATCAAATCGATTTGGTTTGAATCATATTACAGTGGATTTTTAGACAATATTTTGTTATCAGATCCATTTGCAGATTTCTAGATTGTTTTGCCGGGCTAATTATTTAGCATCAGAAATCCATTATTAAATGATTCACGGCTGAATTATTTGGTTAATGATTTGAAATCTGCCTGTTAAACCCTAGGCGCATTTTCTATATCCACCCGGTTTGCAGTGTTTGTTTTATTTAATTTGTCTAGTGCAATTTGAGATGGTGTTCTATGGATTTCTTTTGATGTTATCAGTTCAGATTTGAAGCTTGAGCAATATTTATTAAAAAAAAAGTCATTCAGCAAAAGGGAGTTTCGGGGATCTTTCAGTGGTATCAAAGCAGTGTATCCTCCCAGCCTGTGTGGGAAGGAAGTAGAGAGTGTTTTAAAAAGCAAAATATCAGCTTTGAATGCAACACAGAGAGGACGGTCCACACAGATACTACACCCACAGATGGGCACATGACTCAAAGTGGTATTGTAGTCAGGTGACAAAATGGATTTTATGGGTGATAGACTGGAGAGTCCTCCTCGAGAAGAGCATGCAGATCCAGATAGGGATTTCATTCAGGATATGGAAGCCACTCAGAGGCAGTTGTTACAGACTATGGAGCGCATGGGCTCTACCTTGGATAGGTTGGCACTAGATAGGATCGTGAGACAGACACGGCAGGAGGGATAGATCCGTATCTAGTTGCCAGTGGTTACAGGGATCATAGCAGATCGCCTTTAGAGATCGGAAGTGTTAGGGGATCACCATGCCGTGACAGGAGGCACACTCATACAGATGAGAGGAGGCACACTCATACAGATGAGAGGAGGGCTATGCGGACTGCAGATAGGCCTATGCAGCCTAACTTCCTGCCTAGAAAGGGAGACCCACCAAGAGATTGAGGTGTGCGACTCGGAAGAAGTAGCTTTTCCAGGATACTATTATGGCAGTCAGTGATGAGTGGAGGAGTTTTGCCGCAGCATGTGAGGGATGTATTTCCCCTCCCGCAGTATTGTGCTCAGAGGAGAGATAACATGAGGGATGGACAAGCACAGGAGGCCTAGAGCGCAGCAATAACAAGGAATTGCAGCAGGTTACCAATAAGGTAACCCTCTCCACTTTTGATGGTAGCGGAAAGATCAGTGCCAGGGCTTGGATTCACAAGCTTGACACCTATCTTACCCTCAAACCCATAAGGGAACAAGAGGCTATATAGTTTGCTACTTTACACCTTGAGGGGGTGGCTTATGATTGGTGGCACCATGGACTAGTCACATAGGGTCATGAGCTTCTACGGTCATACAGGGATTTCAGCAAGAGGTTGATTGCGAGATTTGATCGCAAGGATGTGGAGCTTTATTACAGGGACTTGGCATAGCTCTGACAGAGTGGGCACATTGATTCTACATCAACGAATTTCAGCGTATAGCAGTCATGGTTCCAGAGATGCCTGAGAAGAGGTGTGGTGATGCTTATTCATAGAGGGCCTTCATGACAGGTATGAGAGGATTGGTCAAGGCTCTTAAGCCTAGGAGATTGCATGATGCCATCCAGACGGCATTGGACCTGGACACATCCCCCACTTCTTACCAGCCTAGTAAGAAGCCCTTCACAAGCTCCAAGCCGATTTCAACGCTCTACTACGTTCAACAAAAGAGTGTTCACCACCTCCTAAGGATGGATCAGGAGACTCATAATGAGTTGAGGAGGAAGAAACTTTGCTTTCCATTGCAAAGATCATTGGGAGCCTAGACATCAACTGCCTTGGTAAAGGCAAGGTGCATCTCATTGAGGTGATTTCAGATGTAGATGCATGATCACTTCAGCCAGATACAGATGCAGAGGATGAGGGCAGTGGCCATGATGCACAGGGGGAGCAGCCCCAAGTAGAGCTTGGTGAGATGTGAGGCATTGGATTCAGGCTCGATGTCACTATTGCTACACTCTCAGGAGTTCCTAGGTACCATCCCTTTCGGCTGAAGGGAGTGCTTAACGGACAGTGAGATTGTTTGTTTGGTTGACAATGGAGCTACGCACAACTTCATTGATGAGGGGTTGGCTGCATGAAGCAAGGATTACAGGTTGAGGAATTTGAGGGGTTTAGTGTACGGGTAGCAGATGGATTTGCTATTAGTTGCACTAAGACGGATTCCTTGGCTTAGTATTCAGATGGGGGACTACACATTGACCAGATGACTTTCTATGTTAGTTGGACTTGGTGAGATTTATACAGTTTTGGGTATTCGGTGGCTTACAGTCCCTTGGCAGATATGTGCAGCAATTCCGACAGGATGGAGTTGGAGTTTATGGTCAGATAAGAAGAAGATTGTGCTTTACGAGCTCTTTCTGATGGTGGGACCTAGAGTTGTTTCAGCACATCAGGATGGAATCTATTAGTCAGACATGGAGAGGTTGTATGGGCAGCCCAATGTTTCATTTCCATCCAAATCTTCTTCAGATAGTGGAGCAGCCCTCTTCATATAGATAGTCCAGTCCATACTGGATAAGCACGGCCCGGTGTTTTGGTGACATCCCCCCAGGTAGACCATTGTATAGAGGGTTTGAGCATGTTCATAGAGCTTGGAGGTGGGTGTTAAACCCGTGATGACTATGCCCTCATCGCCATCCTAAGACATATAAGGATGAGATAGAGAAGGACCATTAGAGAGCTTCTTGGAGATGGGACACATCTGTCCTAGTTCTAGTCCCATTTGCTTCTTCAGTTGTTTTGGTGAAGAAGAAGAATGGGACCATGATGAATGTGCATTGACTACCATGCATTGAACAAGAAAACCATCAAGAACATGTATCCCATTCCTCGTATTGATGAGCTTTTAGATGAGTTGCATGGATCTATCTATTTTTCAAAGATTGATCTTCAATTAGGCTACCACCAAATTTGAGTTCGGGAGTGAGGACATTCACAAGACAACCTTCAGGTGTCACTACGGGAACTATGAGTTCTTGGTGATGCCATCTGGACTCACCAATGCACCTGCTACATTCCAGTCGTGTATGAACCATCTCTTCAACAGGTAGTTGAGGCAGTTTGTTTTGGTCTTCTTTGATGATATCTCTGATATATAGCAAGACATGGGATGATCATTTGAGGCATCTTAGATGAGGTACTTAGCATAATGGAGACTCAGTCTTTATTTGCTAAGATGTCCAAGTGTGAAGTTTGGACTTACGGAGATATTGTATCTTGGGCTTGTCATTGGGGCCAATGGGATCAAGGTTCATCAGGAGAAGATACAGGCAATGCATGATTGGCCACCACCTAGGAATATCTCTGACTTGTGAGGATTCTTGGGGTTATGTGGTTATTATCAGGAGGTTCATGAAGGGTCTATTCTCAGCTATTGTAGCTCCATTGACAGATTTTACACGGAAGGGGACATTCAGATGGACAGATGAGGCACAGGTAGTATTTGATGAGGCTCAAGGTAATTATGAGCACCTGTCCAATCCTTAGCTCTTCCAGATTTCTCTACGGCCTTTCATTTTGGAGTGTGATGCTTCAGGATTGGGGCATTGGTGCAGTTCTTGATGCAGGATCGTCGTTGTATTGCCTACGAGAGTAGGAAGTTGAGAGATAATGAAAGATTGTATTCCATCTATGATAAGGAGATGCTTGCCATTATGCATGCCTTGGCAAAGTTCAGACAATATTTAGTGGGTGGAAAATTTGTGGTAAGAACCGACCACGACAGCTTGAAATATTTTCTAGAACAAAAGGAGCTCAATGAGAGGCCAGCAAAAATGGGTCAGCAAAATCCAAGCATATGATTTTGACATTGAGTATGTCAAAGGGACAGAAGAATGTAGTGGTTGATGCACTTTCCAGGAAACCCCATCTCGCTGCCCTATGTTTCTTGAGCGAGATTTCTAGCATATTGGAAATCTCAACTGTTAGTTGAGTATTCCAGAAGAATACCTTCGGCATGTGACATTATGGATGGAAAAATTCAGGATGGCCGATATAAGGTAATAGCAGATTTGATTTTGTATAAGGGCAGAATTTACCTAGTTCCTTAATCTAAGCTTAAGGAGAAGATTATGCATGCTTTCAATGATGCATCACTTGCAAGACATCCAGGGTATTTTAAAACATACAAGAAAATTAGAGAGAGATTCTCTTGGAAGGGTCTCAAGGAGGATGTTCTACAATATATTCGAGAGTGTGTGACTTATCAGCAAAACAAGTCCGAGCATACTTTCCCTGCAGGTTTATTACAGCCCTTACCTATTCCAGAGCAGAGGTGGGAAAGTATATCTATGGATTTCATTACAGGACTACCAGTTGTGCAGGGCTATGATCGCATTTATGCGGTAGTTGACAGGTTGACCAAGTATGGGCACTTCTTTGCCATCCCCACGAGTTTTAAGGCACCACAGGTGGCTGATTTATTTTTTAGGGAGGTATTCAGGTTGCATGGGCTTCCGAAGAATATTGTCAGTGATAGGGACAGCAAGTTTATGAGCACATTTTGGCAGGAACTCTTCAGGTTGGCAGGCACTGAGTTGACTCTGAGTACTAGCTATCATCCGCAGACTGATGGGCAGACAGAGATTGTGAATAAGTGGATTGAAGGGTACCTGCGCAACTATGTTTCAGGACAGCAGAGAGCATGGGTTAAGCAGCTTTATTTGTGTGAGTATTGTTACAATACCACGTACCATATGTCCATCGGTATGACCCCTTTTCGAGCTTTGTACAATTATGACGCGAGATACTTCGTGGATATGGCGTTGGAGATAGTAGAGCTCCTAAGGCTCGAGAGTGCTTACAGGATAGCCAAGATATCCTTAAGACCCTTAATGATAATATGCAGCATGCCCAAAATCAGCAAAAGGTGTATGCAAACAAGCACAGGATTGAGTGATCATTTGAGGTGGGAGATATGGTCTTTTTACGACTCCAGCCTTACAGACCGAGTACTCTTAAGAAGAGTGGAGCAGAGAAGCTTAAGCCTCGTTTCTATGGTCCATACAAGGTGGTGAGGAGAGTTGGACAAGTAGCATATGAGTTGGAGTTACCTTTTGAAAGTAAGATACACAATGCTTTTCATGTGTCTTGCTTAAAGAAGGCATTGGGGCAGCATGTGACCTCTTCAGTAAAGTTACCACCCTTGGATGATGAGGGAAGACTGGATTTGGTTCCTAAGGAGCTTCTAGATTGGAGGGAGAGAAGATTGTAGAACAAGGTGATACGGAGGTACCTGGTTCGTTGGAAAGACTTACCTTTGGAGGATGCCACTTGGGAGGGTGAGTCTATTCTTCAGCACCCCGCGTTACTGCAGTTGCTTGTGGGCAAGCAACTCCGAGGAGGGAGGACTGTAATGTTCCCTCTTTCCGAATAAGCTAGGACGAAGACCTTCGGCCCTTTTTGTCTACCCGACGGCCAAGGGGGGTTTTCTAAGGTGACTAAGCTTTATTATTTTATTATATTGTGCTATTGTTTTAAAAAAATAATAATAATAATAATATTATGAAAAGCACATATAATAAATAATAAAGTTTATTAATAAAATTAAAATGTCAACATCAAAATACAATTAAAAGTAATTGTATTAGAAAGGGAATAGTGCGACTTGCTTTGGGAGTCATGAATGGGAAATCGTGCCACTAAGCCCAAAGGAAAAAAATGCGACCAGCATAGGGGAATGAAATAATTTGATTGGCTAGGTTAGAGATGGTTGTTGGGTTGTTTTCCCTTTATATAGACAAGTCGACTTGTATGGAGGCATCCAGATTTTTATTATCATATTTGCATTGTTAAGAGCTCTAGCTTTTATCAGAAACTCCAAGGACGAAAACCCTTGTGGATTTTATCTCTTGCGGACGAAAACCCCAAGGGATTGAGAGGGGATTTCACACAGAAAGTTCCAGCGTTATTCATCAGATTTCCAGGTTCATTTCAGCAGTGTGTGTGAAGAGGTTTGAAGGCATTTTTCAGTGTTTTTGATCAGCAGCTGGGCCGATCCATTGTGGACAGTTTGGCAGCGATTCCAGAGGTATTTTTCCACAAAAATATTTGACAAATAGTCTCTGTAGTGTTATAGAACAAATCGCTGTATTTGCATCATATTCTGAAGTATTTTTAGAGGGTTTTCAAGCAGATTTTTAGCAGACTTCAGATCTGATTTTCTGGGCTGTATTGGCTGCAATAAATTCCATTTTTTGCATGATTCAGTCTATAAATATTTGGTTAATCATTTGAAATCAGAAACTCTATTTTCGGGTGCCATTTGCATTAAGATCTCTCCTAAACCCTAGTCGCATTTTTCAGATCTGCATTTGGAACTTGTCATAAATCTGCATTTACTGTTTTTATTTAATTTAAAATTCATTGGAGCATAAGGGAGATCCTTCGGGGATCTTTCATCTGTCCTCAACCTCATTTTGGGAAGTCACATTGCAGCTCAAGGAATATCAACTGCCACTGCTTGTTGGATACAACTAGCTCACCATATAGCTACATAAGAAAATTTTAGGAGACAGAATTCATCTGTAACTTGTCAATTACTAAAAGTCAAATTCAGTAATGGTCCCATGGAGGGAGGCTCCTGAATATTCTCAGTAGGTGTCACTGAAAAAAATTGAAGCAAACTGCAGTCAAACGCTCTAATGTCAAATGAGTTTTCTGCTCTGCTGCAAATTTTAGGAGATCGTATCTAAATCTTCCATTTGGCTGCCATGTCACCGCAATATTTACCTGCTCAAATTTTCCCTCGAAAAAATAGCTGCTCCGATTTTTTAGATGAAGATTCCAAGTTTTCCTATTTTTAGAATTTGCATCTCTCATGGTGTCACCTGTGCATTGCAAATAGAAGCAGTATCCCCCTTCATGGAACCTTATGCGTATCCACATCTAACATCTCTCTACCCAAACAATTACATGTAACCCTTCCAGTTTCCTAAAAACAAACACCACCATTATTGGAAAATCATTCTAAATGTAACACTAATCTAATTTAGTATGCCATCGCATCAGTAACTCACCCATTCACATTTTTCCATGAACCACGCAATGACCGGGTAATGTCCAGGCTATAATCATTTGACTACTGTTATGGCACAAGATGCCTGAGAGCACAATATACAACAACAACAACAACAAGATGTTATGTGGTTGGGAACTTGCACAAACCCTGGAGAGATTTTAGCTTTACCTCATTCCAAGCTGCTCAATCCACATGAATCAACCTAACCCTAAATAAGGTCTCTAAATAACACCCGCTAAGCTGATGAATTCACCCCTATTATCCAGGCTGATGAATGCACCCCTATTATCCAAGCTGATGAATGCACCCTATCATACAGCCTGAATCCAAATGAGAAAAACTATTCTATCTCCAAAACCCACAAAAAAATTCCTTCCCTAAGAACAGTTCTTATCTCTAAAACTTGAAAATGTCAAATAGTCACGTACAGACACTCAGTTGTTAACGGGATGAGCTCAAGCGCTAACTCAATGGGGCTTCCATAGCAGAGCCCAAATTACAAATCCCAATATAACATGTTCACATCTAACATTGATTAATACCCTTTATTGTGGCATCTATGTTGAAGGTTTTCCAGGAAGGGGGAAATTCAAACAAAGGAGGAAGATATTACAAACACCTAGCTGGAGGATTTTAAGCAAAATTGTATCGAAGTTTTCTCTTGAGTTTGGTCATGGCATTGAAACTTGTGGGATACAAAATTTGATAATATATAGCAGGTAAAGTGAAAAAAATCCTGAGTGAACTCGATGGAATACATATCCATTGCGGTATCGTATAAGCGAAGGTTTACTGCAAAGTAGCAACTACTTTTTAAAAATTACAAACACCCAGCTGGGGATTTTTATAGGCAATTGTACCCTTGGTGTAGGTGAATTGGTAAGACTCGAGTTTTTTCATGAGGTTTCATACTTAAGGGTACACATTTTCAACAATATATCTAAGGTAAAGTGAAAAAGTCTAAATACAAGCCAGGGGTCATTTTGACAGTACACAACTGGGCAATTTAAAAAAACTTACAGACATCTAATGGGAGGATTCTGAAGGTGATCATATTTGCACTCATGGCGTAGGTGGATTTACCCTTCAGCTTAGTCATGGTTATTGAAACATAACGGGTGTCGAATTTCAACGATATATACCAGACCCACGAATCATATAGAAATTTACAGCCGGTTGAGATTTTAAAATCATATTTTACTACTGAAGAAGATGGATAGAGACGCCTACTTACATTGAGATTTCGTGTGGAAAGCAGCGTGCTGTGCAAGAAGAAAAACTGATCCAATGCTGAGAATGATGGCAGACAGAACAAGTGCCCTGGATGGAATTCTCTGTTTCATCACTGTTGCCTCGCTTCAACTTCCAATCTGCACTCACCTTCCCACTGCCCATCCTGCAATGCAGTCCCTGCTGCTTTATAACTAACATGGACATCTGAATTACAGAGCCCCTGGGAATTTGGCATCTCCATGCTATATAAAAAATATGAAAATTATGGCTTGGAATTTGTTCATTTTTTGGGGGATCGGATTTGATATGTTGTATAACGGTAAGAGGCGCGCTTGTGTACTTATGTTTGAAATTTGGAGATTTGATTTTTGAGAAATCTGGAATTGGTTTCTTACGCTGTGGTGCTATAAGAAACCAAGAAAGGTTTAATCAAACATTTCTTGGTTTTTTGGGACCATAGCCTAAGAAACCACCGTGACATGATGTGTTTGATAAGTCTGAGAATGAGAGGAGATGTATGCTATAAATTTTGTTTATTGCATTCCAAAAACTTTAGTAATGTGATAATTGGCCAATAGGCCTTACTAAATTTCTATGTTCAATGTCTTTTGGTTGAATCTAATGACGAAACATGACAACATCATCCTCGAACTTATACTTTGTCTCATCCTCGACAGGTGTGACCAGATCTAGGGTGCTGCGACAGGGATCTGCAGGGGTGCTGCGAGACAGGTGTTGTGGGACAGGGGTGCTGCGGGAATAGGGCTGCGGCAGGAAGGCTGGGAGAACAGGGTTGCGACAGCGCTGGACAGGGCTGCGACAGGAGGATAGGGCTGTGGGCTAGGGCTGCGAATATTCCTGTTTCAAAGGCCAAACTTGGTAAAAGTCGAATTAAATAAGTCAGTTTCTCAGGTAGACCCACCAAACCTCCTCATTCTCTGCAGCATTCTTTATATATTTCTGGTCAAATTTGGTTTCAACAAGGCATGCAAATCATGCTTAAACATGATGGTTTCAAAGACAATCCAAATATGGCACTACAGAGATCTATTATTCCAGAAACACATACATCAATGGAAAACAAAATTTGGGGAAATGCAAAAGTCTTCCAAAATCATACAGTGGGTACAGCTAAAAAGTTGGTATATGCGAATGCAAAACAATACAAGGGGATTCTACGACGTAGACAGGCTAAAAAACTACGAAGAACCCAGAAGAAAAACCTCACTCTAATTCTACTGAAGACAACAAACAACAAAGAGAACTTCTTTTTCAGAGAACATAAAATGGAAGGCAAACAATCAAGTCAGAAGGATAGTAAAAAGGAGTCAAAGCTGAACAAAACCAACAGAACTACAACATACAAAGAGGAAAGGGAAGACGCGGTCCAAGACTCCAAATACCTATACAGTCCTACTTCAACTCCTCTTTTGTGGTCTTCAAAGCTATATGTGAAGGAACTCATGAACATGAAAGAAAGGCTTGGAATTTTAGAAAACCAGAACTTGCAAGAAAACAATGAGAGGAAAGAACTCACAGAAGTTAGGTACAAGTTGGAAAGAGAAAATAAAATTCTCAAAGAATTGGTTCTAAATCTCCAAAACCTCATGGAAAGAGGGCAGCAAGAGTTAATCATGCTAAAACAAGATCTAGGACATATGAAAACAGGGGAGAAAAAAAACCTGAAACGGTAAAGGGGAAGGAAACAATGCAAATAGATGAGATCCAATCAGCAATTAAAGACATGGAAATAAAGGAAAATCAACTAAAGGATCGGATAGAAGAATCCAAAACTTGGTCACAATTAGTAAGTGGATCGTCAAATGAGCAAAGGCAGGTCATGGAGAAACACATCAAAACACAGATAAAAGAAGAGAAAGATCAACAAGACAGAGCAGTAAATTTTATTATCAAGGGTCTAAAAGATTTTAGTGAAAATGAGAGAACTGACATATTGGCAAGAGACTTTCTTAAAGATTAATTGAAGTGGACAGGATACATACAACAAGCAAACATGATTGGCAGGGGAACAGAGGGAGGAAAGGACCACCACGTGCGTGTGGTCATGAGAAAAATAGAAGACAAACATGTTATCCTAAAAAACAGGGGACTTCTTAGAGGCGCGCACATATATCTAGATGAGGATTTGACATTCGCTCAGCAAGAAGACCGAAGGAAAGAATGGGAGAAAGTGAGAAAAGCAAGGGAAGCAAGAAAATGGGCACATATGAGAAATGGGAAAGCCCAAATCAGCGATCATTTATGAAACATGAAATAGGAATTAGGGGCCCCACGGGAATTCATGCACATAGTAAGTTGGAATTGCAGAGGATATCCGTGGAGAAGAGGACCGGGTTTGGGGCCCATAGCAGAAGGGAAAGATATTATTATTCTTATGGAAACACATGAGCATGAAGGCTGCAAGGTTCCAGATTTTGAAGGCTACAAAATTTTTTTAGTTTGGAACGAAGGGAATGAAACAGGAAAAGGCCACGGTGGAATCATAGTGCTAATCAAGTAAATATGGCTCGAAAATGTCAAAATTGAAAAAGAAGATCCAAATAAGCAATACATATGGCTGAAACTAATAGATGACAAGACAACAATCAGATTAGCTGTCTGTTACTTTGCACCAAAGGGTTCAAAGACATATAAGAGAAGAAATTTGGATAGTGAAGATCCATACGCTTCAATAAAAAAAGACATTTCTATTTTCAGTGCAACAGGAGAAATAATTCTATTGGGTGATTTCAATGCGAGGACCGCAAATAACCAATCCCTTTAGTTGACCAGCTTAGAAGGAGGTGAAGACAATCCGTTGTGGCTTAAAGAAGAAGAGAACAAGCTTTGGGAGAGATTATCTCAAGACGGTAATGGAGGGGTGTCGCATTTTGGAGTTGAGCTTCTAGGCCTATGTAGTTTATACAACATGGTCATTTGCAATGGCATGAGGGCTTGGCCCAGATCAGGCAATATCACTTGTAAAACATACAATGGTCAAAGTGTAGTAGACTATGTAATTTGTTCTCAAAGTTTTATCTCCACACTGCTTGAGTTTGAAATTGGAGATTGTCCTATCGAGCTAAAATCATACCATAGTCCTCTTTTGATAAAGCTTGGGATAGTCTTCAATCAACAACAAAGGAATCAAGCTCATCACATGCAAAAGACATCTCAAAAACAGGGAAAAATCATTCTCAATAAAGAAAATCAGGAAATCTTTGTTGCAGCCCTTAAGCAACAATTTCAGATAATGAGGAAGGATATAGAGAACACGACGTCCAAGAGAATGAATGGTTATATATGTAGTAATCTGTTGATATCCTTAATCCATAAGGCTCTAAGTGTTTGTGAGAGATCTAAACCTATAAAGGGAGCAGCAAATACTTTTCCGACAAACCCATGGTATGATGAAGAGTGTAAAGCTGCCAAAAGAGCTTTGAAAGAAAGTGGGATGAACAAAGAAAATAAAAAAAATTATGAGAGATTGGTTCAACACAAAAAAGAAAGATATGTGTGCAAGAGAAGGACATAATTAATTTCTCTTGGAAAACACAACCCCAAAGGTTTTTGGAAGGAGTTGCAACTAAAGAAAAAATACATAGAAAATAATATCACAGGTAATCATTGGTTAGAATATGCAAGGACCCTTTATGAGCGTCCCCAACAAAAAGATACTCCTCCCATAATCAAGACTTCGATTGAGCTTTTTTCGACAGAAGACATCAAACAGGGCATAAAGAATCTAGCAAGTGGTAAAGCTCGAGACATCAATGGTCTTCAGGCTGAATTTTTAAAATAGGGGGTTGAGGTCCTCACGCCACACATCAGAAAAATATTCAATGATGTCAATCAGAATGGCTTTCCGACAGAGTGGGCGACTAGCGTTGTTATCCCTCTATTTAAAAGTGGTGACATTAATAATCCGTCCAATTATTGCACCATTATGATCAAGCCTCTTCTTGGTAAAATTTTTGGAGGCATGATAGAACGGAGAATCAGCAGTTGGGCTGAAAGAGAGGGTAAAAGAGCAAAAGGGCAAGCGGGATTCCGACCTAAACACTCAACAATTGACCATTGTATCACTCTTAGGCATTTGATTGAGAAGGTTTGGGATACTTAAGGAGAAGAAACTTTTTGTTATTTTGATGATTTCAGGAAAGCTTTCGACACAGTGCCCAGAAAGAAACTTTGGAACAGGATGGAGGAGCTTCGGATTCCAGATGAGTTTAGAGCTGCAGTTCATAAACTGTATGAGCAGGTTAGAGCTAAAATCAATACTAGAGAAGGTATGTCCGAGTGTTTCGGCAGCGACATTGGTGTCAAACAAGGTTGCCCTCTTTCTCCCACCTTATTTGGTCTATACAATGACAAGCTTGAAGAATGGTTAAACAAAACTGAGGGAGGAGGTATACAGTTAGCAAGTTACATGGTGAAGTTACTTCTATATGCTGATGACCTTATCCTAATTTCAAAAATAGCCCAATGATTGAGGGAGCAACTAAAAGCGCTAGAGCTCTTCTGCCATGAAGTCGGGATGCAAGTGAACACTAGTAAAACAAAAATCGTGATTTTCTCCTTGAAAAGGAAAGAGAGACAAATTAACTTTCTTTTTGAAGGGAGTCCTTTGGAAATAGTCACTGAATACAAATATCCTAGGATTGACTTTCATCACAAACTTAGCTGGGAGACTTGTAAAGCAAAAAGGATACAGGGAGGTTGGAAAGCATCTTACCTACTTCAAAACAGGTGCAGGAAAGCTAAACTTTGGGACTAGAAAACTAAGAAAACCCTTTTTGGATTGTTGGTCACTCCAGTTGTTCTTTATGGCTGCGAAGTTTGGGGAAGTAGCATGTCAAATCACGGGTAAAGACAGATAGAAAGAATCCAGAAACATCTAATCACAAGCACTCTTAAAGTCAAATCAACTGTTCCTTATGAGATCCTGTTGGCTGAAGCGGGTACTTTCTCGCTGGAAGCTTCAACAGTATCTCGGATGATAAGCTATTTGAAAAAAGTTGAAAACATGGACAATCTTCGCTGGCCCAAAATAGTTGTGGACGATACTTTGGAACGCAGAAAGAAAACCTGGATGAATCAGAATATTAAATGGATGAAAAAATGGGGCATCAACTTGCAAGAGTGCCCTAACAGCAACAGGGAAATAAAAAATTATGTGATAGAAAAGTTCAGGACTGCCATGTGGACAAGTTAGATTGGTCGAAAGAAAGCGCATTATATCAGAGAATTCAACCCCACTGGGGAACATGATGAAAAATCTTATCTAGGGGCAGCTATCAAGGGTAAAGCAAGGATTCTAGTGGCATTGTTAAGGACCGGATCGCGTCATCTTCGATGTGAAACCAGTAGATGGACTATTCCAAAGGAAGACTGGGAAAGGAGAATTTGTCTTTTCTACAACAAAGGAGTTGTCGAGACAGAATGGCATTTCATCATGGAGTGTTCGGCATATGATGATATTCATATTCAGTACAAAAACAACTTGAAGGTGGACAGACTTGAGGAACTCTTCGAAGGAACACAACTTCAAGCGACCGCGGGTTTCATCCTCAAGATTCACAGCCGAAGAGCGGATATTGAAAAGAGTCTGAAATCTGATTAAAATCTCAGTTTTGTGGTCCCATAGACTCTTCAGTCTCGTGGACGTCATTAAAATATTTCATTTCATTTCATTTCAAACTCTATTTTATATAAATGTTGTGCATATGGTCATGTGATTTAACTATATAATTTTGATCCCCAAGGTCTTCCTTCGTTTATTTTGTGTATCATTTTTTTTTTCTTGTTGCAAGATCATATTTGAGGGTTCAATGATGTCCAAAATATTTTGGGCTTCTTCAGTGAGTTAACAAGATCCCCTCAAATTTTATAGTCCGACCAAAGCTTGAGAAACAAAATGGGTCTTTCGCTATGCCTTAGCTGCCATAGACACCAAAATAGTTAAATTTGGCCCACACAATACGCAAATCACTAAAAAAAAATTGTCCATTTACAATGGGAAAACAATATTTATTCTCAAATTTTGCATTGAAGGATGGAGGGGATAAAAACTATCCAGGAGACTGTTGCGTCTATTCTTCCTCGTGCGAATGACCACTGTTAAGGGCATTAGCATTTCTGTGGGAGGCATTTTCCATCGATGAGTGCTTTGGACAACAATTTACATATTTTATTACTATATTGTCAGTGCCTTGGAGTTTGACATGAGTAGAAAACAAATTTAGTATGTTTCCAATTCACTGTGGGTGCCCTTTTAAATAATAATGGGTGTCCAAATAACAGGATTTTTTTTAACATAGGAAAAATACAAACACTTTACATTCCACGACCATGTATGGATGGTAGTTTTTTTAGTATTGTCTTTCGAAATTGTGCCAAAAAAATTTCTATTAGCAATTGTATAAGAGTTGCAAATTATGTCAAGAGGGTCATAATGTTAAGTTTGTTGGAGTTGTAATTTGTGGTGGAATGTATGCTATCTTAAATTGTTCTAAGTTTTTGTTATGGGGAGGAAAAAATAATTTAGTACGACTACAACATGTGACAAAAGCACCTCCTATTTTATCTTGATGGATGTCTTTACGCTGCTGCAAAGCTCTTATTTTCCCATGTTCTGCAAGTATGCTAGCAAAGGTGAGCTAATCAAGTTGAATATTTGTTTGTTGTATTTGTTGAAATAGTCTCAATGACTCTTGAGGATGAAAATGTTCAAATCCTCCTCACACCATTTGTCACCAATTAATAAGAAATTTACAAAGAAAGCCATGAAATTATTAATTATTTATAGTCAAAAACACATAAACATGTGTCAATAGCCATCTATTTTAAACATGTGCTGGAGTTATGACCACAAAGTCTCTCTCACCTTGAACACTTTTATTTAACATTTATATTTGATTAAACATCATTTGCCCATACTTAAAAAGTAGTTTCTTGTGATTTTTTAGTTTTCATTTTTTGATTTTCAGAAGACAACTCAGGACGTCACTAAAACCCAAAAAAGAAACAGTTAACACTCTGTGTCTACTATATTTAAGTGCTGTCATGTATTTCATAGTGCAACTTAAGGAGGAAAATGCCCTATTCTAAATCTCTTATTTTACACAATTGTAATCATTATAATATACATACCATTGGGGATGCGTCCCATTTCTTTCAAGGGGACTGGTTTTTAAATCTTTCAAAAGTCATTCTTTGATAAGTTTACTGAAAAAACTAGTTAACATATGGTCTATGAATCATAAATGTGAATTTAAAATATTGAAATGTGTTATAGGGATAAGTTTCATTTAACCGGTGAGGCTCCCGTGAAAATTTTCATATAAATGTGTATTATCTATTTTTACTTTAACCACTTAGTTCATTAACTAAGAAGTTAAAGTAAGCAGTTGTTTAAGAAAGGAAAGTTATAGAAGAAGGAAGTAAAGGAAATACAAAGAAGAAATGGGGAAGATGTGCATCCCACTTAGTAGATAGCAAAGCTAATTGTATGCACATAGAAGAAACTTAATAGATATTAACACACAGAATTATAAAACAAAGGCAGCTCTAGATCCAGATCTATAATAACACAAAGTTTACTTAAGAGATCTAAGATTTAAAAGAAAGAAACATAGTACACCATGACACAAAGTTCTCCAGAAACCTGCTCCTTTGTATTCCTTTGCTCCAAGTTGCTCTCAAGGGGTTCAGCACAAAGTCTAGAACATAGGATTGCTGCTTACAAATTCTAATCGATCATTAACCCGAAGGTTCTTCTCCTACTTATAGAATGTAGGAGGGAAAGTACAAATGGAAAACTCAAACTGAACTGAAACATAAACAACAAGTAAAGATGACATTTGGCAATCATCCTCAACTATCTTCTCCTTAAGTGACACATGTATCACTTAACTAATAGAATGGTTCCACATGACTTTAAGTAAAGGTTGCAAAACCAATAACTTAGAAGTTTTACAATTTCATCCGGGAACATAGAAAATAGAAGAAGAAAGAAATAGAAGAAGTCATGCCAGCTGTAACATTTATGTCTTCTTCTTGTTCTGATATCAGATATACTTGTCAAACATGTAATTCAGCATCCTTCCATCTGTTTTAGCCACTGCTTCTTTCTCTATCCTGAATTGCAGCAACCCTTCATTCAACACTTTGATGCACACTTCCACATCTTCCAAGCTTAGCCCAAACCTTGCAATGTCCACTTGCAGTGCCACCAGTCTACTGATAGAATTCATCATGAAAGGCTTGGTAGCTTTATCAATTCTCTTTTGTACCATCAGAAGAGAACCTTCCAGGGAATTAGGCACCTTAGTTGAGACGATCCACACGTATGAAGTAACACCTCCGTCCACTCTTTCCTTAGTGAAAGAAATGACACTGTCTGGTAAATTTTATGTCCTACTCTCAAGTGCCTGCATCCTCTTCAGCAAAACTCTGTAGATTTCCAAATGGAAAGATACTGCAAACTCTAGCTGCTTCCCCTTCTCGACTAATCCGTCTAGTACAATCTGTTCCAAATCAATACATCTCCCGGTAGCTTGTTGATCTCGGTCAAAATACTCAGGTTAATCTCTACAACTGTATTCATGCCTTCTATGTTTTCCATTAGTTGCTTTAGTTGATTTGATGCATCGTTCATAACCTTTAGGCGGGCTGGCACTTCCCCAAGTTGTACAGAATCTTGACGAATAATCAAATCCTTCCATTTGTCAATAGCCTTTACTTGATTGCTTGCGTCCTCCATTTCCTGCATAAGATGATCACTCACCTGCTCTGAAATGGTCTGAATGGAAGGTTTAGCAACCTTGGCTATGATCTCACATAATTGAGATACTTGCTTCTACAGCTCTTCTTTCTCTGCCTTTTCACTGTCAAGCCTAAGGAATAAAGCATCCATCAATGTCTGCGTGTCCTGCTTCAATCCTTCAGTGGTGTCTTGACCGAGGGGTACTTTGGTCACTGTCACATCTTCTGCCATGAGCTCCTCTATCTCTTCCTTCTGCCGCAATTGATATCTAAGCAAAATTCTCTCTCGAATCCTTGATGATCAACCTAGAAGTTACTTTGGCAACTTTAGGCCTTCTGTCTCTTCCGCCCAGATTCTGGAGTAGCTGCAAGTCGTGCTCCTTTACGTTCATCTCCATTCTCGCTTCTGGAACCAACTGCGAAGCCAACCATTCTGAGAAGTTACTTCTCAGAGAATGAGAAGTTGCTGAGTGTACTACCATCTTCCACTCTGTATCCTCTCCGTCAGAAAGTGCCACAGTGTTATGGCTGCCATCTTTTGAGTCATCCAAAGACAAAGCCCTTTTGAATTTTACCATCTGTAGCTTCAACGTATCCTCTGGAACAGGCGCTGAATGAAGTGGCTAAGGGGAGAAGATGAATGTCACTGGATTCAGTGGAGGCATGGAAGCATCCTGCTGTTACGGTGTAATAGTTGGTGAAATATTGGGTACTGGAGAAACCGGAGTTAAAGTCATGGTCGTAGAAGTGATCCTCTCCTTGGATTGAGATCTTCTATGCACTTTCAACTTCTCGACTTTTCTACTCCTTTCTCCTCTATGATTTCTCTTGAGGGAATCTCCTGCACCGAAGTTTTGACTTGATTCACCAATGCTTCATCAAGGCAATATCCCTTCGTCAGCAACCAGTTTAAAGTATTCACCAACACAGCTCCCGACCTTTCTTCAATTGTGTTGCAACCTCCTATATTATTCTGCAGTATGGCTTTATCTCCTCCCATTTGATGGTAAGTGTCAAGTACCACATTCCCATCATTTTTAAGATCCGCAGGTATCCGCGCTAGTCCAAATTCGAACACTTGCTTTGCTGATAGCCTACTGAAATCTTTCTTTCTAACCTCGTACTCACTTTTGCACTTCATCCAGAAATCTTTTAATGAAGGCACATGTGCATACTCATGGGAGATTGTCTTCTTGGCTACTCCAAATGGATTGAAGTTTAGCCATGCAGGGAAGAAATCTTGCTCATACTCGGATAACATCTGCGTTTCCATCCCTCAAACTCTATGAATGCTAATGTAGCTGTAATGTCCTACAGTGATTGGGAAGAAGCCCGTAGACTTGTGCCACTTTGACTGAAGGTCGTGTAACTCCAAAAGTTTTCTGCTCAGCTCCATGGCGATCAATCTATCATTCGGATACCTGGGCATCTTTATTGATTCTCCAAAAAAGCCCGTAACCCTGAGGTATGTGAAATCTGCAAATTGAATGAATAGACTGCCAATCTTGGACACAACTTCCCATGCTTCCTTGCTTACCCTGTTGGCCTTCAAGTCTTTGTCTATCCTGCAGTTGAAATCGTAGAAGAAGTCATCATTGATCACTTTGAATTCTTTCTCACATGCAGGTGCAGTAAGCTACGGGTAGCACTTGAAAATGGGGTCCTTAGAAAGAACACCACATCTATCTAGCTTGGAAAAGATGCCTTGTGAAGCTACAGCATACACCAAGTATTGAAGTCATCTTGAAGATGAAAGTACACTTCACATTCCGGAGTTGCTCACCGATGTTGTTGCTAATAATTTATGACCAATTAATTATAGAATCAACCTTGTTGATTTCAATGGTCCTGATGAAAGCATACATCCATGTACGGAAAGTGTAAGCATTCGCTTCGCCATTCATCCTGCATAGTAATTTGACGACATCATCTACCTCCTGCACCAAATTGGACCGTGGAAGAGTTCTCGGGAATTTTGAAGGAGATCTAGGCTTCTTCATGTATCGGCTATTCATTATGCTCATGCAATCAGCTCTATGCTTCTCCCATCTACTGTCAGCATCCTGAATGCTAATAGAAGTCACCACCTTTCGCATTGGAATCTTCAAACAATAATTGATGAACTCTGCGTCCAAATGAATTATTGTCTTTCCTGAAGCATCACGCACTGATCTGGATGAAGGATGATAAGATCTAGCACACTCCATCACAAAATTTGGCAATTGGGCTATACATGGAAAAGCTACAGCTCGGATAATTCCACTGCTTTTAACCGCACACATGAGTGAAGTATTTCCCGTTCTGGATCTATCAATCAAATCGGCAAGAGGTTCCGGGCCTAGATCTGTGTCTCCTATGTCTGCAAGTTTGGAAGAAATGCATGACTCCATCGTGCTTTCTTTTTCATATCCCTTCGCCATGGCTTTGTCTATCTTCGTCTGAATAATTCTTTTTCTTCTTACTTGGCTGGATTTCTTCAAAATTGGTGTAGATCTGGACAATTCTTCATATTCGAAGGATATATGCAATGTATTGGACATTGATAAAAGCTCCTTTTCCTTTGTAAAGCACCTGTATTGAATTCCTACAATTTATTTAGACAAAAATGGCCACCGGAGAATGAATAGTGAATTTTAATTGTAAAAATCTGCACTTTTCAAGCCCGCTGCCCCAAAAATAGGTGTTTAATTTGCACATAAAGAGAGCATGAATCCTTTCAACAACACCTGAGCACCTGTAACACCTATGTAAACAATTATGCAGACAAAGATCAACCTCCTTCAAAGCATGCACGAAATCTAGAAGCTTTTAGCCTTGTTATCACCTTGTCTGAGCACAATCCTTCTTCTAATGGGGGCGCACTTTTCCACTTGGCTGAAATTCTTTACCTGTGATTTGAATAATTCACCCATATGGCTGCCCATGCTTATATAACCTTCACAATTCTATAATTAATAATTGCCCTAACAATTAAAGGTAATTAATTAATTAAAAATCATGTTTTTCTCTTTTAAAAATAGCATGTTTAAGGACAGCCATCCAATAAATTAAATTAATCCAATTTAATCCTTCACACATCACTTCACTTAAGCTTCACAGTGTGCTTTGACCATAGCCACTCAAAATAGAAATTAATTTAATGTTTTAATGCCTTTAAAAACATTAAATAACTCCCAAATGGGGCAGACTTTTTGAGAGGAAGGGGGCAACCACTAAATAAATTAAATTTAATGCATTTAATTCCTTTCTTTTATTCCCTCTTTGACTTGTTGACTTCCTCCAAGCTTGGGTGCACTTTTTGAAAGTACAAATTAATTAAAATAATCACTTAAAGGCTGTGACATCTCACCAAAGGGGGTGCACTTTTTTGCACATATAATTCTATTTTTAGGAATTTTTCCCCAATGGGATTCTTTACCCTGCAAGGCAGGCACCAAAATCCCATGATCCACTTAAGTGATTTGACTTTGACAATGTGATTATTTACCCTGCACGGCAGGCACTAAAATCCCATGATTTCACTTAAGTCACTTTCCTTTTATTTTATCATGGGAATTTTCACCCTGCAAGGCAGGTAATAAATTACCGCTTGCCTGCAGCCTCTAACTTTCCCACTGCAGCTTAAGTGAATTTTATAACATGGGAAAAAGTACCCTGCTAGGCAGGTATAAAATTCCCACCATGCCTGCGGCTTTTATTTTTCCCATTGCAGCTTAAATCCTTTGTTATCCAAAAATGTGCCCATCCTCGCAGGGGCTTTTCTGTGCACGACTTCACTTTTTCCCGGTGATCTAGACCTCTGATGGCGACTTCCAATGGGCATAATGTGCGTATATGTTTTCCAGCTGCTCCAGGCCAAAAATTGGGCTTAACCGGCAAAGGAATTGTTCTAGATAAATTTCACAGAAAACGAAACGGGACAATACAAAAACATGAAAAATTGCCAAAAGTCACAAATAAAGCCCAAAACTTATTCCAAGTTAAAACCCTTCTGGTACATAAGAGTAATGACATATTCGATCATAAAAGAGTTAAAACAGAGCGCAAATAGCCTCATACGGGGCTCAAAATAATTAAATACACATTTCTCGCAGACAAATCCCGACGAAAGAATATAACAACTTTGGGCATCTGGGTATTTGCAAAAAAGGCTAATATGGCTCTTTGGGATTATCTTGACGCAATACAAGAACTTTCAGGCAATAAAAACACAAAACGACCCATTATTTTAAAAGTACGAAAAATTTTCGGATAGGGTGGTCACAGATTTCAGGGTGAAATCTGGGTGACACCATTATTAGCAATTGTTTTCTTAGTTTGTGATGTCTTTTGGGTGTCTTAGAAGGAAAAATTGGTGGTGGATTATTTATATTGTAGACAATTCTTTCTTTGGCCCCACCTCTAATGTAAAACATTTTTTTAGTTTATTTAATGGAAATTGATTCTATGACCTCTACTATCTGATTTTTGTGGGTGGTTACTCTTCTAAAAGAGGCCTTGAGAACCGTTTTTACACCTAAGTGCCCTCCTACGTGCAAATATTGGTTCTCTCACAAGGCATTTTTGATGTTATTTTAAAAATAATTGTAGGATGCTCACACAATTCTTTAACAAGGCATTGAAAATATTCTAAAATTATTTTTTATTTCTCCACAAATATGGGGACTCTAATTGTTTTGACATTGAAGATCTCCAGAAACATATAGGTGATTCCTATTGTTGTTCACATTTTTTTAGTTGTTGTTGCAAACAATCTTCCTCTAAGATGGGTGTAAATTTCAGGCTAGTGGAGATTATTTCATGCCCCTTAAACATAGCACCAGATAATCATTTATCGCCTTGCTCCCACAAACGCATTAGAAAAATCAACTAATGGCTAGGAGAAAGTTGATGATAAATTATATATTCCCCCTAACAAAATAGGTGTTACACTATTCTTGGCACCTAAGATGTAGGTGTTTGCGTTAAAAATTTCTTTCATTCTGTCCAAATCACCTTTTTAAAAATTGTTATCTAAAATACTTTGACATTATAACTGTAGATTATTAAGTGACAAGCTCTGTAGGAGTGTTTTGTGAAGACGTCCCCATAAAGGAGGGGGAAGGGTTCAGGGTGAAAATTGGGAGAGGGATATTTTTTTTGCCTGATAGGCCTTAATAAAATGGATCTTTTTGAAATACTCATAATCATTATGGTTGTATTCATTTCTTTGATGCACACATTTTTTTAGTAAATCGTATCAAACAAAAAATATGAAACACTTCAAATTTATGTGATTTTTCAAGAAAATGAAACATTTAAAAAATGCGGTATTAGGTTATTTATCATAGTATAAGAAGGCATCCTTGAGGGCATATGCAAATCATGATGAAAGGAGGAATTGAAGGAAAAACAATTATAACAATTTAGGATATGGTCTTTTGCTTAGCACTACAATCTTGTGATAATGAAAAAAGTAATTTTTAGATGATTGTAGCTGCTATTATTTGTTTACAATAAAACTCAATTCAAATTTTGATTTAATAAAGTACATATTACGTACAATTATTAGCAATGTATTAATTCTAATAAATCTTTTTATATGATTATCAATCTCTCACAAGCACATATGGATGCTTTTGCTAACTAAATAGACTGTTACAAGAAGTGTTTTTAACCATGACAGTGTAAATAACTTGTTGATTGTTATAAGTTTGAATACTTTCTACATTTCTAGATTTATATGGGATGATTATAGCTTGGCATGATGTTAAAATAGTTGATTCACATTTGTATTTGGAATGTTTACTTGAATGGTTGAGCTATTTTATGTAGTAATGTCACATAATCAATAGAAGGTTGTTGAATATATGATTGTGTACCTATATGAGATGGTTGCAATGAAGAATTAATCACATGATTGACCATTTTTGTGCTCTTTCTCTAATTTATTTGAATGTGTTTGGAATTACATAGATTGATTATTGTAATTCATCCTAAGCTACCTAAAACTAGTTTTTGTAGTATTAATTGTGCTTGTGTATGCTCCAATTGCTTATTTACAAGTTTTAATTTCCTTTATAATTGGGCTTGTTGTAATATTTCTTGTTGCAGTTAGTATTTTTTTTGTTTCCTCTTGCATAAGGATATGTTGTGGTTGTTTGAGCTGATCAACAACTCCATTACATAGTTCTTCAATATTATGAATAATACTTAATATTTTATATTTACAATTATCTAATATTTTGATTGCTTATATTTTTGTACTCATATATGCGATGAAGATTTAGTACTCTAATTGGAAGTTTCATTAAGCCTCAAAAGGCATATATCAGAAAGAATGCATCATTATCATATCTTCTCAATCATGTGTCACTTGCATAAACCAATGGTTCTCATGAATGGATGTCATAGGATGTCTTAATCTCCATAGAATAAGATGGTGAAGAATATTGAGATTGGTGAGATATAGTATCGAAGTAAATAATTCCCTTATGCTCAAGTTATACTAGTTTCTATTGCAAAACTTAAAAATCATTGTTGTGATGTTCATTGCTTCCATGATTTTTATAAAAAGGGTTGCATTTAAAATTATAGAGCCTATGAGAAGTGTGATAGTAGTTAAGAAAAACTTGATTAAATGTTTATCCACTATTTTATGAAAAAAAAGTATGTTGGTATTAACGCTTATCATATCGAAATACTTACTTTTTAGGTGGTTGTGTTAATACTGGAGATTGTTTGTTTGTAAAGTGAATAATGTTGCCTCTATGTAAGACTTACATATAACCCAAATTTTGATATTATATATATTGCATTGTTTGTATCATATTGTTTTCCTTTATCATTTGGCATAGATCACTATTATTTATTAACTCACACTGAAGATGAACCTTGTAAGTAAATAAATAATGCCCTGATAAAAGATCTTTTTTTATCTCTCTATAATGGGTGATCTAGACTAGGATAATGGGAGGGTACATACTAAACATTCACTCCTTGAGGCTATAATTTTCTAGAGGTATGGAACTAGGAAGATAATACTCCACACTCTATAGGAGATGTAGGGTTCCAAATCCTAGATCTAGGATAGGGTAGTGGTATTTAACTAGCTCTCAATAGTAAGTTAATGATAGAGAGGTTGTAATCAGGTTGTAACCAGATCATAAAAATATGATGATGTTTATGCTAAATTTTAAAATATCCATAGGTTGTAATATATTGCAAGGCCCAAAATGAGGATTATAATTCAAGAGCCATTAGATAAATAATATGTTGCCTTAACTTAATATATGCATGACCACATCAACAAAACATCCAAAAATGAAATGACATAAAGGAAAATAGAGGTCAGAGATATGTGTTTGCTTGAAGATATCATTGGTTCATTAACTTCCCTTAGGGTCAACAATACCTTATAAGAGATTTGATGTGGAGGATTGAAAATGAATAGAACAATACCTAGGAAAACCACTAGTTGAGTACTGCAAAGACTTCAAAGGTTGGGAGCACCATGGTAAGTGTAGCTCTTATGCTTGAAAATTCCAAGTGCCCAATGCTTCAGGTGTGAAATACAAAGAAGACAAATAAGACTAACTTCAAGACATATAACTATTTAAGGGTAGATTTGAGAGTGCTAATAAACTGAACAAGTTATAATTTATTTTTTGGAATGATTTCTCAATACCAAGTATATACAAAAATCATGGTGGGAATTTATAGTTTCTTTTAGTTGATGATATTGAAAATGGCTCGTTGCCATCATCTATGAAAAAATACTCATGTGGTAGTGTCAACAATGGTCAATATCATCGGTTGGGGAAATCAACCCAACCAAAAGTATTGACCATGGTTGATACCATTAGCTAGGGAAAATGCAAGATCATGGAGCTCAGTCAAATAAGAAAGTTAAACTAATGGACGGACACTCGAAGGCGCTAAAATGGGTGACATGAAAAAAATTGTGCGATGAAATTAGGTATAGGGATGAATGTACGAGGATTATAAGGTGATGTCATAGGGATGATGTAAAATATTACTGTAGGTATGAAAAATTGTGAACTGTGATATAATTGGGATACACGTCAATTCTCTCCCATTGTTACCACTATTGATTAACCTAATTTGACTAATAAATGATGCATATAACCATTTATGGTTACTCATCGCTCCAAGAAGTGTCCTTAATGACACAACTCTATGGAAGCCAATGATTCTTGCAAATAACATAAGTTAGCGAAAAATCAAGTGTATACATATGCCCTAATAGAATATCATCATATGTCACAAAAATTGTATAGGAGATGGTCTTTGGATAAAGAAATGGAACATCAAAATCAAAGTACTAAAAAATATGTGTATTACATAAAGTAAATGAACGCATGGGATCAAATAAAAAATACCTGCATGTATGCTTACCTTCCCCCAAGTGTGGCCTCATATTAAATCACTAGATTTTAGAAATAGTAGCTATGAGAACCCAATTAATACACAACTAAAAAGAAACACTAGAAGATAAATTAGATAAATAAGTAATAAAACCTAAGCTAAGGGGGAGCTCATGTAAGGATGATAAGATAGTAAGTAGGTCAATATTGGGTAAGTATATTGTAAATAGGATGGAAGTAGGTTTAAGGAGATTATAATTAGGTTGGAAGTGAGTAAGGAAATTGTAAATAGGTCATAAGAAAGTTGTAAGTAGGGTGTAACTATGTAGTTGAGACCATAAAACTAACCAACCTATGAATATAAAGCGTGTAAGGTATTAGCTAGGAAAAAGGCACCAACCACACTAACCATCCAACAAACAATAGGTCAATGGGATGGATAAAGTAGCAATGATCGAAAGATAACATTGTGAAATCCAAGATATGTAGAAGATACTCAAATATGGATGTTTTTATGTCCTAAAAAATTAAATTAGGGTTTGATTTGAATTATTTCATCAATTATTAATAGGTATAAGAATGTTACAGGGTAGAATATTTTGAATTAATTAATCAACATTAACCATACAACTTAAAATATATAGCTATTAAGATAGTACATGATGACAAAATGATGAAACAATTTCTTGAAAACATGAAAAGGGATAATACTTAGACGATCAAAGAGCTACAAAAGTGATCTAACTATGTAGAGTAAATTTATGTGCTACATAGGATCTATAAATTCTTCATTTCTAGAATTGTTCTTACAAACTACTCATGTACGAAACCATACAACTTATATTGGGGCATAGTAAGATCCAGTCATAGGTTGTACAATCTTTGAATAATAGATGTTAAGCTTTTCTAACTTTTGGTGATCATCAATAGACTATAAATATGCATCATTTTTATCATTAAGGCTCACAAATTGTGCGATACCTTCTTGTGATAATCTATAATAGATAAAACCATGTGATACTAGCACTAGACTAGCACTTTATGAACACGATTAGATAATAAAATGATGAATTTGTGTGTGGGTGAATCTGCAATGAACTTGGTAGTCAAACCCTTATAAACTAATCCAGGAACTACACTACATCCCCTCACAAGTGGACGAAAATTCCATGTAGTTATCTAATTGTGGGTACAATAGTGTATGCAAATCTAAGCAAACCCCCTATGTTTCCCTTGTGTATCTTGACATAATGACTAGTGGGCATAACTAAAGATAAAATAGATGTTTACCCTACATAGTAGTGATATAGTGTGATGTGCTTTATATGTTAAATTGATTCTGTTTGTTCCTTAAGACACTTGATGTTGCTTTATATGAATTTATTTCTCTATGACTTAGCTCTAAGACTTTTGTAGGCTTGGTAATGGAGGAAGCTAGACTCTTGAAGCTAGTTTGAGTGATTTAGACCTGTGTGGTGGTTTTTTTAATAGATGTTATACTACTTTAGGAATATTTAGTAAAGCCTTATGCTCTTTAGGAATGTAATTTGTAATTTATACTCTTGAGAATGCCAAGTGAGTTCTTAAGTGAATTAGACTTATTTATATACACTTTTGTAGGTTGGGTATCACATTAAGGTTGACCTATAGGATAAGAAATGAATAATATATATTCAAAATTTGAAAAGAGTCATTGGAAGGTAGGATACACGACTGTATAGGTCGGCCCAAACCTTAGTACTTCCTTGTCCCATTATGTATGGTTTTATATAGGTAGTTGGTGATGTTCAGCTAAGACTCTAGGTGAGATGTGTGTGAATGATATATTGATTTAGATAAATAAAACTGAGGGATTGAATGGTAGATAAGTGTGCATAGATAAAAATTCATGTGAGAGAAAGAGAATGAAATGTCAATTAAGCTTATAAACAAGTGTAAGTCATAGTATAAAAACAAATCCAAACTTATTGTTGTAAAAGGATAGCTTTTATAATTGTGTGTCTACATTCCCTGCTTTAAGTGTGAAATTGAAAATTACATACTTAAAGGGAAAAACATATCTGAGTGTGCACACACTCTTTTTCTTTACTAGATTGTTATTTTTCTTGTGTTGGTGTTGGAATATTTAATGGTGAAACATGCAATAAAGAGCATAGTCAATATCCATAAAATAAATTAACATGTAACTAAAATTGTACATAATGTATTTTTAACTTTGAAAATCTAATTTTGCTTAGTGAATTAAAGAGACAAAACATGGGAGGATTACAATTATTTTATTTGTCAAGGGACGATCTTGCATTATTGTTGTACTTGGAGATTGTGATTTGTGTAGAGTTGATAAAAGATTGGAGGTGATTAGTCCCCAATTTTTCCAAATGAAATTTAAAGAACGAGATGAGTTGAATACTCCTAACCCAACACCAAGGAAATAGGTACCATAGGATATTTGTCCTAATGGACCCTAAAAAGAGGGAAAGACAATCTGCAAAGTATCTATTTATTGATCAAATTTTCTTGCTCTAGTTTCAAATTAGTGAAATGGTAACAAAGAAAACAAGCAACTCCAATGATAAGAGGGTTTAAGGCTACCTCTAGATGAGATGATGATGGATACGTGCGAAAAATATCCTCCTCCTAGCAAGCTTGATTACCTGCACAACAAAAAGAAACTTAATAAGAAAATAATTAGTAGATAAGAGGGTGGATTGCCAGACAAATGTCGGTCCCAAGAAGTGAAAACTTCCTAGGATGGATGTCAACCCAGTTTCTAATAGGAAAAAAGGATAAAAGAATGATGGATAAATGATACACTACAATAGAATTTGAACTGAATCAAGGAATCTGAGATGGGATAGATGAGATAAAGTGCATGCCTGATAATAGTAAACAATAAAAAATGAACCAAACTTGATCAAGTCGATGGCAACCCGGGGCTGCAGGGAAGAGTCGATGTCGACTGTGGAAGTATAGGCCAGGAAGAAATACAGAAAAAGTAGGTCTGAAGGAATTGTTCTAAAGTTGATCTGGAACTAAAGATGATGTTGACATGATGGAGAGAGCTTGGATCTGGGTGAAACAGAAAGGATGAAAGAAAATTGATAAATTTTATGGTAAAACTGATAACTGCAAGCTAGGTCGATGGTAACCAAGGCAGGTCGAAAACGACTGGGTGTGATGAAGATGAGATCTGAAGCAACAAGTGTGTAGAATGGCAAGATTGGGAGATCTGGGGGACTGTGGGATCAAAAGACAGATAATTGGCAGAATGGATGACAAAAAACCAAACAGATGTGGACTGAATTGACAACGACGAGGTAGATTTGACAACAACTGGGAAGGAATCTAGGGTTTGATGGATGAATATGGATAGAAATGATGATCTCCAGAAAGAAATAGAATATGAATGATGGAGGGGAAAAGTTCTAAGATGGCTTATCAACCTGCAAGGCTGATGCATAATTATGATGGGATGACAATGGGGGATCCAAGCATGCAAAAGAATGATGCCAAGCAAAAAGAGAACTTCAAATATCCAAAGGTGATGAAAAATATCTCTAAAATAGCTCCAAGATGGTGATAATAGTTGTAAAGAAGAATAGGGAATGAAGCCAAGATCGTAAAAAATCTCAAAGTCTCAAAAATTACATCCTGGATAGAGGAGGGGTATGGGTGTATTTATAGGGTTGGCGAAGACTGCATTGGTCTGTTTATTTGGGCAAAGGAAATGTGATTATCTCAATGCAAAGAGGACCTATGCGGTAAGATTAAGGTTTTGGGTGGTTAATGCGGGTTAGAGATGCTTAGGGAAGATAAAAATTGGTTAGGAGATACAAACACATTAAATGAACGTAGATGGGAACCTATGGATGATACAAATGAGGTTTATGGAGGATAAAAGGATTAAATGAGGATTTAGGGCTAATAAGGGATGTTAGGGAAGACAAATTAAAGATATGATTAGGATGGTATTAAGGGTGAATTAGGGAAAATAAAATAGATGATGGGATAGGAAAGTGGGAAATTCGAATAAATGGGATTCAGGGCGGAAAGGGGGAATTCAAATGGGAAAGAAATATGGATGTGAAACATGATGAAGGGGAGGAAACATAGGATGAGTGACACGAGATACCAAAAATTGGTGTCTACATTTTATCCTTTTTGTCAAATGGTTTGCGTAGGGCAAGCCATGAGAAAAAATGAAAAGTGCTAGAAGATGATGGTTGAGATGTTCCATCGATGATACGAAGAGGAATCAAGCATGAGTTTGAAAGGGATAGATGAAGGGATAAAGAGTGGAAGGGATGAGAAAGAGAAGATGAGATATAATGCCCTGAATAAAGAGGGATATGGAAAAAAATAAAAAATAAAAATATGGTGGTGATTTTGGAATCACTTCAGTAAGGAACAAAGTATGGCCTCAACGAAGATGATGGAAATTTCCTATAGACATGTGAGTGGGAAAACACAACTGCAAGATGGAGGGATTCCAATGGGAATCCACTTGGATGGATGTGCAAACCGTGGGACCAATGGGTAGACATCAAAATATGTGCAAACAAATGTGATGATAGTCAAGACAATGGTCTGACAAAATGCAGGGGCAAAAACGGATGCGATATCCTTCATATACGAGGAATCAAAAATATGCGTCTGGGTGGGAGAAAGATAAAAGATGGCCACAATGGAGGGCTTAGGATGAAATATGGTGCCTCAAGAGGGACATGAAGATGATCGCATAATGTGTTGCTGGATGTGATTAAGGATGCACAATGAGATTGAAGATATCGAGGTAAGTTCGATAAGACAAATAAAGGTGTGTTATGACCAACACACAAGTCAAAAATGGAAGAAAAGATAATTTGAAAGATAGATAAGGTGAAAGAGAACAAAGAATGATCATTTAGGGTTATGTTGATGGTGACTTAGTTGGGTTTATGGCGACTGAGGTTGGGTCGATGACGACTAGCACCAGTCGACGACGACCTGGGTTGGTGACCTATTTAAGTGGCTAGGGAAGCCGACTAAGCTCATTTGCACTATGTGAATTTTTCGATCATAAGCTCTGAGTGAAAGAGAAAGTGAGATTTGGAGTGAGATGGAGGCCAATGGAGGAGTGAGAAAGTGCCAGAGGACTCAGAGGATAGTAAGTTCCTAAACCCTAGCTTTGTTTTGAATTTATTTAGTTGTTTTTTTATTTTTTGCATTTTTTCTTAGTTTTGACATGGGCACCAAGGGCAGTTAACGGTGACTGGACACAGTCACCATCGACCCAGGCTTAGCGGTGACGACCCAAGTTGGGTGGCGTCAACTTGGCTAATATGGGAGATTTTTTATTTTAGATGATGATTTACATGTGTTGGGATGTTAATGATTTCCTGTTGGATTGATTTTTTAGGCTATGGACACATTATATCTTAGAGACAAAGTCCCCACTATGTATGATCAGATTAGGGGGGATGTGACTGATACCAAGTGGGATCATTTGGAGGCGGTAGGACTGGGTGAATTCTTCCATTATCAGAGGATACTGAGGGATGTGGGATTGATGATTATATTGATTGACAGATGGGATGTGAGGACTAATACATTCAGGTTCAGGATAGGGGAGATGATAGTGACACTAGAGGATGTGTAACATATTTTGAGGCTTCCAATACAGGGGGATCTCATAGAGCTGATTACAGCTGAGAGGAGATTGGGTATATTGACACAGTCATTTGCAATTGATGCCCCACATATTATATTTACATCAAGGGCCTTTGACATAGAGGCACAATATGATCCAGGGACACATGAGAGTATGTTGATATGTGTGCTCATGACGGAATATCGTGTTATGCGCTACTAGATTCCAGTGGAGATGGATTTCCATGGACATTGGTGGGGGTGTTCACAGACATAGTGGAGCACAGGATAGTGTTCTCATTTTTTACAACATTATTGGCTCAGATATAACATGAGCTATGGATGTATGCCACTGAGCAGGGATCTGAATTGGATGTGGGATTTTTTACTTCATTGTTAGGTGTATGAGCTCACATAGTTATGATTAGGCCACTAAGGCTTCCATGGGTGGTTTGTGACCACATAGAGATACTTGTTGGATTCTTGAGGTGGACGACCGACCAGGATCATGAAGACAGGGGAGAGAGGAGAGGATTGGTACACGGAGAGGTTGGGATATTAAATGGAGGAGCAGGTCAGATGGAGGCCATACCGAGGGTTTCTCACATGGTTAGGTGTGGATATCTAGATTTTGGCATGAGGAGGATCAGATGGGTGCAGGGGCGTAGGGTAGAGATGTTAGAGATAGTGCAGTTTCTGCGAGTGATGATGTAATTTGGGGTTGTACAGAAAATGTCGAGGGTTGTTATTAGATATAGACAGGATGAGGTAGCCAGAGACTTCCCTAGTTTAAAGATGGTAGATCCCTTGGATGAGGCATGATACCCATGGGATAGTGATGATGATGTGGGAGTAGGGGTAGGTTTTATGGATTTGATGACTGAGGCATGGGCAGCTCGGGCAGTGGAGGAGAGGGCAGAGCTAGTATTGGATGAGGATGTGGTGGTGCTAGCAAGAGAGGAGGAGGCAACACCTGGAGGAGAGGAGGGAGGATATGGAGGAGTGCCAGTATACATAGCATACTTATGAGTGAAATTAAATAATACCTACCATGAGAGGGACATAGTGCATCAGGAGGTTACAAGATTGCGGTAGGAGAGATACTTGGCTATACAGTAGAGGGACAAGTATTATAGACAAAGGGAGGCCTATAGGGCCAAATTTTGAGACCTTGGACCTCTAGTTTTAGCATATGAGAGAGACGCTAACAACTTCTCAAGGATTTAGCCAAATGGCTTCATCGAGTACTATATCACTAGAGTAGTACAAGGCACTAGGTGCAAAGGTGTGTTATTATGAGCGCATTGTGACATCAAGGCTACCAAATGTGCCACGATTGGTAGCATACCTAGTAGAGGAGTGGAGAGATGAGAGCTTAGCGTAAACAACACCATTTGGGAGCAAAACTAATGTGGTGCAACCGAGGTGAGACCCAGGCCCAGAGGACGAAGGAGATGATGGACAAAGGGATGTGTAGGCACTTGCCCTAAGGGGGAAGGTTTAGAGCTTACAAAGTCTGATTTTTAGTTCACCGAGTAAAGGGTGAACATTGTATGTGGATTTCTATGATGGATTCTAATGTATATATTTTTGAGATAGAGCCCCATTGACGCATACCATGTATGTATGGACACATTTTGATGAGGATATTGTAGACAAAAATCACGCACATACTACTATTTTTATATCACCAAGTATGTTGTTGTATGTATGGATCTTGCATAAGAAAATTATTCACTAGTACAACACTTTGATAAGAACCTTGCATATAATAAATCAGTCAATTGCAAAAGATAACAAAACACAAGAGATATGGGGGGGCAAGATGCCCTAATATGCAATATTTTCAGAATAATACCCTTAAGGTAGGGCAACACCATATAATGCTTATTAAGGAAAGAGTAACTCTACAATCTCCCAAGATGGGAATCCACTTCGAGGGGGACACCTCCAGTATACCTCTACCAAGTAGAAGACTCAAATCATACATCTATGACCTCCTCATAATGATACTCACACCCTTTAAATAGGATGGGTAACACCTAATCCCAATGTTGACTCATTACCCAATATAACTAATTCTTATGTGAGCCCATATAACTACCTAAGGGGATGTGTGCCACATGTTGGCATCTCCATCAACCCATATACATTATAATATCATATCTCAAGGTACATAACATTTCCTCCCTCTTTGACATGTTTCGTCCCCGAAACATAAGAATAAGCCATATAATGAGTGTGCTTTAAATTATTGCACACTTGTCGCCATGCTCGATCATCCAACTACCCATATGAGATCCTAGTGGGTGATGCTGCTCCAAACTTGATTCCATATTCCATTGGACACATCTGATTCCATCCTTTTCCATATGTGATACTCCTCAGTATCCATGCATATCCATGATAATTATTCCTGTGATTCCATGTCATATAATTGTTGCTCCATCGATTCCATGTATAGCCCTGATTTTTGCTCCTCCGATTCCCTGCATATTTATATAGATTTCTTCCCTTATGTGGCCTAACATAACTCCATGATTTTTCCATCTCATGATGATGTGGGTGTCTATATGGTGCAACCTTGGTATCCTCAACCTTATCAACATTTTCTTTATTTTTCTCTTCCACCTTGTTTGTTATTTCTTTTTTCTCTTGAGTAGATGATTTTTTTTGAATTTTTTCATCTTTTTTGCAGCCTCTCCTTCTGAATAATCCTTATTCCCTTTTTCATAATCTTCAAATTCCTCTTCATGATCCTCATTTATATTAATTTTTTTCCTGCTAAGTGTGATATCTTGCAACGTAATTTTCTTTCGTTTGTACCACAATTTCTTGAATTTCTTTTACACATTAATATTAATTGTTCCAAATGTCTCTAACCAAGGATATCCAAGAACAATATCCATACCATCCATATATAAAGCATAAAATTTTGAATGTAAAACATATTTATCCATATAGAACTTTAAATCTTCAAAAACCTGAATCTGCTTACCATCCATTTGAGATTCCTTGAAATGCTTTGCTTGCGCATGTAGAGTTTGAGCTACATCTATATTGATGAATTTATATTTGTTTCTAGGGTTTATGGAAACAATTACCTTTTTTCTTTTAATACACCCTTCAAACTTAAATATTGAAGCTTCCTTATTTTAATGCATTATCATGTGTAACAACTTCATCATCAACATTTTATTCTTCTTCTTCTTCTTCTTCTTCTTATTTAACAAAATTATGTTTTTTTGTTGCCCATTTAGCTAAGAAAGTATCTTCCATTTCCTCACAATCCCAATCCAATAGATCTATATCCAAATAAGAATACCAATGTCGTGCTTTCCCACCAAGATGAAGATAAAAAATAACCCATACTAAACATTCTTAAAAATACATTTGTTTAAATTGTATCCACCATTTTTTTCATCAATTTCCCCATTGCCATAGAAAATTGATATATCCATCATGCACAAAAATTAGGGTTTCACAAACTTACTCCTTTGACCAAAATTTGACCTGATGATTTTGTCTATAATTTTAGGTCCAATCTGAAACCACAAAAAAATAACCCCTACTAAAATTGTGAGATCTTTCTGAATATGTAAAAAAATCAAGGAAAGATGGAAAATTGCAATCTGTAGGCCGATTTTATGTAAAAACCTAAAAATCTCAATATATTCTTAAAAATAGATCAAAATTTTCTGAAATATTTATCATATATTTATGAAGGATATTATCAATTCTGGTAAAAATTTAGAAAATTAATTCCAAAAAATACAACCTGTGAAGAAAATTTAGGTGAAACCCTAAAAATGCAATAACATCCACAAAAAACCTCGAATAATTCTGAAATTTAGATTGTATCTTTATGAAACCCTTTAAAAATTGTGGTAAAAAATTTGAGAAAAAATGCATAACCGATTTCAAGATATAGATGAATCTAAAAAATTAGGGTTTGGACCTAATTTTTGCCAAAATCGACATTTTGATACCACTTGATAAGAACTTTGTATATAATAAATGAATAATACGAAGAAGATAACATAGAAAAAAAAAAATGGGTGGGCCAAGATGCCCAAATATGTAATATATGTAGAATAATACCCTTAAGGTAGGGCAACACCATACAATGCTCCTTAAGGAAGGAGTAACTCCATAGTCTCCCAAGATGGGAATCCACTTCGAGGGGGACACCTCCAATATACCTCAACCGAGTATAAGACTCAAATCATACATATATGACCTACTCATAATGATACTCAAATCCTTTAAATAGGATGGGTAACACCTAATCTCAATGTAGGCTGACTCATTACCCAATATAACTAATTCCTATGTGAGCCCATATAACTAAGGGGATGTGTGCCACATGTCGGCATCTCCATCAACCCATATACATTATAATATCATATCACAAGGTACATATCACACTTCCTAGTCCATCCCCTTGTTTGAATTTATTTCTATTGTATTTCTCTCTCACATTTGTTATTGTTATACCCAGTTCTGGCTAGGTCACAAGGATCATTGTTTGTCAGTATTCTCACATTTGTCGCTAGTTGTCTCGAGACACCAACACCCAGGTATGAACACTAGCACCTAGCTGCACTCCTATCCAACCTGGGTGCTCTTTTCCCTTTGTTATTGTTCACATTTTTGACATTTTTGGTAAGCCTTTTTGGCTTTCTTACTCGTATCCTGAGGCCCTAGTCAACATGTGTAGTATTTTATTTTACAAAACAACCCAAGGTGCATTGACACATCACTCAACCACAACTAAGCGCTCACCTGAAGTGCACAAGGGTAATAGGTCCCTATTTTATGGAAGCTTTGTCAAGGAGTTAACATGATAAACACACACAGATATATTCTAGATCCATAATAACAATGCAGTAATAAACCATAAACAAATATAGATCATAACCATATGAAACAATAATGTATACAAGAATCAAGATTATTTTTACCATACAAGAACCATTCATAGTTATGTCAACAACTAATATCCAACCCCATGGATCCATTGTATTAATTACTATAAAATACATAAGTTGAACACATACATAGTAATGTCATCATAAGTCATGGACGCTCATAAACCAAAGACATAACTCTAGCAAAATAGGGGATTCCTAAATCATACAAATCAATACATATTTATAGGCAGTGGAGACTTTCCCTTCACTATTCATGCACCCTCAAAATAGGCTACATGCTAAGAATAGCCATGTGCCCTTACATGATAAATACAAAAGCATGCAAACTCGATAATAATAGATTATCTAATAATATCAACTGTAGATCTAACCCTATTAATAACTCAAAACTATACATGTTGTTTGATCTTCCACTTGCCCAAAATAGCCTTGCTTTGTCCTTGAGTCTTCATACTGATGCATGTTTTCCACATCTTCCAGCAAGACGTGCTCTACACTCAATCTATATTTAGGGTTTCATGAGTAGGGCCGCACAAGCGACTGCCAGGCCTCAACTTATGTTTTCTCAGCGGCCTCCACTCTCGCATGCTCCTCTACTGTTGTATATGGCGGGCACTCAAACCCCCTTTTTTCTCACATGCCCAGTCATTTATGCGCCTGCAGTATTGTAGGGTAGGGTTCATCCAGCCCAACATTACCCCACACTTGTTTCATTTTCATGCCCCGACATTATGGATAAATTTGATTCATACTTTCAATTATTAAAGCTCTCCATTGTACACATAGAATGTAAGCTAACTCTATTTCTATCCTCAAAGCTTCTACTCTTATTTGTAGATTTAATGGATTTTGGCCTCAGTCGGAAGCTCTCCAAAAATGGATTCACTCCACTTGGTCGAATTGCTTGTGACATTGTATTAATTTATGTCAAAAGGGATATCTGCAAGTACCCTGTCCATCTCATCCAAGGTTCTTGTTCTCACCTTAATTCAGCATTATCAATGAGTACGTGTTCCAAACTGATGGCCCGTGGTTTTGGGGTAGGGATGGCCTTTTTCTCACTCCTATGAGTTTGAGGATCTCTTTGATCCACTGCTTACTGATGGTCATATGTTGTCCAAAATGTCGGTTCGGGCTTCGTCTTCTACCTAATCTTCAACTCTCCACTTCTATGCACCAAGTGTATCATTATTGAAGTTACACTGAGCAGCTCATCCTCCTCTACCAGAGTTTTTTTCATTAAGACGGATGATGAACAGGATCCAAGCAAGATGTTCAACGCACATACACTTGTATTTTTCAATTGAGGTGGACCTTAGCAAGGGTCTTCCTGAGTATAGACTCATACCCAGTTATCTTCATGATGGTTTCAGATGGCCTTCAGATTCTCTGCATGTATTGAAAATACAACCTTCTGATGCAGATTATGCCACCAAACTGGTCACCTACAAGAGGCTTGCGTGCTCAATAATTCTCAAAAAAACTAGGGTGTTTGTCTAATTCATTGCCTAAGGATGACAAACTTTTACTGACACAGGATAATCCAAGATCCGACCCTGGCCTTGGAAATTTTCAGATCACCAATGTGTGAGGAGATTCTGCCATTCTCAACGGTTTTGTGAAAAGAGCTTCATGTGACTGATCTCCTTTTGACTCTGACACTGAGTTAAGATCACCCTCGATCTTGATGTCCCCGTTAGCCTTGCCTATCTTAGCCCAAGAAATCATGAACTAGTGGTCACGAGGTATCTAGGCTTATATGCACAAGGGCACTTTGTGCCTCATGCTATTCGACATTTTACTCGATTTGTGGTGGCTTCGACAACTCCAGTTTACTTTGGATCATGCGGTTGTCACTCATGTTATGAAATAAATCTTCCTCTCAGTTTGGCACATTTTTGGCTTCACATGAAATTTCTAGGCCTAGCCCTGGTTTAAAGTTTTTGTCAGGTAATTACCCTTGTGTCATTTTTTTGTCATTGCTTTTTCATGGAGAGGGGGCCAAAATCCACTGTGAGTGCATATCACTCACCTTACTATGTAAAAACACTTTGTAAGTGAGGAAATATTCAATATAAAAGAGGTCTCCTCACCTAGGTGACATATTTTCTAGTGAGTATACGAGAATGCAATTATTTTACCAAGATGATCACACTTCCAAAAGAATCACCAGGTGTCAAAATGTGCATAGAGGCAAACTTTTGGAAACTATGCAACAATTTCCCCAATTAAAATTGCCAGTAACTGAAACCGGAGGGCGATTCTTTTCCCACGGAGCCTTCCTAACAAGCCACAATTGATGGAAAACAAATAAAAGAATTTAACTATCAACTGACTTTATGATCAGAGTCGACCAATTATTATTTTCTCAAGCTCAACAAATTCCTCGTCTTTAAAAATATCCCTCCCTCCCTAGCTCCACTCATGCTAAATTCCCAACATGACCCACATAACACCTATAGAATTAGTGCCCACCAAAAATTATCATAATGAAAATGAATTCAAACAAACAAATTGTGAGTGAATATGAAAGTTAATAGGACACATTTTCCACCTAATTCTTAACCTCCAAGAAAACCCCCTTCTCTATCCAATTGAAATTGTTAGGTAGATCATCAGTGGGAAGAATGGGGAGTGGTGAGCATCAGATTTCATAAACGATGACACCATAAGCCCAAGATATTGACAAAAAACTCCTCTATCAAATCCAAAAACTTTTTGCGCCATGGGCGACAGAGTGGTGCAATTTCTAGTGCTCCATAGATCTTAGAAGATTCTCCTTGAAGACACCAACTCAATGGCCATGCTCCTCTACGCCAAAATAATTCTTCCCAAATCTTGTGATAAACTTCACAAAGTGCACATCTGGATTCGACATAACGTTCTAGGCATGAAAGGTCCTCATTTTTTTCATAGCTTCTCCTATAATTTTGTTTCAACGAATTTGACAGATTTTGAAGAAATGATGACAAAGATGGCGTTAGAAGTATTATTCTCTGTAATACTTAAAATTCCAAAGGCATTGGAAATCCCTTTTGATTTAGAAGAATTTTTGAAACCTCTGGGAGCAGTTTTCAAAAGATCAAAATGAATCCATGGTATGATCTTGCCATTATACTTACATTCATACATGAAACACGCTTTAAAGTGATTTAGTTATCACATTTTTCTTGGCAAAGACAAAGCTTTTACATGGCATTCATAAATTATCTGAGGGTAGGTTTACATTACCCAATTCAAGGGTAAAAGTGTGTGGGCGTAGTTGGAATGGACCTTTTTTTCAATCCTTTTATAAAAGGCCCTTAACATGAAATCAAGGGAAAATGACACAAGTGCCTAAAGGAAATAGTAGTTCCTGTGTGCTCCTATCCCTAATGGAGAAGTATTGAACAAAATGATTGGAAAGGAAACAACACCCACGACTGCGGCAATAAATAGATTACACACGAGGATTCCGAACATGGGATCATAATTTCATTTTAGGGAGAGAAATACCATTCTCTTTACGATTAATGACTGTCCAATCATCACTCCTATTGGGATCTGAATTTTCATCTGAGTGAGTTGGAAGCCGAAAAATAGAGGACTCCAAATTTCTTGACTCCTCCTGTCAGTAGTAAGTGCGTGATTTTGTAGAACAATCAAAATCAGCCCCCGAATTTTGGGTGTCACCACATGTTCTACCTTCCCGACCCAACCATTGCAGGGGGATACATGCAAGATGTCATCAATTGGAATGCTGATTTTTTTTTAGATATACAAAAATGGGTTTGTTGAAAAGACTGTAGAGGCATTTAATTAAATTTAATTAACAGGTTGGGGTGGGATCTAAGCTTCCTCCAAGAAACTTTGCTAGCATCCTCCAAGACTTCTGCTTCAACAAGAGTTTGGGAATAATCAATAACAAGATTCCATAGGCCAAAACATTTCCTGCATCTGAAAGGCAAGCCTTCATAGTTGTTAGAGGTGTGTGACCAACACACCAAAGTCGCAAGAACTGTTTAAGATTTTTTCCTCAATGGAATGTAGTCTCAAGGAGAAGTATCCAGATCCACTAAGATTCACCTCATAGGTAGTGTGAGTGTAAAGTTCCGTTTTGACAATCGTATGGATAAACCCATATTTACCCAATTTCATGTGCCAATATCAATCAAGCATTTCTCCCCCGCAGAAATGCAGCGGGAAATGAGGTAAATGAATCCAGAAAGGCTTGATGTTGAAAGCAGCAGAAAGGGGATTAAAGGCCAGAAATCACAGTTTCCCTCAGCAAGTCGATGATTAAACCAGTGTCCATAAGTGATTTCCTTGGATGATGTGATAGAATCCCTAGGTCTTCAACTAGAACTGAAAACCTAAAAAAAAACCCCAATTTGCGCAGGGGTAAATGTCAACCTAACCAGACAAGAGAGGATGTCAGTTCAAAGAAATCCATGAGTGAAGAAGCGATAGACTAGGCCAGAGGCCGTTGAAACAGCATATCAAACCCTGACGTGTAAGAGACATATTTAAATCCTTTGCCCCACCATCTAAAGTACTACAACTCTATTGAATTTTCATCGAGGGAGACCTCTTTTACAACAAAGAAGGGGTCATCAGAACATTAGCCGATCATGTTTGCGAAGCCACAACAAAGGAGTGCTTCATAAAATAGTTTGATGGGAGTAACCATTTGCCTATGACCAAACCCTCCGGAAACCACCTCATTTTTGTGCTTATGGATTCCAAAAGAAAATTTTGACTCTACAAACCTCTTTTTTGTTATATGGATAATATTGTAGACATTTCATTTTGCTCATTTCCTTTGAAAAACACATTTTCACACTTATTTTGGAGCCCACTTGCTTTATTTTACAGAAGAGCAAATGACTGAATTCAACCAAATAGCTCTAAAAATATGTTGTAGTTTGATCTTTGTAAGTTTTTTGTGATTCTATGTATAATAGAGAATAGGGTATAACATTTATACATCTCATTTGGGGGTCCCACACCATTTTTTCTAGTCCATTCCATGGCCCCTTGGGTTAATATGCACAACAACACAACAAAGGGCCACTGACCTACATTGAATCTCTAAGGAACACTCAATGCTTAAAATTGATGTGATGCTTAGAAATATGTATGATGAGTATAAATATGTAACTTGGTACTCAAACAAGACTTTTAATGAAAATTTGAGAAATCATAATTTGACACGTTTATCTAGATTCAAGTGGTGATAACAATAAAAAACTATGTTAAAGTTCATAGAATTGGTGCGACTTGGAGAATATTTTGAAACTTGATGGTTACAAATCAATTTTTTTTGTGTTATCTCTCACCCTCTTTGATTATGGAATTGGTTTGGTTTACTTGTGTAAAAGAAATGAGTGTTATCTCTCTCTAATATCTCTCCAAATCCTAAAAAGTTGTCTTGGTTTATGTAAGTACGAAAAGTGAATATTTTGTTTTCTCTTTAACTGTAAATCAATTTGGGAGTTCTGTTAGTAGGTTAGATGGGAGGGGTGTTTCCATGCAAGCATTTTTCACTGACACATAATTACATGATTTGCAGGATGTAGTAGCCCAATGGTATTAAATGTTTAATAACAATTAAGTGTTAACAATGTATATGGTCTTCTAACATATTTCTCTACAAAAGTGGAAAATGTAATATTTTCATATTTAGATGTACATTTGCATGTTGGTAAAGTGAAAGAAATTGGCGTAGTTTTATATGCATTAGAGAACTGAAGTATGTGAATTCTATACATAGTGCTTGAATCTTTATAGAAAGATGCATTTGAAAACTTGTTCTCAAACTTTTATAATTGTTGTATTATTGTAGGAAGAAAATTTCATATTATTATGTATGTGTGTGTAATTGATGAGATAATGAAAAATCACATTGTACTGTATAGTATTGAAGAAGGTTTACTTAGTTGATTTTGATGGATTCTAGTAAATTTTCATAATTACGTAATAGTGAGCTTAAAATTGAATGGTACATATTTCGAAGCCTAAAAAGTAATAATGTGGTTATTGATAGTATAGCTTGTGCTAATCTTTAAATCCATTTTAGCTTTGGTCGTCGTATCGATGAGTCTTATGTTTCCAAGTTTTTTGCATCTAGATTTTCTTTGGCATCTGGTTTAGTATTTGTAATGGTAATTGGTGAATGGGAAGGTATTTATTAACTTTGATATGCAATATGAAACCATTTGAAATGAAATTTAAATGTGGTTACCTTACCTTTAACTTAATACAATTTTCCACTCCACAATAGATATAGATAAATCATAACCTTCATGGGATTAATTTGATAGGACACATGTATATGTTAGTTCTAGGTGGTATCTTCATATATAGGTGAACCTTAGTGGAACCATCCTTTCGATACTATTCATGGATAATCATTCAAATAAGAACCCTCAGGTAGTTAACTCAAGTCAACATAATTTTCCAACCCGATGACTTGGTAGTTAGTGCTTGACAACTGTAAAATGGGGTGTTGACATGATCATAATAGAATATCATGATAATCTTGAATAATAGAAAGAAGATTAATGATTCCAATTTTGAGGAAGAATAACCCTTCTTGAATCAATGGTGTGTGTGTGCATGTGTAAAGTTAATGGTGTTACATAGGATAAAGGAAATTATAAGCTTGAGAATAAAATTTAGTATAACCTTTGTTATGTCATGAAATCCACATGTAACACCCATGAATACATGTAATACATAATGTAGAGGGAATCTTTGTTTAATTGATGGAATTTAACTTGAGCATCTGCTTAGCATACCTAGCGACATATAGTTTTAGGTATTTGTGTGTACAACACCTTGAGGGATTTTGTATATATCACCCATAAGGAGGATCATACTTAATGTTATGAATATAATAAGCTTCAATGTAATGTCAAATATAATAGGAAGTGGTTATCTGAAAATATGCAAGTAAATGGGGCTCACGAGATCTTGTTACCTTGTTAAAATTTTTAAACAATTGTTAAGATAATCGTGAAAAACCTCCTCTCTACGTGGATCCTTATAACTAAAAAGTGGATGTTGGTGCACTTTAAGTATATTAGTTGTGATTATTAATAATATTATGTTCATTTAAAGTGAACCATAAAGTAATGGAAGGACGAAATGTTATGTTTAACATAGGGAAGTCCACAATAAATGTGTAATGGTAGTACATGGTAACGGTTTTGGTAACAAATGAAATTAAGGTTAAACCCTTCCATTGGATTATAAGTTTTTATCCCTTTTGGATATAAGTAGAACATCGAGTGTGTGATGTGAAATAAAATGATAGGTTATGTTTGACTATTACATGGGAACTAATGAAGATTTTAGAATTCTTTTACGTCAATTCCCATTAGGAAGGGATAAAACAAGTTAATATCTTATAAGGTTACAACTATTTTTTTGAGATGGTAATACTACTAAAAAATGGACAGTACTTTCATGATCCTAAGTAAGAAGATTGTCTCTTTTGTCTGTAGATTATGGAACAACTTCACCATATTTATCCTCAGGACAGTGTAGTCACACCCATTAAGAAAATGAAACCATGTTCATATTTTAATACGTGAGCTTTAATTTCCTTATTGTGCCATTAGAGGGCTTAGAGTAACACGTATAAAACAAATTTAGCCAAGCTTATATTTTTTTGTGGATGGAATTCCATAAAATCACAATGTTTTGATTAGTGATATTTTTAATAACCCATGTTCATGGGGTAGTCTCAAATGATGGCTTTATCCCCCAGGCTAGTATTATTTCTTTATGGTAATTTTAGTTTTTTAGTTAACACCCTATTTGTGAATGGTTTTTGGCCATCGTAGTATGGGAAAATTGTGTGGTTTCATGGTCACGCTCTTGTGTTAACCCTGGTATTTCCATCTTACCAAATTAAAAGAAGGATAAATTGTGTTGAACCTACTTAATGTTCTTATAAAACACATTGGTAAGAAGTGTATGGGACCTTGTGAATGTTGTTACAAGTTATATTCCTCCCCTGTTGTATTGTGGGACCACATGTTTTCTAGATCCCAATAGAAGGATTGTAGTCAAGAAAACCCGTATGGAAACTAGATCATGATTGAATCCTAGAAAAAAAAACCTCGTTTGAAATTATATTTTGTGTGTCATAATGATATTAATTATGCTTCTACAAATGAACTAATTTTTAAGTAACAAAATTAAACGTATACAAAAGAGAAATTGTAAACCATTTGTTCATTGGAATAAGTGTTAGTATTTTATCGGCCCAATGTTATGTGTCATGTGATTAGTGTTGGTGTAGTAAGTGATTTGTCAAAAAAAAAAAATTGCCAATTTTTTTGTTACCTTTTGGGTGGTTAAATCTTGGGAATTACAAGTTTGTAACTTTTGGTGATCATCAATGGGATGAAAATATTATTCATTATCTTTTATTAAGACTTGTTATTTTGTGACACCTTCTTATGATAACCAATAATAGGTAAAACCCTAGGATACCGTTATTATTACTTTATAAACATAATTAGATAAGAGAATGATAAATTTTATGTGTGGAGTTATATTAACATGGAAGTTAGCCCCTGTTAAAAACCTTGGCATTATAATACACCCCCTCACAAGTGGGAGAAAACTCTATGTAGCAATGCTAGTGTAGGTGTAATAGTGTATGAAAATACAAGTCTCCCTATCTTTCCGTTGTGTCTCTTGACACAAAGAGTAGTGGTCATAGCTATAGATAGAATAAATGTGTACCATCCATAAAAATGATACAGTGTGATGTGCTTCAGATGCTAAATCGATTCCCTTTATCCCTTAAGATCTTTTATAATGTTTCATTTGAATTTCGCTTGATATGAATTGGATCTAAAACATTTGGAGAATTGGTAATGGAGGAAGATAGACTCTTGCACCTAGTTTGAGTGCTTCACACCTATGTGGTGGTTTCTTTAATAGATGTGTTGCTTATTTAGGAATATTTGGGAGGTCATTGAGTGTTTTAGGAATGTTATTTGTAATGTACACTCTTGATAATGTTAGGTGAGATCTTATGCGAGTTACAATTTCTTATATAACATTTTATAGGTTAGGTATCACATCAAATCCATTCTATAGGATAAGATGTGGCTCATAAAATATATTGAAACTAAGAAAAGAGTAATTGGAAGGTAGTATATAAGATCGTACAAGTTGGCCCAGACCATAGTTTAGAAATCACATTTTGTATGGTTTCATACATGAAGTTAGTGATGTTTATATAAGATTCCAGATGATATGTATGTAAGTGTTACACTACTTTGGATAAATAAAACCAGGTGATTGCATGAAAAAATAATGTGTGTAGTTAAGCAAGTTAGGCGAGAGAGAGAAGGATATGTCAAATAGGTTTAGAATGTGTGTGTAAGTCATAATATAGAAATAAAGCCAAAATTGTGGTTTCCAAAGGATACGTTTTCAAACTTATGTGTCTACAGGATGGAATAAGGGAATTTCCTTGAAACCTAATATCAATCTCAATATTAACATGTTTTAAAATAGATGGATACCGGGATATAAGGGAGATGGGAGAGACTGAGGATCATACTTATTTGTTAAGGTGATATAATGATGTAAAAGTGAGGTAAAAGGGTGCCACCAAGTTGAAAATAAGTTCTTTACTGGAATCAAGACACACTAATCAAATGGGAAAGACTACAATATTTAAACATCAAAGAGTGGAGGAAAATGGATATGTAAGAATCAATGAATAAAAACTAGTGAATTATAAGGATATCCCATATGCGTTAGAATAGTGTATGATAGTAATTATGTACCTTACCTCCACATGATGTTTTCCTCATTCCTTAATTCCTCACTTAAGGATATATAAGTGTAATATGAAGATTAGGTACTGACATGAGTAGGCACGGGTGTTCCACCTCAAAGTAATGTGATAAAACGGATAAGTAGGTAACAGGCGTAGGAATAATACATGTGTTATGTAGATGGTAGAAATAATTGCACACGTTGTAGAAACTAATTATATGAACTTCCCTTTGGATAGGAGGAGTGACCTATATAAGAAACACAACAATACCACCAAATAGTGTTAAATAACAAAAGTCAAAGGATTGCCTAGCAAGGCTAGATCCGGGAAGCGTGACGCTTTCTCGAATGGCTATCAATCCTTTGTTTAATACAACTCAATGTAATAAATAACAATTCCTATTGTAGTTGATAAGATTTAGGTATCTCATATTAACATAAAAAAGTGAATTTAACTCAACAAGCAATGGTTAGAATTAAATCTGAATGATTAATGGGCCGGTTTGGGTCTGTAGGTGTAGAAAAGGCTGTAGGTGAGGTCTGGGTGAAATTAGGCAAGGTTTTGGGCTGTTTTGGGGAAGTTGTTAACTCGTTGTTATAGGAAAAATTTCCATTCTCAGAGACTGACGTCAGTTAGGTGATTGATGTCAGCTAGGGGGAATAAATTGACATTGGTTGGGTGATCGATGTCAATAGGGGAAATTTAGTGAAAATGTGAAAACTAAAAATTGGGCACTCTTTGTGATTGCATAGAGAGTGATGGGGAGTGAGATATGTTCGTGGGATTTTTGTTAAGATTTAGAGATACCGGTGGGTGGTTTTACGCCAGGTATAGAAGGTAAAATGGGTAGAAGGTTGGCCAAAGGCACTGGGGATTAGATATGGGTAAATTAAGAATGAAGGGAATAATGGATAACTTAATAAAACCAAGTTACTAGAAATGACAAAGGAGAGAAAACACTTACTTATTGAATGTATCCTGGAGGTGGATGGGGGTGGTGGTTGGAGAAGGTGGCAATCCAAAGTGAAGATGGCAATAGGGCGACACGATGCTTCCTGGTGCATGTGCTGGAGCTTGGAAGAACTTTTCAATGAACCGAATGACGTCTAAATGTTGAGAGGGGCTCTAGTTGGTCGCAAGGTCGTAGGATTGCTTGAATGTTCGAATGTAAGAAGCGTAAGCCAAGAATTCCAGATTCAGAACTTGACCAAAGAGTTGGAAAATCTTATTTAGCCTAACCGATGGTAGTTAGGTGACCGACATCGGCCAATGGATAATCGGTGTCGGTTAAGGAGAATAACTCTTAGTTGCCAAAAATAGCTTGATCTTTGCTATTTTTGGCATGATTTGAATCCTTATTCTAGGTCTTAAGTGGAGAATGGCACTTAGATAAGTAGGAATGTTCTTAGAGAAGAAATAGGGAATTAATATTAGGGTTAGAATAAGTCCCGGTTAGTTGGGATAAGTAGGGACTTAATCTTAGCTAATTAATAGGCTAGGAATATGTCTTAGGTGAGGTGGTCAGGTGAGGTGTAAATAAACTTAATTAAAGTAATTAAATTAATTAATAATGCGAGGATGAATATTAATTTAATTAAAGGTGATTAAATTAATATCAATGTGGGGAATGGGGACCATGGTTAGGTGTTTGTGTCGTGTTGATGAGTCGAAAGGGGTTAAGGGGATTGTGACCCAATTTTGGTGTCTACAACGGGAGCTAAATGATATGTGTTAGACCTCCTACACCATTCACAAAACTTTCCACAAATCAAAGGAATTCAATCTATGCAATGAGGAAAAATGTGGAGTTTAATATTTCAACGAGAATAGGATGTGTACCAAATATGATTATATCATGTTATTTTTGCTTAGGATTGACTCTTTTTTGTAATTAGCTTTCTTTCATTTACTATTTTATCTCTCGTAACATGGCTTATAGATTTTATTTTTGTGGTATTTTTTTGTTCATCCTCCACACAAATTCAAAATATTAATCAAATGGGTATGTAAGATGACTAACACAAGAGATATTATACCTAGATACTATAAAGGAGGACCTGTAAACCATGACACTTAGATATTCCTAGAAATACATAGTAGATTTTTTTTTATATCAATAATGACCATGATGGGCCTGATATAAAGTATGTAGTATAAAGTTAGGAAGCAAGATATTACTTGGGATGCCAAAATAATGGCATAAAGAGGAGATGATGCAATAACATATATATTTTATACTTTCATTGAGAGAGGGTGAAATGTGGATTAAAGGCAAGTAGAAAGATAAACTACAAGAGTTGAGTAACAAGGATCACAACTGACTTGAGGAAACAAAATGATACTCTCAACCATTTTTATTCATAGCTAAGAGGATCCCTAACTAAGTCAAGGAGCGAAATTTAAATTATCATAGTGGATGCTTCTTTTTTAGGATGGCCCAAAAGTTTTACCATGCAAAATCACAAATTGAAAAATTAGAATATGTGGCAATAAAGATCATAAATGAGGTAGTAATATCCTAAGGATGAAAATATCATAAATGAGGTATGGTTGTATAAAAAACCAAAAATTAGGTAAAACTAGGTTCTAAATATATAAACCCAAATAAACCATACTAGACAAGGAACATATAAACCAAACTAATATTCATAATGGGTACGATAAAGATGTAACTCCGTTCACCTAAATAAAATGATTCTAGCTAAGAAAAACATCAACCAAACTAACAATCCTATGGACATGATAAATACAAAAGGTATTATCTGGAAAAATCTATCAGCCAAACTAATAGGCATATAATATGGTAATATCTACCTAAAATTATTAGACTAACCATTGGTATAGAAATTCAAGATCATAAAAGGATGCAAGGGACTAGTTGGGAGACTAGGGCTCAACCTAAATAATTAACCTATAAAAATAAGATATAATGTAATGGATTAATTGCGAAATAAAGGCTCAAACTAATCAGTGGCCTTGTAAAAATAAGAGACTAGGTGGGAGATAATGGATCAACCAAACTAACCGGCCTATAAAAATAAGATAATATACAATGTTAGGAACTAGTTAGGAGTCAAGGGCTCAACCTAACTAATCAGTTTGCAAAAATAAAGGTGAATAAAATATGAAAAAGGTGTAAATAAAGGATAATATAAGAATAAAAGTAATATTTTACTATGATGTTAGTACATAAACCATAAAAAAAAAACATGCTAAATGAAAATTTATGATAAATATATATAACTAGGCATGAAAAAAGATAGAAAAGAAAGCTATGTACATGAAATGATGGATGAGTGGTGGAGTAAAATAAGATAATAAATTTATATGTGATAACAAAAGAGTTCAATAATTTATGAAGTGCAAGGTGACATGCATATCTAAATTCACAAGGATAACATACCCTTGGTGGGATATGATTTCAAAATGTGGGTTTTAGTCTTTGAAGATATCTTAGAGTTAGATTTGTTTTGATTCAATGACTATAAGCTTTTGGTTTGAATATAATATTGTGACATATGGAAGACATCATAAGATGACCCAAAGGTAGAGGATGAGTGAGAATAGACATCATAATATGTCTTAAAGATAAGAAGATGATAAAATTAGGAAGTGATTAATATTATGAGAAATCAAATGTAAGTATCTAGAGATGTCCCTAAGTGAAAATAAGGGAAGGAGAGTTATTGATATATGCACCAAAAGTGATGAAAAAGGAGGATGGGCATCAATAAATTCCCTAACATATGAGGTAATGGATCATTGTACTAGATGGTAGGTTTAAGATCCACACATTTTTTAATAGAATGGTGATTAAATGTGGTAATCTATCTAAGATAAGAGGTTGAATAAGTAGAGATGATGCAAGATAATGTTGATCATCAACATCATAAATTTGAATTACATCATCCATGATGGAAAAAATTAAGGTGGCCAGTGTATTCAATTGAGATAGAATGATTTAATACAACATTGGACATGATGGAATAATGACAGATGATGTAATAAATTAAGACAAAATGAGTTAAGATGGCATTGGCCATGATGCCATCATGGTGACCGATGTAGTTAAATGAGTTAAAATGAAATAAAATTGCATTAGACATGATGTAATCAGGGTGACTGATGTATTCATTCGAGTCTGATTTTTTTAACAATATCAATATTTCTTGTTGAGTGATTGAAGCCATCAAGTGGATCTAAATTTTTCATATTGAAATCAGTTATTTATGTTGAGTGTTCAATACCATGATATATGTATGATTTTTAAGGTGAGTTAAGAAAGTAGAAAATTATTGAAGCACAAAATTGGTGTTTTCCAATAAAAGGTGGATGGGATAGTGAAAATATGAGAGATCATCACTTATATCAAGGTAAAAATTGGTATATTTAATTGGGTCATAAATGGGAATATGATCTTGTGGATATTCAACAATGACATGATGAGAAGAGAAGGTAAGATTATCTCATGGATATTCATTTGGATATGTGTCACATGTGGGAATATTATCTTGTGAATCTTATTCTATGTTAGATTGGATGGTTGATTGTTTTTGAGATTGTGAAAAATTACACCATAAATGACTAGTTTCAATGGTGGATATGGGAGGGAGAAAGGAAAAATCCATAAAGAACCTAAATGGGTTGAGGATCATTAGAAAAAACCTAAGATATGATGACATGATCACAATATTATCCTAAGAATGATTATCAAAGTTGTAGGAATGTTTAGAAAATGTGAAGATGAATCAATCGAAATAAATATTAAAATTCATGTTGGGTTCACCATAGTATTAAGATTGTAAAGCTGAAGTGAAAATAATATTAAAATAAATGTGAATGTGGCTCAATCAGAAGAGAGATTAAGATATGTGTCAGGTTCACCAGAGCATTTGCAAATAAAGAATGATCTAATAAAACATATTATTTTTCTTTCTATAATGGGTGATCTAGAATAGGATAATGAGAGGTTCCATACTAAATATGCACACCTTGAGGTTATATGTTTCTAGAGACATGGAAATAGGAAGAAAATACATAACACTCTACAAGAGATATAAGGTTTTGTCAAGTTAGAGTGGATTTGCAAGGAAAAATGAGATGGATTTAGATCTTGTTCTTATCTTAGAAGTGGATATATCATCATTGGAGCCATATTTTTTTAGTGTTGCATAAAGTAATTTTTGGGTGTGTACATATTTTTCCCCTTTGAGAAGTGTTCTAGCCATCAATGGAAAAGAACATGATTTCCGACTATGGCATGTCCCAAAAATGGGAAGGTCAGAAAACTTACCAGATGTGTTCTTGTAGAAACATGATGGCAACTGAGATGTTTTTCCACCTACAATCAATATAAAAGAATCAAGCGTAGTAACACAATAATACCAACAAAATAATTGGAATTAAAAGATAAAATTACTTACCATTTACGTGGGGAGGAAAATATCACATGTTCTAGTCTTGCAAATGCTGCAAAACTTGACAAAAGGTTTCATAACATCAAAATATGATATATATATATATATATATATATATATATATATATATATATATATATATATATATATATATATATATATAGTTATTATTAATTTTATAAATCATGTGTTATTTTCTTAATTTCCAATTTCATAGCGTTGCATTTTTTGTTCTTGTTCCACACCTTAGTAAAATCGAATGAAAGAGAATTCAAACATGAGGGTGGTAGACCCAACGGTTGAAGAAGGATCTTAGGGACAAGTTAGTTATGATTTTTTTAATTTTTTTTTCCCTAGGTTTAGATTTTCATTTTAAAATGCTCTAGTGGGATTTTTCACAAATTTATAGTCAAAATGACCATTGAGGGGTAGGGATTAGGAAAATGTGTTTTTTTTTATTGTTTTTAAGTAATTTTTTCATTTTCTGTTTAATCCATTATAACCATGCCACATGTAGTATCATGACTACCTATTGGTTACACAACCACCAATCTTTGTAGAGAAGCGGTTGTGTAACTATTGCAATGATTGCACAATTGTCATGATGGTTTTGAAACTATTTCCCATACATAGGCATAGAGAGGGAAAGGAGGGTTTTACATTTTTTTCCTTTATTATTATTTTGTTTTGAGGACTTATTGTTTTGAACAATGTTTTGATGCATTTTTCTCTTGACGGAATACGGGGATTGCATGAGATGGAGAAAACCTAGAGAACATGATTAGAATGCTTGGGTTTTTCCCCTTTTGACTCAAAAAGATACATATAGTCTCTAGTGGGTAGGGATTTGGTATTTGGACCAAACTAAACCGGTTGCACCGACTACTTAGATATTGTGTGTCTTCTTGACATGATTAGATGAAGATCAGAACACATTCTAATTTTCCAGTGTTCGATGAGAGTGGATTATTACCCTACGATATGTGTATATGATATTCAAGGTTCCATTTATAGGGAGGAAGTTATTTCTGAAGAGTGTTAGCTCACTAGATGAGGCCCACATACTGGCTACCTAATTAGTGATGGAGGGTAATTCAATGTGAGTGCCAAGGTCAGTAGAGAGGACCTTTATCCCTAATTTTTACTAGGCCATCATTGGTATATTGGCTTCACATTTGATCAGAAAAAATGGCCGAGAAAGGTTTCTATATTACTAGGATCTCATTTTGTAGACAATAAAGGATTATGGTTGGATTTACTCATGGGGTTAGGAATTTCTAGTGGATACATACCATGACCTATTTAATATTGTCATATGTAGGTAAATAGCTTTGAGAAACCCCACAATTTTCATGTTGTGGGTTTATGAGAGGGTTACCCCCTACAAAAGGGGTGAAAAGATTACATATCCAAATAATATCAAAGTAGCAAGGTGGGAAGACATGGCCCCTATTAGGGAAACACAACAAACAACTGACATACTGACCACAAATGACATTATATAATATCCTTATGATGGTATGCTCATATTATGGCCATGAGATGGTATATCACTAGTTTCTTATTCAAACACCACACATTTGATTGAATGTGGGGTCCAGAGAGAGGTGCATCACATTACATGGGTACCCTAAAAATTTAGCCATCCTTATGTTTATGCTCTTACATTGGTTCATACTGTACTTAGAGGGATGAGGGAGGTCAAAGATAATTAACTACAGAGGTTGTAATGGATGGTGGTGGTACCCAAGGTACTATAGGGAAACATTGAGAGACACCGAATAGGGCTACCAAAGCTAGGTCATAACAAGTTGGGGTCCTTTAGATTGCAGTAGTGGCTACAGAGAGTGAGGGGCATCTTAGAGAGAAGAGTGGGGAGACAAAGAAGGAGGCCGAAGAGAATATCAAGGAGGAGGTATATGAGGATGCTAAGGAAGAGGCCCAACATGAGGAGGAAAAGGAGATAGAATGTGGAGAGGAGTCCAAGAAAGAGCGTGACCCATACTATGTCAAGGGGGATCTAAGAGAATAACTCTATATTTCCCTTCCCTTGTCACTAGATTATGTTTAATTGATTATATGTTAGTAGTTTTTTTAATCCATGGTGTGTGTGTGTTTTTGCATCCACCACTAAAGTGTGGAGAGAGATCATTTGAAAAAGAAACCTCAACTTGTTTTCCCTCACATTTGTCTTATCATGATATGCCTTAACTATTGACCCAATATTACTAACACACACTAGCCACCATATAGACATGTTTGTATGTGCATTTCATGGATAAGATGAGATATATTTTCTTCAAATAGAAAATTCTATATTGTGATAATAGAAAGTTGATTATCTTAGTATGCTTAGAGGTAGAGGAGGTCAAGCTAGCCATGGTATGAATTTGGGTACTGCAACCTCACATAGAAATTCTCATCGCTCACTGCATGAAGGATACCATGTAAGTCGCAACATGCCACAACATATGAATTGTAATTAGGGCCCTCGAACCACTGCTTCATAGGGGTGTCGAAGGGATGGATAAGACTAGTGCCTTTATTGCTTAGATACATTTTTGTGTATATATATTTTTTATTAGATTTTTTACTCATTATTGAGAGTTTTGACCACACTTCCCCTTTGGTGTGATGGCAATGTATTAAAAATTTTACACAGAGAGAGAGACAAACATACACACACATTGTTTATTTTTGGATTGACATTTCTTCATGTCTATACATATCTAAAATGTTTCCTTTTTGTTTGTGCACTTTGAATGGTTAGGAATATTCAATGTTTAATGAGTTTTGACTGAATGCTATGGAAATAATGTAATGTGATAAAAAAATGAGGTAAATGACATATATGCACATGATAGCGCTTAGAAAATTATTTTTTAAATAATTTAAAAAAATTAATTTCATTAGTAGAATATGATACTAATGATGTAAATATAAGGCATCTTACTCCATTCGTAACCCCACACAACCGATGATATTTGAGGGCTCATCACCAAGGGTTAAGAAGGACATGAGATATGTGAGTGACACATGAGTGAGAAGTGATGTAGAGAAAGGAGGTTAATAATGATTTAGTGAAAACATGTGACTTGTTTTTTGTTGAAGGTTTTCTGACCAAATTTAGAGAAATCTACACTTTGTTGGCTCAAGATATACTTACATCCATGGGTAGCCAATTGATCAATGAAATTTGGTTTTGATGAATGGTTATCTCTTTTAGCATGGGATTCTAAACTATATTTTTAGGATTTCACATTTAAGGAACTTTACATCATGATATTTAATTTTCTTGAAATGATCCCTATGTCTTGCACCATTGTACTAGTAGGAAGAAAGGGCTCGTTGTCAAAAGCAATACATAAGCGAGTAAGGGAATGTCCCTCCTATCTTATCCTTAAACTACCAGTAAGAAGTGTGGTCTCATCACCAAAGATTAGGGAGGATGAAAGGTGTAGTTATTCATCATATTTTCACATATTTTTCATTTATTTACATTTTTTTCCATTAGGAAACTTTGTTTTTCTTTTGCATTGTGATTTTTAGGGAAGAAACAACCATATCTTGGCCCCACACAACTAGTAAGATGTGAGATATCGTCACCTGAGATCAAGATGGGAAAACATGAATATATAAGTTTATACGTTAGAGGTTTTTCTTAGGAGAGAAATTTGAAAGGAAGATTCGTCATCAAGAAGATTCTAGGGTAAGTTATAGGAGAAAAGTTTTTGACCTAGAGAGTTATAAAGGAAAAGAGTACACATGTTTTCTTAGAATAAAAATTAAGTTCCAACTTAAGATTATGGATTATGAGATGTATGATGAAATATTGAGAATGTACAAGTGAGATATTTTCCAATGTATAAATAGTTAAAATTATTATCAAATGAGTAAACTCAAACCACTAACTAAACAAAGTGATAATGGAAAAGAAAAACTATGAAAATGTAACTAGGGTAGCATGATAATGAATTGGTTTATATGTAGTAAAATTTACGGTGGAGTGAGTTTACAGGTTATCGGAACTCCTCACCTTACAAAGTGCACAAATATTAGGTGTAATTTTTAAAGTCTTTGGTTACTTTATAAGGGACAAACCACTTAGGTTTGAACTTTTTACCATCACCAAATCTCTTATCTATATGGTTGTAGACACTCATTTTAGTAATTCACGTATTGCAAGAATACAAATCATACAATACTTTTGTACTAACCCACACTTATACAACTTGGTGAATTATGTTATTCCTAATTATATCACATTTATTATTATTTGCACTCATAGTTCTTTTTTTCACACAATGATCATATTAGTCCATAAAATGAGGTTAAACCCTCAAATAATACAATCCCAATTTTCAAAGCATTCACACATGCATCCTAGACTAAAATACCTAGAATAGGCCATAACATCTGTACGTTATGGCCTTTCCCATTTACTTTGGTCCCCTTCCCTCCAACGGAAATTTTATTAATTAAAATTCCTTTAGGACACTTCCGGTTGGCCTTATCTAAGCTTTACAAATACAAAATGCATATATAAGCTAGTTATCCATCCATTATCAAGGAGGAGATCACACACACTTGACACACAAAGATTCTAATGAGCATACACTAAGAGAAATCAAAATAAAAGCAATTCCACTACTCCCTTAAGCTCCATATACTCTACACACTCATTCTCATTATAGGGTAGTCATCCACTCAGATCTACAAAGATAAGGAACATATCATCATTCAAAATCAAGCTAGGGAAAAGGTGCAAGTACAATCTCATTGTTTTAATATCATGGCTATCTATTTGGTTGCATACATTCTAGAGACAACATGCTAGTTGAGAATGATGCGAGGTTTGATCCCTCTTCAAAGTAGTGGTGATGTTGGTGGTGGAAAAGGGTGCCCATAACCCACATAATGCTTATTTTTCATGAATTCTTAGATATATATGATTTTAAAGGATCAATCGGTTGCACAACAAACATCACGCAATTTTAGAGGTCCATATTCTAGTCAGGAACATATAAAAAGATAATACAAAGACCCATAAAGTATTTGAAGTAAAGGACCTGAAGGGATAAGAGTGTATGGAAAGGATCATAGTGGGGGAATGTTTTTTCTCATGCCATCCAACTTGGTCCATGTAGCATTTCAACACACAGTTTCAATAGTGAGGTTTTTTCAGGTCATTTCTAGTCTGTTTCATTCATTAAACCATCCCAGGTCATCACACAAATTAGGAGATCAAATAAGTCATCCTCTCTCTCTCTCTCACAGTGCAAGTACTTTATCTATTATTATTTGTTATTATTTATCATTTTTTGATGTTTATTATTGATATTTCTGCAATTAGATTTGGAAACTATTTGACTATGATAATATACCATTGGTTATTACCCCTAGATAGAATTAACTAATTTAGGTTAAATCATTTAGTGAACCCTCTATTAGAAAAACCCTAGTTTCCTTAGGGATTATTATTCTTACTTGGTTTTAGAATATATTAAATTTTTCTATGGGTTGTATTCATATTTCATATTCTTGTTGAGAATGGAGCTTAATTGATTCACAAGAAACTTGCTTTTACATGTTACTAGTTCTAACAGTAACCGGCGTCGGTCAGGGTGTAACTGGTGTCGATCAGTCCAGGTTAGGAAGTGACCGACGCCGGTCAGGCAGTAACCGGATGGTTAGGCAGTAATCGACGACGGTTACCTGTGCGATGCAATTTTTATTTTTTGATGAAAATTAGAATAAATCAATTATTTTAAAGATGATTTATTGATTATAAAAGCAAATTTAAGTTACCCAAAATAGATATATATGCATGTATGCATTATATGAGGGTAAGTAAGAGAATTAAGAGAAGGATTGAATTAGATCCTTGATTCTCCTAGATTGAGAGGATGAAGAAGAAGAAGAGAAAGAAAGAACATGTTACATGAAGACAGAGTCTCCATGGAGAGGAATTGGACAGAAGGAAATAACATGTACATCTAAATGGTGAGAAGAGGGTAACATCTTCTACTGTATTTCCTTTATATAGTTATTGTCTCATTGTAATGGCTTGCATGGTATGCAAAACACACAGTGTTTCTTTTTGTAGATCCAAATGTTGGTGAGATCTTGTATTATAGATCCATGTAGATCTAGTCCTGTATTGTAGATCCATGAGATCATATTGTATTGTTGATCCATGTAGATCTAGATATTGTAGAAGAGGTTGTATTCACGTTTTCACAAGTTATGCAGTGATGGAGAGACATACTTACTTATTGGTGCACAATCATAGTTGCACATATGGTAGACCCATGTGAGAGGTCTTGTTTGCAGATCCATAGAGAACTTGGTAGCAGTTCAGAGATGCAGTAGTTCCTAGTTATGTGAGATCTACTGGTGGTGTTTGGAGGCACAGTTGTAGTGCACTCATGGAGATCCATTTAGAGATCTGGAGGAGAGGAGATACTCTTGGAGAGATGCATTGTACTCTTGTATTGAAGAGTTGGTTTTTACTCTTGTTGTATTATATATATGAGATCTCTATCTTTGGTGGACGTAGCCCACATTGGGTGAACCACGGTACATGCTGTGTTATGTGTGTGTACTTTGTTTTCATTTGGATTATTCTAGTTTATACTTCCACTGTTGTAGATTTTGGGGAATTGTTTAGATCATGTGTGCATGATTTTGTTTGTTATTAAATCATAGCACTATTTCGTAGTCCCGAATTCCCAACACTTCTTACTTGACCTCAAACTTATTTTCACATTTATTCCTAAGGTATCATGTTCAGTCTTCCTCCTTGGGTCAATTTATAGGGATCCTAATAGACAAATCACCCTTTGTTTCATATTTCGAGAATAACGACATTGTTTTCAAATTCCTTTGAGGTTTTTTTATTTTTTTACATATTTAACAAAAACCTCTTTTTATTTGCTCTAATTTTTAGAAATTCAAAATACTATATTTATTAATTAAGGAATAATAAGAAAATATACACTTTTGGTAAAATACTTTGGAGGTTTTTATTTCAATTTCTCATATTAAAAAATTCTTCTTTTGGTTTTTAAAAATTCAAATTATATTTTGAGATAGGTCATTTTATTCATTTGATGACATTTTTTTTGCTTAGCTCTTTTTTCGACATCCTAGGGTCATAGGGTTTCAAATGATTCTCTATTTTTTCACATCATGGATGAGGCTCTTCCATTGTATATCCAAGTCAAAATTCATAATACATTAGTAAAATGTGTTCTTATTGATAATGGCTCTGGCCTTAACATATAGAACCTTTCTTTTTTACCTCACATAGGACTTTATGCTAATGACCTAACTCCCTCTTCCATATATATATTCATGGGTCTAACAATATACCTAAGTAGGTAATTGGGGATATCACTTTTCCAATTACAACAAGACATTTTACTCTTAATTTTATATACTAGGTCATGTTTAATAACCTCAATTATAATATTCTTCTAGGTCGACCTTGCTTGCATGCCATACGTGTTATACCCTCTTCTTGTGTTCTCATGCACAAAATGTTATTGCAAATAAAGCTAATGTTCCTTATCTCTCTTTGCAACATGATGTATTAGCCACATGTGAACAAAATGTTGTTACAAATGATGTATGCATTTCTAATTTTTATTTTCGAAAGGATATTTTACATAATGATGAATGTAATGATGCGAGTATTTTTGTTCTTCCCACGATAAGGAATTTTTTGATAAGAGTGTCCAAGATTCCATTCCTTTTATATCTTCTCATAGTACTCATAGTGCCAACGAAAATTCTCTATTGGTTGACCCCAAGATCCAATTCCAAATCAATAGTGTCCCCATAGATACATATAATTTCAATATGTAACCACTCAATGAGCATCTTACTACCTATGTTATTCCTTCACAAGAGGTTCTTTCTTTAAAGCATGTTGTAGGTGATTTACAAAATCATGTACCTAAGTTTACTTCCACTATAATTGATGCACTTCTCTATGTTATATTGGTCAATACCATTATACATGGTGTTACTCATGATAATCTTTGCCATGATACTTTGTGCACACGTTGGTATGCTTTTATTGCTCTTCACACTTCTTCATCACCTTTTATAATTGTGATTGGCCTCATATATATCCCTCTTCCTAAGGCTGATACAATATACCCTCATTACATTTAGTCTCTTGCATATTTATTATATCCTCGTACTTCTAATAATACACCAATGCTTAATCCATACACAATTTAACCTTTTGTTTCTATAGGGTTTTCCCCTGATACTCCTATTCACCAATCATCTACATCACATACGGATTCTTATGTATCTATTCTATCTTGCATTCCTCCCAAATTTTCTATGAAATACACACTTAAGTCACATTATTTTCCACAATTGAGGCCCAAGTCTCCATTTCCCCTGACAACTTCTTCAAATCCTCAAGTATTTCTCGTTAGATAATCCATATGCTAATCACCCATGGGAGTATTCGACCTTCCCCCTCATTTCCTGATGACACACTCTGTTTATAGGTTCAACTTGACTATTGAGGGAGTAGTCACACACCTGAACCTCAATTTTCACGTACACACACACACACAGGGTACAACCTTGATTGGACACTTTCTAATTCATCAACAACACTATATATATATATATATATATATATATATATATATATATATATATATTCCCCTCCCTAAGGACATTCCTTGATCAAACTTCCTTCTCTATGGAGAATAGGTTTTCATCTATGTCCTCGGGGGCCTAAAAATTCAAAAACATTTAAATATGCTAAAAATATAAAAAACATTCAAATAAATTAAAAAATAAAAAATAGTTGCATTACTCTTGCTTGTTTGTTTCTATTGTATGATTATAATTTTCATGTTGCACTTTAATTATCATGTTAACTTGATACATAGTATGTTGTATACTTTTTCTATACACATGTGTGTTCATGTGGTACATTAAATTGAATGTATGATACACACAAATTGTTACACGATGCAAGATGCTTGATACCACTTGTTACCAATTATTTTGCACCAACCATGGGCATCCAATTTATATGTTATTACACATAGGTATTATAATTCCAAAATTTACTACTTTACTTCCTCACCTGATTTACTTAATGCATACATCATGTCATACTATTTATTTCTATCACATGATAATGGGTGATTCATGTGTAGTATAAATTTTGTAGGTAACTTCCAAGATGAGCTCATCTTCATTCTATTGATTATTTATTGCTTTACATGATTGCTATGAGTTTTATCGTTTTTGCGAGAAATGCCATATGTTACTTGATTGTTGCTTGTTGGCTTTGAGTGCCTCATTTGGCTTGCAACATCTCGAGTGGTGTCCCATGTATGCAACAAAATATTTTCCATGACTATTCTACTTGCATGTATTTGCATGTATTTTCTTACATCTATCGTGTTGTTTTTCTATTCCTTGTCACTAACACTGTGCTAGCTTTTATATTATACTATTATGTATGCACCATGGTATACACCATGCACACTCCTATGTTTCCCCTACATGAATCCTGCAACACATGTACACATTAAATAAATTTTGTCTTGTTTTTGATGCATTCACATTGCTATGTGATGCAGAGCACATAACTCATTCACTCATTAAAACAAGTTAGTATGATAAAAAAAACTCAAATCAATTCCTTAAGCTTGCAAAATTGACATATTTTATCAACTCAAGAATCCTTTAATCATGCAATGTTTATCCCAATAGCCCAAATTGAATTATCTAAATCTTTTATAATGTGGTTTAACCTTATACCATGCCAAAATAATACTCAAATTAGATGAAAACACAAGGAATCTTCAATTGTTTACCTTAACTCGAAATTGTCTTCCTAAGGCTTCTTAAGAACATACTCCTAGAGATTTGGTGTTTGGAACAAACCACGTGGACCCAAAATAAGTTATAAACAAATTTGGGTACCATTTTCCCTTCTTTTAGTGTTTACAAATTTTCTTGGTTCAACATTCTATGCAACTCCTCTTTCTCTTCCCTTCACTTCTAGGACTATTGTCTTCCTTGCAACCCGACGGAATTGGTTTTTTTCCCTAACTTGTGAATCAAACACCTTATAAAATACTATAACCATTTTAGAGTACCCTTTTGGATTAAGATTCTTTTTTACCATGTTTTGAAGTACTCTCTTGAGGAATTTTTTCTATAAAATCACTTTCATAGTTACAATTTAGGTCTCTGGGACCATCTACAATTCTTGTTGGAATATTGTCGCAAAGACTAGGGACTAGGACACATTTTAGGCTCTAAAAATTTAATAATCACCTTTAGGGTACGCTCAAGTTGTTATCTTACCAATTTTATGGTCTATCTATGGAAACCTTGCAATACACAATTTCTTCAAACCCTAGTGAGGGTTTCCACAACGAACTCGAGTAGGCTTAGATTATTACCAAACCAAATTTTCTCAATGTCCAACCTTGTTACCTCTACTGTAGGTATAATTCCACTTATTTTTCCTCTTTAAGCTAACAATATTCCTTGAATGTATCAAAAATTCTCAAGTTAAATAATTTTACTTACCTCTTGATTGTGAATAACAGAGCTCATGGTATCTTGAAGACACAAAACAAAGTATCTATGCTAAGTTTTTCTTTAACTACTTGAATGACATCCCCAAAAAAATTATGCAGGTACTAAACCTAGGAAATAACCTCTTTCTCGTGTTTATGTTGTGGTATAATTCCAACAAACCATCAAATTCAATAATGACTTCTTCTTTCATTGAACTTGCTTCAAAAAAGAGTTTCCACCCAACAACCTTCAAACCTACACATGCAGAATTATCTATAGAAGGAATGAAGATTGAGATTGATGTTACATGCATATTAGTCATTATTTTCTCCTTTAAATCAAGTTCTTTACTACATCAAATGTCTTGCATCAATTAGCACCTTCACACAGTTTGCTACAAATTTATGAGGTTTATCCAGGCATCTACAACACAACAACTAATGAACATTAAAAAAACCAATACAAATGAACTCAGAATGTATCTTGCAAACATAGATTTTGAAAAATAATAAATTGTTTGCAAAAAAATATTCTTCACCAAAAACCTTCTTAGAGCTCTACCAATTCTTCCTCATTCGAATGATAATGTCAAAACATATAGAATATAATGTTTTATACCTCTCTACCTTTAACAGCCATATGACTAAATATACCACCTGGAAAGACTCCTAGGAGTCCATAATGATTTAAATACCTCAAAAATACTTTTATCAACCTCCAATACTCCCTGCACCATGTGAACAAGCCAAAATGGATTTTACAAATTTAAATGGTCAAAAATAGAGGGAAAACCCAAATTCAAAATTTTGACTAGCTAAACCTAACTTAACATCCTAGAATGAGTCTTAGTAACTCTTTAAGGACCCTAAGACCATCTAACACACCAATTTTTTTTCATGAAATGCTTAAATTGGAGTGACGATCCTAAATCACTCTGTCTCACTTTCCCCGAAAAAATGGGGGGCAAGTATCATATGATATTTCATCCTCCAAGCAACTCAGAACCAAAAAAATATATAACAGGTACAAAATTAGACTTTACAGAGGTCCAAGAAATGAATGAGAAATAAAATGGGGTTAGGAAATACATAGGAATGAAAACATACAATAGGGACTATATTATATGGAAATTATGCCCCATTCTATACACTTTCAGCCTAGGGAAAATTCAATAAAATTCTCAGTTGATACAGTTTCTCAGTAACATCTATAGTATTTTTACTCATGATCAATCACAGAACTCATGGCGCAAGTCATATTATGGGAGCACTAATGGTACATGTAAGCTAGAACTACCTCAATACATTGTGTCATCATTTACAAATCAATGGATTTCGTGTTCATCTGCTATCAAATTTATCTGTGGGTCTTAGGAAGAGTTGAGGTGATGATTATCATCATAGACTTGAGTTTCCATTGCTCATATTTTTATAGAGGGATGCAAAGAAATTAGAATACTCCCCATATAGTTATCTTTACCATGCAAGGTGCATTTACAATTATTTTTAATTTCTTTGGCATATTCCATTTGGGTATTAATCACACCCAAGTCCTTCTAACCATCTCCAGTATAAAGTTCAACAAATCTCCATGGAAACGGTAATAGGATTACTCTCTCCCCATATCTCACAAAACAATCAGGTGTACACTTTTCTTTTCTTTTCTTTTCTTTTCTTTTCTTTTCAATTTACACATTGTTATTTTCATATCAAGCTCTAAAATTTTCAAGTTAAAGTTTGATTTCATATACTATGGACATTGAATACACTTTTCTCTGCAGGTACTCATCTTTAAAAAACAAACACAACTTGAACAAACACAAAGTCCTAACACAAGCACAAGGCACTTAGATTGAAGACAAAGTGTGTCTACACACTCAAGTAACATTTCCTTTAAGTACACAATTTTCAATGTCATACTTAAAGGGGGGGAATGTAGGCACTCATTTTAGTAATTCATGTCTTAGAACAACACAAATTGTAAATTGCCTTTGCACTAGCCAACACTTGTCTAACATGGTCAATTATGTCATCCCTAACTATATCCCATTCATTCTTTTTTGCACACAAAAATCTTTTGTTCACACAATGGTCATAGTAGTCCATAAAATTAGGCTAAACCATCACACCCTAAAATCCCACTTTTTAAAGAATTTACACATGCATCACGAAACAACGCACCCAAAATGGGCCATAAAATTTGTATGTTATGGACCTTCCCATTATATTTGGTCCCTTTCCGTAAAAAAAAAACTTTTCTTAATCCTTTGGGAAACTTTTTTTCATCCTTATCCAAGATTTCTAGATAAAAAATGCATATATAAGCTAGGTATTCATCCATTATCAAGGAGGAGATCATTAAAAGTTGATACCCAAAGATCCTTAGGAGCATACACTAAGAAAAATCAAAATAAAATCCATTCTAAGAATCCCTTGATCTCCATATAATCTGCATACTCATCCTAGGGAAGTCATCCACTTAGACCTACAAATATAAGGAACATATCATCATTCCGAATCAAGTTAGAGAAAAGTTACAAGTCAATCTCATTATTTTAATATCATGGTTATCTATTTGGTTGCATACATTCTAGAGATCACATGATAGGTGAGAATGGAGTGAGGCTTGATCCCTCTTTGGAGTAGTAATGACATCGATGGTGTCCACAACCCACCTAATGTTTATTTTTCAAGACTTCTTGGCTATCTAGGGTTTTGCAGGATCAATTAGTTGCACAATGAATATCACATAGTTTTGGAGGTCCATATTCCAATCAAGAATAAATCATAAGACAATATACAAACCTGAAAAAGTATCATAAGCAAAGGACCTTAACGTGTAAGAGTATGGGAAGGACATAATAGGGGTACGTTGTGGCCCTTGCAATTTTATTTGGTATGTGTAGCAATTCAACACATAGTTTCAATAATGAGGCTTTGTAAGGTCATTTTCAGGCTGTTTCATTCATCTCACCTACCTAGATCATCACATAGAACATGAAATTAACTAATTCATACTCTCTTTCCCATTACAAGTACTTTATCTATTGCTTATTATCATTTTTATCATTCTTTAGTGGTTATTCCTGATATTTTTTCAATTATCTTTAGAAACTAATTTATTATGATAATCTAACATTGGTTACAAACCCTAAAGATAATTAACCAAATAAGGTTAAATTAGTGGCTTATAATTCTCAATATAAGGTCACCAACGTGGAGGCATTCGTAGACATTTTTCTTATATTAATGACAAATCATGTCTGCGTAAATCTTGCAATTTTGTTCACCTCTGAAACTCTTTTAATCCATATTTTCAAAATTACTTAAACACATGTTACTGTACTCATCTTTTTACAATATTCCTTGCAATGACATAAAAATGCTAGGAAGTTCCACCTCTAAAGGTAGAATGACTTATGAACCAAAAACTAGGGAAATAGAGTTACCCATGTTTATGTAGGAATGGAAGTCTTATAGACCCATAATGTTAGGAAAAGATTCAAGTGCTAGTATCTCTTGTCATCCTTGACTATCTTGAGGAGAATATACTTCAATTTCTTATTAGTGGCATCATCTTAACTATTTTGTAGGGATAATACAAGGAATTTATGTAATGATAATTTTTGAATATTTCACACAAATCATGTACTTGGTCATTTTTTAATGATCATCCATTATTAGATATAATGACTTATGGGGAACCATACCTACAAATGATCTGATTTGATATGAATTTAACAATGAAATATCTTGGAACTGTAGTTTAAAGCATTACCTCTACCCACTTTTTGAAATATTCAATAGTCGTAATGATGAAGTTATGGCCATCAGTCAAAGAAAGGGATAATTTCCCTATCAGATCTAAACCCCACATGGAGAAGACGGTGATGTGACAATTAGTTGTAGGGCTTGGGTAGGAATGTGTATAGTATGTGAAAAATCTAGAAACGTTTGGCATCTATGCACATATTCAACAAGATTGTGTTCAAAAGTGGGCTACAAATAGCCCATTTATTGAATCTTTTGGGTGGTTGAATGTCCACTGAAATGTTCACCACATACTCCATTGTGGGATTCAAAGAGAATATTATCATCTTCCTCTTTGTCCATGCACCATAGAAACAAACCATCAAAATTATTTCAGTATAGGACCTCTTCGATGATAGCATGCTTAGTGGATATGGTTTGAAGTCACCATATTCATTGCGAGTTAAACCCTTCTAGGTAGGTTTGAGTTACTATATAATTTATTATGTTAGCGTACCATAAACATAACATCATTGTGGGTTTTTCAATATATCAAATGCATTCAATGGGGAAATATAAATTGATAAGCTCACCATAATCCAGTGTATTTTCGTCTAACTAGTCAACAATGATTTTCCCCTTGACCAATTTCTAATTCACATATGTCATCTTGAACTTACTTATGAGGGTTATGAAATGAATATCATTTTTAGAAAAATATTTTTGTGTGAGGAACATACACAAATGTTCCAACTTAACAATGAATCTTGTTTCTTAGTTAATCATTTAATACCTTATTCATTTGGTTGCAAAGATAATGGCAAGACACTCCTCTTATTGGGTATACCTAGTCTTGTAATTGAGAATGATTCCCTTGATGACATAGATAGCTCACTCTCATTTATTGTCATATTATTTTGATAGCATGCATGTGAGGGAACCATTAGTGGAATTGGAATAGAATATTACGGTATGATCATATTTGGGAGGTATATTGTTGGTGGGGACAAAAGAAAGTGTTTTACTAACTTAAAAGTGTCCTGATATTCTTTGGTCCAAGTGTTGCAACATGTTTTATTGAGGAGACTGTTAATGGGATGTATGACACAAGTAAGGTTGGGAACAAATCTTCATATTACCTTCAGTTTTCCAAGAAATAATCTAATTTCATATTCATTTGTAAGTGTGGTCATTTCAAAAACTGCACAATTTTTTGTAAGATCTACATCTATCCTTTATGAGGATATGATAGCCTAGAAGTTTCCCTCATGTCACTACAAAGATACAATATTTAGGGTAAAATGTGACACCATAATAAATCAAGTGAGAGAGAATGACACAAAGGACTTGAGGGAAATAACCCCTCTTTATTTCCTTTTCCAGTAGGGCATCCACATAAGTTTTCATGATTTTGGGAATGAATTTGTGGAAGATATAGGCTGTTTCACTTTGATAAGTGGCACCAATGTAATTTAAGTCAAATGGCATGACTGTGTAATACAAATTTCCCAATGGAGTAGTGAAATTTGTCTTGGTTTGGTCCTCCTTGTAAATCATGATCTAGTTGTAACTCAAGAAACCACCCACGAGGTAAAACAAATCATATCTGGTAATTACATCAATAGTAATGTTTATGGATGGCAATGTGAAAGTGCCTTTGGGACATGATTTGTTATTATCTTAGAAATTAGTGTAAATGCATATCTTTCCATTCTTAATGAGGACTAGGAATTCTTGTAAATATCCATGATTTAATCAAATAAAAAACAAAACATTGCACAATAAAATAATAAAACCAGAGATATTGTAATTCATTCGGGACAAATTTCCATTGGAGAGATTACTTATAAATAACTCAATGAACTCCTATAAGTAAGGAGTCAAGGCTAATATCTAAGTCCTCTCAATATCCCAAATATCTCTCAACTATGAGTTGTGCATTACAATTGTTTTACACACTCATATATTATTTTATAAATATTAAAAACTATTACTACCAAATAATCCAAACCACTCCTAAGTGTTCACACTATGAACAATATTTCTGTAGCAGGAATATGTTGGATAACCACATAGAGTATTCTACAAGATTGGTAAATCATACTTGTAGAAGTTTCATTACTCCTTTGACCATTAAATTATCTTTTTGTTTTATCAGTCTTAACTTATACTTAATGGGTCTCGTGTCAAGATAGTAACTAATTTATGGATTACTACATCAGGATTAACTTCGGTCATTTCCTTGTAGGTGAATGTAAAGACACAAGTGTGCTCCTTAAGAATATTAGTGTGTTCATCCACTTCCTAAGGGGAGAGTAAAGAACCTAGTTTCATAATATTAGGATCTGTGTTAGTTCCTATATTGATGTCAATGATATCTTCTATTAAAAGGAATTCCCTTCCTTGTATTTTGGGGGAGTGGGGGAAGTTCAAATAGACCATCCTATACTTCAAAAATTTCAAATTATTGTGTGGAAGGGATTGATTTGGGTTTTAATCCAAAGTAGGATGAATAATGGAGGAGGAGGGAAAAGCCTCTCTCATGGTGAGTTGGAGGAAGGTATTTTTATGTGTGTAAGAATCCTAGGATGGCCTCATCATCTTTAACAAAGTCCATAGTGACAAGTTCACTTGTGTTTTATATCTAAGGGAATATTGTGGTATTTAGATTCTTCCATATTATAGGTTCCAGTCTCATGGATAAAATAAACTCAATTGCTAGAAAATTCGTATTTGAGAAAAATGGTGAAAAAGAAGAAGTCATAGAATCAACTAGTCATTTTATCTCCCTAGGAATATCCTCATTGGAGATAAAATCTAAATATTTTCTCATCTCACACGTGAAATAATTTTAAAGTTGGAGGTGTTCTTCTTTGGTCTATTATACTTCAAAAACCTGATTAACAACAAGTTACAAATCCCTAAGGACTCTAAGGTTATGAATTTCCAACATTTTGCTGACTATGAGACTTAGGAGTGAGACTTATACCTCAACACCATTATTAGTGCATTAAAATTACACTTTAAAGACAAATGTAATAACCTTACCATTAAGAGATGCTAAGATTATATTGCACCTATAATGTAGAAATTTTTTAATCCATAATAGTGGAGCATCCAAATATTGTCAGGGAAGAAAGAATTCACATTTTCCTTAAAATACTCTTCTCGCATTTATGAAAATTCTACCATACATGTGTCTATAAGATAATTTGCAAGAAAAGAGGATAAGCCAAGAAGAATAACAACCCCATGTGTGTCGAAGGGAAGGGTGATTTGCGAGTCATTTCATATAAGTTTCATACTTTCATTTGTAGCTTTTAGTAGATATTATCTCTATGGTAGCAACCTTTTCATCCCTTTTTATGGTTTAAATTACCTTTGGCTTATTTGTGTCTACCTTTGGGATCCATTTTGTAGTCACTAACCCATTTGAAGGGTTTATTTTATCCAGTTGATTTACTAAAATTTCAAATTCAATGTGAATTATAAGTTTCCTTCTAATAATCACCAAGTGTATGTCAAATGTCCAGGGATCTCGTTGAGTGACAAAAACCTTTCCCAAGTGTAAGAACCATAAATTATTGGAATATGGTAAAGGGGATGGGATTCTTCCTATGTATCTAAGATCTTCTTGACAACATGTTGTAGTTTATTTCCCTATTTATGATATAGAATTCAATTAGTATAGTTTTTTTTCATGAAGGAAATAGGAAGGACTATTCTCCCAATCGAGGTTGCTTTGAGACTATTATAACCTCACAATATGTTCCTAATTGAAGAGAAATTAGTTTCTCCATAAAAAAATCATGCAATAAGGAAAATGGGACCACATTTACGGAAGCCCCTTCATCAATAGTGACTCTCTTGACATAATTATTATAAACCCAAACTACAAGTACAAGGTGGGATCTCCTCTCCCAGACATCTCGACATCAGAGGGAATTTTACTTATATAAAATACATACAAAACATATCTATCATTCTGCCTTAGAGGACATATGTCAAAATCAATGTAACTTATTTGGGATTCATGGAGATGCATGACATGGACAAGATGGAAAAGACTAGTGCTTGAAGGAGAGTAGAGTGATGGGTCAAAGAGTTCTTCAACAAGTCAAGAAATGACATGTGAGAAAACATCTTAGTCAAGTTTTTAATCAATTCATATGCCACTATTGGCTTGGGGATAGTCTAAGTTTCATTTTGTAGCATAGAGTAAGTGGGTGACTTATGTGTAGTGTACTCTTTAATGTGGGTTGCCACATTGATTACAGGTTCAAACTCTAATTCAAACAAGCCTATACTTTTTTTTTTACTAATTTAGATTAGGGGCTACTACAAGGTTTTTAGAAGTAGAGGATTCATGGTCACATGCCCCAATGGGGATTCCTTTGTTTGTGTTAGGAGGGATTTATTTTTCATGTGTAGGGTGTTTAAGGAAAGGATCCCAATATATTCCTAATATTTTCTTGAGGTGAGATAGGTCTTACGTAGCCTGATTGTATACCCACCTCAAGGTTTCCTAGAAACATATCAATGAACAATTTTTGTGAATATTCAAGGTGTCTTTGTGATCCAGAGGTCATTTCAGGTAAATAAATTTTCCCAAAATTTCCTAGTATCTATTCCTTATAGAATATCTTGGAGTAATATTTCTATCACATTTAGAACAAGTTAAAACAAATATTACATACACAAAATACAGTCTGCACATGATTAACAGGAAGATATCAGGCATTGGTACCTTGGAAAGAACAATGAACAACCGATCGACCCATAATAAGTTAAAAAGTGGCAATGTGAAAGCAGAGTAAGGAAAAGATAATGGTCAAGTTTTTTATACTCCGGTATTTGACATAGCGTGTAAAAAAAAATTAGGTTTCAACAGTGGGGTCTACTCTTGTTTCGGAAGGAGACCCGACCGCTATATTACTATTATTGGTATTCAGTTTCTCATTTTTGCACTATGTTATTTTGGTGCATTTTCCAGTTGACATGTGGCATGATTGAAGGAGGACAAGTGGTACTTTATGGGTAAATCCACGTTTCATTCTCCAAAATGCCACCTAACACCTTATCTCCTACCGAATGTTCCAGAGTCAACATGCACATCCATCCAAGTTGGCAAGATTGAGCTACACATATAATAGTCACCGTAGGTGAGCTGCGTACAGAAACAACCTAACTCACCTGAGTCACAGGATGAGCCAAATGGGATCACATGTGCCTACACCAACCAGTTGAGCTCGGTGGGGCATTACCCCCCAAATTAATCAAAATGGAGTGGGACGTGGCCGAAGCCATGATTAAACATGACATTCGGCATAGGACTATTTTAAGCCTTCCTTCACATCCTTAGCCACCCACCAGTAATGTGGGATTAATCCCAATCCCTTAAACTACAACATAAAGGCATTGGAGAGATTTGAAACCCACATGATTGTATGGAAAAATTATAAGCTTTCTAACCAATTCGTCATGTCGAGTTATAAGTGATAAGAAAGGGGCAAAGTTGTTATTTAAATAGGGTCTATCCGTTTATGACTTTGTGAGTAAATGGGGAAGAGGAACTCATATTTGATGGCCATAGAGAGACTCAAGAAGTATTTTCTCATGGTTTTTAAAACTTTCTTATGCAAGGATGTCTGTGTAACAAAGAGTGCACTCCATGAAGGAAATTTATTCCATTATGGAGTTTTTACACGCTCCTTTTTAGAAACAGGAGTCTGTTTTGATTTGTAGGAAAATCCCTCGCGGAGCCAACAAATGTATTTGGATAGATGTTTTAGGTGATAGGTTTCAAGAGTATTCACATCATTTTTTCAGCTATATTTGTAGGTGATAGGGTTTATTAATTATTTTGTGAGTTGTATGGTGTACTTACACATTGATATCTTAATAGATTGGATTACATTTTTAATGATCCTAGAGACGTAGCCAATTGGTGAACTCCGTCATCAATTTTTTGTCATTTCTTATTTTGCATCAGTTTTTGTACTGTGTTTTAGTGCAATTTTAATTTAGTTTTGGAATGAATTAATGATAATCTAAGGAAAGAATTATGAAATCAATTAAAATGACATTTGGAAGAAAATGATTTCGGAAATGATTTTTATGAGTTTTTAATCACTCACCATTTGGATTCTATTTCAAAGTCAATTTCTATTTGAAATATAAGAAATTGGGAAAATTTATAAGTATCCATTTTTATAAACTATTTAAAACATGGGATCAATGTTAGTTTACATATCAAGTTTGGTATCAGAGCTGGTTAATCGACACGTTTTTAACAGTATTGGTTGCATGTGGTTAACAATTTGGTTTGACATATTTACTATTATTATTTCATTGGTTCAATTTCTATGTGAGATACAAACATGTGTGAACTATGGGCATGATGTCAAAACAAGAGAAACTTACTTACATGGTGATGAAGGTATGGAGATGGATCCAATTTATATTGGTATTTGACACAATGTTTTGATAACCATGTTGTATCTTTTGTAGCCTTTCTTTTGGTGAAGTAACTGTATTATTAAAACCCATGTCCTTGAAATAAGAAGCAAGTGAAAAGACCAATTTCCATGGTAAGATATAGAGAATGGAAAATGGGCATTGTTCAAGAAATTGGAGAAGTTTTCGCAGTTGATTGATATTGGGTACTAATTGGTTGGTTAAGTTGATTTTTTTATTCACAACTTTTTTTAAAGTATTACATGAATCAATCATTAAGTTGTTTAAAATCCAACAATGTCCCAACCTTTTCTCAGTGAGTTGTATATTTCACCGTTTTGAAGGAAGGTAAAACTATTCCAACATTTCTTGTCTATGAAAAAATGGCTATATAAATAGTATATTGGTTTGATATCCATGTTTGATTGGATAACCTTTGTGTGGATTTTTTGGAAAGAAAATATGCCTTATTTTGGAATTGTTAAGAACTCTTTGAAAACAAGAGGTTTCATCACTACCTCGTAATGAAGGAGGTTTGATATGGTGTAGCCTTCTATTCAAGTTGTTGAAACCAGGAAGAGGGGTCAACCCTTGAATTGGTAAACTGGTTTCTTGGATAGTTTTAATTGCATTGCTATGGTATTGATTAACATGCTTTATTTAACCTTTAAACACTATTTTGGGATTCCTACTTTGTGTTGATAAGAAAGGAGTTTTAACCCTTGTGTTTGGAAGAAGGTTTTGATATCTCCTATTTCACTTTATGTTTCCATTGTTGGATATGCATTTTGGAAACTAATTTAGTTGAATCAGGTGGAGATATATCACTCACATGGAGTGAAACAGGTAGCCAACATTCATTTTGCAAGACTTCTAAAGAAGCTCTATTGAGAAATTCTCTAAGTTGGTTCTTGGAGTTTGATAGGTACAAAGAAAGGAATTGGTAATCACTTTCAGGGATATACAATGGTTTGATTTCCTATTATTTTTAGGATGTATATGACATCTATTTCATTCCCTTGAATTTTTCCTTTCCATGTATGTTAATGCATTTGGTAAGACCCAAGCATGAGAAAAGTATTTTTGCATCTATATATATATATATGACATCTTGCAACTTTATAAGACCCATACATGGGAAACATTTACAAATCCATTTATACATATGTTGCACTTTTGTGGGTTAAGTAATCAAAGCATAATTTGAAGTTGCCTAATGAGAAGAACTCCATGACATGTTTATCATGCTTAGATTATCTTCTCATGTTTATGGATTTGATAAAATTTAATTTTTAACTCCTGATAAACTTTTGAGTTCCCTGGTACATTTTAGTAAAGGATTTTAACTCATATTTTCAGCTTAGAGTTTTTGACAACAATTTACACAGGTGGTTTTGGGACATGTTATGATGTGCCTATTTCATACTTGCTTTCAGAGTAAATGTTTTTTCCAGGATGTATAGATTGCATCTATTTTTGATATATCTTCAAATTAGAATGTTTTTTATAAGTCCACATTTTGGACAATGTATTCTGAATTTTACAATGCACATATACATAAGACCTACATTTTGGCACATTTTTTTGGAAGTTGCATTTGGTGGGATTCATGCCATTTGGAATGTGACATTTATGCAGATATTTTTATTTCTATCCTCAACTTTACATGGGGTAGATTTCACTTGCAATGGTAGTTTCACTGGGTCGGTTGGACACTTGCTGATAAGAGTTTTGTTTTCTATTTTATACTGATTTGTTTTGGGTGATATTATGTGGATGCAGTGATTTTACAGTTTCATAGGGTTGTTTGGATAGCTTGATATATGGATTTTTGTTGTTTATTTTACAATGATTTAATTGGGTGATATTATGTGGATGAAGTGATTTGAAAGTTTCATAGGGTCAATTAGATAACTTGTTGTATTGCGCTTTGTTCTCAATTTTATATTGATCTATTTTGGGTGAGATTTTTCAATAACATTTATTGATCGAATCATAGTGATTCAGTTAGACACTTGCTAAGAAGTGTTTTGTTTTCCATTATATACTAATACATTTTTTGGTGATGGCATTAGATACCATGTTGTATGAAATTGTGTTTTCTATTTTATACTGACATGTTTTGGGTGATATTGTGTAATTGTAGTTATTGGTTGAATCATAAGGATTCAACTGAACACTTGTTGAGAGACGTTTTGTTTTCTATTATATATGAATCCATTTTTGGTGATGGCATTGGATAACTTGTAGTAATTTTTTATATTCGATATTATGTTATCCTTTATGTTTTTATTGTGCAGAGAGATGTTTTGGGTAGAGAAGAAGAATGGAAACCTTACTGAGGGGTGCCAAGTACCTTTGTATATTCAGTTTCAGTTTGGGAATTAGACTTTTGGAGACCAAAATCCTTCCTAATGGGGAGGAGTGATCTGGAGGTCATTTCAGGTGAAAAAATGTTCCCAAAATTTCCCAGTACCTTTTTTTATGGAAGATCTCAGAGAAAGCCTTTTGTTGCATTTTAAATAGGTCAAAATGGATACCGTATGCACAAAATACATCCTACACATGATTAGAAGGCACAAGTACCCTGGAGAGCATAGTGAACAACTAATTGTGATCAACCTATTGGAAGTCGACAAGTGGTGAGTGTGCAAGTAGAGCAGGGAAAAATAATGTTACATTTTTTATACTCCTAGTCTTCAACATGTGTGTGTAAAAATTTAGGTTTCAACAGTGGGGTCTAGTATTATTTCAGAAGGAGACCCAACTGCCACATTATTATTGGTGGTGTTAGTTATCCCATTTGCACTATGTTAATTTGGGTACATTTTCTAGTTAACACATGACAGGATCAAAGGAGGACACGTGGAACTTCATGGGTAAGCCAAATTTCACATTCTCCAAGCTACCACCTAGCCGGGACACTTCACCCACCAAATTTTGCAAGTCAACAAACACAACCATCTAACTTGGTGAGATACTCAACAAAAGTCACCGCGGCTGAGCCACATACAAAAACTAGCAACTAGCCCAAGCAATCGAGTCACATGCCAAGCTAGGAGGGATTTCCTATCCCCAAACCTTTCTAACCAAGTGAATTGGGCCATACATATTCACCAAGAAAAATAGAGGGAGGACGTGGCCTAAGGCATGGTTGAAAGATATCCATGACAAGCTAGTTTAAGCCTTCTTGTAGCTGTCGCCCACTTCATGTGGGATTAATTCTAATCCACATGCTAAAAAATGTGCTTGGGGAGATTCAAACCTTGTACCTTGTGGAAAAAGGATAAACTCTCTAACTCACTCACATGCGAGTTGTAATTGGTGATAAGGGGGCGAGTTGGTATTTAAATAGGGTTTGTTTTTTGGCTGGTGAGAGAATGGGGATGAAGAAATCCTATTTGATGGTCATGGGGAGACTCAAGAACTATTTTATCAAGGTTTTTTTTTACCTTTCTTACACAAGAATGTATGTATAACAAAGAGTATCTTGTAATTCATGAGAGGATGTTCTTTTCCCATTATGGAGTTTTTTGCTCTCAATTTTGAGAAACATGAGTCTGTTTTGAGAATGAAAACCTTACAGATCCATGGATGTATTTAGAGACGTTTTCTCATAGGGTTTAGAGTCTTCACATCAAATTTTCATCTCTATTTTCAAGTGATAGGGTCTATTAATCATTTTTTGAGTTGTATGGAGTACTTACAAGTTGATATTTTAATAGATCATATTGTGTTTTTAGTGATCCCAGACACATAGCCAATTGGAAAAATCCATTATCGATTCCTTATCATTTCTGATTTTAGTTAGTTATGTTTTATTAGTTTTTAATTTAGTTTTAAATGACTTAATGATAATCTAAGGTAAAAATTCTAAAATTGATTAAAAATTAAATTTAGAAGAAACTATTTTGGAATGGATTTTTATGAATTTTTAATCACTCATCATTTTTTTGTATTTCAAGCTCAATTTATATTTGAAATGTCAAAAATTGGGAAAATTTAAAAGTATCTATTTTTATAAACTATTTAAAACATGGGATCAGTGTTAGTTTATGGATCACTTTAAATAAAAAATTTACACTATCTACAAGTCCTAACGTAGTGACCAAAACCCTGATGAAAACCATAATATAAGTTGGTATTATAATCCCTATGTATTTTATTTTGGATTTGTTGTTGGATAAAATATTATTTTGTTAGGAATTAATAATATCTAATGCGGAATAATTCCTCAGAATCACAATAATAAGAAGTATGAATAGAATTACAGAAATGAAAAATGCACAACACGAAGACAATATTTAACGTGGTTCACCCAATGTGGGCTACATCCACCAAAAACACTTGCTCATATTTTATTACAAGCCAACAGTCTTCACAATTACAATAATAAGATCTTGTTTGGAGCTGGCGCTCAACAACCCATCCCCGAATTCGCATTTGAATTCACACACTCTATTCACCTTCACAAAACACACTCATATAAATCCTATTGTATGTCCATTTATTTATAAGTACATCAATAGGTAGCCAAAGAGGCGGTTTTACAAAACAATGGGTACCGAAAAACCATGGGCCCAAAAACAGCCCATAACGGTTACCCATTACCCATGGGTTAATAAACCACCCATGAAAATTTGCTTCAGGGGCTTCGCCCCCGAACCCCCTTGACCCGCTCACCGGTGAGTGGGACCACCGTAAAAATATAGCATAACAATCTCCCACTTGGAGACTGATTTCCACTGAGCAAGCTTCTCAACCCTTCACTGTCATCTACGAAGGCCAACCAAAGCTGAACATAGCTTTAGTTTATCCCTTGTGACCACCTTGGTCATCATGTCTGCATGATTCTGACTGGTATGAATCTTCTCTAACTTCAACTTATCTTCCTCCAAAGCTGTCCTGATGAAGTGATATCTCAACTGTATATGCTTCGTCTTGGAGTGGAAAGCAGAGTGTAACACATGGAAGGTGTACCAAAATCTAACATGAAAACCGGCTCCATAAACATTACATATTTTTTGTTTTGAGACTGGTTATTTGTTATAGTTTTGTGACCCCTAACTAGGGTTATGATATTGGTTTTTGATTTGGTCCATGTTGGGTGCTCTCACAGAAGAATAAATAACCTATCACCATCTTGATACTAAATGGGAAACATATTCATTTTTCTACTATTTGATATGTAGTAATTATTTTATTCGTGTACGCAATAAGTTTTTCATACATAATGCTTTAACAAATTTAGTGATAAGTTATTTGAAGGAGTGTATAGAGGATTCATAAATTCAATAATATCAATGTAATATGATCCATTCAAGTTTATTTGGGACCATGGCATCCCAAGGGAGTAACTCCCTAACCACAGTAGCATATTTCTTGATAATTTGGTTCTCCTCCTTTATACTCAAGAAATTTTGGAAATGGATGAGGTAACATGACACCTTGGATCATGAATTCGAGGGGTTATTTATAGTATTTTTCTATGTTCCCATTGTGTAGGAATCCACCATATAATTTTATGGAAAAATCAGAGGAGGAGTTTGGTATGCAGTAACATATACAATACTTGGAGCATATGGGTTTCCCTAGAGTTGCGAAGGTGGACTAGGGAACATATACATGTTTGGTTGGGCATACTTTGAGTACATGTGTACATAATGAGGCATGACATTTGAAAATTATTTGATTATTAGTAGTTGTATTATTGGGATTAGTATGTAAAAAGACATGTTAAGAATATCATGGGTAGGATATACATACGATAAATGGGCACCCATTCCCAGTGTACCAGTCCTTGTGAGAATATATCCTAAGATAAGCTACATTGGATGACCCTATTGAAATTATTGTTGTGTCGGTTGAGTGTTGGTGGTAGGAAAATAGTTGTTTCCATCCATGGAATGGACCAAATTATAACCTGTCATAAGAGTTAATTGTAGTGGTTGTGTATTTTCCAACTTATGAAATTTTCCCTTAAATGTGGAGATGTGATCCTTTGAAGGGGATTTAATTCTATATTTGGGAGTGTAATTCAAGTTGTGATCTAAAGGGAAAGAGTGGTACCCCTTCTAAATTATTTTGTGTTTGTGTTTTTGTTTGCACACAAAGGGGTAGTCTCAAGTTTTGTATCTTATTTTAGAAATTAAAGGTATGAGCTTGCATTCTATTTAATAATACATCTATGTCATATAATAGATAATTTATTTATCCAAAATATTTTTCATCTAGTGTTTGTAAGCTAATTTGTGGTCTGGACAAGACTTTTTGGTACATTCTATTTTCACCAGTGTAAGTCATGTTATTTGAATTGGAATGACCATCTTAGGTGTTATGGGGTTGATTGACATCCTCTATCCTTACACTAGTAGTCAATTTTGGAACATGGGTATGGAGTATGTGTGCTTTCATGTTATTAATATAGTTACCATCCTAGACAGAGAGATAAGGGGGTTATGTAAACTGCATTGGACCATAATAGGATTCAAGACCCAAAATGGGACTCTCAAACTCTCAAATCGACATATTTAGAGGGTGCATAACACTTACAAAATAATGGGATATAGAGAATAAGGAATGAAAGTCAATAAAATAGAATAAAAGGAATAAAAAAGAACTACTATTTCATGTTGGGTTCACAAGGATTTGTACATGGGAAAAATGACATGAGTATCTGTACGATGGAAAAGTGACAAACGAGCATGGGAATCTACAAGTAACTCTTCCTCGCACCCGACCTCTCGAGGTCGTGCCGAGACAACCGGTGGGGATGGAATATGCGTGGCACGTAGACAAACTAGTTAGGCAATCTTATATCTTCAACGCGTACTAATGGAATCTGCGAATCTAAGGAAAAGAAGACCCTTCTAACTTGGACTAGCGTGATAGATCGGTCGGCAAGGATGACTGCTCGAAGGCTCCAATCAATATCGAGCTCTAGCGTGATTCAATCTATAGGTTGTGGGATACATGGAAAATGACCTGGGATTGTTTCGTGTATGTCTCCAGACAGGGTCATAAGATGGATGATGGATATATAGGGGATTCTATGGGCGATTCTCTGGCCTAGTCCAGAAATCCTTAGCTTTGTTAGCTGCTATATCTAATAAGGATAACTGTGTGATAATATCTGGTGGAAGTGGAGAGGCTCTAAATACTAATGTGCGTAAACCAACATCTACGTCTGATTGACCTGTGGGTTGCGGGATCTGTGGATCACAACCGTAGATTCATGTTTGTTGTGGACCTCTTATGGTCATGTGAGGAATCAATCCCTAGTCCCTAGTATCTAGTAGTCGTATGCCTATTCGGCCTCTATATTTAGAACTAAAAGTTGTGCAACCTTCTTAGAGTACCCTTATAGGTGTTATGGCAACTTGAATTCTTAAGCTAGTATCTATGTCAATAAGGATATCTCCTGCGTCTGGCTGTGGGACCAAAGGATCACAACCGAACGTTTTCTCTCTTTTAAGCCCTTCTACAGTCATGCGGATATTTATCTAGTGTAGTATGTAGTTTGGCTGGTTTGACCAAAACGCATGTGCTTGGTCGTCTTCTATGTTTAATCCTCTTAACTGTGGGCTGATTTCTTGTAGGTCTGTTGTTGTTTGGAAGACCTAGATTCTAAGATTCTGATCTATGTCAGTTATTGCTGCAACGAGATTGGGTTGAGGCACGATTGGCTCGAATACATATTCTCTGGGCTCCCTAGGTCCCGTGATTGTCATACAAAAGGAAATGAATCTAAATAAAGCAAAGCAGACTAATTATGCAAAGTATATCCACAACATATATATATAAATTCATAGTTTTTGTATTTTTGATAAACTATTGAACGAAATTGAAAGAGCAATTATTTAAAATATCTAGAAATTGACAACTAAACTAATAACGAAATTAAAACAAACAAGGCAACCGAGTATAGCTACTTGCTTGTGCAGTTGTAAATCTATTCTAAATAATAAAATAACTGATCTAATCTATTTGAAAGACTCCCGATCCTACCTTAGAAGTGAGGAATGAATCATAGTTTCTCAGAAACTATCAATCCCCATAGCTTCCTCGGCAATATCGAAAGTGAGATTAACTGAAATGAAATTATTTACTACTCTATTTGATATGTTTTAACTAGAAATTTGATAGCTTGAACCTGGATTTTGCAGAACAGTGGCGAATCCGATTGTATGTGGCTTTGTCCCCTTAGTGTGGTATCCTCATTCCTTTGTGCTCACGTGAATTCAAAAAAGCGTGTAATGCTAGCATCAACAGAAGTAGGTATTGGAGAAATGGTGGCTTTGGGTGTAGACTGAATACAATGCGAGTAAGAGAGGGATAGCACAAGAGAACAAAGCTTGGCTTATGCAATTCCTAGTGGGATTTATTGCCAAGCATACAACATAAAACATCCAGAACCTAAAACTATCCTTCTTGACGAACAAAACCTGCAACTCTAATGGCTTCAGAATAAAAATGAAACTATCCTATCTCAATTGATTGCATGAAACAATTAAAATCACTAGCACAAGAAGATCATGTAGCTTTTAAACAACAAAACAACACTAACTATGCATGCAACAAATAAAACTAATACAATTCCTAAGCAAGAACTGAAAGACTAAAATTGAAATGAGAGAATGAGAGGCAAATTTGAGGGGCTATTTTCTTGAAAACCAACTAGCTATTTATAGAATTCCAAATTACCCAAAGGTGAAAACCAATTTGAACTCTTTTACCATAAACTATAAAAAACACTATTCTAGGGAACCATAATCATAAATACGAGCAAAGGAGGTGAAAAAAAGCTGGTAAACATTGAAACTTACACGAGTTGTGATAAAATGAATGTTCTGGAAAAATGCGTGAATGACCGCCGCCCTGAGCAGGGCGGCGGTTACAGGACCACCGCCTTGCCTGGGTGGCGGTCACGAGACTACCGCCCAGGCAGGGCGGCGGTTTCATAATTGAAGACCAAAACGCAAAGGAAAAGAAGGGAGAAGAGAAAAACAAAGCACGCAGGGCTAAGCGGGGCATGCGGGATGTTAACGTACACTTGAAGAGATTTTCTGGATCCTGAAAACCTTGCAAGGAGACCTGTATCATCATTGGGGCACGTGTGACATCGTTTCGGCAGTGTAGTACCCTTACAATTTTGGGTATGTATAGTATCCTATGCACTCAAATTATGAAGGTCAGACTTAGACACTTGAATTATGGAGGATGATGCAGGGATGGGACATGGACTATGATAATGGATATAGTGGGGGATGATAGATATGGTAAATGTGAAGATGGCTAAGGATCACGATGTGGAGGGAGAGAAATCAATAATTGGTGTCCATGAGATTTCACCTTGAAATATGGGACTACCCCTCTTTTTTAAAAATCGTTCTTTTTAAAAGTAACATGTCGTTTTGTGTTTGTTTTAATTGCAGTTGTTTGCATTTCTCTAAGATATCCCCAGAGAGTCATAAAACCCAAATTCAGAAAATACCCACATGCTAAAGCTCACTCAATCCCTTTACCAGACCTTGTCTGTAGGTGTTTTATTTATTTATTTATTAAATAAATAAAGTTCTTTTAAATATATATTGAGCTAAAATTGGAGGATTTAGGTTATATAGAGCACTTCACCCCATCATTATTACCACTGAACATTCACCTGGGGGGAATAATTTTTGCAGATCATCTAATTGGAGAATTTTTTTGAGAAATTATGTGCAACTTCTTTTATTTTGTTTTATTTCTTTTTGTTTGTGTTTTGGTTTATTTTCTCTGGCAATTCATGTATCCTATTCATTCTTCCTACTAGATCTTTCCCCAGGCCTAGGTTTTTGAAAAGCTATCCAATATTTTTAATTACTAATCTGTCTAAAGGTGATCAGAGCTCGAGATTCTTTCAGAAGATTGCAAGAAGTTGCTTGGTCCAAAAAGGTGCAAAAATGGATTTGATGAAAATAAGAAAAATATTACCATCAATGCGTAGAGCTTGAGAAAATATGCACTTTTAGAGAAAATGACACCTAAACCGGAGCCACAGAATGAAAGTTATGGCACATGCAAGTTTTGTTGCTACATCTTCCTGGATCGTTTCCGAAAATGGAAAATTATATTCTTTTCTTGTGTTTTCTTCACCAAAAATCCAAAAATGGAAATAAAATGTTGCTGATGAATTTTCATGCGAATTTAGAAGCTTTCTTCATGCAAGTCACACTTTTTGGGAAGAGTAATTTATTCATGCAAGTCGCACTTTTTGGGAAGAGCAATTTATTCATGCAAGTCACACTTTTTGGAAAGAATTTTTCTTCCATGCAAGTCACATTTTTTTGGAAGGAAGGATTTAAGTTGCCAATGGGAATTTCTTGCCTACATAGCAGGTTACTTTTTCCCATCAAGTCAAAGTCACTTAAGCTGCAATGGGAATTTCAGAGGTGGCAAGAAGGCGGGAATTTCTTACCTGTAATGCAGGGTGAAATTTCCCATCATAAATAAAAATCACTTAAATTACTAACGGGAATTTCTTACCTGCAACACAGGGTGAAAATTTCCATTATGAAAGTCAAATCACTTAAGTGAAAGAATGGATTTTTGGAGCTGCAATGTAGGGAGGAAATTCCCATTACTTTGACTTTCTATTTTTAACAAATTCCCTTTCCAAAAAGTGCGACCCACCTTGGCATTAATACATGTATTTAATGATATTTATTAATGGTATTCCTAGCTAAGTTTGGTGCCATAAATAGAAGAAATTCAATGCAAGTGGACGAGCTAAAGAGAAGTTAAGGATGCATGCTAAAAATAAATAAAATAAATTCATAAAAAAACAATCAGAAGCATGCAGAATTGGGCGCCCAAATTGGATGAAGAGGCATGACTTTTAATTAATTAAATTGCCAGAAATAGGGAAGGGAAATTATTAAAAGTAGCATGCAGACGGTTATATAAGCATGGGACGCCATAAGGAAGAAGAAATTAATTCTTTTTGATGAAGTTTGCAGCCCGGATAGGTTTTGGCACCAAGGGAAGGAGGATTTTGCATTGAGGAGTATTTTCCATTGCCGGGAAGCTTCCAGTTTTGGCGCCTAGGGTTGGAATAGTTTGATTTTTGTTATTCTAAGTGTCTGCATGTTGGTATAAGTGCCCAAGTATTCATCACATGTGCTCATATTAGTGAAAGGAAATTCAAATAAATGTTAGATAAATTGAATATATATTCTGAATCAGAAGAAATTTCTAGATCTGCATAAATTGATCCAATTACAAGGGATTCCCACAACATTAAAAGAAAAAGAGCTCAAACAAAGGTTATTCCAGACATGATGAAAGAGAAGGATCAGAAAAATCATGCATTATTTCCTGATTTGCTGAAATCTATTATACATGCATAGGCCCTAAACTTATCACTGATTTAATTACCAAATCCAAAGTTAGAAGATCATCTCTTATGCGGGCAATTAAAAGTAGCGGGATTATTCAAGCCTCAATGTTTCTAGTCACATCTCAATTGCTTGAATTGGCTATGGAGTGTGCAAGATATTATCATCCTCTTTCCAGAACAATCTGAGATGCTGTAGGAAAGACAATAATAAGATTGGATGCACAATTCATTAATTATTGCCTGAAGATTCTGGCATGACTAGTGGTGATTGGAATTAACATTCAGGATGCTGGCAACAGATGGGAAAATGTTGAATTACATGTTTGACAAGTATATTCAATATCAGAACAAAAATAAAGCGTAGGGTGTTACATCCGATGGATCTTCTTTCTCCTCTTATTTCTTATGTTCCCAGATGAAATTATAAGTTTAAAGTTATTGGTTTAAAAGCCATTACTTTAAGTTATTTGAAAAGGTTCTCTAAGATAAGTGGAAGATGTGCACAATTTTGACTTAATCTCCAGATGCATGTCACTTAGAGAGGAATTCTAGGAGAAAGATTGCCAGATGTTCCCTTTACAACTTTCACATGTTCTAGTTTCCTATTTGCAATTTCCCCTATATACACTATAAATAGAGGAAGAGCCTACGGGTTAGAAAAGGAGAATTTATAATCAAAATTCTTGTGTTCCAGACTTTGAGCTGAAACCCTTGATATCTTTATGAAAGTTAAGGAATTGAAAAGAGACAGATTTCCGGAGAAATTTATGTCAACGGTGCATTTGTTTCTTACTTATGTGTAGATCTTTGCATAAACTTTGTGTTATCTCAGATCTAGATTTGAAACTTTCATTTCCTTTAAATTTTGTACTTTGAGATCTATTTTATTATCTATATGTATTAGACCAACTCTGCAAACTATTTGTTGGATTGCACATTTTCTCTTCTTTCTTCCCGGATTCAATTATTTTCCTCTTTTGCAAATATTTCTTTACAGTTTCTTACTTGCTGCAAAATTTCCTAGCTATGGCTCATGAGCTTTGCAATTAAAGTAAAACCCATGAACAATTACTCAGATCCATAATTGATAGAAATCTTACACGAGATCCTCACCGGTAAATGAGGGAGTTTATCTCATGACTGCCTGGTTTTCAGTTGTGTAGAAAATCTAGCCAATAGTAATAGATAAACTTGTTGATTTAATAAAATTTTAATATAAGTAAGGACATTGCAGATTAGATAAATACAAAAATATTCAAGCAAGATATAGTTATATGAATACAAGAAAGAGTGACAGAAAAGAGATAAATATGAGTCAACTTGTAACTATAAGTCTAGACTAATTTTGGATTAATGAATAGGATGGAAAGGAAAATTCTAGAATATGTAAGCTTTGTGTATAAAATTGGGAGTTAAGGATCTCAGGGGAAAACTTTCCTAGGAGAGGAAATGACAATTTGGGTGTTAGCGTTTGTTCTAGGTGCTAATGTCTGTGGAATAACTTCGGTTCTAGTTCTTTCTGTGTCTCTTCTTGTTTGTTATAGGTCACGTCATATTTTCTATAATTCTTCTTAGTAACAATTATACCTGTAAATTAAACCCTAACTATCCACACAATACTCAAGCACAAATTATTTGAATAAATAATGCATATGCTTGAGTTATGACCTCATAGGTCACCCTAATGTAATTTTCACTGAGCGCTACACTAAATTTTAGACTCAATGCAATTCTGGTGTGTGTGTGTGTGTGTGTGTGTGAGAGAGAGAGAGAGAGAGAGAGAGAGAGAGAGAGAGAGAGAGAGAGAGAGAGAGAGAGAGAGAGAGAGAGAGAGAGAGATTGGAATAGTGTCCCTTGAGCTAGGATGCGTCAGTGCTAGTGGCATAAAGAATAACAGGATACAACAAATTGTACCAACGAAAAATATATGGTATGGAATTTAGAATATACCCTCCTATGCAGTGAAGTATGCATTCCAAAATTTAGTCCTTGATGTAGTAGATAGAAAATATTAGCTCCTTTTAGATGTATGTTCCTCTTGAATGCTTGGCCCCCTAATGGATTTAAATAATTCATGTATATATGATTACTTCATTAAAGTTTCATCATTAACAAGTGAAGAGATGACCTAGGGTAGTAAATATAGACATGAAAGATGTTATATCTAAAAATTTAGAAAAAGGGAGGAGGACAAAATTGTCTAGGCGGGACAGTAGTGGACGGGCACTCTTATCCCTAATGGGCAATTTTATATAGGGTTCTAGAAAGATAAAAAAAAAGTGGAATCATGACCGAGTAGGATGTCGGAAAGTATGTAAAATTGGAAGTTGTAAGTTTAAACAACAAGCAATAAAGATAAGAAAGATAAAAGTAATGCCAAAGAAAAACAAGTGTTGTTAATGCCTAGTTCTCTTGTTTATTAATCATGCATATAAATGAAGTATTTGGAGGATATATGTACATAGTAAGTGCATGATTTAGTGACTACATTTTAAACTAAGTGGTTAGAGTACACTTGAAATGTTGAAAGAGAAAGGAGTAGAAATGTTTTGCTATTTGTAGACTTACTACTTAGGAGTTGGTTGGAATAATACGAAGGATTTGGGTGTGTTGTCACTGCTAAGGGAAAGCGTATTGGGATAGCTCATATTCTTTACCTTCCAACCGTTAATGCTTCCCCATGGATAAGTGCCACTATAGATGATCACAAATGGTAGATGCCCCCATGAGCCTTAGTGGGACTAGTAATGGATAGGGCCAAACATCATACATCATGTAACAACCTATAAGTGACATGCATTTAGCTCCATCTACCATGTGAACGTGCATGTGTGTATGAAAAGTGATAAATCATACTATGAACCATAGTAACATGATAAGAAAATGTGAAACATATAGTAGTATAAGGAAGTACGAGTATATCCACTCAACATCTAATCAAACATGTTTTTGGATTTTTTAATTGTAAATATGTGAAAGAGAACAACTATAAGGGAGGAATAAGGATTCCCCCTAGTGTATGTGTGTAAAGTGAGGTTCATGTAGGTAAGGATGCCCTCAATAGTCAATTATGAGCCAGGAACAAGAGTGTGTCGTCAGGTGGTATGGTAGAATTAGGATGCCCCAAAATGTGAATGCCAAAAAAAATATGCAATAAGAGTACTAGGAAATGGATCATGATCTACTAAAGAAGATGAACATATGTGAACACGAGGCTTGGATGGTGTTAAGAAAGACACATGTGATGGCATTGGAATGTTATATTTGGCATTTTGTGTTGATTTATACTCTACAGCTAGATGGTGAGAAATTTTCAAGGATTTTGGTGAAATATTGTCATCTTTTTCATCAATAAGATCAATATGTGGAAAATGCTCAGTAAGGTGCTTAAATTCATCACAATAGCAAGAAGGATCAAAATCATTTTTATCATAAGATTTGAGTAATAAGGTTGAATTAGTGCTATCCATGTTGCTCTTAGAATATTTTTTAAAACTATAGTTAGGATTTAGCTTATAGGTTCCCATGTCTGTAGAGATCCAGAGATCACCCGGAAAATCAATAATACTTGTGTATGTATAATCTATCTTAATGTGCAATGAATGAGTAGATATGTTTGTGGATTCCTTTGTTGTGTTGGCCTTAGATGGGGCTTGTGGTGGCTCAACTGATATTGTTGGTGTGGCAGTAGGAGATGGCTCAGGTGCAAGTGATGATGATTTTAGTATGGTAGAACTTGAGGCATTCAAGATAGAATTATTCTCATGAATCATAGATGAATTAGATTTAAGAACCCATTGATATGTGGAAACCAAAGATAGATGTGTATCATAATGTTGCATAGAGAATGAAATAAATCCCTTATGCAAAAATTGTTGAATGTTTCATTTTAAATCATGGAAATCATAGTCACAATGTCAATTAATACCATGATAATTGTAGTGTGATTATCCTTTGGTTTGTATAAGCCGATAATGAGGGTAGTAATGATTGGGAAACAAAATAATTAACCAATGATTAAGGAGCTCAAATAGGATATCATGTTGTTTAGCATGCTCATTGAATAAAAGATATGTTTTATGTTGGAGGATTTTACCCTCACTTATGTGAGCACATGTAGCACCTATATCATATTACATAGCCTTGGATTTAGGAACATCATGATGCATATAAAGATAACGGATATGTGCATTCAAAGCATCTTGGAGGTGTTAGATTTTAGCCTTAAGAGATGTAATTATAAAATGTGTGGCTTGAAGTTGATCTTGAAAGGCATGGTGTGAAAATTGAATAGAGTCTAAGATATCCTTATGGGAGGTATCATCATTACTAGTAGAAGGAGATAAAATACGACCCAAAATGGCATTCACTTGGGAAGGTGTCATATGATTAAGGAGTTGGACTTGCTTCAACAGTTGTATAAGAGTATCTCTACATGATGGGAGTCATTGAAGCGAATGAAACAAGGATACCATGGTATGGGTCATGAAGGAGAGATCCGATAGTGGGCATGTAAGGAGTGGTTTCACCAAATGATTTGATAAAATTTAAATCTAAGCAAGGACACTACTGATCAGATAAATATAACAATATTCAAGCAAGATCTAGCTATAGGAATACACGCAAGAGTAAAGTATGGGAGATAAAGATGACTCATCTTGTAACTGTAAGTTTGGATTAATTCTAGATTGATGAATAGGCTAGAAATGCATATTATAGAATAAGAAATAACTAGTCTTTCATGTTGGGTTCACCATGATTTTTCTACGGGAAAAATGACATGAGTATCTTGTGCACTTAGATTCTGAAGGTTGGGTTTAAAAAAATAAATTATAGAGGATTATGTGGGTATGGGACATGGAATATGGTAATGCATGTAATGGGGGATGATAGATATGGTAAAATTGAAGATGGCTAAAGATCAAGATGTGGAGGGAGAGAAATTAGTAATCAATCAGCTTGTTGATTCAATAAAATTTAAATCTAAGTAAGGACACTGCAAATTAGATAAATATAACAATATTCAAACAAGATCTAGCTATAGGAATACAAGAAAGATTGAAAGATGGGAGATAAATAAGACTCATCTTGTAATTGTAAGTCTCGACTGATGAAAAAGCTATAAAGGTAGATTCTATACTATGTAAGATTTGTTTCTAAAACTAGGAGTTGACGATCTCAGGGATAGAAGTCTTTATGAGAGGACATGGCCATCTGGGTGCTAGTGTCTGTGGAATAGCTTTGGTCCTGGTTATTTTTATGTCACTTCTTATTTGTTGTAGGTCATGTCAGGTTTGTTACAATTATGCTTAGTCACAAAAGTACCTACAAAATAAACCCTAACTACCTACACAATACTTGAATGCACATTAGAGGAATAAATAAAGCATATTCTTGAGTTAGACTGACCTCGGTGGTCACCCTAGTATGATTACAACCAAGCGCTACACAACATTTCAAACTCAATGTAGTTTTTATGTGTGTCTTTGGTGTATGATTAGAATAGTGTCTCTTGAGATATGATGCCCTAGTTCCAGCGACACAAAGAATAACATATACAACTATTTTGTCCCAATTAAAAATGTGTGGTATGGAATTCAAAATAGAACCTCTTTTGCAATGAAGAATGTAATCCAAAATGTAGTCCTTGATGTAGTAGATGGAAACTATTAGCTCCTTATAGATGCATATGCCTCTTGATTGCTTGCCCCCTCATGGAGTTAAAAAAGTCACATACATATATGATTCATTAATTTAAGTTTTGTAATTAACAAGTGAAAGGCCTACCTAGGGTATTATACAAATAAATGAAAGATGTAACATCCAAAAATTTAGAAAAAGGCAGGATAGAAGCGCCTAGAGGGGATAGTAGTGCTCGAGCACTCATGTCTCTAATGGGCAGTTCTGTACATGGTGCCAAGAAATATATAAGAGTGGAATCAAGACTGAGTAGGATGTCTTCTAGTATGAAAAAACATAAGATGTAAGTCCAGAAACAACTAGCAATAAAGGTAATAAATATAAAAGAAATGTCAAAGAAAAACAAGTGTTGTTAGTGCCTATTTCTCTTTCTTAGGAATCATGCATATAAAATAAGTACTCGGAGGCTAGATGTATATAGTAATTGTGTGATTTAGTGACTACAATTGTAAGTATGAGAATTGTTTGTTAAGGGTAGAAAATATCTTCCTATCTTTATACATGAAATACTATGATCTAGGATAGTTCTTACATGCAATTCCTAACTAGTTGAGCCAAATATGCTTTGATCAAGCTGACAGACCCTTGGGAAATGATTGTTTACTTCTATATATTATTCTCCAGAGAGGGTCATGCAACAATATAGATGATATCAAACAATAATAAGGGTTCACATGTCTATTACATTTTTCTCGATTGACCCAAAATTGTTCATCTATGGATAATTGTTCCTTTAAGGCCTTCTAGACACTCAAATTTGGAAATTCACTCTTTGACACTGTTAGTTTTGACAATGCAGTCTTGTTGAGATAAATACAACCTTTCCATTCCCACTTAACACATTTTGTATTCTCTTTTCCAGTTTTTTTATCCTTACACATTGACATGTCATCAATATCTGAGAGCATAATGCATAAAATCCATAGGAAAAAAAATCATTAAAAAGTGTATATTCAAAATTACATGTTTTCAAGCCATGGACAAAGCCGTACAATTTGGTAAAGATTTTATAGCCAGTCCTGACCAACTTGTAAAAATTTACATCGATAAGTCCAATAATGTTTTTTAAGTTTTATATTATTTGTTGGATCTTTTACTCCCTCTACATTAACCTTTCTATGATAAATAACCTACATAACCCTATATAAACAAGTAAACACTACCTAATTTTCTAACTTGGAAATATTATGGCACTACATTGATACAATCACTTCCTACACTTGAAAAAGGCACCCAAAGTTCCCTAAATCTTGCATAAATACATCTACAATCATTAGGGAAACAATCACTATAGGTCTTAATCTTCTTACCAGGTCAAGGAGTCAACCCACCTCATTTACAAGCACTAAAACATCCCTTATCAAAGTATTCTAGTAAGAGCTAAACTCTAATCAAGTAGTGTCAAAGAAATTTGTCAAATCTAATAACATCTATTCACGTATCACAATTAGGTGAATAATTATGTGCAATTTGAGGCCTCTTCAGAGTAGTTGTAATTTTAAAAGTGTGTGGGGGTTCCCACAACCCAACTAATGTTTATTTTACAGGGTATCCTACACATGGTTAGGGTTTAAGACCTCATTTAGGATGTTTAGAGAGCTTAATTACATGAATAACAATTAGGGTTTGGTAGAAAAATACATTTCTAGGAAGCAACCATCTTAGGAAGTTACTGATCCATAATCTAATAAGGTTCAAGTGCTTATAATAGGGTCAACACCATATGGTATAGTCATGATAAAATTGTATGTTCTCGTGCCATGTCAATTTCGAGTTACAGTTCTAGAAACGAAGCATCATGGATCCCATATCTCCCATTTCCAATAGTTTGCACACCCATAACCTCCCAAAATAATCTATAATTAGACAAGTGCACTCACCCTCATGTTTTCAAGTTTATATCTTGTTTAGTACATCATTTGCAAGTATTAATGTGTTGTTATGATATCAATAATTAATGTTGGAAGCTAATTAATCGGAATAAAATCATTTAGCTAGCCATTACATCATTTATGGTACCTAATTCACTAATATTATATTTCACATAATATAATAAGGGTGTAAACATGCCTCTAGCTGATTAATAATCACTAGAGCCAAGTGAGTAGAGATAAATACCAATGCATGTAATCCAATGTCCCCATGATAAAGGTTGATACCCAGTGGGTTGATGATAGGTTCAAAGACTCTTGTACGAGGTTTAGTCAGACTGGGAACGATCATGTATGGGAATCAACTCATGAAAAATAATAATAATGAAAATAAGCTAAAGAAAAATCAAAGACTAAGAATGGGTAGTGTGAGCTCCTAATAGTTATGTTTATTATTTCATTTTTTGTTCTTAAATTATTTCAAGAGCTAACAATGAATAAATAACTCAAAAAGAAATTTTAAACAAATCGAATGGAAGAAATGCAACTTCTTTGATTTATTAAATCCACTTCTAATTAATCATTTAATCAAATAAAAAAACTACTTTAATTTTTTTTGTTGGTATTTTCATATATTTAAACATTTAATAGAAAAAAACTAAAATAATAGCTAACTAATGTTTTTGTTTTGTTCTATTTGTCCAAAATAACTAAGAATGTAATAACTTGAAGAAAGAAAGAAATGAAATATTAACTATTTTTTCTTCTAAACAATAAACAAACTAAACACGAGATACCCGAGTATGGTTATTCCTTTGTTTCATGGGTTTTAGCTACTAAAACTAATAGGGAATATTTTCTTTATATGGATATGAAACTAAGCAGTTAATGAAAAAAAAAACCTTCTATAGTAGAGTTTCCACCTCAACTTGCTAGGAAGGGAATCTTCTCAGAAGTTATTTCCATTTTTCTAGACAAACTTTCCTCGGAAGAACTTCTTCTACTCTAAATGAAAGTATAAAAGATAATAAAATATTTGTGAATTTATTCCGCTCCATCTCCAATCCTTTCCCAAGAAAATCCAAAAGGATAGGCTAGGAAGTGACTAGTCATGATAGAAGATTTTGGAATAAATTCAGCAAATGAATATAGCTACAACATATGTTTGCAGGAAGGAACAAAATATTCTTTTCTTAATAAAAAATCTAGCTAACTTTTCAAGATTCCAATTATTACTTGTATTAAATATTGAAAGAGTTTAAAAGATACCCCCCGACCTAGTCATTATAGTGTTCTAGTAGTTTGTTCTAGTGTTGTTGGTTGTATTTTTTATCTCCCCAACTTCAAATTCCTTCCAATTTTCCAATCGCTATGGGTGAATAAACTAGCATGTGGAAATGATGAACCAAGAAAAGAGAGTTGGTTGGTCTTGTATGACAATAGTGGTTGGAATTTGAGAAAAATGAAAGTAAGGATAGAGAACTGGTTGTCTACACTATGACCTCTCCAAAATTCTATGGTATAACACCTCTAAAATTTATAAATGACCAGCCCATTAAACAACCAAATGAGGAGTTTTGTAAGTTGTTGGAAAATAAGAATTCAAACTTCACATGTCAATTTAGAAAGGACAACTCAATCACTATGGAATAAATCAACCATATATTTTAAACAAAGGTGGTGGAGATAACAAAGACAATTTTAATGAACCTATTCTTGGAAATTTTGATAAAGTAAACTTGTAGAAAAATAAATCGCAATAAAAACACATGTTTAAAAACACAATTTTTTATTTTGCTTTCCGCATTTATAGAATCACCCCTGAAGACTGATCGATGGTTATGCAAGATTCAATTTTCATTCAAAGGAGGTTTTGCAACCATCCCTTAAAAATGACAACGGTTTTTTCAAAGAGGCAGAACAATAAATTTGAAGCCTAAAAACATGGTACATTGATTTTGTTAAGTCCTAATGGATTTACAAGGGAAAATGAGAGGGATTTGGTAACTTTTCATTGTATTGGAATCATATTTGTCATCATTGGATACATGTTTCACTCAATGTTGGATCATGTAATTTTTGGGTGCATATAGGTTCCAAAGCCTAGATCTAGGGGATGTTAGAAGCATCTAACTAAATCCTAGTAGTACTTTTATTAAATAGAGGTTGTTATTAATTTGTAATCATATTGTGACAAGATGACGATGTTTTTTCTAATGTTGTAAAGTTAAATTATAGGAGGTTTCAAGGCCAAAAATAGGGATTATAAGGAAATATTTGATAGATAAATAATATGATTCCATACTCTAATATATACATGACCACATCAAAAAATACAAATATTAAATAACATAAAGGAAAATATAGTTTAACTATAGTTACTTTCTTCAAGACACCATTGGTGCATTAAATTACCCCCAAGTTAGTAGCACCTTATGAGAGAGTTTATGTGAGGGATAAAAAATGAATTGAAGAAGACCTACTCTAATAAAACCTATTGTTGAATACTCCAAAGACTTAAAATTTGGGGAAGACCATGGAAAGTGTATATCCTACTCTTGAATATTCTAAGTACCCAGTGCTCTAAGTGTGAAATCCAAATAATAAAAATAAGAACAATTTGATGGCATCTAAGGCTTTAAGGGTAGATTAGTGAGCAACAAAACATTGAATGAGTGATGATGATGCGTTAAATGAGTGAACTCATTGTAATTATATATAACAATCATGATGGGCATTTACAAGTTTCGCTAGTTGATGGTATCAACCGTAGTTGACATGACTATGAAAAAAATCTCACCTAACAATATCGACCATGGTTGATACAATTATTTTGGAAAAACTACTCATATAACAATATCGTTAGCGAAAATATAAGATCATAAGGATGTCAAATAAAAATTTCAAACTAATGGAGGGAAACTTAGAGGTGCTAAAAGAGTTTACATGTGTAAGGATTATGTGTGTTGAAAGTAGGTATGGGGTGAATATAAGATAATGGTAAGGTGATTTTGTACGGAGGATATAAAGGAAAATTATAGAGGTATGAAAACATGTGAAGCATCATATAACTAGGCTACACATCAATTCTCTTTCATAAGTACCACTATTGATTAGCCAATATAACCAATGAAGGATGCATACAACCATTTATGGTTACTCCCTACTCCTAACAATTTCCTTGGGGACACCACTTTGGGGAAGTCAATGCACTAATGAAGCATGTAAAGAACATAAGTTGGTAAAGTGAAAAATTAGGCGTATACAAAATTCTACTAAAAAACTATGTGTGTACAAACCATTTTGAGGTTTTAGACTATGCATAGAGAAATGATGAACATATTCATGTAATGGATTCCTTATATGCACAATTTCATATTTTAGTGACTTGATTTTTAAAATCTTTGCTTGAATTTTCTTTTTAAAATCATTATGTAATGCTTTAATAAATTCTAGGATATCCTTATAAGAAATGCCATTTCCCATAGCATTTATAGATTTGATAGGTAATTATGGATCAATAATAGGGTTCAACTCTCCTTGTGGTTGATTTATATCATGGACCAAATTAGACAGGTGACCTTGATACTTGATTGTCACTATTGTAATGTTATCTTATATAGGGAAAGATATCATAAGGATGTAGTTATTAGGAGGTGTTGTGGTCGTAATAGGTGTATCAATATATTCATGACTAAAAGGTTTTAATTTTACATCACATGTAAGGAAACATTATCACAAGTATCATATATAACAATTAAATTTGTAACCATATATAAATAAGGATAAGAATCATTCCTATTATGTTCCATTTCAATATAAGGAGACATGTTATAAGAAATAGTTTCTTTTTGCAATTCAAGAGAAGGAGGATATGTAATATAATCATTGGTTTATTTTTGTAACTTATGATGAGGGTGAGAAATAATGGAGTCATATTTTTCCATTTACAACTCAAGAGAAGGGTGAGATAATAAAATCATTTTCTTTTATTTCCATTTTAAGAAAATGATAAAAAATAAAATTGTCAATTAGGTGTGGAGCAACTTAGCCTTATGAGTATGGAAAACTAAAGCTCAAGAGTCTTTATTTTCACTATGCTCACCACTAACATAGGTAAGGGGTTATTCATAGTATTTATTCATATCATTATGAATAGGTATATACACATGGTAACCATAATTAAAGGGAACAACATGATTTAAGTTTGGGTAAGATAAAGTAGAGTCACGACTATGAGGTGGGCTTGGTTGATTCTCCTCTATATGATAACTATAACTATAATGTACAAAACAAGGAGGAGGTTATTCTCACTATAAATATTATCATAATAATTGAATATATACTCATTTCTATGACATTTCTCCTCATACATATATATACTATTATCGTTGGCCATACATGTTGGCTCACTAGTGTTGCTATAAAATAAATGCATAACATGATTTTAAAAAGGTGATTTGGAAGAGGGATCTACCCATGAAGTATTAAGAATAAATTTAATTGGATGCTCATGTATTTCCTCAACCTCAATATTTAAAAAAAAAATAGAATAGAAAAGAATATTGTGACATGTGCAATGAATTTAAATCCTTAATGCATTCTTCAGAGGCAAAAGTGGCCCAAAAATTATAAAAAGAGATGATAGAATACAATGTGAAATCTATGTAGTAAAATACACTCCTAATGACACTTAGGATTTGCAATAGGAAGTCCATGGTGACCCTGAGATGCAATAAGCATATGTAAACCCTAGGGTAAATATGTAAATTCATATTTAGGGTAAAATAATCATAATGAAATTCTAAAAACCATAGAATATGAGAATTGAAACCCTAAAGGGGAAAGAAAGTTAGATTTGATAAATAAATAGGTTCACCAAATGATTTAATCTAATTTATAATATTGAAAGTGTGGAATATCCTAATTAGCGTTAAAATCTAGAGAGTAATGTTCAATCAAATGTTATGATAAATACAATGAAATTCAAATATAACATAACATGTATATGAAATGAAGAATACTTATTCTATTAAGAACATTTCAAACTATAGTAATACACAAAAAGATAGTTTGACTTATATTTATATATGACTCACAAATGTTCTGGGTCTAGATTTAGGGAAAACAAGTAGAAATTGGATTAAACTTGGTTTGTCTTGGATTTTAAACCTTGAAACCTTACTGGATGTTAGTGTTAGGATTATAAATATGTCTTAGGTGTTACTTGCATTTTGGGCACTAGTGTTTGGTGCTACATTTTGACTTCTAGTCATTTGGGTTAATTTTTCATTGATTGTAGATCCTTATTGTACGTCTTTTGTTTATAAAATATTCATGGATGCACTTGTGTGATCAAAATATTGATTCTCCTAAACTATAAATCCATACATACTATTAAATAGCAAAATAAAGTAGTGTGTGGTAGAGTTAGAATATCCTTGGCATCCAATATCATTGTTGATTCTAGCCAAGAAATGCACTACATTTCGCAAATGAGGGGCTCACACTCCATGTAGATATATGTTGGTGAAATAATTTGTCGGGTGGGAAAATTAGTGAAATCTCACCAATAGTGTGCAGGACTAAGTCCCTCTACTTGAATGGGGTATCTCTATTTATTGAAAAAAGTGAATATTTACACTACTATATCAATGTGGGTGGTCTTTCAACTGGGGATCACACATGAGTACTTCCCTACACCTGTGGAAAAGTGTTTGTAGAAACTACAAGGGATGAAAAAGCTTGAGAGAGTGAGGTGTGGAGAGAATAGCAGGGGGGTTTACACAATAAATAGTACAAAAAATTTATTATTTCGAAACCATAATATTATCCATGAATTCAATGAGAGGACATCATGAGAATCAACAAGGAACAAAACACACAACTCACAAAGTCTCAATGCATAATATTAAAAAAGTACATGCTCATGGAGTGTAGTTGAGATGGATCGGAAACATAAACAGGAAATAGAGGAAATTTGATCACTTGTTGCTAGAGAGAATATGAGAGCTATTAAACAATAATAACCATCCTATTGAAGTTAGTAGGCTCTCCCAATTTATAGCTTTACCATGCAAATCTTCATCTACCCCTCACATGCCTCTTCATGTCCTTATTCAACTTGTAAATTTTCATTTTCCTAGGAAATGAGAAAATAAGTCCCCTTTTTATAAATCAAAAGGGAATTTTACATTTCAAAATTAGAGTCTCTTATGTGAATAATACAAAATATAATTATTTCTTACAACAAAGAATTATAAAGGGGGAGAGAAGAGGAGAAATAATGAGAAGAGGAAAGAAGAAATGCTCCAAAGAATGAATAAAGATGCCTCCGCCTTTGATGAAAATCAACTCCAAAGATGTTGAAGATGAAAACTTGATCCATGATGACCCTCCACTATGATTCATTGATGAATAGATTTTATGAAGACCTTTGAACACTTTGCCCCTTTTTAAGACTTTTGAAATGATGAACCTCTCTAACACTACTTCAACACGCTGAGAAGAGGAGTGATGAGCACTTGGAAAGTAGACCACTGAGAAAATAAAAATGTGACTTCCCTCACTGAGACATTACTTCTGATTCTTGAGACACTGTTACATTTTTATGATCAATCATTCACATGAGAAAAAAGGTGTATTTTTCTCACACAAACATGATCATGATTCTACCATTGCTGGAGCATTGATGATGAATGAAACATCAGGCCAAATCCTTCTAATTATGGAGGAAGGGAAGAAGAATTATACAAAAACCAATTCCATCCATATTTTTACTATTAACTCCATGTGTGATGAAGTGAAATAGCCTTTGGGATAGAATTGGCATTTTTCCCATTTTGGCACTTTATGCTCACCACATCAGGGAATGTGGGAACTTTCTTGAAACCTAAGGGAGAAGTTCTTGTGAGTGTCGGGGCCATTAGATAATGTATCAAGGACTATAATGTGATCATTTTGATCTTATCTTGTCTGTTTAATATTTTTTATAATATTCATCATTATTGTCCCATTTTAGCCCATTTTCAACAATCTTGCTAATTTTGGCAATTTTGAGTGTCTCGGACATGGGGGAATGAAATGAGGTGTATGAATGCAAATTTTTCTTAGAATTACTATTTTTAGTAAGTGTTCCCATGGAGGCTTATTAAAAATATAAATTTTTCTTCCCGGTTCTGGATTCAACTGAAGCTAACTTTTTGTTTTTCATTTTAGGCCTTTGGTCCAATTTTTAGAGGATTTCAATCGCTAGATTTGTGTAAATATGAGAAATGAGTATTTTTGGCTGCAAATTTCAAGGTGCTGTAGAAAATGGCATAGGGAATTAATATAGGCATGAAAATTCTCCCCTTAAATGTGTTTTTTCAAGGGATCTACAATCCAAATATCATGGAAATCTAAGCAAGGATTTGTGAGATATGAGCAAAAGTGTGTTTTTTAGCATGAGGCATTTTGGGGAAATTTTAGCAGCATAATAAAAAGGGAGCACAAAATGAGGGGGTTAAAAAAATTAAGAATGAGTGAGAAATGAATAAGTATGAACTTTACACCTTCCCTCACTCATAAACCTAGTTAACCCATCAGTTGACCCACTATGCTTAACCTAGGTTAACTGGAGACTCATGTGTGAAAGAGTTGGGTTAAAAGTTTCGAAATGGATTTGAGATGTACCCATGTCCATTACTACATTTAGTAAGGTAAAAAGAGACATCATCCCATAATGAAAGTGCCAAGGGTGGAAGCAACATGAAAGGGGGACAAAACAAGCCATTAGAGTGAGTGAAAATCAACTACCTAACACTTCATGTTGTTCACTTAAGTGACACAAAAATCCTCCTCCACATGGTGCCACAATTTTTTGTTCCCCATATCCATTTTGGAAAGGGTAAAAAGGGACATCAACCTTCTCAAAATTTTCCATGGGTTAGGTCATCACGAGAAGTGGTTAGGTGGGTTAGGTGAGTGTAAGACATTTTATAACCACCGAGTCATATTTTAAGTGACATAAACCTCCCCTCCACAATGGTGAATTTTTTTTATGTCCCCCATGTCCCTTTTGAATTTGGTAAAATGTAAAAAAGGGATATCATGGGTCTATAAGTGCGCTTTATCCAAAAATAGATGTTTGCCTTCACCAAACATTACTTGAAATAGCCACATAGACACAATTTCTTACCACGAGATCTAGGAGTAGAATTCCCATGGAAAAATTATATGATTTTGAATAAAAATGGATTATGATAACATTAGCACTATTTTCAGGAGACAATTCTTCCTAAAATTTGAAATTTACCAACATTTTTAATTCTGCTCAACCATGTGCGCCGGTGAAAGATACTGCCACTAAAGTTTATGATGATAGAAACAATAACCAACACATTTGATGAAAATAGTTACTCGCATATGTCACATTTTCATTTTATTAAACCTATAAATTTCCATATAACTCTAAGAATATTTAGTTGAATCTCCATCAAGATCAGACATCTTTACTTGTATTGTCGGGCCAAAATCAAAAAATCCACTCCACAAAATTTCTTGGAACATTTTGCATTGTAAATCAGGAATTCTTATCTCTCTAATTAGTATCTAATCATATTTTGATTCATCATGAGGCTCTTAAAACCTTTGAAACATGAAAGGTTGTTTTTTAGGAAAATGCAATCCCCGTCACTGACTAAAAATAACCCGGTTTTGAAGAAGATTTTCCCGAGGCTCCAAAATATTTCCTAAATTTCCCTAATTAACTTCAAGGAACCTTGTATCTCCCCCTAAAAAATTCCATTTTGGTTGTGCCTTGACATTCAGCTTCTGAGGGATGTCCACCACAATGAAAAAACCTGAAAATAGACCTTTTTAGGCCTCCAAGAGCAATTCCTTATGAATGGTTTTGAATGAGTTTGTGAATAACCTCCATACACATGAAACACACTTGAAAATAATTTTATAACATTCCTCTTATCCATTATGAGGGTAACATATTAACTGAGTTTTTTGGAGGACATGTTCACATGGAGCGGGAGAGGGATTTTCAAATGAGGTAAAGGTTGTCTTGACAAATTTTTTTAATTTTTTATGTAAGACATTTTGCATGATAACAATATCATATTGCTCATTTAAGTGTGAATTCAATCTTAAAATCCATTCCCTTGAGTTTTCCCTCATGCATCAACATAAATAGTGGGCATAAATATAAATAGAATTTAACCTTCATGATATATAGAGTGTTGTAATAGAACGTTGAAGTAAAGTACCTAAGTAAAGTGCTTGTAAATAGAAACCATTGAAGTTCACTTTGGTGTATAGGTACATGATAACACTTGATAAGAGATCGGAATACTTTTTAATTGGATTGGGATGCTCTTGAAAGACTTTGGAGTGCTTCATACCTTCTTAGGGCTTGTTTCAAATGATAACAACCAAGTACATGCACATACAAAAAATATTGTCATGGGAGGTGTGAGTGCCTGTCACACAAAATCTGTCCTTCAAGTTTTGAAAACAAAAAAATTAAGCTTGAAATCCTCTTGTGATAACAAATCTCCTCTTCATTGTTTAATTAACACCCCACTTAAAATCCAACCCACCCTCCCCTTAAAATTAAAACCCCTAAAAAATAAACCCATTTTAAAAAATAAATACCCTTAATTTAATTTATTCTTTTTAATTTTTCAAGAAGAAAATATATATGAGAAAAGAGAGGGGGGGTTTTGAACCCTTGATCTTCCCTTTTATCTAATTTTAAAGAAAAATATTTATTACGTAGTTAGATATATAATTCATTACATACACGGGTGAGCGCACATAAAAACCTTATATATGAAGTTAAAAGCATTAAAAATAATAATAGAAATAGAAACAAGTGGAAAATGGTCACATGAGATGATGGAATGGCTAGGAATTTGTTAGGGCACTAAGGTAAGTGAAACATGGAAGCAAGAGGATTTCATATAGGTGCTTGGGATTTTTGGGGTGGTGAAAGCCATGGGTTGGGATAGACGACATGGACACATGTTTCCACCATGGATGGAGGGTAGTGTGTAGTGGGGAGGGACATGAGCAATTAGTTCTATCAACTAGGGGTTAGGTGGTTCAATCAAGGAGGTAATTAAGGTGGTTATCACTTGGGAAACAATGTGTACTGACCCATGTGGGAAAAAATCTTTTTTTATATAAATAATTTTTTTTGTAACTAATTTTTTATTTATTTTTATGTTTTTTAATTAACAAATTCTAAATATGTATAAGGAACCTTCATTTTTTTAATTTAAAAAATAAAAAATGCTAACTATAGTTTGAAGCTTTATTTTTATTTTATTTTTTAATTTAAAAAAATCACAATAAAAATCACTTGATTTTTAGCAATTTTTAGCAAAACCCTCTCTTGATTTGAAAACAAAATTTCACACAAACCAACTAAAAAAACAAAAATGACACACACTAGATTACAAATATGCTCCCACGATTAAAATCTCCCACACATTTCTATAAATCAGAAGAGAGGGAAGATGACCTCAAAAGTGATATGCACTTGATGTTATTCTTCCTGAATTATGAGTTTGGTGGTGAACAAAGTAGAAAATATTTGATACCATTTGAGAATGATGGGAAATTTGACAACACAAGTTTTTCAATCCTTTTTCCACCTCCAGAATCATGCTACTACATATAACCACACACAACTACATATAAAATATTCTCATAAAACTCTCCACAACAAGATTTTATATACAAAATCCCATGAATTAAAATGGGAGAGGGAGGTATTCTATTTTCAAAAATCTTAAGGCCTCATAAATTTGGGTGGCTAGCCTACCTTATTAAATATGGTGGTTAGCCATCATGCGCTAAGTCAAATAACAATTGTGGAGTGAGTGTACAACTTGGATTTTTTAGAAATGAAATTTTTACACTCCAAATGTGACTTATTTATTAAATATAAATATAAAAACTTGGGCAATATTATATCTACCTAAGTAAACTCAAGAATTATAAGATGATTGCACCAATAAACTACATACCAAATATTATTATTCTTCCTTCTTTAAATTCCCATTCTTATAGTTGGGTAAAAAAATTCCCGAGGGATGAATTTGAAGTCTCCCTCTCAAAAATATTCAAAGATAGAAATATTACAGTGATCCTTACTATTTTTGTCTTGATATATCTTTCTTTGTTAGTCTTAACCTTAGTTCTCAACTTCACATGTTTGATTATTGTTTCCCTTATCAATGCATTTTTTAAATACTTTGCAAAATCTTCTCCTTCCTTTAGAAAATTAGAAAATTGGTCTTTTTTACATTATAAATAACATCCCTTCCAATTATTTGAATTCTTCCTCTGTACACCCTTGTTAAGAAAAAATTGATCAAGTTCATCAAGTGCCTAAATTATGAAAATTTGTTCAATATTTCCACCTCAGTTTCCTGCAAGTGTTCTTGCAGTGTCTTCTCAAAATCCGTCTTCTAATTTAATTCTTTGAATATTTTTCTTTATTGAGTATAAAACATGTGGTTGTACTCAAACTTGGTACTCTCTTTAATTTTGGTCTCCAATGGCTCTCCTCTAAGGTTAGTATCTGAATACGCCATCAACGAGATTCTTTCATCATCCTCATCTTGCCTCCTCTTCATTTATTCCTCTTTCCACCTCTATTATTTTTGTTTTATATTTTTTATCCATCTTTTCCTATTGATTTCCTTTCTCATATTTCCTTTATTGTTTCATTAACATTTCTTCTAACAAACAAGTGATTTGCTGAATAGGATCCTCCTTATTAAAAATGAATTTTCTTCAGACTCTTCTTCCCGGATATCTCTTCTCTCCTCTAAACTAATTCATACTTCCATAACACTCATCTTCTTAGGAAAAAAACATATTTTAGTGAATCAATATTCCATTTTGCACCTTTCCTTCAATATAATATCTCCCTAGTTTCTCTTGTCTATCTTTAATCTCTTAAATATTATATTTTATCTCTCTTAAAAAAATTCAATTCAATCAGGAGACCTATATTTCTATTTAAAATTATCTCCGAATTCTACCATTTATTTCAATTTTCTTATTCATTTATTTCATTTAACCTCCTTATAAAAAGTGGATTTTCTTGATTCTCCCTCCTATTTCATCAATATTCCCTTTTTTGTTTCGCTTGTGCCTACTCAATGGCCATGTGGCATCACCAATTATTAAGATTCATTCCTTGCATACCTTCCCTATAATATTTTCCCTTTTATGAACTACATTTTTATCTCCCCCTTCCTTATTCTTCAATTGTGTATTATTTTGTTATGTGTAAAGAAAACTCCTTGTCATTGTATCTTCTAGATATATATGTGTTATTGATGGCCCTATGGTTCATGTATTTTCATACTTAACATTGGAATACTATAACATCATCCATAGTGATTCTAGAAAAATCCAATTCTTGCATACCTTCCCTATAAAATTTTCCCTTTTATGAACTACATGTTTATCTCCCCCTTCCGTATTCTCCAATTTTGTATTATTTTTTCATGTGTAAAAACAAATCCTTTTCATTGTATCTTCTAGATATATGTGGGTTCTTGATGGCCCTATGGTTTATGTAGTTTCATACTTGACATTGGAATACTATAACATCATCCGTAGTGATTCTAGAAAAATCCAAACACAGTTAGACAAAAACTTAGACTTCTAGTGTGAAACTTGTGAAATCCCCACTCAACTTTCCCAGATGGATTTAAAACCTTAGGCCTCATTTTATAATTTCTAAGTGATGTATAATTTTTTACAAATATCACTTTTATATTTTATGGTTCATGTTTACATGTAGGTATATTTCAAAGACATATTATAAAATTGCATGGATCATTTTTCATTTATTTGAGTGAAAGTACAATAAAGATATAAACATAAAGAAAATTATTTTCTTTCTTGACATTTTAAATTTTCCAACCTTGTTCTTGATCTTATTCTATATAATTTGTAGCATTCATACTCCATCTACATCAGGTTCATTTGAAATTTTTTATCATGGACACCAAATCCTTGAGGCACCCACTTCTACATGCTCACCTAGGAAACACATGCCTCATGTGGTGAGTCATTGCGATTATTGAAGCAATCCCTTCATTTCTTGTTTATCTTAGTGGAAATTGATCATTTTTAAACATTCTTCCACTATCTTATTTTTCAGAACCCATGTCCCTTGGTGTTCATGTTCACCCTTTATTTTTGTGAGGATTCTTATAATGCCTCGTTCTTTTTCATTTTTGTTTCCTCAACTTTTTCTTCCTTATGGTCATAAGATTATTGTTTTTTTATTGATTTTAAAATCTCCATTCATATTGCATCTATGCTCGTTGTATCAAAATATAATCTTCTACTAACTAGAACTAATAGATCTACAGAATTTTTGTCTTTTTCTGAACCACCATCTCATTCTTAGAAGAATCCAAATTTCTCTATGTTGGCATGTAGGCCTAATAGGTGTTGTAATTTATGCAAAACCAAATTAATGAAAAATTTAATGTTTAAGGATGATGTCTTGATGATGTATGTGACACTAACATACTGTTTCAGATGTGTTTGAGCTGCTACAGTGGGATTCAGTGGTACATACTTGCTCTTGTAAGCCCATACAGGTGCCTAGGAGGTGTATCTTGATAGTGTGAGCTTCTTGTATGCTTGGGAATAATGTTGGATAACATGATTTGAGGGTGCTTGAGCACTCACAACAATGGTATAATGCATGTACATGTGATTCTCCATGTTACAGGAGCTCATTGGGAGCAGGTACGCTCACTTGGAGGTGTAACAGTGTGGTTTAGATCCATTTGATCTCATGAATGAATGATATAAAGTATATCATGTCATATGAGGTATTTTTGGTCCATTTTCATAATCTTCTTGTTCAGTTCTTGCATTGTTTCAGTTGGTCCTAGCTGCTACTATGAGGATCTGACAAGTAAGCATAGATACACATTTATTACTGGAGAGATTGAGCCATGGAATTGAAATTATGATGATTGGAGATGTTAGAGGGATTAGTGATGATGCTATTAGAAAAAATTAAGGTTCCCATGAAGTGAATTTTACAAGATATGAATGTTTTGGTGAGACAAGGTGAAAAACAATGCAAAATCCAGCTTGAAGTGCAACTTTAGATGTTCATTGTGAATTGTGTTCTTTGCATGGGATCTTGTGGATTTTAGGGATACTTATAAGGTGATTTTAGAAGGTTTCAAAAAATAAATAATGTCAGTTGATTGTCACATTTTTATGAACGAATGTTAAGAAGGCAAAGAGGTCAAAAACCCTAGTTAAACCCTAGCTAGGAGCAATTTGCAAAAGGTGAAGTATATTGACCCAGTTTTGATTGGTAATGAAAATGTGATGAATATATGTTGTATTGTACTCCTTAGAATTTCTAGAAAGGTATGATTTATTTTGTGACCATATGTGGCCCCACATGAAAAATGTTAGTTTCTTAAGAGTTTCAGTTTAAGGCAAAGTTATCCAAATAATGTAATGGCTAATTTGGCATTGTGTGATGAATGTTAGTTTTTCTTGATTTACATGGAGGTTTTAGGACATGTTCATGCAGGTTCATGAGGTTTTGAGGTCCAAACAGGTTGACTGGTCAAAGGGTAGTTTTGGGATCTCAAATAACAGGGTTTAGTGTTTTGGCCATAACTTGAGCTACAGGTGGAGTTTTGGAATGATTCAAGTTGTGTTGGAAAGAATATTTAGAGATATTTATAGTTATATTGTATTGTATCATTATTAGGTAATATTACATGGTTTCCATGGAATTATTTGAGAACAAATGATTTTGGTAGTTCGGGACAGGATCTGTTTTTGTGCAAGTTTGATGTTGGTTGAAGCATGAGATGGATTGGGTGATGCTTTCTATCAACTGGAAATTTAAGAGGGATTAATTTTACATCCAATGAATTTAGAATCTATTTTTAGGTCTTGAATGTTTTTATAATTTATTTTAGGAACTAACCTTGGAAAACATATTTTTTAGCAGATTGATTTGGTGAAGGAAAATCTTGTTGTGGTTTGAATTGAAAGAAGTTTCATGACTTCTAACTTGCTTAGAATTTTTCTACATGTTATTATATTTATTTTTAGTGGTAACATGGCATGTTTTGGTTTAGTATAAGTCATTTGGTGGCACTATGAAATTTCGAGGGTGTTGAAGGGTGAAGGAAACAATTGTTTTGAAGATTGTGAAGGAAACTGGGCCTAGTAAATGAAATAATTTGATTAGTTGATATTAATTGCAACCACGTATGAATTTTTTATTATATTTTAATCATGTATAATGGTTTATGGGTCATGAAAAAGTATGGTATTCATGTTAGGGCAATTTTAAGATTGTGCCCATGGGGTTTTAAGCGATTTTTGGCACATGTAATGAGGTTTTTTTCTAGGCTGAACTATATAGGTCATATGTGACTGTTGTAATTCAAATTTTTGAATGTTATAGAGTTTTTTGGGTCACATTTATTATGAAGGACCGACCTATTTTGGTTTGGAAGGAAGAAAAACATATTTAAGTGTTTGTTTACTTCATTTTTGAACTAGTGCTCTTGGAGGGAAGAAGTATAACCTAGAGGGATATGTTTTGCAGGTATTTGATCATGATTTGAAGGCTGAAGAAGAAAATTACATGTTGAATAATATCATATATCATGAGAGCAAAAGGATAGAGCAAAGAAAGAAGGAGAAAGAGCAAGTTTGATGCCCTAGGGTATGAGCTAGGGTTTGTGAGTTGAATTAGTGATCTCCATCAGTTGTGGCAGAAGCATTATAAGATATCAACATATTTGGGTGGCTGAATTGGTGCATGGTCATATTTATGGGGTTCTAGCCTCTTTGTGTAGGGGGTGATTCACTAAATTAGGGGTTGGTGCTCCTTGTAGGGTTGGTGCTCTACAAAATTAGGGGTTAGTGCTCCTTGTGGGGTTGATGTCTCAATAAATCAGGGGTTGGTTATCCTTACGTAGTTGGTGATACAATAAATTATTTTTCTTTGAGTAATATAAGCAAGTTTTTAGTGGGGTTTCTTCCCCATGAGGGTTTCCCACTTACATATGGCGTTCTTGTGTTGAGTACTTTACTTTATTTCTCTTGTGGATGTTTTTGCATATCTTCATAGGCTCACATGATCATGTATGTTGTATAATCAATATAATGGATGCATATATGATTGGTAAATGAAAATAAAATTATTATAGGATTGAATCACCCCCCTTCTCAGTCCCTTGTGCTTCTAACACTCTATACATTCTCCTTATTCTTCCTTACCCAACACATAATTAACTCCTTCAAGGTGTATGAGATATTTATAATTTGACTAACCTTGAAACCTATGTTTGTCTTAGCCCACCCCTCCTAGTGATCAACCTTCTCATTAAAATTAGTAATCCCCCAACTAGAATATATATGTGGCATATTTGTACTCATACACAACCTCTGATATTGATTTCATAAGACTTGTGCATCCATCTTGTGTAAGGAAATCATGAGGAATTAATCCCAATTAATTCCCTCCTCATGTTATGACAACTATAACTTTGATATTTGAAAATAATTAGAGAAGGTTGCTAAGACCATACAAAACACTCTTGGTAGGTATGCGGAGCATAAATTTTGATTATAGAATTTTTTTTACATGTGAATTTGGATTTCTAGGAGCATTCTCTTCAATTCATTGTCTTCAATTTGTGTGTTTATGCATGTGTACCTTCAACATTTTAATTCTTAACCTATAATTTGCTAGAAAATTAAAAGGGACCACACGTTAGGGTTAGAATTTGAGTGTCTACTGTCCACTATTTAACCCTCCAACAATCAAATCCGATGTAATTGAATGATGAAATGTCGTGACCCGAATCATAAAATATTCCTCTCATGTATCAAAATACGCTTAAGTGGTATATTTATGGACGTGATTTTGTGTGAAATAATCTACAAAAATCATTTTTTATTTATAAATTTTAATTTAAATATGATAATATTGGCATGCATGATGAAAATTAAGCATCAACAATTAGAATGGAAGAATGGAGTGGATGGTTCCATCTAGTTAAATGGGAGGATAGAAAATGGTTGCAAAGATTGTACAATACAATCCTAATAAGGGAATCAAAGACACATAAATATAAGATGGAGGTTCTCCCAAAAAGATGAGGAAGGTATTTCAATAATCATAAGTTGAACAAATTACCAATAGTGCTCAATTTCAATCAAACTAGCTATGCATCGAAAAATGTGTAAAATTGATATGAATCAACATAATTAAAGGCCATGGGACCACTTTAGGATACCATATTTTTTCCCACTTTGAAGTGTATGATTGGTTACGATGGACGTGGTTTTACACGTCAAAGTACAATATGTAAAAGGATATTGTTGTTATGGATCTTTGGAGCTAAGTATGATAATCTATAAAACTTTCATAACTACTTTCCTACATTGGAATGGGTGAGTTAGAAATAATAATTTGTAGATATGGAATTAATTGCAACAATATACTTCATTTTTCCTTAATAAGCAACGGAAGTCTCATGGGTCCGTCATCATCAAAATAGATAACTAGGCAGTGTGGAGACATAACCATATATGTCGTCACATGGCAAGGTTTCATGCTTAAAGTAAATATGTTCATTAGATTGTTGGGAACTTAGGAATTGAATTTAGAATCTTGGGGTCGTCTAGTGACATGCCTTCACTCCCTTAATTTCTATGAATATTGCATATAATGAGTCAAAAAAATTATCAATAGAAAAAATTACACTATAATTTCCCATTAAGATATATAAGTGAAGCAAATGAAACATATGGATATTCAGATCTTGAGAAAAGATGAAAAATTTCCCCAAGGGAAAATGCGATATTGGAAACTTATATGGAACAAGCATGCCAGTTAATATAGCGATATTAATAATAGTGCCAACGTATAAAGTACCTTTAACAACTTAAGTAAAATTAAATTTTATAGCTTTTCCCAAAATTTATGAAGTGAAAATGAAATTAGACACATACCTCATTCTTACCTTTTACTTTTTGTGGAAAATCTTTAGAGAGCATACCATGGAGTGCCACGAAGGATTTCCGACTCACAAACTTGACTGAGTGGAGATATTGCTATGTCAGGGAAAAGGACGAGGCCCGTTGGATATTTTGTTCAAATTTTACTATTTCTAAATTTTTTATGTATGTAGATCTGACATATGGAAGTTTTACCCCAAGTTTGGAAATGTGTGGTCTTGATCGAGTTAGTATGGTACTGGTTGAAATTGTGTGGTATTGGTCAAACAACAAAAATGACCCTTTTGTTCTTATGCTTGTACAATTTGATTTTAAAATCAAGTATTTTTAATTAAACCATTTATTTTAGCTTATATTAATGTGATGTGGGCCTCCTCACACATGTGATAGCTCCATCAAGATGGTGCAAAGAAATGAAGCATTCATAATACATGCATTAAATAAGATTTTTTTTATTTACATTGAATTAAGTATCCACAATACATTTATAATACAATAATAATGACTAATTAATAATTGGAACAACAATATTGAAATATAAAAAGACAAAAACAACATATATTGTATGGGACCTTGTAAAAAACATGTCTAAGTAGAAATCTAAACATGGAAATGTGTAAGTAAAGTTGTGATGATTTATGTCGTGAAAATTAGATCTAGTTAGAGAAGGTTTCTAAGACCGTATAAGCATTCCTAGTAGGTGTTTGGAGCAAAACATTTTCTCTTAGAAAAATGTCTACAATTGAAATATCATATTTTGGGTTAGTTCACCTAGTTTTTTTCTTCACTTCATTATCCTTAGTTTGCATACTGTGACCCTTGAATTTCTCACCTAGAGTGTTAAGGAGAATAAATTAGGAGATTGCATTAGAGTTTGAGTGGCTAGTGTATTGGCTCATCAAGCCTTGTATAACAGAACAATAAAATTGTTGGAATTCTTGAGATCGAAAAATATGTCTCTAATTTCTCAATTGTATGATCAAATTTTAGATGTCTAATAGAAATGCTCATGCGAGAAAGAATTTACAACACTTGTTTATTTAAATGTGACTTTGAATTGAAAATTGAGAATATTAGTACATGATTTCAAACAACTAGAAGCGATAAAAGAGCAGATGGTTCCATTCAATTAAATTGAAATAAAAAAGAATGTAAATATTGTATAATATGGTTATGACAAGAGAATCAAAGATACAAAAAGATAAAGACTCAAATTATGAAGAAATTTGAGAATTATAGATAAACAAATATACAAAACTAACATAAATCAATGTAAAATAAAGACCATCAAACTATTGTAAAATACTTTAAATAACTCCTAAATAATCATTCCAAAGAAAATAAAAATAAGAAATGAAAGATTTTAATGATGCTCACAAGACTAAAAGAGTTTATGGCACCAAAAACTGAAACTAAAGAAGAACTAAAACACCAAATTGGGTGGAGAAAATATATATGATCAATATAATTCGCCGGTAGGCGTCCACCTTTGAAGATGGCTTGGTTGGAAATTGTCAAATTCTGGTGGCTTCAATATTTGTTGTCTTAACTTTAATGTAAGTTGCCAGATTTTAGATATTTTCCTACAATCCTAGATATTTACTATGGTAGATATCCACAAATTTTAGATATTTCCTATAATAATATCTAACAATCTGATTGTAACTACTTTTTTGATTGTATAATCACAAATTTTAGATATTTCCTAAAATAATATCTAACATTATGATTGTATCTACTTTTTGGACTGTATGATCATGTGCTAAAGAAAATATTAAAGCTGCTCTCTTTGTGAATGTTGTGATTTATTTATTTATTTATTGTCCATTAAAGAGGATGACGGGTTCCACCTTTGAAGACGGCTTGGCTGGAAAGTGTCAAATTCCGGTGGCTCCAATATTTGTTGTCTTAACTTTAATGTAAGTTGCCGGATTTTAGATATTTTCCTACAATGCTAGATATTTACTATGGTAGATATCCACAAATTTTAGATATTTCCTATAATAATATCTAACAATTTGATTGTAACTACTTTTTGGATTGTATAATCACAAATTTTAGATATTTCCTATAATAATATCTAACATTCTGATTGTATCTACTTTTTGGACTGTATGATCATGTGCTAAAGAAAATATTAAAGTTGCTCTCTTTGTGAATGTTGTGATTTATCTATTTATTTATTGTCCATTAAAGAGGATGACAGGTTCCCGGTGGCTCCAATATTTGTTGTCTTAACTTTAATGTAAGTTGCCGGATTTTAGATATTCCTAGATATTTACTATAGTAGATATCCACAAATTTTAGATATTTCCTATAATAATATCTAACAATTTGATTATAACTACTTTTTGGATTGTATAATCACAAATTTTAGATATTTCCTATAATAATATCTAACATTATGATTGTATCTACTTTTTGGACTGTATGATCATGTGCTAAAGAAAATGGCTTGGTTGGAAAGTGTCAAATTCCGGTGGCTCCAATATTTGTTGTCTTAACTTTAATGTAAGTTGCCGGATTTTAGATATTTTCCTACAATCCTAGATATTTACTATAGTAGATATCCACAAATTTTAGATATTTCCTATAATAATATCTAACAATCTGATTGTATCTACTTTTTGGATTGTATAATCACAAATTTTAGATATTTCCTATAATAATATCTAACATTCTGATTGTATCTACTTTTTGGACTGTATGATCGTGTGCTAAAGAAAATATTAGAGCTGCTCTCTTTGTGAATGTTGTGATTTATTTATTTATTGTCCATTAAAGAGGATGACGGGTTGTTAAGGTTAGAAAATGTTTCTTATATGACACAATAATAGGAAATATGATTCAATGTTACCCATGAATTGCAATTGAAAAGGATGGAAGAAGGGATCTTGTGACAGCTGGTAAAGATGTGACCCCTCATGTGACCAAGGGCCTATTTCTTCGACAGAAGTGTTTATAGTTGTTTTGTAGTTTACCATCAGCTGACTGGCATTTGTCCGTCACACCGAGTAATAATGAGGAGCATAGGCCAGCTCAAAGATAGAGTGAACTGTTTGGCTTCTTTATTAGTTGGCTAATCTACAAAAATATCATTTGAAAGGAATGTTGTTACACAACAATGACAATGGTCTGTAATGTTTACGAAAGGCCATAACAGATTAAAGGCTATTTGGATGCTTGGTCAACAAGTTAGTGCATGTCAACCCATGCAAATCAATTTAAATTGGAACATTTTGCAATATTCTATGCACCCAAGAAAAGGCTAATTGGGTTTGCAGTGCCAAGCTGGATATGTTGTATGGCAAATCTCTGGGCACTCAACTTGGATTATTGTGATTGTAGTAATTATCCAGAGTTATAAACATTGCCAAATTCAATGAGTTGGAACTTTTATGGTGATCAATTCTGTAAAGAGTTGCCAAAGTCATTTGGAAAGCTGAGAGGATTTTCAAAGCTCCTAGGGAGAACTGCATCAAAACTGGAGTGTCCGTGGGAACGACAAAAACCAGTCTCCCATCGATATATTGGTGATTATTGAAATATTTTGGTGATGCACAATCGGATAAAATGGACAACAGGTGGCGGCAGTATTGAAATAGAGTGGCAAATATACAGGCTTAACCAAGGCCACTAGCACACCCTCGCCAAGCACACCATCAACAACAAAAGCTATTATTCTAAGAAGTAAAACTTTTATATTTGTGATAAGTGCACCTCTAATATTTGCCAATAAAACAAAAAAAACAAATCTGAATATAACACACAATACAAATATTTGTGATACAGGACTACTGCGAGTTTGGGGCGTAAACTATACAAATTTGTATGCTCCATTAGCCCCGCTGCATATTTACATTCCTCTCGGCGTAACTTGTGACTCATGTGCAATTGCTAGTTATTAAGGAATCAAAAAACATCTACCTATTGATCCTTTTGCCCTATGATAGAGATAATTTTATATTATATTATGGGTGGCTACAAATATGTGACGTCAAAAGTAAAGATATTTCAATTATTGAAATGGCACTATTTAATATAATTTTGTATTATATTATGGGTGGCTACAAATATGTGACGTCAAAAGTAAAGATATTTCAATTATTGAAATGGCACTATTTAATAGCTTTTATTTATTGTCCTTGCTAAAGTCCCACGTGATTCCCATATAAAGGCCATGTTTGATTGTCTTCTTTGCGTGGAGAACTTTATCTTTTTGGCGACGTAATTGCTTTTCAATATAAATGATTGAGCACTAATGATTGCACCATATAATTATCTAAGAGTTCGATTTTAAATGATTGTTTATCCTTAATATTAAGATAAGTTCTATTTTGCCCATTTCTTACACTCATCTCACATCAAAGAGTCGGTGTGTTGGAGAATAAAATAGTGTACTTTTGTGGTTAGGTAATAAAAATATAATTTATCATTAAAATGTTAAATGTATAATTTTTTTAATTTTTATTTTGGATGAAAAAGATTTTATATTATATTAATGCAATAAGATATAAGATAACTTTCAATAAAATCTATAAGTTTTTAATTGCACTAAGTTTAATATAATTGAAGTTTTTTAATTTTTTTCATCTAAAGGAGTTGTGTGTTCTTAGTAGTTTATTTATCTTTTGAGTTAAATTACAGGAGGATATAGGAGAGTTATTCATGAAAGATTCTTCCACATGAATACTATTTCGTAAAATATGTGGTTTGATAAAGACTTCAAGAAAGTTTTTTGTGTAGGTTTAGTATAAACATTTAGGAGCCTTCGATATCATTTGGCTTCACAGAGTTGAAGTTTCTAATTTTCTTCTACAAATTACTTTAACATATATTGGTTCAATGTGTCCCAGTACACTTCTCACAAGTAGTGATGCACATTATCTTTCTTATTTCTCCAAAACATTCTTCCACTATGATTTTTTGGCGGAAGACCCAATGCATTGCTACCTGTTGATCATGTTTGATATTGATGATATCCTTTCACTATTTGGAATATTTTATATCTCTAATGATGGTCCAAATTAGTAGAGTTATGGTGATCATGGCTTGCAGATAATTTTCCCTTTTTAAACTGACTTATTTGTGGTCACTTAAATATGGTTGAGGCACCCAAAGATAAAGGGTGAGCCATGCCCATGTGGTGGTGTGTTAGCGAGCATGAGGCATGATTCTTTTCTAATTGATGGGGGTTGTCAAAGCCTAATTATAGGTAGGCGTTCATATGGTGCAATTCCTATAATGGGGTTACCCATTTTCTCAAACAGTTGGATCATGCCGCACTTTCATAACAATGTAAGTTCAACTTTTAGGGAAGTGACAATCATGTCATCAAGGTTCTCCCAAATGAGGTCCTTTCCGAACATTCTCTTGTCAACTTTCATGTATTCTGGGATGACAAGCTATAAGAAGTTCCTCATATTCAATGGTATATGAATGTGCATTTTCTTCTACATTAAGGCATCGTTTGAATCATCACTATGTTTTAGAATGTGGTGCCTATATGCTACGAGTCGGATCACTGGGTGAAACAAAGATATTGCTTGGGTGGCTTCCTTTCTCGGGATGTTTGGAAAACAAGCAATTATATTTTCGAAGTGGGATGATAATGCTCTCGGAAAGGAATAGTCAAGCGTTTCTTCTCTGCTTGAGCTCAACCCATTTGATGTTTACTTATAGTTTAAGATCATTCTTCTTATAAACACAATATTAAGCTTGTGGGTGTATGTGTGACCAAGGGAGCTAAAATTTGTGCCCAAGTTCATTGGCTCAACATTAAGACAAAGCCTCTAAAAAAACATTCAAAGTGTTGCTACCTAATTATTCAATAGAAAAAATTTAAAGTAATGTAAATCCAGTGCAAAGCGCTCATGCTTAGTTTACTGCTCTCTTTGATATTATTGAAGCCTTCTTGAACTTAGATATAAATCAGTTTTTCAATGCTCAAGCTCTTCAAGAGTGCATGGATGTGGTTCCTACATGCTTAGCCCAATGGCTGAAGTTTTGTATGATGTGTGTTTTTCCTTTGAAGAATTGTATGAAGCCCTTATTGATGCAAATGGGGCCTATGGGCTTCACCCTCGTTTGGAGAAATCAAATTGATTCTATTAAATAATTGTTCAGAGGAATAAAACACACAAATAATAACTAGTTCAGAAATAATCGAACACGATATCCAACAATATATACTATATTAAACAAATTACATAATAATAGAGATCGATCGCCAATGATAGAGTCTTACAACTCACAATAATACTTGCATGATACAATCCATTCAACAACCCAATACCAACCCTAGACGTGTTTGAACCGTAAGCTCAAATCCACACTCCGCTCTTTGAGTTCATGTTACTTCCTAAGACAATTGAGCTTCATTTATATAGCCATCTATTTTCACAAACTAGACTCCTAACTAATATGAACTCATAGTCCAAAGGAGTCGGTATAGACCAAAGGACCAATAACACAACTCATTCGGATTTTTCAATGCTTCGTGGCTTTAAATGATTTTTCTACAACATTTCACATCTTTCCAATAACTTTGTAGTCTTTCGCAACCTCAAATAATATTTTGTGGATCCAATTCAACTTCATAGTATTACATGGCCTCCCTTAAGATTGGGTGGTTCTCTTAGTGTTTTGTGGCTTCCTCTATGCTTGTAAGACCTTCAAAAGATTGTGTGGCTTACATAAATACTTTATTTGAAATTGTACAAATTGCACAATAGACAAGACATTAGAAGATGGTGTTGTGCACTCACTGACATTATGTAATAGACTTGTACATAACTCTAACAATCACATAAATGCAACACTAGCACTTCGTGGACCGCTAACAATGTACTTCTTCATTGTGTATCCCACCTGTTACATGAAATGCATAATACAGACACAATTGATTCCACTTATTCAATTATTTTTGGTTAATACATGATCACCAGTGAACCCAGATGTACATGCATCATACACCTTGGGTAAGAAGAAATATGAGCATGGTGTTCACATGCACGGGCTGAGTGGTAAAACCAACCTTTCTTCCCTCTAGCAAGGACTTGGTGTTCTTACTTGCAAATGGGAACTACCCACCTACCAACCACGGGACACAATTCGGTATGAGAACGCCCTCTTCCACCAAAATATGTTTCAAACTTCATGTGTATCAGCTCTTATCAAATGTAAGATAATTTCTTAGCTTTATGTGGCATGCATATTTCCTTCACCACACTTTCTTCCTCTACATAATATCCCTACACACCACCTATAGGTATAAATGTCCCTTTTGGTGCCCCTCAAACCATGTGTTCACCTCCCACATTGGTATGTACTTCTCCCTAGTCATTCCATATTCTCCATTCACCCAATTTCTTTCAATCCTTGCACATGCTCTATCATCACGAGGCACACATGTACATGTTTCATCTTCACTAACCTTGTGCACCATGTGACTCTAATGTTTTTTGTTTCTCTCCTCCTTTAGTGGCTTCAAAATGAGAGTTTTCCTTTCTTTTTTACACACTCACAATATTTTCTCTTTTATCATACAACATCCCTCTATAAAATTTCTAAGGCCTTCCCAATAATACATGGCATGCATCCATCAGTAAAACATCACACAAAACTATATACATGACTAATCTTTAACTATATTTCCCATTATTCCTTCACAAGACCTACTTCTCCTTCCATCAGCTAAGTTACTTTGTAAGGATTTGGATGTGGTTTGTGCTCCAATCCCATCTTCTATGCCATTTGTGCAAATACCAAATTGTCTAAGCTTTCACTATTGACTACCACTTTATAGTATTTCCCCTAGTATTGCACCTTGTGCGGAAAATATGTCACCTCTCATGTGTTCCAACCCAGACTCCTAACTAATTTGAAATCATGGTCCAAATGACCCGATACAAACAAAATGACCCGTTACATGATTCAATCGGCCCTTCTAATAACTTCATGGCTTCAAATGATCTTTCTACAAATTTTCATGGATTTCTATCAACTTCATAGTATTCCGCAACCTCAAATACTATTGTGTGGCTCCAATTCAAATTTTTAGCAATGCATAGATCCCATTAAGATTGTATGGATATCATAGCATTTTACGGCTTTTTGCCAATGTGTATAATACCTCCACCACATTGCAAAGACTCCACTAACATACACAGACAACATAATGAACCAAACATTGTGCATTCGTGTTGCGTACTCACCAACATTACACAATGGAATTATGCATAGCTACAACAATCACATAAATGCAACACTAATACTTTATGGTTTGCCAACAGTGTACTTCTTCACTACGCGGCCCACCAATAACACAAGCTACATAATGCAAACACAACTGACTCTAATTGTTCAATTGTTTTTGGTTGATACAGGATTTCCTACAAACCCATATGTTCCTACATTAATTATGTAGATGGTTAATGATAAAACCCATGGTTTGAATGTTTTTCCTAATAAATTTTACAAATCCACTTGCCATTTCGTGGCTTTGGAATTGCTTAAGATTTACAAGGAAGCTCTTCAAACTAATTCTATAGAAAACATTATCAATCAAGGTAATATTAACTTCACTCCTAAGGCATGAGATCTTGAGTTGATCACAAGTTGGAGGCCCCATCACTTTGTTGAACATGTGCTACATAAGATCCTCACTTAAGATTTCACTCTCCACCTTCATTCTCTTCTTACCACTATTGATAATAAAAGGAAACACAATTCATTTAAAATTATATATTCTTGGCACTATTATTGTAGTGGAGGAATGGAGTGGGCTTGGACTCCCAATGAATGAGATTTGTTTCTCGGGGTTGATTTTGAGAAGGCCTAGGACTATATTGAATGATTGTTCATTCTGGTCACCCCAAAGCATTAGGTTTTGGCATTATTTATTTTTTTCATTAAACCTATTTGCTAAGGCTTTGAATTGTCTCACCATTAAAAGACACAAATCAAAGTGGATTGACATCTTTTGTTTGGTCAAGTAGGGATTCCCTCTTTCTCCTCCCCTATACTTTCTTGAAAATAAGGCCCTTGGTTGGCTTTTAGCTCACAAGCTTGAGTAAGGACTCATCGAGGATCAATCGCCTAAACAAGAAAAGTCATATTCTCAATGACCATGTTCCAAATTATTATTTTCTCCCTTGCTGAGAATGAGACATATGGTGGAGGAAATCTCAATGCTATTGGGAGAGCATAAAGCTAACGCCAAAGTGTCTTAAATTATTTAATTGGAAATGGATTAAGTGAAGAGAGATGTTTATGTTATTGAGTATCCTTTGAAATATTTCTTGCCACTCTTTCACAATATGTTCTTAGGTCCATAAGAATACTTCTTATTGGATAACTAAACCCTTTTATTTCACTATCAAGCTTCATGTTTGCACAAAATTGTTAGCCGCCACTTGTGTCTACTACTTTTGTTGGGGGGTCTCTAGAGCACTTTATGATTGAGTTTCCATACTTTAACAAAATTTATGTGAGTTAATTCCAAGAAAGGTGACGGTTTCATTGAGTTGCATGGGACATTTGTTGCATTTATCTTAACAATAGAAGAATGTGCATCATTAATGTTTATAGAAAGAGTATTTCCCTATGTGTTAAATGGGTTGTGTTGGCTACCAAATGTTTTGAGGCTTGGAAAATTATTCTTAGACATTGAATTTTTGTGTGTGCTCCTTATGGTAAGAAATTTTGGAATGTGTTGCGATTTGACAATTTACTTGTCATTTCTAACATTGTTAATATTGAAGTCATGTTTGTGGCATGTAGCAATTGGAAAGTTTTTGAGTCTATCAAACCTTTTCTCAAGTGGGGTAGAGATGGTTTTGTAATGAATTGTCTTTCAATGACCACAATATATGGCGGTCCACCATAATTGACAATAATGCCACTAGGCAAAAACCAAGAGCTATGAATAATAAGAATATATAAAATAACATGAAGTACAACAAGCATGTACTATAATGTCAAATGCACAAGAAATATAACATCCAAAACATAAACCGAGGTATAAAATAAATGGAGACTTACCTTTGGTCAACTTGTTGGCACATTAATCTCCTCCTTGGCTTGTAACACTTTGTGAGATAAGGTTATAAACAAAGTCAAGATGTTACGGTGAAAGTTTTAGTAGATGGTCAAATTTTGTAACTCTAAAATACTTGGTCTACCTTGTTGGAGTAGGTTTATTCTTGAAATCTTCAAGGCCATTGTGTTCTAATTTGTCTTTCTTGGTGCTATTTAATCTTAACCCTAAATATTGTTTTTCTTCCTAAAGTGGATTTGTGTGTGCAAGTAGAGTAGATGGATTATGTTTGTCTTTGAGAAATGACTAATAGAAACCATAAATATAGAGCAAATTCTTGAAAGTCAAAACTTAATTTTAGTTGATGTTGTCGACTACACCGAAGGCATAGAAGGAAATTCACAAAAAATTGAATGTCGTCAAGCGGACATTGGCTAAAATAGGTTGTGCTATAAGACTTCAATGGCGAGGTTGATGTTGTTGCATGTGTCTTAGGAAGGGTGAGTAAGATAAATTTGTTGATATTATGGTAATATGAATGTAGTAGTAAAGAAGGGACTCCATGACACGTCTCTCACAAAGTGTTACAAGACAAGACGCCCTAGTCCCAGTGTATATGGAAGCATACACTTAAGGAGATCAATACTCTAGCAAGGCTTGGGCAAAAAAAATGTTAGTAAAGTGAAAACAATGTGTATACACATGTATATGAATCTTCACTCCCTCTATCCAACCTTTGACAAGATTTATAGACAACGGGATCTGAATTCTTCAGTCGAGTTTTGGTTCCTTTGCATACACAACATTTGGGAGGCCAAGCTTGCACTGGAGTAGGCTAACTTTTTGTGATGTCTTGTTTTCCAAGGCCTTGCTCTAGGGGGAACAATTGCATCATATGGGTTTTCCTATCTCATATGCCCTTCCTATGATAAGTTAGAGATCTTCATACTGAGTACTTGGATATAGATTCACATTCTCTTTTCCCTTTTGTCCGAATCTTGTCACTAGGTGGATTGCTTTCTTTTAGGAATATACTCAATGGTCAAGGTATATAGCTTTCATTTAGAACTTTTCTAGAGTTTATTTTCTTTTTTAACTTTGGAAATCTAGGAATTCTACCATTTTTAACAATGAAATTTTGTTGTGGCAATTTTAGCTTAATGAAAAGGTCACATGTTGACCTCTATATATCTTCAAATCCAAGGACATGTGAAGAAGGTTGCTCTTCGATTTTGGCACTCACAGGATTCGCTTAAGCATTTGGGGTTATGCCATGTACCACAAGTCACATCCCGCTCGAGCTCCTACTCTATGGCTATCATCTACCTCCTTGACATTGATATAATCATTCTCATATCCACTTGCGCTCAGCTAGTTTCTCTCCTTCGTCTTAGTGAGGAGGATGGACTTTGCTTGCTCCTCATAGAAAAACTTTCACTAGCAGTGTGCCTTCTCAATGGGCATCTCTAGTTACTGAGGTGGTTGGAACTGACTCCACCTAGATAGGGAGAGTTGGTTCCTCTTGCTCTTGTACATAGGCAGGGAAAATGGGAGGCACTTGATCATCCATCGGTGCAACCCTCTACATGGGATGTCGTCCCTTTGAAGTATGATCTGCCTTCTATCCATGGTGTTGATACAATTTATGCTTAGCTAGGTGTGTGATGATTCTTCTTGCTCATGTTCTTTAGTTTTTTGTCGTGGCCATTGTTTGGCCTAGAAACTTTATATTTTGATGGACCGTGACTACTTACCGACCAACTTTTTATTATAAACTATCATATGTACTTTATTTCATTGTTTTTAAAATCTATGAAACTATCATAATGGATTTCCAATTAAAAAATGATAACAATTTGGATGCTCCTTAGGGTGCATAACCAATAGGAAGGCTAGTGAAATACAATGTTTGGTGCTTGGGAGTAGGCTCATATTGATTGGATTTGTCCTTGTAAAAGTCACTAGAATAATTCTAGATGATAACATTGCTCGTCTTAAAGATGAGTATTGGGATCTTGCCCCTGGGTTTTCCCTAGTGATTGGTTGCAGGACCTTGGCAGCCCATAGAACATATAGAGGTTGATAAGTAGCTAATCTAGTAACTAATATGCACCTATGAATGTTATAAAGGTACATGGAAATACATATGCATACATACCCCATTCATCTTTCCATATTTATGAGTTAGAAAAGTTAGAGAGAAAAATTGTTGGTAAACATTGTGTTCAGCAAGAATATGTTATGTTGGTAAAGCTGCGAAATAAATGCAGAATTTGAATTGGAAACCTGCAACCTGCCTTTTATTAGTGCGGGCCTTTACCAAGTTGTATGGTAACAAATGAAAGTCACTGCAATACATTATATATATTTGAATGATTTTTCTTTTGACTTTTTCATTGACGTGGCATGTATGTATGGTTTGTATATATGTAGGCCTCACATACATAGGTGCATCGAGTCACCAGATTAGCCGTTGTGTGATCCTTGGTTAAAGAAAATAGTTCTTGAAAGTGTGACATGAAAGAAGATCAAATGGAAGTGTGTGGTTGTGAAAGGAGCAATGGAAATGAAGGAAAGGCTTACAAAGAAAGATACTCATTCCAAATGATGTTCATAAAAAATGTAGACATGCTGCACTTCCTAGAACTTTCCATGAAAGAGGACCACGTTGATCCACCCACCTCAAGAATAATCTCCGTGGAAGTTCAAGGTGATTCTCCCATATGGCCTTCAAGGACCTGAATGGGTTGATGCAAGTGCCTCGTGAAATAGAGGAATATTGTTTGGGGTTGTGATTTGACCAGGGATGACTACGGCTATAGGAAACACGGGAAGGAATGGCACAAGGACAAGAATAAGGAACTGTTACAGACAAACAGCAACTAATGAAATTCGAACATTCACCTATGGTTTAAGAAAGAACCATGAAAACCTTGCGGAGAGGAATCAGAATGAGAAGAGCAGCAATATGAATTGCTTAGTGAGAGAATTATGAGATCTAGTGGGATGTGCGCTAATGATGAAGAAAGAAGGTTATGTTAAATCAAATGAAATATCTTTTTCTATTGAGGAATAAGCATCCCAGTTCTGGCGCTCCAAAGTCACCCGAAACTCAACCCAATCTCATCTCTTATGTGTCAAGCCTTTGCATGCAGAAAGAATTGATAATGGGCTTTTTGTGAACCAAACAACTTCACCAATGAACCAGCAACCACTTGACAACAAATGGAGCATTGAAATCAAATTGGAATAACAAAATCATTTACCTTTAAATGGTTTGGATCCTAGCACAGTGGTGACTTGCAGCAAACTGTTTGTGATTTGGTTTACCTTTTAGATTCAGCTTAACATAAATACAAGATTGGGTTGTAATTGTGTTAATCCCACATTAGTAATAATTGTGAGACGAGTGATTTCTAGGACACTAATCTCCAAAAGCTTTGCCAATGGAGAAATATGTTAGATGGTGAGAAGCACAAATCGATGGATTACATTCAACGTTATGCCCCCATCAACCACCCCTCCCAACAAATGCTTACGGTGATTGTGTGCTAAGCAGGTCCCCTTGCCTTGTGATTATTACCAAATATACATGAAGAAAATTGTCTTTACATTAATGGTTTCTCATGGTGGTGATATACACAATTAAATTTCCCTATAAAACCACAATGTTTAGAGCTGCAATGATAGAAACAAACTATAAAACCAGATAGTAAAGATAGTAATAATGAATGGACTGACAATATCATCCAATAAGCACTAATAAGATCAGAAAACTGAAACCTCAAGGACTGGTGCAAACACTAACAACCCAAAAATGGCTTTTGCTAGACAAAGATGAACATGATGACTCCTCATGACATTGATCCTAAGATATAGAACAAGAAACAAAAATCAAAATCTAGCAAAGTAGAAAGCAAATGAAAAGGAAAATAAGACTTAGTTTAGTAGGTTGAGATGAAAGCAATTTATTCTAGAACAGAAAATCTGCAGCCAATCTATAGCAAACCAACAAAAAAACTTGCAACAAGTCAAAATTGGATCTAAAGAAATTCTACTGACTAGGCAGAATTTGATTTATCAATTGCAAGGACCAAAGAAGTAAGAAAACTTCTGAACTGAAAACAAAGTTGCCAGGAAGTTTAGGGTACAACTGGCGTACATTGACAGGGCGGGGTATCCTCAGCTTCAAAATACTCTTTCAGTAGAATACGAATTGCATGACCTCAGTTGGGGTAGCAATGAAGCTAGGCAATCTCAAAACGACCTTGACTGAGATAGCAGTGATGAGTGCAACTGTGGTGGCAAGAGAACTCCAATTCTAGTGATTCAAATGTCATTAGTTGCAAATGAGAGTTAAGAGACTCATATTTGTAACATTCGGGGACCTCTCGACAAAGAGATATGGGCAAGCCTAGGACAACATAAGGGACAAAGTTGGTACCGTACATTGCTGTCATGACTGTTTTCAGAATTAAATGCCCACTGGTTTTGTGATGATACCACCAGAAATCAGGCAACACCAGCTGGGGAAGTTGTAAAACCAGTGGTGATGTCAAAGATGCAGTTGATAGTAAGGTGACTCAAGCAGTGACTGGAGCAAAGCAAATAAGACTAGAATTGGGTAAAGACTTATCTAACCAAATTTGGAATGGTTTCTGACATTGTCACTTATGCAATCAACAAGGTAAATGACTTTTAAGGGGAAAAAAAGAGGAGATGCTTTTTTCTTTCTAGTTGTGTGAAACCGGCCTTAAAGAATGCCAAATATAGGACTGCCGAATGAAATTTTAGGAGCATCCAGTAATACCCATGGAGTCCCCTGGAACTGGGTGTCAAAATAATGGAAATACATGGACCTAAGCCCACACCGATTTGCCTTAATATTTTACATCCAAAGGATTTGTGGCAAGCCATGGACAACGACGAATTTCACTCTAACTCTTGAGCACCTTGTAGTAGCCATAGGGATATCTGGAGGCAGGAGTCAAACTTTTGGCAATGAAAGGGCCTAAGACCACGCTATGTGTTACTGTGAAGAGGAGTTACGGGTTGAGCATAATCAGTTAAGGAGCCAGCCCCATATTCACTAAGAGTTGTGCCCAAATATTTACACTTGGAGTTACGGGTTGAGCATAATCAGTTAACGAGCCAGCCCCATGTTCACCAAGAGCTGTGCCCAAATATTTACACTAAGTTGCAATGATGACCTGACTTACGTGGCTACACCCCATTAGACTCATTACTTATATCCTGTAGATGTGAGCACCTTTAGGTGAACCAGTAGAGAAGGTGATGCGTGCATCCCAAGAGAACTCTAGCAAAATAGAAGCATCTACATAAGTCAAATGGTTCTCTAAACGTAATAGTGCTTCCTCCTTGGAGATTATAATTACTTGCCAATGCAGTTTCTCCATGGATTTAGTTTGTGACTTGACGGTTGACCCTGAGTGTAATGAAATGCAAATGATCCTCCCTTAGCTGAGGAACATTCCCAATTTGGCCACCAAAACACACGCACATATTTAGGGTTGTAAGAAGGATCATTTCTAATCTATTTGTATTTAATTGTTATATTATTACATCTCCAGTATATATCACCCAAGGCTTCAAATATTTAGATTTGGAGGGCCCTGATCTACACATCATTGTACACAACTTACCTTGGGCACAATCCATTCATTACAGTCCATGTGTCATAGTCAGATTGTGTTTCTTGGGAAGTGACCTTCTAAGTGCACCCAAGCTGTAACTTCCTCATCATGTTCCTCTTGGATTTTTAGGTAGGTCGCCTCTAGTTGGTATCAGTAAAGGTTCTAATTTTCACAAGAAAAATGACTTGAATAAGAAAGTATGCCTTAGAAATAAAGAATTGATCTTCTATAGTCATAAGAACAATCCCAAGGCTAGAACTAAGATGCATCCATCTTTTTTATTCACACCCGGAACAGATCCACAGCTGGCCTTTTTTACACAAATAGAACAACAATGATTAGGACTCAGGAGGGGAGAGTAGAGCAAGAAGACTACATGACCCACAGCTAATTTAGCTGATGTTAGTAGGTACAAGCATGTCCAAGATTAAAGCCCTTAAATTAATATGTAGACCTTTATAAAACATGCTAGGTGCTCTATAAAAGTGAGTCCTGCACAAGATTCAGTCTTAAGACTGTACAGGGAAATACAAAGTCTTAATGATGCCCTAAAGGCTAACACAGAGTTTACAATCAAATACTCCTATTTGTTTCAAGAATGGCACTAGGAATGAGATTTCATCAAATACACTTTTACAAAAAATACTTAGGCCAACAACTACTAAAGAAAATGGAAATGACACAAAGACCAGCTCGAAGAGAGAATTTAAAATGGTACTGATTTTGGCAATCCAGCTGGATGCCAAAAAATAGATAGAACAATTCAAAAAGACAAAAGAAGCCTTTAAGCCAAGCCCATCAATGCCTAAGCATGATCTGCAACAAGACATGGCAATAGGAGGAGAGTGGACTAGAAGAAATGCTCTAATATCAAAATCAAAGCTGTACAATGTTATTAGTCCAATCATGCCATGTGGCCTAGCAGTAAGTTGGAATGCTTGTAGCCATTTTACAGTTGCAACTTTCCACATTCCAAAAAGAGCACATTTTCAAATGCAAAGAACTAATATTTAATTCATTTTGTTACTCAACTAAAAGGTTTAAATGTTATAAGCAGTTTTTCCAAACAGTATTTTCAATGTTTGACCAATACATGCTGCCATTTCACCTATTAGGCAATTACATCACTTAAGAATGGAGACTAGCGCAAACATTATTTGCCAAGCTGTTCAAGAGGAAAAATGAATGTTACAAGATTCTTTGGTGTTGCTGGTCTAAGAATATGTCAAAAGGACCAAACCACTTTTATATCAAAATCAAGGGTGGCCAAAAATTGGAATGAATAACAGCTAATAGTTTTAAACATAGAACTGTAAATGCCAATATATTATCAATGTGGCATGAAGCATCAGTTCTTCCTCAAATTCTATCTGCTTCCCATCTGTTCAATCTTTTAGACTTGTGCACCACCTCATGTCCTATGAATGAGTACTGATAACATACATGGCAGTATGACTTATAAACAGATGAAATCCAAATGGTGCTCATTGCAATATCTGCTTGATCATGATCACAGCTGCCATGGAAACTTTAGATGGAGCTGCTTGCTTGTTTCAATTCCCAACCAAAACAGTACCATCTGGATGCCGTTCTACATTTGATTTGTGATTTTCTTTACTTTCTTCTTAGCATAAATTAGAGTCCTCCTAAACTTAGATAAATTAATAATCACATCCTGGGATTCCAAGTAGACTTGTTTGGTTGCTTCCCACCCCTTTTTTACTACTGCTTTTGGGTTTTTCAAGACTAAATCGTTTCTATCATATTTTCTGCTTAAAGTACTCTCTTGTATATCTATATTGTAGCCCATGTAATGAATGCCCATTCTTTCTGCAGGCTCACCAAAATAAGTTTGAGCAGCCCAATCAGTCCCAAGAGGAATGACTTGAATGAACACGGATCCAGGACGCATGAAGAGTAAATGAGTCAATGCCGCACCATGAACACCAAGCAGCACATGGCTGAAGTTAAGAAGCCTGTAAGTTGTCTTCAATTCAGTAGTTCGCAGTGGCTTCCATATCGTGACATTAAACCCAATTTGTTCAGCTAATTCGACAACCTCATTCAAATTCAAGATCATTCTGCTACCTACACGAACAAGTACCACAAGGCGGGGCTTATTGTCTGCCTCTGTACTTTTGTCAGGAACAAACCAGTGAGGTGTATAAGCATGATTAAGTAAAGCTCTGAAGTCCAGTATGCTTTTGTTTTGGAACATCAACGTGGAATCAACCATTAGTTCACCATGGATAAACAAGCCAGCAGTAACCTCTGGAAAACAGTGCACTTTTGTTTCATTTTCAAAGTTGATTACTCTGTATTGAGTTAGCTGTTTCAAAACCTCATCATATTTGGTTAGCCACCAGTTATGAAAGTCAACAATAACAAACACAACCTCCTTCTCTAAATGTTGAGATGTTATGTACAGAGGTATAATCCCATCATTAAACTCATGATACAGGTTTCCAGTATATCCTCCTGTTGTAAAAACTATAGCAGGCACATTGTGTACAACATCACACAGATTGGAATTATTTGGGAACATTACACTCTTCATAGTCACCTCATGCACAATATCCATAACGCTCCTTTCCCACTTCCGAGTATAAGGCCTGATCTTCTCCTCTACACCAGAGTTATGCTTGTCTTGAGCATCGAGTAAGAACATGCCAGAGCTTGCATGCATTTGAACATGCCCAAAAATAGTGCATATATCTGTACGATATTGAGATCGGTCACAGACTATTCCTTCACCATCTTTGTAAGATCCTGGAAGCTTAGCATATACTGTACTTGTTTGCTCTAGTCTTTTGTTCCCTGCATTAAAGATAACACGGCAATTAGAACATTATCATCCACTATACCACGAGGAAAAAGTAAGGAATTTCTGTCAAATGCAAACAAAAAACTCTGATATGAGTAGATGAGAAGGCTTGGAAGACTTCTTGGGCATCCTAAAAAGACACCAAACTGCTCAGGATGGAATGCACAGACTTGTAATCTCCAAAATCGTATATGTTTGTGTACAGCAAGAAAATGCAGGCTTAAGCCTTATTAATGTTTTCTCTCACCTAATCCATCTCCCCAAGGGTAAAGAGAATGGAGATCATGATGTATAAAACTGTAACTAATTTCTTCAAACTGACAGGATAACAATTTTACAAATGTAACTACCCTCTTGTTTGTTGAGTTGATTTACTGTGGACAGAATAAGGTGTTACTCAGTCTCATCTCTAGTAATCTTAGGTTAGATAGCTTGGGAAATTGCAAAATCATGTATCATACATTTGATTCTAATGATATGTACTCAGTATACAAGGCTCAACTGCCAAGGTACTCATTAAATGCATGCCTTCACAGGTAACCTGTTTTACTAAAAATATTAAGATAAGAAACCATGTTCTCTGCCTGAATGGCGCTTGTATAGAAAATTCACTATCTTAGTGTTTTTCAATAGATAAAGATGATCCAGAAAAACTAAATGTGAGATTGAAAAATATTTGATTCCTGGCTGCTTAATACTATGAGCAGACATCATTTTTATATTCAAGGTCAAGAAGATCAAGATAGCTTATATGGTCCTTGAATAGTTATTAACTAATTCCATTTGGAGCACAAAATCTTGTCTTGAGGGTGAGCAAGAACAAGCCGTAACAACAGTGATATATGTAAAAGGGAGATCTACTCAATACTTGAAGCAAGCAAAGCTGAATAACCTCTTTATTGTCAATTGACTACATTCCATCAATCTTCTTGAGCTAAATTCGCAAATTATTTTTTTATGAAACCCTTACTTTACTCTGTGTATTTCCCTGATATTCATAGAAATAACAACATCATGTAACATCAAAGAATGAATTTGTATCTCGGTATGGTAAACAGGGACAGAAACTCTGAAACAGCAACATCAATGTCAGTCCTGATTGGTTTCAAGGGTGGTTAAGCTTTCAAATCTCATGGGAGATTAGACACGGACTTACTGGAAAATGGAATGTTATTCAAGACATAACCATCAGATCTAAAGTTCATGTGCAAATCAATGCTGCAGGTTGCTACAAGTACTGTTGTTATTTCTGTGACTCAGCTAATGAATAAACATAAGCCACTTTTGCTTCAAAGAGATGGGGCATTAATATTGAATGAAGTCCCGCCATGGGAATATTGCACATGTACCTCACAGCTTTCAATTCACAAAGCATGACAACCACAGGGCAAGGGTACCCACAAAGCAAGACAGCACGGTAAGCGATGTTAGTAACCAAACAGAGAAATTAAGTGGAAAAATAAAATGGAAATAGTGAAATAAGAACTAGCTCCTATTACAAATGCTAGCAACCTAGAAAAAGGAGTGCTCTTCAATCCTTTTGAATTTTCACATTGTACAACAAAGTTTCTGTTGAGGGCATGCAATGCCCTGTGCCCTGCACTCCAAACATAAGATAACTGTGAACAACTGAATTTAGGAAGAATTAATTCATGAAAATATCTCAGTGAACTATGTAACTCAATAATAAAGTTTAGGCTATAGGGCCTCCAGTAAAGATTTCTGTAACATTTTATTCTGAAGCGGCATGTAGTATGAGAAGAGTTACCTAGATTAAAGGTTTATTCAACAAGAATATTTGGCAAAAAAACTCAATGAATAAGGGGACTTGATTGCAAATGTCATAATATAATAGATCCATTATTGAAAGTTGTTATTACTTTGTAATGAGGCACCATGTGTCGTGAGAACAACAGTAACCACACTTTTTCAGTTTCGACAACAAGTGTAGACAAGGTTTAGGACATCACAAGTTGTACAGTAGCTCAGCCAATCTTAACCCTCAAACTTTGTTTGGATAGAACTCCTGCACCATGTAGCCAACCCCCTTTCACAAATTTAAAAGTACACAACATAGCCATGTCTGATCTATGGGACCTCAACACAATAAACTATTTTGACTATTACTACCCTCAAACAGACTTAAGAACACAATGCATAAAAGTAAAACACAGTTAAAGTCAAGTGCTATGCAAACTTAGAGTGGATTAGTTTCATCTTCAATCCAAATAAATTAAGCTAAACCAAAAAGAATAGTCTCTTCGATACACCCAATAGGACGAGGAATTCATCCTAGCATCCAGCCTAAACCCAAAAGTGAAATTTAAAGGTCACACTGTTTGCAAACTCTATAATATTCCCCTTCCAAAAAGACATTGAAACTCTGGTGTTTTTTCACAAAAAAACATGTTTCTTACCATAATCAATAATCATATTCAAATTTACAAGGCAATAAGGGTACAATAACATATTTGCAATCTTGTTTTTGGCATCTAGAAGTGCCTAGAGAAGAATATTGTATAGAGAACCAATAGCAATCAGATTGAATTTCGAACAAAGATATCTGTATCAGATTGTTCATAGAAACCACCATGGAAAACTATGGGATATAGTATACTAAACTGAATAAGTAATTATTGTACTATCATGGAACCAAAAAAATGTTCAATAGTACATCTATTGATAGGAAAAAACACAAACATTTTAATCACCACACCCACTGATTATATACAAATTTACAAGACAATGAGCGTTAGACAACATTTCTTTCCGATTTTACTTTAACATCTGAATCTACCCAAAGAAGGAGTATCATCACACCCACCAGTCACATCAAAATCTGAATCGTATTGAGATTTTGAAAACAGTTTTTTTTAATGAAGAGGATGGGTATAGGCCCACTTACTCTGAGATTGCTAGTGCAGAGCAACATACTTTTAAAATAGGAAAACAAATACAAAACACAATACGATGAGAAACATAACAAGTACCTTGGATGTCACTCTCTTCTTGGAAACCATTAACACCTCCAATAAAAAACAAGTGTCTCTTTCAAAAATCCATCCCTTTTACTTTAAAAACGCTCTTCTTTACTTGGGCCATGGATTCGCTGGCCAGACCTTATTCTCCATATTGACTAGTCAGCAGTATGAATTTTCCAACTTTAGCAGCATATGGGGCCATAACATCATGTTACTCATCTCTAAATCATCCATATCGAAAACAACGCATTTCTCTTAACACCTATTTTGGTAAATGGCAGATCATTAGTAGGTAATTGGGAATCTGCTTTGAATTTGTTGTATTCCCAGCAGTAACCACGTGAGCCTTTTGAATATGTGTTAAAATGTGACTTACAAGTTACATCTCTGTCCCCTGTCCCCTTCAAAGAAGGATCTGATAAGTATATCAAGAAATTTTCGTTTGTTTTGAGGGGCATAGATTGCATTAAATATTGGTCTGGTTAACTAGATTTCTTGCCCCAATTTGCCCGATGTTCATGAGGGAAGTTCGAGGGAGGGAGGATAAAACTCCCCTAAAAACGTTAACCGCAAGAGTTTTTAATCATACCTTGAAAATGTGGTACGGGGCTAGGGTTGGCTTCCCTTTTGGACCCCTCTCCTTCCTACCCCATCTCAGTACAATAATCTACCAAGAGAGCTATGAGGGAAAGTGGAGGGAATAAAATAAATAAAAAGAATTATAAGACATTGGTTCAATACAAAAAAGAAACCTATATGAATAGAAGGAGGTCGGAATTAATTGCTCTCGGAAAACACGATCCCAAAGGATTTTGGAGGGAGTTGCAACAAAAGAAAACACACATCGAAAACAATATCACAGAAGCACATTGGTTAGAATATGCGAAGCTTTTATACGTGCGGTCTCTTCAACGGGATAGCCCTGCCATCCTCCAGACTTCAGTCGAGCTATTCTCAGAAGACGACATCAAATACAACATTCAAAATCTAGCAAATGGAAAAGCACAAGATGTTGATGGGTTACAAGCTGAATTTTTAAAGTGGGGGGTCGAGGTGCTTGCTCCACATATCAGAACAATCTTCAATAATGTAAATCAAGTAGGGTTCCCAATAGAATGGACGACCAGTGTGGTTATTCCTCTATTTAAAAGTGGGGATGTCAATAACCCTTCTAACTACCGCACCATTATGATCAATCCTATGTTTGGTAAGTTGTTTGGGGGCATGATAGAGCGCCGAATCAGCAGTTGGGCAGAAAGAGAGGGTAAAATAGCAAAAGGACAGGCAGGCTTCCGACCTAAACATTCAACCATTGATCATTGCATAACTCTTATGCATTTGATTGAAAAAGTTTGGGATTCACAAGGTGAGGAAGCTTTTTGTTGTTTTGTTGACTTTAAAAAAGCGTTTGACATGGTCCCTTGTGACAAACTTTGGAACAAGATGGAACAACTTGGGATTCTAGACGAGTTTAGAGCTGCAGTGCATAGGCTTTATGAGCAGGTCAGAGCTAAAATCAGAACTAGAGAAGGCATGTCGGAATGTTTTGGTAGTGACATTGGTGTCAAACAAGGTTGCCCTCTTTCTCCCACTTTGTTTGGTTTATACATTGACAAGCTTGAAGAATGGTTACACTATATCGAGGGAGGGGGTGTTCAGTTGGCGGAATATGTGGTGAAGTTGCTCTTATATGCTGATGACCTTATCTTAATATCAACAACAGCTCAAGGTTTGAGAGAGCATCTAAAAGCTGTAGAACTGTTTTGCCAGGAAGTCGGGATGCAAGTGAACATCGAAAAAACAAAAATCATGATTTTTTCTCTAAAAAGGAAAGGGACGCACACTAACTTTCTTTTTGAAGGGAGGCCATTAGAAATTCTTACAAAATATAAATATCTGGGGATTGATTTTCACCACAAAATGAGCTGGGAAACATGCAGAGCAAAAAGAATTCAAGGAGGTTGGAAAGCATCATACTTGCTCCAAAATAGATGTAGGAAAGCTGAGCTTTGGGGCTGGAATACTAAGAAAACCCTCTTTGGTCTGTTGGTCACTTCGGTGGCCCTTTATGGGTGTGAATTCTGGGGAAGTAATATGTCAAAGCATGGATGGAGACAGGTAGAAAGAATCCAAAAGCATTTAATCACAAGCACTCTCAAAGTTAAATCAATGGTTCCTTATGAGATTTTACTAGCTGAAGCGGATATCTTACCAATGGAAGCTTCGGCAATCACTCGGCTAATAAGCTATTTGAAAAAAGTGGAAAGCATGGACAATCATCGTTGGCCCAAAATGGTTATAGAGGATAACCTAGAGCGCAGAAAGAAAACTTGGATGAAGCAGAACACCACAAGGATGGAGAAGTGGGGCATCCACTTCCAGGAGTGCCCTAACAACAATAGGGAAATAAAAAATTATGTGGTGGAGAAGTTTAGGAAAATCATGTGGACAAAAAATATTGGTCGTAAGAAAGCACACTATATCAAATATTTCAACCCCACTTGGGCTCACAATAACAAAGCTTACTTAAGGGTGGATATCAAAGGTAAGGCTAGGATTATTTTGGCTCATTCGAGGACCGGGTCACATCATCTTCGCTGTGAAACGAGCAGATGGACTATTCCCAAAGAAGAGTGGGAAAGGAGAACTTATATTTTCTGCAGTATAGGGGTTGTTGAAACAAAATGGCACTTCATCATGGAATGCTCAGCGTATGATGACATCCGCTTCCAGTACGAAAATGACTTACAAGCGGACAACCTAGATGAGTTATTTGAGGAAGCAAAGCTTCAAAGGATTGTTGGTTTTGTGCTCAAGATTCACAGTAGGCGAGAGGATTTGGAAAAAAACTTGGTTTCAGCTTAATGTTTCTGCTTTTTTTTTGGTCCCTATGACTCTTCAGTCACGTGGACATCATTAAAATCTTTCATTTCATTTCATTTCAGTTTGGGTTGTTGGGGAAGATAGAATTTGGGGAAGGTGGACCGTATGTATGTGTTTATAGTGATATTTATGGATTTCAACTACAAATATTTATTGATTGTAATTATTTGGATATACGTCCCCATTGTATTAGTAGGTTTGTCATTATCAATTTTTGTATTTTTGTGTTGTTCGTTTTGTTATCATTGTTAAAAAAATCTACAATGTAATTCAATTTATGTATTATGTATATGACAATGTATGAAATGGGCATTGAAGTGTAGAAGGGACAATGTGGGCGCATATATTTCCGTCGTTTCCACACATGTATTTTAAATGAACCAAAATACACTCCACTTTCTTGCTATGTGGAACTATTCCATTTGAAAATTTATTGGGAATACAAAAACGTCAGAAAATAGTTAGAAAGTTGGTAAGTCTTGGGTGAGTTTAGGTAGTAATATTTTTTGTTTCTGTGCTTACAAGGATAGGGTCACTTGTGTTTTGAGCGTGATGAGAACCCATTCTCCCCCTTCATCTGTGTCCTTCAATTTTATGTCTCTCGTGGAGTAGTTGGCAATATAAATGTATGTATTTATAATAATATTTAATCATTTATAATAAATATAGAATGTATACTTTAATTGTTTGAACACACATTTAGTGTGTTGGTGGTTTGTGGTAACTAATCTTTACACATTTCTAAATATTATTATGTTTAAAGGCATTCTTATAATGCCAACCAAGTAATGTAGTTGTGTGAGTTGTTCCTTTCTATTCTCAATATTAAATACAATGTCCATTTGACTAAAGACGTCCATTTAATCGTCACTTAAATGTTTTTTCCTTTTTTTTGGAGAGTCAACTATAAAATTAATATTTTGGCCATATGGTAATGTTTGGGCCCATTTTTTCCAAATTAAGTTTTCCTGAGACTAGTAGAATGGTACAACAAAAATGATGTCATTTCCCACAAAGAAGTTGGAAATCGACAAAGAATATAATGAAGTTACTAATCAATGCTACGTGTGATAAAAACAAGATAAGAACTTTCAAATTGATATTTATCGGTACATTTCCTATATGTATATGTACACACTTATATAGGTACATATACACATGTATACATACATATGTGTATATATGTATGTATCTATATAGGTACACACATGTATACATACAAATATGTGTGTAGATGTATGTATGTATAGATGCACACACACATATGTCTATGTGTTTTATATGTATGTATATATGTGTGTGTGCTCACGCACGTGCACGCACATGCATATATTTGTTTTTTATTTTAAAATAATTATACCATACTAGCTTAGATATCTTAGATATATCTATCTAAAATACATCAAGAGATATCAATCTTGAGGCAATTATCTAACATATGTGACAAATCTAATATTGGTGCATTAAGATTGATATCTCTTGGTATGTTTTAGATAGAACCGTATTTAAGATATCTATGTTGGTGTATCATTATTCCTAGCGATGGGGTCGAGGTATATATCATTCATTGGATGTAATAATTCCATTTTTTATGCGGAAGGCATTTTTACAATGGGAAACCCAAGGGGCCTTATGATAATGCACAATTGATATCAACAGTTGTGGGTAAATTTTGTATGTGATCGTTGATCAATTAAATCACAACCACTCCTGTCATTTCCTTTGTACCAATTTTTAAATTATGTGATGGGCATATTGGTTATTTTTGTTACGGGCTTGATATCATTTCGTAGAGATCTGGGTCTGGATTGTCATCGACCTTTTGCACTGAGAAATAGGAAGGTTGTGTCAATGACATTGTACCGGACGATTTGGAACGCGGTGTGTTGGAAGTATAATGGACTGAGAGGGGAGGTGAATCAATCCTACAAAACTTTCATTTTAATTACCATCCATATTCATTATCATTCATACAATCATTAATTGAACCATGAACCATATGTGTGTTTACTTAAGCATATAAACAACCATACACAAGATCAAGAGCAATAGAGTACACAAGACACCAAATTTAATTGGGAAACCCTCATGGGGAAGAAAACCCACTGAAACATAAACATTATATTGACATGTTTCAAATTTAGTGAGGGTACCAACCCCACAAGGAGCACCAAGCCACTAATTTAGTAGAGCAACAACCCTACAAGGAACTCCAACCCCTAATTTAGTGAGGCACCCACTCCACAAGGAGGCTACAAACCCCTAAGATGACAAAGCACCAAATCTAGCCACTTGCATATGATTAATATCTTATTTTTTCTTTCTTCGATAACCGATGGAGATCACTTATTCATCTCACAAACTCTTGCTCAAATCCTAGATCTTCAATCTTGAACAATCATCTTCTTTCTTAGCTGTGTCTTTGCTCTAAACACTATATCTCATGACTTCAATCAAGTACTCAAAATATAATTCTCTTATTTAACCTTCAAATCATCCATATATAGTTGCAAATCAGTCTCCTACATGGGTCACACTTTTTTCCTCCAAGAGCACTCTCTCTCAACTAGTTCAAAAATTGAACCCAAACACACCACTTTTATAGGCTTTTCTTTCCTTATAACTCACCATAGGATGCCAATCATACACCTTTGGCACAAAAAACCAATTCATCATTAATTACAATCCCATAACTTTGAATCATTAACAATGGTCATATAGTGACCCAAGTAGGTCGGCCTAGCCAAAAACTACTTTTCATGCACCAACAAGCCTCAAAACCTTACCATTGGAATGCCAAAAATATCCTTATACCAAAAATATTTTTATTCAAGCTCTAAATTTCATCACACATGTTTAAAATAACATTTAACCATCATCCATGGTCAGAATTTAAATAAACTAGTCAAATTGTTTCATTTAATGGGCACATTGGCTCATTACCTTCACCAAACAACTACTATCAACAACTTGGTTTCAGATTTGGGCCTCAAGACACCATCATAATGAACACATAAAATCATGACATGTGAAAAATATATGGAAACCTAAGGAGTTCCTTTAAAACACTTCTAAACAAGTTAGAGCACATGAAACATCCACTGGTTCAAACGACATCAACTTTTTCCTTCATCAAACCAAACTACCCAAAATCAATTTTCAAAATCTAATTGTTTTTCACCTTTCCTAACACTTTAAATACCTATAAATGGATTAATTAGATTCTAAATTCATCCCTCTTCACTTTCCAGGTGATATCTAAATCACCCAATCCATCTCATGCTCCAACCAACTCAATCTTTCAGCAAATACAGTTCTGTCCTAAAATCCAACATACAAACTTCTTTACAAATCAGCCTGAATGATACAAAAATTGACATCACCAGGAAATAATCCATACATAAGTGTAAATATATCTGAATATTTTTTTATAACATATAATAAATCATTCCAACTCCAAGTGGAAGGCCTTCAACCAAACCCATCTCTGTAAACTACTTTTTATGCATTCTTGGACTAAAAAACTAAGTATGAGCCCAAATTGCTCCATCACCTCCAAAATCACTTCTAAGATTCAACCAAAGCATGAAAAACACTTATACATGATGCATAATCAATAAAATACCTTCACTAACTCCTTTATCATGTTAGAGACATCAACTTTACCACTTATAGTTACTTGCACCCTACTAGAATGAGCATCTTCGAAACTTGACCCTCAAAGAACAACTCATAAATTTTTCATAAGTTTTCAAATAATAAGGTTTGATACACCAATGTACTTATTTCAATACCAATTTCAAAAAAAATATTTAATGGATTCCTAACTACCCCTGTAGCTCATACAATCTCAGTTTTACACCAGGTTGTTCCATATTGCCCCAAAAAAAATCAATCTAGATAGGGCACACTTTTCAATATTTCAAGACAACCATAACATGAAATATTCATGGAAGTATATAAAAAATCTAGGGATATCATAAATTGAAATTTAGACATATCCTCATTTGGTCAAATTCTCCTGAAACTGGAACTATTTAGGAAAACATGCCTTTTCAGGTGGGGCCCATTTACTGTCACCTGCTCTATCTTACCTTTATGGAAATATGGAAGAGTTATCTATAACATCTGTTCATAAATTTTTAGGAACCAATCAAAACATGGTTGATACAAGCACTTTTCTACAAGTTGCTCCTAGCTAGGGTTTAGCTAGGGTTTCAAACCAATTTACCTTCTTAATGATCGTTCATAAAAACGTGACAATCAAACCACCTCATTATTTTTATGAAGGATGCATAAATAACCTAAAAATATATGCCAAATATATCATGTCTCTATTAACAATAACACAATTCTCAACGAGTATTAAAAGGTCCATTTTTTCTTGAAAATCACATTGCAACTTACTCAGTTTTTCCAAAACTTACATAACTTCAGATTCCTTCTTCAGGATGACTTGGAATTTGCCATGAAGCATCATGAAAACATCCTATAACTTTCCATAATCACCACATAGTCCAAATAGCTCTGAAAATCTCTATCCAATCTCATTTTCCCATGCTAAACTGCATGTTTCTCACTTGTTGCTTCCCAAGGACCTCACATATGCATCTAACCACTTGAATATATGACCTAAAACTCACCATACATGCCTTATGTACACTACCAAAATGCTGCTAACATGCACCAAAATGAATCATCAACTCTAAATCTCACATCTCCAACTCATTCTGCATGATCTAGGGCCAGAAACAAGCATGGAATGACCTAACTCAACCATGACAACTCACGACTTGACCTTGCTGGCCTCATGCAGACCCAAGGACACCTATAACACACCTCATAGACCATGTATGAGCTCTTAAAAACATCTAAACCAACTATAGAGATGACTCAAACCATGATTTAACATATTCAACCAAACACCAAGGACAACACTAGATCTTCACCAGATCTTGACACAATCACTCAATCTTCATACTTGAGACCTAAATAACATCATATTGGGACTCACATGAATACATGAAACTATTTTCCATAAATGGGGTTGACATTAGTGACAACAAAAGCATAAAATGGCCAACAATCTCCCTATTTTTCATTGATGAAAACAATCATTCAGAAACATTAATGGGAACCGACAGTTGAAATACCTACATGACCTATTTTCCATGTTTGTGATGCCTCTCTCCCCCTTTTCCATCTATGACAAAGGCTATACTGACTCCAATACATGAGAAAATGCAACACAATGTAAACATTGTAAAACTTACTTAACCAAAAATCTCCCCATGGGACTGTACTTGTTTGTCTTTGACTCCTTCAACAACATAAGAATATCCTATGGACCTAATAAGAGCAACAAAATAGCTCCCCCTAAACATGTATTCTTCCATTTTCTCTTCATTTTCCCATTTCATCTCTCTCTAGGTTTATCCAATGCTCAAGATCACAAAATCTTCCTTCAAGGTTTTCATATCACACTCTAGGACCATTATCCCTAAATGACAACTTTAGTGCAAAAAATAGTCAACTTCTCCGTGCTGTGAAACCAACTCAAGCATACACGACAGCCTCTAGATGCTCCCCTGAGAATATACTCCCATTTTCTAAACTTTTACCTTTCATGTCTTCCTTGTAGCCACACAAGTCATTTAACGCAATCACTGCAGCATTATTTCAGTGTATTATGACCCTCTTTGATCGCTAACTTTAGACAAACTTGTTATCACACCATCAAATGATCATTATACTGCCTAGTAACTTTATTAAACCTCTTAAAAGCTTGTTTGGGAGTCACAAGTAGTGTTTCCCTTGTCTTCAAAATGGTTTAAAGCTTCTTACATACTTTATGGAGACAAAAATTGGACTCCCCCCGCCATAAAGACTCGTATCAGACCTGTAGAAGAATTTATACTACCTTCAATGCCTCTTTTCACCTTTTCAGTCTTATAAAGCATCACTACAAACCTCAAATACCCTCACATAAGATTTTCATAGAGGATATCATCTTCAAAATCTTAATAGATCATCACATATCATATTACCTCATTCATCACACTTGGAGACAATTTAGGATACTCTACCTCTTGTTCAAAAAATGGTAGACCATTCTTAGACCTCTTAGTATTCTAGACACATAAACACAGTCCCTTCATAGGTCTTGAATTCTCTTTTCCACCCTCCATGCCTTTAAGGAAGCCTCTTATATCATCATTTTACATTTCGAATACTTTTTTGAGCACATAGCTTGATCACAGTTTCAATGTTAGGCCAATACAGTCCTTACCCTGTCATTTCTCATTTGTCAATTTTCACTTTCAAGTCCCTTCAAGCCAACAAACCTACTTGATGAATCTTTTAATACACGTCCTACTCCCCCTGACCTTGTAACCATGCAACTTGACCACTTTTATCAAGACTCAATTATCCTCAAGGCATCTTCTCATAGTGTGAAGGTACAATTGGATCTGTACCATAATTTATTTAATCATGTAGACATAAGAAATGAGTCATAAAAGCACATACCTGATGACATATCATGTACCTGAATACTTTACATATCAAACATTGCAAATTTTAACACATTAGGCTTTGACAGACTAGACAACCCTTTTCAAGACCATGGACTTGAGGTACCTATTCTTACATGACACAACCAACTACACACCTTTCTCTGTCAAAGACTAAGCACACCTCATTTGCACTTTTCTTTCATGGAGGAGTCTTAGGTTAACACAGATAAATCCACTAGTTTTGACACCTTTGTAAGTCATCTCTTGACACAAACATACCTCTTTACATCATGTTGTTATCACCAACACCTAGGAAAATAATCACAGTCCTTAGAAACCATCTTCAAACCTCTGTGAGTCGCACACTCTCAAACTCAACTTTTGTGACCAAGATAATTCTTCAAACATTCACTATTCCTTAATTCATTTAGAATGATTTATTTGATGGATCAACCAACCCTTAGAACTATAAAGAGCACTCTCAGACCCTCTATTATAGACTTAATACCCTGTCTTCTTTTCATCAAACCATTCTTGTGCCTCAATGCATGTAGTATGTTATCTTTTCACTCACAACCCCTTATCAACCAGTACCTTTCCCTTATTAGGTCATTGAAGATATTTTTCAAGTTCCTTAGCACAGTTTGAGGTTTTCATTACAATGAAACTGTAGGTCACATTTTAAAAAAAATTGTCTCATTTTTCATGAAATGCACAAATACGACCCTTTCCAAGTGTATGATTACATAAGATACTATGATGTTAGAAACTGGAACACTAATAGGGGGTGAATCAGTGTTCAATTCAACTTTTTATTACACATTGACCTTCAATCAGATTCCTAAATTAAGCAACAACATAGATCAAACAATCACATACAAGAGAGAGAGAATAATTTTTAAGTGGGAAACCAAAAATGGGAAAAAAAACCACTTAACCAAAGGACTATATGCTCAATGGTTACAAGAGTATTGTGCTACAACTCAACCGATGAAGCTACAACTTCAAGTCAAGCTACAACTTGATCAATAGAAAGCTACAACTTGCTAGAAAGCTACAACTTAGTGATTTCAAAAAATTGATCACTCTTCATTTTTGGTTGCACAAGTACCTGATTGTGCTCCTAAATTTTCCAACTAACCTTCTTAGTTCACCTATAATTTCATCAACAATTCAGACCTCTATTCACCTTTCACCAGAACTCTAGTCTTCTGACACACTCACCTCTTCTTCTTGACTTATAACCTCAATTTTTTTTTCATTCTCCACAATTCAACACCCAAAACATTCATGCATGTTTCACAAACTTTAGATCATATATTCATAATCTTCAAGACTTGTCATAGTTAGAAAAATGCATGGATAGAGCACTATTTCACCTTGCACTATACCATATTCAACTCTGCACACACTCTTTCTTTCACATCCATATTTATATTTCCGGTTTGATAGTTATATATACTCTCACTATGTTCTCTATTTTCCTTCTCTTCACACTTTCATCAACATCTCGCAATGTCAACAACATGGTCCTTAAAAATATACAACATTCATACTTTCCTTTACTTTCTCGAGCTCATCTTACAACAATGCCAACTCTTCAACTTCCCTTAGACTTTTGTTTTCATATCCTTATTTTTGGCTTATTATTTGTTTTATGGTTTTTTTTCTCTTCATATACTTTCTCGAAATTAGAAGAATATAATAAGGTTTGTAACTACTTTTTGACCTTTTGGATTCTCCTAAGTGTTCATACAGTTCGAGTGAAACTTTCAAATGACCTTCCATATTCACAATCAAGACTGATTTAGCATTTCAATTGTATTGTGTGATTTTGTGCTATACATTGAATACCAATAGTTGGTGAATTTTGACACACTTAGACATGTTTTCAAATTCCTTTTGAAGTAAGAAATGAGTTCACTTCACTTGTCACCCCCATTTTGAGACAAAACTAAAGAATTGATTCCATGAGTGCATGTTAGGTTACTGGTGTCAACCATTCTTTAAGGTGCAATATTCCATACTACATCATCAAAAAATTCTCATGTACACTATACATTGTTACACAATCCACTGTCACAATTAAAGGTCTATATTGGTTTTCACTTACCACTATAAAGTGTTAAACCAACCTTCAACTCAATTTAAACCCATTCAAGTATCAACTGAGATCACTCATATGAAAATTAAATCCACTTATTATCTTTTTGAATGGTTCAGATATGTTTATTGATGATTATAACGCGGATAAATTTGCAGAAGAAACCCAATTTGCTAGCTCTTGCAACGTTATTTGCAGTGAAGGAAATAAGGAAAACTATGTCAATGAAATATCACTCATCTCCCTTAATGAAACCAAGTATCAATACTTTTACATCTTAATCATATCGATGTAGAAAGAGAAATATATAAGTTTTTGTGGAATTTTTGACTAGATGAAACTTGAGATTCGAATCCGAGGAATTTCTTTACAAACCTTATAATCAAGGTTATAGTGCACTAGTGAAGACTTGAGGCTATTTAAAAAATTTCTTTCTCACTCAAATATCAAATGGAATTTGAAAATTTAAGATGATGATGCCTAGTGAGAGTTTTCTCCATAACTACTCTCTATTCTTTTAAAATCAAGCTTAAACTTCACTCGAATATCATCCTAGAAACCATAAAATCCTAGCACAACAAAGTTAAAGTTAATGCACAATGTTCTAAAATAGTGACATAACAACATGCATTTGAGTTCAAACATGGTAGTACAAGGTATATATGGAAGTCTTTACATAGCATGGAGGAAGAAATAAGACCTGACACATCTCCTTTTAGTGCATCATAACACACCATTTACATGAATACCCATCACCTTTAAGTAATATTTTCAACTATGCACAATAGAGTCCATGCACATTGTAAATGTTTACAAATCATGGATAACCACCTAGCTTCAACCATTTTTATTTACTATTCACATTCTAGAAACTCCATATTTGAAGATTATACTTCAAGAGGAAAAATATGAGATCCATTCAAGGTATTGGGAGAGAGAGGATTCCAGGACAAAATTAGTCCATATATGCTCTTGTGCATTGTTTTCTTAGCAAAGAAATCCAGAGGCATGTTATTGATACATGAGGAAAATAAGTTACAACTAAATATTTAAGAACAAACCAGGTGTACCATCAACTCACCACTGACATCTGTGAATAGAACTAAAGCCACTTGTTATTTCAATCAACAACTATAAGCATTGTGACCTAATTATGTGTTCCAATGACATTATTGTATGATACTTCCCTTGCAAGGACTGAGATGTCAGTTAGATTGAATAACGTATAATGTCTTAGAAGTTCATACATGTCATCATTATGACATGAAGAAATTACCATGAATTTATGTCTACACAATTCAACTACTTAAATAAAATATTGAAGGAAACCACAATAAATCAAATCTAAGCTCTAACATTGATTAAGAAGCATGGCTTATGCAAGAGAGAGAAAGAATTTCTAGGCTTGAACAGTGATCATACCTTCTCTGAAACTTGCACAAATTGGATCCTCAAACAAAATTGAATTCCTTGGGGATTTTAATTTTATACAAAAGGTCCTTCATATGAGATATCCGAGGGAGAATCTTCATATTTTTTCTTGGGTGCTAAGAAGACAGAGAAACTGAAAATACATTTCTTCAATGAACCAGTTTTAGAAAAAATTAGCATAACTTTCACATACCTCTTCAAAACTTGATGAAATTTGGCATGGAGCACCGAAAATCATCCCTCTACAATGATCCATAGAGTTTATTTTTCATAAATATTCCTGTAACTATCTCAAACCTATCTCATTTACCTCAACCTACATTGTTAGTCCTCAAGGCCAACTCTGGTGAACAAATCTCCCTCCAGGAGCTAAACTAAGGCTTGTTATTTCTCGCACAATCCTAAGACAACATTCCTAGGATCTTCCCATGCTCAAATTGTCTTTTCATGTCCTTTACCCAACTTTTACACCTCCAGAGGCTCTAGAAACAAGCCTGAATAAGTGAATTTCAACTGAGACATCCACCAGGTGACTGGAATCTTAGTATAGGAGATATTTCCAATGATAATATCAACATATCTGAACTATTGAACCTCTTATCCAAGAGTAAAAACTTTTATTCTACCTTCATTGATCAACCACCTCACTATTTTAACCCTATAGCATCTTAAATCCACCCTGAAACCAACATGAAGCCTCTAGGAACCAACTTAAATCATTGTGTACCACTGATATACATCTATTTGCATTCCATTTCACTCATACTTTTATATCAATTCTATGTGACATAAATGACAACACTAACAAATGAAACAAGGTTCAACAATCTCCCCCTTTTTCATTGATGAAAACAAGTAGAAACTTTTATGGAAAACTAGCACTCAGACAACTTTAGATATGTAAGACCATGAATTCTATTTTCTGGCACTCTCTCTCCCCATTTGAAATCTATGACAAAGGTTCACAAACAAAAAAACCTGATTATCCTGAAAGAATAAAATAACAAATCATGTTCACACCTTAAAAATCTCCCCTAGAAATATGTTTCTCTTTTTCTTGAAAAGACTCAATCATAAAACAATTCTTATTCCATTCTACACCTACAATTCCCCCTTGAGATTAATCCTTGAATACTTAGCCTTCAATTTATTATAATTTCTTGTATAGACCTCTTTATTTTTGCCTTGGGTTAGATAACAAGCTCCCCCTATCAAATTTTCTTCGAGATTTTTAGTGACTATTATCATTCTATGAGATATTTAGTTGAGGGGCTGATCTTACCCCCAATTTATTCCTTAACTATGTAAAAGTATCTCTAGGAAAAGGTTTTGTCATTATATCAACCACCTCTTCTTTTGTAGACACATGTTCAAGAATAATTCTTTCCTCATTCACTTGTTCTCTTACAAAATGATATTTTATGGCTATATGTTTTGTATTTGAGTGTAACATTGGATTCTTTGAGACACTTATAACACTTGTGTTATCATAGTACAAAGTAATAAGACCTTCACTTTCCACTTTGTAGTCTTCAAGAGTTTGTTTCATCTACATCACTTGTGTACAAAAAATTGTTGCTGCAATATACTTAGCTTCACAAGTAGAAATGATCTACAAGATATTAATTTTTTAATCAACCATAAAACATGACACTTACCTACAAATAAGACCCACCAATTGTGATTTTTCTATCATCTAAGATTCATGCCCAATCTACATATGTGAAGGATTTAATTTGAAATTCATTGCATCTAGGATACCAAAGACCATAATCCAATGTTCCCATGAAATAACTGAATATTCTGTTGACTACTTGAAGATGAACTTCCCTCAAGTCTCCTTGAAATATTCCCACCAAACCAACTTCCTACATAATATCAGGTCTAGATCTTGTTGAACACAAAATGTTACCTATCATGGACCTGTATAGAGTCCGATTTACCTTTGGTGAGCTATCTTCCTTATGAGTTTACACCCTACACTCATGGGAGTGCTTACTGGCTTAAAATCCTGCATCTGGAATCTCTTAAGCATTTCTTTGATATACTTTGTTTGTGAATAAATATTCCTTCCTTTTTTGAAGAATGTTCAACCCTAAGAAGAAAGAGAGTTCACCCAACATTGACATTTAAAACTCCTCTTTCATTAACTTAGAGAAGCCATGTGACATGCTTTCATTCTTGCTCCAAAAAATGATGTCATCCACATAAAAAACAACAATCAACAGGTGTTCTTCTTCTTCCTTTATGTAAAAATTGCTATCAGCTACACCTTTTCTAAATCCTTACTCAATAAAATACTTGTCTAACCTACTATACCAGGCCCTAGGTGCTTGTTTAAGCCCATAAATTTCCTTTTTCAGCCTACACACATAATCCAAGTCATCAGTAAGAGAAAAGCCATTTGTTTCTCAATATAAACCTCCTCATTCAAGTGCCCATTGAGAAATGTTGACTTCACATCTATTTGATATACTTTGAAACCTTTATGAGCTGCATATGACTAAGAAGAGCCTAATGGCTTCCATCCTAGCCACAAGAGAAAATGTTTCATCAAAATCTACTCCTTCTACCTATGCATAACCTTTACAAACCAGCCTTGCTTTATTTCTAGTCACTTCACCTTTTTTATTCAATTTTTTCCTAAACAACCACTTGGTTCCAATAATATTTTTGTCCTTTGACCTAGGTACCAGCTCCCATGTTTCATTTTTCTCAATTTGGTCTAGCTCTTCATTCATTTCTTTTATCCAATTCCTATCCTTACTAGCTTCCATTACATTCTTTGGTTCTATTTTGGATAAGAGAGCCATATCTTCTTGATTTTGAGAAATTTTCAGCCTCCTTGTTGTTTGGATACCTACTTCTTTGTTTCCTATGATTTGGCTTGAAGGATGATCTCTTTTAACCTACCTTGAAGGTGCTTTGGTATCAGGTATTTCTTCTTCTTCACTTTCTTCTTCATGTTCAACTTCTGAAATTTCTTCATCATCCTAATTTGTAGCAGCTTGTGGAGTTTCTTTAGGCTGAGTTATAACCTTCTTTGGATAAGATTCATCAATTATAACATTAGTAATCTCTAAAATCTTATGTTGAATCTTGTTGTAACATCTATATGCTGAACTAACAACTGAATATCCTAAAAGATGTCTTCATCACACATTGAATCAAACTTACCTTTATGTTCATCATCTCTCTTGATGTAGCACTTGCTTCCAAACACTTTGAGGTGCTTCACACTTGCAGGCCTACCTTTCCATAGCTCATATGGTGTCTTCTTGTTATTAATTCTGATTTGAGCTCTATTTAAAATGTATACTGTTGTACCCACTGCTTCTCTCCAGTATCCATCAAATAATTTTGATTCATTAAGCATAGTTCTAGCCATTTCATGTACAGTTCTATTCTTACTCTCTACCACCCCATTTTGTTGAGGTGTCCTTATAGCTGATAATTTTCTTCTTATTTTATGAGTCTCACAAAATTCATCAAATTCAGCTGACCAAAACTCTCCTCCTCTATCAAACCTTAAGCTCTTTATTTTTCCATTCTTTTCATTTTCAACTAGTGCTTTGAAAGCTTTGAATATTTCCATTTCCTTTGAATTTTCTTTGAGAAAGGAAACACATGTCATCCTAGTAAATTCATCAATCAATAACATGAAATAACTATCTCCTTGTATGCTTTCAGTTTTGGTTGGTCCTATAAGATTTGTATGTATCAACTCTAAAGGTTGTGTAGTAGAGTATTATTTTGTTTTGAATCTTCTCTTTGTCTATTTCCTATGAAGGCATGCTTTACAAATCTTATCAGCTAGTTTTATGATCTTAGGCATGTTCCTAACACTTCCCATGGAGCTAATTTTAACAAGGTTATCAAAATTTAGATGTCCTAATATTTTGTGCCAAAGCCATATCTCATCCACTTTACTTGTGAAACACTTTTCTTTGTTTACTTCCTTGAGAACATACATGTTATTTTTAGTCCTCTTTTCCTTTCCAACCACCTTACCTAATTTCTCTTTCTTTATGTCACAACATTTTATCATGAAACAATACACTGTATATCCTTGTTTGCACATTTGACTAACACTCAAAAGATTATGCTTTAATCCTTCAACATACAATACATTTTTAGTGATGGTTTTTCCATTGTCAAGACTTAGCTTACCTTTTCCAACAATGTTAGTTGATGTATTATCTCCAAATCTCACTGTACTAGTAGCATTCTCTTCTAGAGATATGAACTTAATATTGTTTCCTATCATATGCCTAGAACACCCACTGTCAATATACCACTCCATGTCCTCACTTTGAGAATGAAATGTAGTTTATGTTATCAATCCTTGTTTTTTTGTACTTGTAGGATCTGATTTTACCGTATAAACATTCTTGTTCTTCTTTGGAGGTATTTGATAATAGAACTTGGCTATGTGCCCATACTTTTGGTAGTTGTAACAAATCAACTCATCCTTTCTTCTTGAATGATAAACATTTAGATGTATACCATGACCTTTAGCATTCATCCTACATTTTGAGGCTTTGTGACCAAATTCATTACATGCAAAACAATATCCATAAAATGAGTGAGCATACCTCATGGCATAGTGTTGTCTTCCTGGATGATGTCTCTTCTTGAAATCAAATTTCTTAACTTTAGGGGGTTCTTGAGTTGTCTTTGTCATATTCTTGCTTGCTGATTTTTCATCCCCTTATCTTTCTTAAAATCCTAAACCAGATTTATCACTTGCATCTATTTTCCTTTCTTATGAGGTCACCTACATTAACTCTGCTCTTTTCAAATTTGTGATAGGATTTCAATTGGGTGGAGGTTTGATCTAACCGAGTTTGCAGAAACTTCATTTCACTTTTGATCTTTAAGTGTTCTTCTTCCTTGAGTTTGAAATCTTCTTCAATGTACTTGACTTATGATTCAAAATCCTTAACCATTTCTTCATATTCTTGAGATTATTTTTCTGGTTTTCCTCAAGAAGTCTGGTTTTTCCTTCATATTATTTCACCATCAGTTTCAGTTTTTTATTCCTCTTCCTTTGATGTTTTAACTCATCTAAAGCACTAATTAGTTCAGCCTCAAGATTAACCTCTACCTCTTCTTCATCTGAAACTTTCATACTTAGTATGAATTTTTCCTTTTGAATTGCTTGCAGTAGACACTTCTATAACCATAAATAAAGTTTCATCTTGTGTCCCTTCATCATCACTTTTAGAGATTACTAGAATCACTTGATTGTGAAGAGCTTGAACCTTCTTGTGTGTAGAAATTCTTCTTGTTTTTTAAGTTTTATTTTTTCCCCCTTGCTTCTTGAATTTATTATTTTTCTTTTGAGAGGATTATTCATCATCTTGGTCTCCCTTCTGTTTTTAGGAAATTTTGAAGAAAAATGACCAACTTGGCCACAACTGAAACATTTTAATGGAATATTTCCTTTGTACTTACCTGAACCTCTTTTCAGTTTCCTTACAAACATGGCTTCCACCTTCTCATCATCTATCTCCATATCAAAATCAGATATGTTCTTATTTCCTTATGATTCTTTATCATCTTTGAAGGCTGCCTCTTTCTTTACTGACTTTGAGTCACTGATTCTCATCTCATATGTAGTTAATATTCCATGAAGGTCATCCATTTTCAAGGTGGTTAAGTCCCTGGATTCTTCTACTACTGACACCTTGGAATCAAATTTTGAGGATAATGATCTGAGAACCTTTTGCACAACCACACTTTCTTCTATTTCTCTCCTAAGCCTCTGATCAAATTTATGATTTCATCCATTCTCTGCAAGTATGAAGAAACATTCTCACCTTCCTTCATTCTCATGCCTTCAAACTGTGCTCTGGTAAGTTTGTAACTTGGCAAATTTTACTTTACTATCATCCTTCATATATTGTCTTCAATTTGTCCCACATTTCTTTAGCTTTAGTTCAACTACATAACCTTTATAAATTCAACCTCAACTAACCCACAAATAATTACATTCATGGCTTTGGAATTGTTTTCAATTTCTCTCTTTCTTGTTGCATCAGTAGGAGGTGTAGTTGGAATAGTGTAGCCACTATTAACTAATTTCCATATGTCAAACCCAAGTGAAATTAAATAAGTCTTCATCCTGACACTCCAGAAGGCATAATTTAATCCATTGAACAAGGTTTCTTTGGAGGGAGAAAATCCACTAGCTAAATGATTGCTTGCCATTGTTGAATTATCTAGATCTCCCTTGAGTTGTTAAACTCACTACACCAGGGCCTCACTTTGATACCAATTATTAGAAACTAGAACAGTGAGAGGGGGGTGAATTAGTGTTCAATTCAACTTTTTAAACCAATTTAACCTTTAATCATGATTTCTAAATTGAGTAATAACACACATCAAATGGAAATAGTAAATCACACACAAGAGAGAGACATGAATTTTTTAGTGGGAAACCCAAATTGGGAAAAAACCCATTGAACCAAAGGACTATCTACTCAATGATTACAAGAGTGTTGAGTTACAACTCAATTGATGAAGCTACAACTTCCAAATCAAGCTACAACTTGATCAATAGGAAAATATACAAATAACGAGAAGCTATAATTTTTTTATTATACTGAGCTACAAATCAACGTGTACACAAAATTTGATCACTCTTCAAATTGGTTGCACAATCACCTAATTATGACCCTAAATTTAGAAACCAACTTAGCTTCATATTCTCCTGTAATTTCATCCAAATTTCAATCTTATGCTTATTTCACTGCTTTCATCTTGAAGAATTTAGAATCTTTAAGACTCATTCAACTTGCCTTACATTTTATCACTTTTCATCTCTCATGCTTCTAGATCTTAGTTCACTTTTCATCCCTAAATATTTCATCTATCTTTTAAGAATTGATTTTATTTTTAAGTCACAGATCTTGAATACTTCTCATAATCACACTATTTCATGTTATTAATTATTGTCATTGTATCTCTTTTCCATACTCATACACAATATTTACATTCTCTCATTCACAATTCTTATCTCTTATTCATTGTTCATTTGTATTGCATGTTTTATCACACGTTCAAAATTTCTTTCACCTACACACTAAACTTCACTCTTTTTTATTTCACATCATTCTTGGACACCCAAACTCTAATAAATATTATCTGACTTATAAATTCTATATATACTATATAATTTTATTAAATCAAATTACATTATTTTGATACAAAACAATGTTGAGATTCACTCTTTTTGATTTTTTGCCTTTTAACATGTCTATTTTTGACCAAGAATAATTTCTTTATATTCTCATTCAAGTCATAGAAGGTGAAAAATATCTTATGTAACTGTCTCTGTATTTTGGATTCTCCAAGAGATCATTCACTTTGGTGGAGACTTCCTCAAGACATTCCATCTTCACCAAAAGCCTAATTTTAATTTTAACATAATTCTATTCATTTGTGAAATACCTTGAATTGATTTGTTATTGATACATTTGACACAGACATATTCTCAAAGTTCCTTTTGAAGTAAGAAATGAGTTCACTTGACTGTTCATAAGATTTTTTGAAAAAATTTTGCTTCTTTAAATAACTAAGACACAATGGTCAATAACAATTGTGTGACCAAAATCTCTATCACTATCATGACTTTATAAGATTTTAAAAAGAAAACCACTCTTTATTTTTCCTTGGTACATACCTTATCCTTAAAAAATTTACAAGAAGATCCTGAGTCCAGTTTTCAAAAGAAATTTACATTAAAAAAGTTACAGACATTCATTGAAAAATTAAATCCACTTATTATCTTTTTGAATGGTTCATCCTAACCATATGATTAGATTTATTGATCATTTAAATGGATAAAAGTTTCTAAATTAGAACCCAATGAAATTTCAACCTTGCAGAGTTATTTGCACGATAGTTCTTCAAAAATTTATTAATGAAATGTCATCCAAAACTTATCCTTGATGAATTCAACACTAATTATTTTTTCAATCTTTCTCATATGATGTAGACAAAGATATCTATAAATTTTAGAATTTTTGATTGATGAAACACTTTCGATTTTCGAATAGGAATTTTCCTTTCAAACCCTAGAACTAGGGTTTTGAGCACTGTGATAGCCTGAGACCCTTTAAAAAGTGATTTCTCACTCAAATTTAAATGAAAATTTGAAAATTAAAGATGATTTGGCTAGTGAGAGTTTTTTCCATCTTCTCCATTCATTCACCTTGCTTAAACTTCACCAATTCACTCCTAGAAACCAAAAAATCATAGTGCACAGTGTGTTAAAGTAATGACAATGTCTATTTTAGAGTTCAAATACATTTGAGAATGGGAAAACTTTATAAGAGAATGAAAGGAAGAAATAAACATGACACCTTATTAATCATGCACATAAAATTTCACATCAACTAATCCCATCATTTATTTATTTTCATATCAAATGTATTTTCACAACCTTATCAGACCAATCTGTATAGTTCTTCTTTCCAACCTTATGGAGGGCACAAACCTAAAGATTAAGGTTGATTTTCCAAATGAAAGATACCACACTTTATCATATATTCTTAATGATTGAAGAAAATTGAGATGTTATTGAAGAGGAAAATAAGTTCAACTAAATAAGAGATAAAATTTGGCTTTAAAACTCCATCTAAGTGATTGAACATTTATATCTCATTGTCCTTAGAGAGTACAACCACTTTCAATGAAAACAATGAATTAATACTTCAGGACTGAGTCATCTCATCTCATTGAATAGACGTATAATTGTCCTTTTAGAAAAGATGGATATCAAGGATTATTCTTAAGACCATGAAACATGGAATGGAAAACATCTTAATCCTAAATATTTGAAATAAATATTGAAGCACAAATAACAAATTTTAGCTCTCCATTGATTCAGAGATGGCTTAGCAAGAGAAAAGAACAAGGCTAGAACAGTGATCATAACTTCTTTGAAAGCTTAACCAAATTGCCTCAAACATTTTGAAATACTTCAGGCTTTTAATCCTATCTCAAAAATTTATTCTATGATTTATCTGAAGAAGTCTTCATATTTTTTCTTGGGTGCTAAGAAGACAGAGGGCTTAAAATACATTTCTTATGAACCCATTTTAGAAAAACTACCATAACTTTCATATACCTCTTCAGAATTTGATGAAATATGGTATGAAGCATCAAAACTCATCCCTATACATTATCCATGAGTTTATTTTTCATAAATATTCCTGTAATATTCAAACCTATCTCATTTACCTCAGCCTACATTATTAGTCCTCAAGGTCAACTTTGGTGAACTTTCAAAATTTACCTCCAGAAGATAAACTAATCCTTGTTGTTGATCACACAATTATAAGAAAAAATTCCTAGGATCTTCCTATGATCACATTTTCTTGTCATGTATTTTACCAAAATTTCACACCTCCTTAAGCTCTAGAAACAAGCCTAAATAAGCCAATTTCAACTCAGATATCCACCTGATTACCTGAACCTCAATGTAGGAGATATTTTCCATGATAATATCATCATATTAGACTTGTAGAACCTATGGTACAAGTATACCAACATGCACTCCACCTTCGGTGATTAACCACCTCATTGTTTTAAGCCTTAAACATCCTGAATCCACCCTCAAACCAACCTGAAGCCTTCAGGAACCAAATTGAATCATTGAGGACTACTAATATACATCTACATGCATGCAATTTCAATCCTCCTTTTCCATAAATTCCATGTGACATCAAAATCTATATGTCCCCAATTTTACCTTGATCAAGAATAAATTGTCCATAATACACTTGAGATGATGTTAAGACCACTTCTTACAATACATGAACTCTTGTAAAGACTCCTTTTTTCTCTGAGCCCTTAAATCACCCTTAACAACCTTATTAAGTTACTTGAGAACTTGATAGAGACTTCATTCACCTAACATAGACTGAGACCATTTAAAAGCCTTGAATGAATCACTTGAAACCATGAAGTACCTGTAGGATACCATTCCTCTACCTTATAAGTCTTATACACACCTCTCTTACCTAATTTGGATAAAAAGGGGCTTCCCTTTTTCTTTCACTATCATGTCAATCTTTGTTACAAACTTGGTAAACATTATGTACCTCCATAGACCTTTAAGAGAAATCACACTTGTAGATTCACATTTGATACCCCTAAGACATCATCTTCACTACCTCAATATTGTTCCTTGTCTAGCAGATCCCTTCAAACCATAAAAAACCTTTAGTATATGTAGACCCAGGAAAGACATACTTTAGGTGCAACCATAAATTTGGAGATAAAATGGATCTTTTTCAAGCTTTGACACAGACCACATGGTTCCTCTATAATGGATTAGACTTGTACATGACACTCAGACTAGGAAGTACTAAATAAATCATCACAGATCTTGGCACATTAGCGGTACAATGGACTTATACTCAGGATCTCAGAACAATTTGTGTTCAACTACACACCTACAAGCTGGCATATCAAGACCTATTGAAATAAGTCTAACCTACTTTTCATAAAGACAACAACCACATACTAGTGACAAGTATTATTTCATGCATTTCATGATGATGATGAACACATACTCATTTTGATTACATTTTTTAGACTCACAAATTCTTATGATTACTTTGGAACCTTGACAAACTTTACATTATTTCCCTAGACACACATATTCATTCTTGCAACTTTTGTCACTAATGTCTTATGACATAGACCAGACACATAGACTACATTGACTGATACTACACCACTTATAGCTTTGTTTGGAAAAAAATAACATTTTAGGATCACATGCCTCTTAAATTGATGAGATCAAGGACTTGACAAGTAACTTCTAGAGACATACTTTGCATATAAACCTTATGATCAACAATACACTTAAAATATTTCACTATTTGAATACACATAAATATACCATGACATCATTCATGATGTAGTAAGACTACATAACAGTTCTAAAACATAGTGAAGCCGGACAATAACCTTCATACAACCTTGAGGACTAGGTTGATCACATTAGACACTTACATAAGACTATTTCACAGTCTACCCTTAGCTGAGTGGCATCACTACACTCTTTCATGACCTTACATAACTCTGTGGACATCAAACCCTTGACTGAAAGTACATCCTTTGAGACACTTTTTGACAATAACCTATACCTTGATTATACATGCTTTTACAACTCAGACACCTACTAATGAAACAATTGATTCAAAAACACATGGAAAATTTTCTTGACATACCTTACAACTTTTTAGGTGTCCCACACACTTAGCATCTTCAACTTGTCATGAAATGGTGAACGGAAGTCTGAGAGACACAAATACTCTTCTTCAACACTTTCTTCTTCCACCAAAGCAAACTTACTTTCTAGATTTTTTTTAGGCTTGATAACCTTGTTTTCCTTCTTGATAGCACTAACAACCTCCTTATTATCCTTTGGATCTAACATGATTTCCTTGGACTCATGCATGGAATTTATTTTTCTCTTGAAAACACTTTTATTTGATGCTTGAAATTTGTTAACAACTCTTGATGTTCCACAAAATCTAGCAATGTGTCCTTGTTTATGACACCTATGACATACACCATAATTTTTCTTCCTTCTTGGTTCAAACTCACTAAGATTCCATCCAAAATTCTTAGCTCTATGACCATACTGATAACATGAATAGCATTCACCCTTGAAGACACACCATTCTCAAAAGGCCTTCTCTTACAAACTCTAGCTCTATGACCAAAATCTTAACAAACAAAGTAATAACCATTGAATTAAGAGTCATACCTCGTAGCATTAGGTTTTCTAATAGAGTTATACCTTCTTAAATAATTCTTCTTGGTCACCATTACATCTGATTTGGAACTTGGACCAGCTTCTCCATCACTCTTCACATGTAATCCTTCAAACCCTAGGCCTATTTTGTCACTAGCCACCTTTTTTCCTTCTAAAACCTCATCAAGATCTTTGGAACTCATCTCTAATATGCCATACATTTTCAACATGTTAGAGGAATCCTCTAAATCTGATTCAAGGGCTTTCACTTTTTCTTCATACCTGAAACATGCTTCCTCTTTATCCTTTAGGGATTTAGACATATTCGCCACTTGAGATTTCAAATCCTTGATAGATTTATCATGATCTTTCTTCATTTCACTCATAATCTCTTATAATCCAAAAACCATAGACTCAGAAATCTCATATTATTTCCTCCAAAGATCAGCTGACCTACCCATTTGTGCTCTTAGGATCACCTTTAAGGTGTTAAACTTGCTTCACAAGGACCTACTTTGATACCAATTTTTGGAAGCACAATGGACTGGGGGGTGAATAAGTCCTATAAAACTTTCATTTCAATTACCATCCATTATTCATTATCATTTATACAACCATTTCTTCAACCAGGAACCATACGTGTAATTACTCAAGCATATAAACAACCATACACAAGATCAAGAGCAAGAGAGTACACAAGACACCAAATTTAATTGGGGAAAATCTCATGGGGAATAAAACCCACTAAAAATTTGCTAATGTTACAAACAAAAAATAAATATAGTGAAGCACCAACTTCATAAGGAGCACCAACCCCTAGTTTAGTAGAGTACCAACCCTGCAAGGAGCATCAACCCCTCATTTAGTGAAGCACCAACTCCACAAGGAGGTTGTAACCCCCTAGGATAAATAAACACCAACTTAGCCTCCTAAAATTGTTTTATCTCTGATTTTTTTGTTACTACAACTGATGGAGATCACATATTCAGCTCACAAACCCTAGCTCATCCCTTGGATATTCAAACTCTCATAATCTTGCTCTTTCTCAACTTCTCTTGGCTCTAAACCCTTGATCTCATGTCTTCAATTAGTATTCAACATGTCATGCTCTTCCTCAGCCTTCAAATCATGCACATATACCTGCAAATCACTCTCCTCTATGTCACAATTTTCCCTCCAAGAGCACTAATTCAAAAATAAACTAAACAAGCACTTAAATATGTTTTTCTTCATCCAAAACCAAAATAAGTAGGTACCTCATGATAAATTCGACCCATACAACATTATAACATTCAATTACATTCATTATAGAGGTAAAATATGACCCAAGTAGGTCAGCCTAGCCAAAACCCTTCATCTATGTACCAAAACTTCTCAAAACGCTATCACTAGAATAAGAAAAATACCCTAACACCAAAAGTATTTTTATTCAAGCTCTAAAAAATAACCACACATGTTTAAAATTACATTTAAAAATCAACCGTGGTCGTAATTTTCATGAACCAATCAAATTATTTTGTTTAATGGGCCCACTTGCTCATTACCTTCACCAAACAGTTGTTATCAACAACTTGATTTCACCTTTAGGCCTCAATACTACCCAAGAACACCTCAAATATGTCATGTGAAAACTCAATGGAAATGGAAAGACCTATACAACACATCTAAGTAATTTAGAGCTCATGAAACATCCCCTGGTTCAAACCACAACAAATTTTGTCTTCACCAAATCCAGTTTCCCAAAAACCTATTTTCTAAACTCAGCTGATAAACACCCTTGCTGATACTTTCAAGACCTAAAAATACATTAAATATATGATACATTAACCCCTCTTAACTTTCCAAGTGATAGAAATAATCGACTCATCCATCTCATGCCTTAAACAACTCAATACTTTAGAAAGAACAAGATTGTCCTAAAAATGTAGGTACAAACTTCTTCACAAAATGAATTGAATGACAAATAAAATCAGAAAAAAATGGAAAAATATATAAATCATTGGAAATATTTATGAATTAAATTTCCATAACATATCACAACTCCTTCTAACTCCAAGTGGAAGGCCTTCAACCAAGCCAATCTATGCAAACTGCTTTTAAACTCGACTTGGACACAAGAACCGACACTTAGCCCAACTTGCTCCAAAATACCAAAATATCATTTCAAAACTTTAAAAAATCATGTAACATACTTATACATTATTCCTAAGCCCTTAGAAACCTTCACCAATCATGAAGAAGTCAAAAACATCAACTTTACCTTATGTAGCACTTTATACCCTGCTACAATGATCATCCTCCAAAATCGACCCTAAAATACAAGGTCATAACTTCTACATACCATATCAAAAACACGATTTTTATAAACCATTTGAAAGGTATATGAATCAGATTCACAAAAAAAATTGAATGGAGTCCTAACTCTCCTTGTAGCTCCTACAATGTCAATTTTACTGAAGGCTACTCCAAATTGCCCCAAAAACTAGTCATCCCAAATAGGGAACAACTTGCACTTTTTCAACACAAAAATTATCTGAAACCTTCATTAACATCAAGAAAAACTCATGGGCTATCATAAATTCTAATTTATTCATTACCTTCTTTGGAGATATTTTCCACAAACTACAACTCTTCATAAACTTACAAATTCAGGTTGGGCCCACATATCACCACATGCTCAAACATACCTTTATGGATATATGGAAGATCCCTATACAACATCCAAGCATATATTTTGGAAAAATAATCAAAACAAGCTCTGTATACTCACTTTTCTGCAAGCTGCTCCTAGCTATTGTTTTGTTAGGGTTTCAAACCACTTTAGCTTTTTAACAATCATTCATAAAAATGTGATGATCAAACCACCTCATTATTTTTTTAAAGATTCATAAATGACCTTAGAATCCATGCCACATAGATCATGTCGTCATAAAAATCATACAATTCACAATGAGCATTAGAAGGTCCAACTTTGTTATTAATACACATTGTAACTTACCCAGTTTCACCAAAACTTGCATATCTTCAAAATATTCTTTAGAATGACCTGAAATTTTGCATGAAGCACCATGAAAACCTGATATAACTGTCCACATTCACCATATATCCCAGATATGTATCAAAATCTCCATCCACAACAACTTACCTAGGTTACATTGTTTGTTTCTCACTTGCATGCTTCCCAAAGACCCTGAAACACCACTAAACCTCTGCAAACTGACCTAGAACTCGCAATACACCTCAAATATGTTGTCACAACACTATTACAATGCTTTTACATTACTTATAAACTCCAAAAATCACATCACTACCTCATTTTTCATGCACCGGAGCTAGAAACAAGCCTGGAATGACCTGACTTAACCATTAATATGACTATGTTAACCACATGCAGATCCATAGACACCCATGACACATCATACCAACCATTTTTTACATCATGACATCAACCAATCACATCAAGAGATCTGAAACAATGTCTACACCTTGAAAACTCACCAAACCACTCAATCAACATGTTTGACACTTGAATAAAATCATATGCGGACTCGTATGACTCCATGACACCATTTTCCATCAATGGGGTTGACAACACAATCACACAATGGCCAACACAGTGGGCAACGAAGGGTTTCTGCACATAATTGACCTCAAGAGTGGAAAGGTGGGGTTTGTTGTGATCACGCTCATCTCCAAGCCAAAGTTGGACGTTATGTATGTAAATTCGGTGAAGGAGATCCCCTACAATGTATATATGTTAGAGATAGGTTAGGTCATCCTAATATTTTATCTCTCTACCCCAAATCCTTATGCAAACACTCTAAATATCTCGACCATGCTCGAGAAGGCCACATGCAAGATCTTTGTTCATCTGATCACCGCCACCGAAGTTTTGAAAACCTATGAAGATGTAATTTCTACTGGCCTCACTTTGTTCACACTGACAAACGAAGCCTTCATCTAGATGGTCATGGTGAAGGTAAATAAGTTTTCCAGTGCTCAACAAGTTTCCATGTTGGAATACCATATGTTACGGGTATATAGTCTTACAGGAATGCTCAAAACTACTAGCGGTCCCACGATCACTCTCACTACTAACGGAGTCCACAAATATGTTGTATCATTTTCTTCCATCAGTGATACCGTTACGCTGGATACCAAACTAATCAAGAGTACCATCTCAAATATTATGGTGGACGACCCTTCCATTACACGGTATAACATCAATAAGCTCTTGCTACCGACTAAGATCTTTGGTGTGGCCCTTATACCGGCTCCCACACTAGAGTCAACACCCTCATCAAGCCATGATCCCTCACCCAAGATCCTACTAGATTCTCAAGCCCTCACTCATAGTCCTTAAGCATCCTCCCCCTCACCGACTTCATCCTCGTCACCGCCAACGCCTTTCAGTCGAGCTCCAGTACAGGTCCCTACATCATCCAAGGGTCATACATCTTTTAATTCTTGCACTAACTTTGTGGTTCCTTGTCATGAATCTATCCTAGGGTATTTGGCCTCCTTAGTCATTTCCTACTATGTTATTGTTATGTTCTTGTAGGTTTGGTTGGATTCCTTTCATAAATTATTTTTACTTCTAAACATTTTTCTTCATAGTGGTTGTTTTTTGTATTAGGCTAGATGGTGCATGACGACATCCCATTTGGCATTTGGCACTGCTACTAGATTGCGGCTTCTAATCATTTGTGCGTAAGCTAAATATAATATTTTAGTTTGATTTATTATATGGGGTAAAATTGTCATATAAATTCATCTTATTGGTTTTTATTTCTTAAGATCGTGTAAAATTCATTTGATATTTTATTTTCCTTGCTCGAGATTGATGGAGAAATAACTGCTCATTTTGTATATTTTTGACATATTTTAATGCAGAAGATAATTCTGGAAAATGATTTTTCTGGGCCTGTGTGATTACTACCTTAATCTAGTCTGTGTATAAGTTTGGAAGATGACCTACTACATCTTCTGAGAATTATTGATAGAAATAGGTAATGGAATCTGTGCACATTTTGATCATTCCCCATCTTTGTTGCATGATCTTCAAGTTACAGGTTTATTGTGTAACAGGATGGTGGCATTTCCTCAAAATAGTTATGGTTTGTATACACTGAAATTATTCATGGGGTACCACTTAGGAGAAATGAAAGATAAAATATTTGAATTGAACACATGACAGTTGAATGGGCTTTGCCTTACTAATAATATTCGATGTAATTTGTCTTATGCTCCGCTTTTTTATATAGATAAATGTCTTTGATCAAAGCTATGAGCCGGAGGGTTGATGGGGCCCCACCCTACATTAAGAAAATGATGATATCATGAAGGAACAACAACAAAAAGTCCCCAAAGACAAGGGGCAAAAACAAGATGAAGGCCAAATGAGGACAAGGGTCTCAAGGCCGAAAAAAACCACAAAGCAAAAGTAGGAACAAGAGCAGAGAATTGATATCAGTAAGATATTTTTCGAATCTCCGCCTCTTCCTTCACTTGGAAAAAATCCAAGAATTTATGGCCGAGAAACTGATTTACAGAGCCGAGCATCACCACCTTTTTGCAGAAGGAAAATGTTGAACCCTTCGAGGCCTTCAAATCCACCACACACTCCGGTAGAGGCGTAATAGGGGCGGCGAGATTAGACAGGTAAAGAGAAGGAACCCTAGAAATGAAAGCTCCTTGAGAACAACATATATGATGAACAAATTTCATGAATTTGAGGAGAACACGATTCTTTTGTTCCAGCTCAACATAGACCCTTTTGTCCACCACTAGAGGCGATGGAGAGGTGTTGACTACTGAAAATAGGGAAGGAAGGCAAAAATTATCCACCACTTCATCCAAACCCAGATGGTAACAAGGAAAGATGAAATGTTTTTGTAACCACCACCTCTAAATCCTTGTCAACACACAACATGAGGGAATTAGACACAAAGACACCAACTATCTCCAAATTAACATGTGCCTTCCCCGAACACTGTAAATACTCAATGCACAGAACCTTATCGATAGTATTCTAAACTGGAATCAATCTAATACGAAATATGTGTCACAAACGAGTAGAGGACACCGTAACAAAAAGGTCATTTTAGGCTTCTCACCTAGCAAAATTAACAAGAGGGAAAGAAGGAAACACCATGAACAAATAGAAAGGAGGAAAAAAGAAGGAAGAGAGTGAATAACATAAATAGGAGCGACCAAAAAATCTTCCATATTTGAATGCCCCCAAACATGTGTGAGGAGATTCCTTCACGATCATGACTAAGAGTGACATCAAGAAGCATCCAGGCCTCAGCTTTATTATGAATGATGGCCCCATCATGTTGATTAACCTCAAAATTAGCTAGGGTATCCGCAACTTGATTATTTTCACGATAAACATGGAAAATACACCATTCATCAAGGAAGGAATATGTGTCACAGACGAGTAGAGGACACCATAACAAAAAAGGCCATTTTAGGCTTCTCACCTCGCAAATTAACAAGAGGGAAAGAAGGAAACACCATGAACAAATAGAAAGGAGGAAAAAAGAAGGAAGAGAGTGAATGAAATGAATGGGGGTGACTGAAACCCTTCCATATTTGAATGCCCCCAAACATGTGTGAGGAGATTCCTTCACGATCATGACTAAGAGTGACATCAAGAAGCATCCAGGCCTCAGCTTTATTATGAATGATGGCCCCATCATGTTGATTAACCTCAAAATTAGCTAGGGCATCCGCAGCTTGATTATTTTCATGATAAACATGGCGGATACACCATTCATCAAGGAAGGAAAGCCAATAAATGATCTAATTAATAAAAAAATAAGAAACCAAGCCATCGCCTTACCCATGTAAATGGAAAGAACGATAACTTGTGAGTCCCCTTTGATGTAAAACTTAGTACAAACATTGTTCAGGGTTAACTTAATACCATGTAGCAATGTTTGCACCTCAACTGCATTACTCTAACTAAGGGGCAAGCAATATGATCCATCTTTTATAAGCATGCCCCTCTCGTCACGAAGAATACACCCCACCCCCGAAAGACCAAGATTCCCTTTGGAAGAACCGTTGAAATTGAGTTTACGGAATCTAGGGGCTGGGTGTCAATGAGTCTTTCGATGCAGCACCAATTTAGTGACCTTGGAGATACATTTAGACAAAATGTCCCCATGACAAGGGAAACGAATGAGGGGCCAAGCATGTGGGATCTTGATATCCTTGCTAGAGAAATTTACAATGTCTTTGCAGTGCGAACTGACGTTTTCTAAAATAGCCACCTCAAAAATGGTAAGTATACTGGACAAAGAGGAAGATTCATCATCGAAGATGTGAAGATTGCATTCCCACCAAATATGCTAAAGAAAAATAATGGGTCCGCAGAGCCAACCAAAACCTAGAATAGAAATTAACCTAGTTTGGCCAAGAAGTGATGTTGGAGACAAATGAAACACCATGGGCCCAGGATAATTGAAGCTTATCACAGATCCAATACCAGTAATGAGAAGTGAAGGGACAGTGTAGGATTAAATGATCACTATCCTCTTCCACTTGGAAGCACATGACACACCAAGTGGGACCAACAAGCCCCCAATTTTGCCTACACAACTGACTCAATATTTCCCCTTAAGGCCAGCCAACTGAAAGCACCTAATTTTGGAAGATAGGCAGAATTCTAGCAATCCATCCACGAAGGATGATGAGGATCACCCTAGGTGAGTGTCTGACAAACAAAAGAAGCCGAGTAATTTCCACTTTTAGAACCATTCCAGATGATATGATCTTCCTTCAGAATATAAGCGGCATAATGTTTATCCAATTCAATTTTAAACAGTAATTTAAGATCATCATAAATCCTAGAGGTGGCAAGATCATTCAACACAAAGAGAGGAGCTTCATCACCATCCTGGGTACCGTAATCATGGAATTTAAATCCATAGAAAAATTCAGTGTAGCCCCCTAACAACTTGGAGTTCATTAATTTTAGCCAAAGGAGCGTGGTCATTCCATGAGTCCACCCAGAAATCATAAATAGTGTCGTTTCCAATGTGCCAAGAAACTCTATTGGAAAATATCCTTCGACAAGAGGACAAAAAATTCCACATGTGCGAACCTTTGGGAAGGTTTACCACCGAAAGAATAGAGTGAGGAGGACCATTGCCTAAATATTTCTTGATTAAGCATTTATTCTGGAGACTTACATAATTCTTGCCCCATATGAGTTTGTGCCCTAAGGCGAGATTATATAGACCGAGATCCAGAATGTCTGCACTACCCCGAACCTTTTGTGTTTTAACCACCTCCCATTTGATGAGGTAAAATTTCTTAACCTCGGACGTACCCTACCATAAAAAAGTAGGCATAAGTTTATCCATCTCATGAAGAATGATTCACAGGATGAGCATGATAGAAAGCATAAAGATGGGAAGATCGTATAGAACAAGTTGAACGAGGGTGACTATGCCTGCTAAAGATAATCATTTCCCTTTCCACGAATGCAAGCACTTCGAAAAGGAGGACACGATGCCATCCCATAGGGATGAATAAATCTGGCCCAAGAACAAAGGAATCCCCATATTCTTATGAGGTAGGGAACCATACTCGAAACCAAAAAATTCATGATTCCTACGCTGCACACAAAAAAGAGTTTTAAATAAAAAATGACATATTTGTGGAAATTGATCACCTGGCCCGCAGCGTTCGCATAACATGAAAAACAAGATTGAAAATTCTGAGCTTTCTCCATACTCGAGGCACCAAAAAGAAATGTGTTGTCACTGAACCGTTGGTGAGAGACGAGAGGCGCCCCTTCAACGACCAGGAGACCACGAGTACTCTGAGTAGCTTTACCGAGAGCTTTGGACATAATAAAAAATAGGAAAGAGGAGAGCAAGTCACCCTGATGAATACCACGATTTCTCGTGAAAAAACCTTTAGTAGAACCATTCACAAGGACATAATGTATGGGATAAGAGATACAATTGAAAATCCACTCACATAAGTCCAGAAGGAAACCGATCTTGCGCAGAGAAAGACAAAGAAATCTATAGTTAATACGATCATAAGCTTTTCTGTAATCTAACTTAATCAACATCCCGGGTTGTTTAGTCAAAGAGAGGGAATAAATGATTTCATGAGCTAGCATAACACCATCAGAAATATTTCAACCTAGAATAAAACCACTTTGCTCTTTGGCAATCAAAGAATCAATCAGAGGTTTAATTCGAAAAGCAATAGCTTTGGATATGATCTTGGAGGTCGTGTTGTATAAAGAAATGGGATGGAAGTCATAGAAAGAAGACAGTTAGTCCTTTTCTAGGAAAGAGACAAATAAAAGTATGATTTAGTTCACCGAAAACCTTCTTGGACTGAGAAGATTCATCCATGGCTGTTGAAACGTCCTTGCTGACAATGTCCCAGAAATCTTGAAAGAAAGCAGAGGGAAACCCATCAGGACCAGGAGCTTTGTTGCGCTCCATGGAGAAAACCACCTTATGGATTTCTTCAATCGAGAAAGGTGACAACAACCTCTCGTTCATAGAAGCATTGAGAATATGAGGGAAATGAGAAAGAAGATACGTCTTACTATGGAGAAAGGAAGAAGCTTCACCACCCAGAAGGGAGGAGAAGAAGGAGACCACTTCATTTTGATCTCCACTAGTTTGGAAAGAATTGCATCCACACCGTTTTTGATCCACAAAATTTTACTAGAACTACGCTTAGCTTTAACAAAGGCATGAAAGAATTTCAAATTGCTATCACCATCGTGCAACCAAGCTTCACGAGATTTTTGTTTCCAGAAGATCTCTTCTCACAAAAGGAGCTCACCCAACTCAGCTAGGAGATATTTCTCAAGGAGATATTCATTGGGCCCCATCCCAGAAGCAAAGATGGTGAGATTGAGGGCTTTAAGATCAGCTTCGATATGAGATTTTTTAGATAAGATATTCTTAAAATGAGAAATATTCCATACACGAAGTTTGGCTTTGATAAGAGAGCTTTTTGAACAAGATGAACATGCGTATACCCACCACCTGGAAGGAGTTCCACCAATCCTTGACCAGCCCTTTAAGATGAGCATCCCTCAACCACATATTTCTTATTTGAAAGGGGAATGCTTAGGAGCCAATTCGAACAAAATCTCAAGGGCAATGGGAAAATGATCAGATCCTAAAATAGTAAGAACCAAACTAACCAAGAGTAAATTCCTTTGCAACCATTCCCCATTGATGAGAAATCTATCCAACCTTTCAGAAATATTGTTGAAACTAAATCACATGTTTGTCCAAGTAAACCACATGATATTAGGTTCAATATCGACCAAAGTTTATCAATAAAGTCTCTGAAGTCATTGAATGACTACGGTTTCCTCATCATGCCTCCTGATTTTTCTCTTACAGAAAGAATCACATTGAAGTCCCCGACTAGAAGAGAAATATTCTCAGGGGAGGAAGAGAGCTACAAATGAAGAGAGTCCCACTAAAAACATGTATCTAGAACATTGTTAGGACCGTAGACGTTGTACAAAATAAAACTAACATCAAAATGAAGAACCTGGTCCCTAAACCAAATCTAGCACTACCCCTTGTAAATGAGGGTGACGTCAAACTTACTAATTTTCCAAAAGACACCAAGACCCCTTGAGGCACCTATTATGTCAGAAAATATTCCTTTCCACCCCTTCCATCCTTTGAACCATTGGGCATAGATATCAGAACTAATCATTTTGGTCTCTTGTAAGAGGAAAAGGTTTCCTTCTTGCTCCAAAACAAAATGCCTGATAAGGCATTATTTTTTAGGGGTGTTGGAACCCCTAACGTTCCAAGAAATGATCTTCATGAGGATGGGGGAAGGGGATTTTCCCCACCTTGAAGATGAAAAACTTTTTTGATCTCCTTCTGACAACCAGACACCACTTCATCATTGGCCTTGGTAATAAAAGATTTGGGACCTAGTTTACTGCGATAGCCACAAGCGGGAGCCTTTCCTAGCCTCAATGTGTGAGCTATCGAAGTATCTGACACATCAAGTATGAAATAATTGGCCTCAACCTGAGCCAGGAGGGAGGATGTTTCCTTAATGAGGGGTTGCGACAACACTTTCTCATTCTCCTCAACCCATCTTTCAAGGGACTACATAGAATCCCCATACCCAAAATCCAGCGTTGTTTGCAGGAGATTCACGAAAGAGGTAGACTCAAGCAAAACTTGTTTGGTATTAGCAATAAGAGTGCGTGGAGATGGCTGATGTGTGGCATCGTGATATGGGCTAAGAGGAGTTGAGGAAGAAGGCAAAATCGAAGACTATAAATGGTTTTTGATTTGAGGAGAGCTATCTGGAACAGAAACACTTAGGGTTTTATTTTGGGAATCCATTTCTGAGCTATCTTCAAGGGAGGCGTTCCTTTGTAATCTCTCCAAAAGTGACCCTCTTGTTTACATTTGAAGCAACGAAAGTGAATATTCTCAACATCCACGGGTTACAACCAAATTCCTGAAGGAGAAGAGATCTTGATAGACTTGGGGATGGATTGAGAGGAGTCAACCTAAATAAAAATTCTAGTGAAGGATGCCAAAGTGCTATCAAGGGTTTTAGGGTTAACCCTAAAAACCATGTTAAGGCAACTAAAAATCTTGGATAGAATGCTTGGACTCAAATACTCTTAAGGGAGTGAATAAAGATGCACCCAAACTAAGCACTTCTCCTCATTGGCATTAACAGGGTCAAATTTGGGAGCCCAAGGACATAAGGAAAAAACCCTTTGTGAGGAAGAAAATGCACATGTCATTGTCCCATTACCTTTCACACCAATTACAGGGGTCAGTGGTCGATATTCATCTTTCATTTATCTTGGCGATCACTACTCTATTACAATAAAGCTCTACATTTGTGGCCAAACCACACTCATCATCTAACTCCACTGAACATTGAGAGGGAAAAGACGAAAGAGGGAACGAAGGCAAGCTCGAATCTTCAAACAAAGTACTCAGGCGGCGGGGAAACCTTAAACCCTACGTGGACGCCATTTTTTTATGGTCCAAAACTTTGGATGGTAAATGCTTTTATTATACCAGCGCTATGAACTGGAGTGGTGGATGAGCACTTTCTCTAATTGGAACATGGGGGTGGGCTTGGGTCCTTAATGTCTACCGAGTGATCTGTATTCAAAGCACCATGTTATGTTCCGCTTGGTGAATATGGAAAAGTTTGAACCCTACCTCAAGGTGTCCCCATGGTCACTTATTGAAAGTGTCCAATGGACTCAATGGGAATGGAACTTGGGTTGGTGATTACAAACTACTTGTAACTCATTAGTATCCCAAGACCTTAAGTCTAAAACTTTGGATAATAAATTATTTTATTATACCAGAGCTATAAACTAGAGTAGTGGAGGATCACTTTCTCTAAGTGGGACATGTGGTGGGCTTGGGTCCTTAATGTCCACCAAGTGATCCACATTTGGAGTGCCCCACTATGTTCCACTTGGTCCATATGGAGAATTTCAAACCCTACCTCAAGGTGTCCCCATGGCCACTTATTGAAAGTGTCCAATGGACTCAATGGGAATGGAACTTGGGTTGATGATTACAAACTACTTGTAACTCGCCAATAGCCCAAGACCTTGAGTCCAATTTAGTGCTCCTCATTATGTGTGTTTTTTTCAATAAATAATTGTGTTGAAGTATATTATCTCTCATTGCACAAAGAATTTTTCATTGTGTCCCTTGGTTGTGTGAATATTTAGCATGCATAGTCTAACCAGGATCTTAATTGGATTCGATAAATAATACTACATTATTCAAATTTTAGTTTTGAAATAAGTTGTATCATGTAAGTGAATTGTAGAGCTATATTTACATATTTGTAAGTGTGGATAGAATTCCGTAAATATGTTTGATAACTACACTTAATGCGAATGGTACCAAGTATGTTATAAATAATTTAAGTGATGTCTCTTATGTAGTTTACTATTTTAATCATAACACATAATGATGTCATTATTTCCTAACCATGGCTTTATTTCTAATATATTCATTTCTGCTCTCGTGATTTACAATATATGTCAAGTATGTATTTATTTGGTTTATTATTTAATTTATTGTTTGTGAGGCATTCCTACAATGGAAGGTAAGGTTATAATGGAGTGAGTTGTTTAATTTTATTCTTGACATTAAATTTGACGTTCATTTGACCATCACATGATAGTTCATCAGTAATTTTGACTTCTAGTGGACTATCACTTAAATAGTTTTGGTTTTATTCAATTGGAGAAGTAAAAAATAGTAACATCTTTGCCACATTTGGGTACTTTTATCTTGAATAGATATTTTTAGACCAATACAATCATGTAGTTAAATGATTCCTTTTGCCACAAATCAACGTGAAATTGATAGATAATTTAATGAAGTTTTTGATTAAAGAGGTATGCAAAAATCTAATGTGAAAACCTTGAAATTAATATTTATTGACGTATTTGATATAGATTTATTATAATATATTTACATCAAAGGCATTTACACAACTAGAAATGTTGTTTGGCTTTTACATTCGTATGAATGTGCAATGATCTTGACCATCTATTTCATAGCGCATATCAATGTCATCCAGTTAATGAGGTCCATCCACATGTGGAGCATGAATGCAGCAGGATAGTTATATTCCCTCTACTAGAATTGATAATTTTAGGAGAAATTAGGGTGTAAAAATGTTAGAGTGATCCTAGACTTTCTATGCCCCTCCCATGGCTAATTATACTCCTTTGAAAAGAAACTAATGTTTGCAATAAATCAAAAAAATGGAATTAAGCTCTACGTAAAATACGATTTTAATATATAGTTTATAGTATATACAGTTTATAATTTATATCATTTACAGTAGAGTTTATATTATATAGTATATAATATAGTTTTTATATATAGTTTAATGCCCTTTTAAAGGGTAAATTACACTCACAAAATATGAGTGAGATCAAGTCGATAAAGTGAAACAAAAATAGTGGATGTTACTTGGGTGTTACACTTTGACCCGTGGAAAATTTGTGGTACATGGAAGTATTTAATTTTCACCTTTTTATTTACAAATTTTCATTGATGTCTTTTTCTTATATTACAAATCAAGCACATTCGAATTGAAAACCTTGACATCATTTTTGGTTGGATCTTGACTTTTAAACCTTTTAGATTTCCCTATTTTTTATTTTAGCCCCTTTAAGTGAAAATCACACTCATGTGAATAATGCGAGTGGGATCAAGACAATAAAGTGGAAGACACATAATGGATAATTATCGATGATTGTTTGCACATCTCCTATTACCCTACACCTAGCCTATTTCCCTACACTTACTCAGGCTTAGAGATGTAAAGAGGGAATACAAAGTGACGATAAAGTGGAACACAACTAAAGGACAATTATTGATGATTGTTTACATGTTTTCTATTTTCATGCACCTACTCGAGCTTAGAATTGTAAAGTGGGAGTACAACGTGCTCCATGAAGCAAGAATTTGAATGGGCTTCAAACATGGAGCCTATTGGTTTTTTCAATTGTTTATTTTGGCACCTTCGTGAACAAATTACAGTCATGTGAATAATGTAAACTCAACTCTCAATGATTGTTCACACATCTTATATTTCCCTGCTTTTACTTGAGATTAGAATTATAAATGAGAGCGATAAAGTAAACCAAGAAACAAACATTTTAGTTCGGTTTTCAACATGGAACCGGTTGGATTTTTCCCATTATTTATTTTGGCCCTTTTAAGCATAAATTTTACTCGCGTGAATAATGCAAGCGAGATCGATTTGATAAAGTATAACACAGATAACGTATTTTATTTGGGTGTTACAATTTAAGCCATGAAAACATGTAGGTATTTAATTTTCACTTTTAGGTTGTCTCAAACATGGAACAATTTGGATTTTCCTTAATTTTTGGTTTGTCCCCTTTAAATGTAATTCGCACTCATGTGAATTATGCGCTCAAGATATATACAATATAGTGGAACACAATGCCCTTCCCCTCCCTCAAACCCTTTTTCAATCGCCCCTCATCCTAGTAATTCTTCCCTATGAGCATCAATTGCATGCATAAAGTTCTAAGTGGATATATCATACTCGTGAGCTATAGATTATTGGGAACCAATCCTCACGAATATGGGTCAATGTAGATTGAATCAAAACTATGCAATTTTTTGTTGGTTTTTGTAGTCAATTTTCTTGATTTCAAACTCTCCTAATGGAAGTGTCTTAAAATATACAATAGTTAGGTAAAATACCCTATCAAAAGGTTGATATTCCTTTGCATTTGAGAGGGGAATTTCCTTCATAGAATGGGTTTTTTTGTATTTTTTGTGATTTTAACCAAAAATCAAAAAGGAAAAAAAGGGTGGGAAGGAGAAAGGAGATAACATAGGAGGAAGGGAGAACCTCGTGGCAGAATAGACACAAATATATAATAAGATAACTCCATGTAAACAAAATACTAGAACCCTCTTGCTCTCGCATGAGAAAAAGAACATAAATAGTAATTGAAAATAACAGTTGCATGATGGATAAAAATCACCCAGAAGAACAAAGTCTTCAACATTTCTAAAAAAAATTGTATGGAACAAATTCCACCTGCACATATATAATACAAATCCTACAAATCATAATATCACCCACAACGCATATAGATGGAGGTATAAATGACATCATTTGACTATAAATAGAAAAGAAAAATTCATGATTGGATAGTGCCAACACCACGAGATGATTCTTATTTCACTTTCTTACATTCTTTTATTCATGAAGGCTAAAATAGTATATACACACAAATTTGCAGAAAACTCTCTTCATATTTGAGAGAAAAAATAGATAACCAAACCCTCAAAATGGAAACTACACCCCTATTTTTAATTTTAGAGCATAAATACCTCAATGTAAATAAGTAACCTTTTTACAATTCACTTTTCACTTAAGTCACAACTTAAAGTGACTTTATGACAAAAAGCCCTTTTCTAAAAAAAGAAATAGAAATAGTCACTTGAGTCACTTAGGTGACTTTACAAAAAGTAATTTCTCAATGGAAAAATAAGTAAACTCACTTGAATGCTCCTTGTTTGATCCACTTAATCACTTTCACCTTCATCACATGTAGTTTGAATCCCATAACAGTATTTAAAACATTCTTCTCCCTCGAGATGAGAGTGTTTCCTAGCAAATCCATCCATGATTCTATAACATCAAATATCATCAACACATATGAGGACCAAACTGATGTGTTATGTTTAAAATGGGGGATATTTTCTGTTTTATATAATCCACTATTGTGAAGTCTTTCTTTAATAGGAGTCTATTTTTCATTGTCTATTCTTGTCTTGGTTTCAATAAATTTTATAAGATAAACATTTCTACATACAATTATAAAATCATCATGAATACACTTCAAAAATTTGGTTACATGGTAAGGAATCTATAGACAAAGTTTAAGCAAGATTCAATAAGTAGAAATCAATATGAGAAAAAAAATCTCTCAGCATGAAGGTAAAAACAACACCTAAGAAATGATTCTCATGAAAAATATATGTCATGTTTGAGGTTAATAAACCTAAAAACTATTAATCCTTTCATCAATATATTTCCAACACTTCAAACGGAACTCAAATCAGATTTTGTATGAGAAATATATGGTCAAAACCGAATTGGTTCCTGTAGACACTAAATCACGCACTTTGGTTAACTATTTAGTCATGATTGTATACTAATATTCATATGATTACTAGGTAAGAAAAGTACTAATTAACCCATGTCTTTGGCCACCTTTCTTTGCTTTATGTTGTTACTTTTGGTCTTGCACCTTTACTTGTTCATTCTACCTTTTTATACCTCACCATTTATCATCCTAGACACCAGTGCCCATCCAGGATGCCAGTGTCAGGCACCCTCATCCCTTATGGGTGCCCCTGACCTATTTATACTTTACTCACATATTTTGGGTCACTCCTATCTGTTTGAGCATCTTATCTTTTTGGCAGTTATCCTTTTTGGGGTTAATTATGAAATTCAAGGGAATCATATAAATATAAAGATATGTGATCATAATAAGGGACCAAACACTAAGCATTAGTTATCATCACCTCATGTTGCATCCATCAAACATCTAAGAGCTCCATTTAATATATCTAACGCCATCCAAGGGACACAAGGGTTGGTCACTGTGCATACACTTGATAGGAAGGGAAGTTCATTCTATTCCATGCACACATCTATTACATTTCTAAATATCTAGCTACTTTTCTCGCTATCAAGTGTGACACGCACAAGAGCCACCTAGGACACAATTCCACACACATGCACATAGAAATACATTAGGTCTAAGATGTAGTGCATCACTTAGTCATAAGATCACCATTGTGACAGTTAAGGATAGTCTAACCCCTCATTTTTCATCTTTATTTTTTAGGATTTGATATCTCTTTGAGGGTTTTGTAGGTCATTATTTCATTACAGGTTTATAGTGACCTCGGCGATCATTGTGTGACCTCATAACAACTAAATGTGAACAACAAAAAATACCTAACGACCACTCAGAGGATGTTTTCTGATCATTTCGTTGACATAGGTGCCCAAAACCAAGCCTAGGGTGCCCACATGTGCCCCTATCCCTCTCCATATGCCCCAACCCAACATATTTCTCCATCTCATCATTTTATCAAGCTTTGTTGCGAAATTCAACGCTTTATATTTTCCAGTTTTCTAGCTTTGTGCACCTTCGGGGTCTTTACGAATCAACTAAGGATTTTTACACTCTCTTTGCACTTAGGGTTTCATATTTGTTTTCCTAGTTTTCTTGGGTTAATTTTGTACTTAATTATTCATTTATTTACTGCAATCTTACATTCAAATTAGGCATATATTTCCATATTTAGCTTAATAATTTTGGTGAACCCAAACTCGATCTGAACACCCTTAGGATCCTCACATTTGTATTTCTTCTATCTACTTAGGATTTTTTCATCGTGAGTATCTCTATTAATGATTTCCTTCTCATCAATCCTGAATTAATAGATAAAATCAAAACTCTACTAGCTACCACTCGCATTCCTACCAATATCCATCTAGTTACAGTATATCAAACATTTTTCAATGCATTTTCTCAGCATATTGCTTTTTAGTCTAATCCTAATGCCTATCTTACTATTTTTGACAATGACCCACCTTTGCACATCATGATTCACATTTATAATGTGGTTTTCAAATTCACTCTAATCGATAATAGATCTGAGCTCAATATTTTTCATATGTCATTCCTTGAAAAGATCGGTCTTTATGTCGTTAATGTTAGTCTATCATGTCTTTCTCTTCATGCATATAATGGCTTTGTTCATCCATTTCTATGTCACATTACTCTTCATATCACCGTTGAACCAAAAAACTACCAATACAGTTTTCTTTGTCATTGATTTCCCAGTTTCATATAAATTTTTACTTGGTAGGCCATGGCTTCATACCATGCAAGCGGTTCCTTCTACAGTACATCATTGTGTTAAATTCATACATGAGGGCATAGAGTATACAGTTCCTCGTGATTCTTACCCATTCAAATCTTGTGACCATGATCCCAATACTATTCTTCCTACTCCATGAACTGATACTACTGATGAACTACAACCTATGGATACTCCACCTCATTTTCCACCGCTTGAAGGTGTTATTTGCATGTTAGATGATGTCTCATCTGTAGCACAACCTCCTCCTACTTCTACTACTACTATGATTTTTTATCAAGGGCATGTCCCACCATCAAATGTCATTCCACCTTGCTACCCCTTCTCATCTGTCATCTTCATTAGTACGACCTCCATTTACATGCACATTTTTCATGAATGGGTCTTATTGGGAATACATCCCATTTGAACCTACTTTCTCAGATTATATATGCACATATGATGGGTTGACTTGGCTAGGATTTACTCTTGACGACATATTTCCTCCGCCTCATGATCATCATCTGTATCATGGATTTATTTGCATTACCGCTTCTTATGGTCTTTAAGTCTTCTATCTCACAGTATTTCTAGCACGTGCTCCCCACACCTCTCCACTTACACTTGGAAAGTCTTGGCTTGATTACATTGGGGGCACGTTAGATCTTGATCATACTAATATTTCATTTCCCATGTCGTTTGGTCATGTTTTCATTTGCAATGACTCCTTTCTTGGATACTCACCAAATCTCACTCGTTGGTATGCACATTGGTACCCATTACCTCCTTTTACTAATGAGGAATATGTTATGGGCATGCATAATTTGTGCCTCAATGGCTCCTTACTTGATCAACCTGACACTATCGTTTATCAAGTTTTAAATGCTTCACCATTCAGTTTTGATCATGACAATGACATTACTTGATCACACTTATCATTACATACTTACGGGGCATCACACTTATTCCCCTTCGCCTTTAGCATCAATAAGCGTTTTATTTTCCCATCACTCCACATCTAGTCTACCACATGCAATATATACATTTTGATACACACTTGTATCGTCATTTCCTGATGACACACTCATGTTATTATGGTTCTTACATGACTGTTGAGGGATCTTTTACAATAGGAACTCGTTTCACCTACCTATTATATATATCCATTACATACTCATTCATACATACATACATACATACATACATTTATTGCCATCTATCGTTATTCCTACATATAATACAATCCTCATCATTTATCACCAAACACCATTCATCAAATAATACATTTCCATCGTCACTCCCCAATGACGCTTCGGTTCACACTATTTGAAATGTATCAAGATGTGTATGATGAATGTAAAAGACTAGACGAGATGGGTTTAAGTTAGAAGATAGCTAATGATGCTAAAAGAGGGGGGAGTAAGTACGATGTCCCCCAAGTGTATGTTGATGAGTGTGTTATTTGATGAATGGTGTTTGGTGATAAATGATGAGGATTGTATTATATGTAGGAATAACAATAGATGGCAATAAATGTATGTATGTATGTATGTATGTATGTATGTATGAATGAGTATGTAATGGATATATATAATAGGTAGGTGAAACGAGTTCCTATTGTAAAAGATCCCTCAACAGTCATGTAAGAACCATAATAACACGAGTGTGTCATCAGGAAATGACGATACAAGTGTGTATCAAAATGCATATATTGCATGTGGTAGACTAGATGTGGAGTGATGGGAAAATAAGACGCTTATTGATGCTAAAGGCGAAGGGGAATAAGTGTGATGCCCCGTAAGTATGTAATGATAAGTGTGATCAAGTAATGTCATCTAATAGGTTGTCATTGTCATGATCAAAACTGAATGGTGAAGCATTTAAAACTTGATAAACGATAGTGTCAGGTTGATCAAGTAAGGAGCCATTGAGGCACAAATTATGCATGCCCATAACATATTCCTCATTAGTAAAAGGAGGTAATGGGTACCAATGTGCATACCAACGAGTGAGATTTGGTGAGTATCCAAGAAAGGAGTCATTGCAAATGAAAACATGACCAAACGACATGGGAAATGAAATATTAGTATGATCAAGATCTAATGTGCCCCCAATGTAATCAAGCCAAGACTTTCCAAGTGTAAGTGGAGAGGTGTGGGGAGCACGTGCTAGAAATACTGTGAGATAGAAGACTCAAAGACCTCACACACTACACATTGCATTGCACACCATCCTATTTCCCACACATATTCTTCACTACAAAACCAATGCACTTGCGACACATGCTTACTTGAAATATTTACAATACACTCTTTTCTTTTCTATCTATCCATACACTCTCTATACAAACACACCGCATACTCTTTGCACACATTCAACACAACATTCAACATATTTACAACATGCTCAATCATTGGTACTGTCACAACATATTCCTTCTACATCATATAACATACCTCATCATTTTCGCATATAATCAACACAAAAATCTTTCACAACTAGCTACATGTAACACACTTCTCTCACCATATAGCAAAACACATTCAAAAAATACAACCAAAATCTCATCATTTCATTTTGACAAACAATTAGCACAACGATTTTATACATTCAAAAAATATCTCTATATACCCATGACACATCACATGCTACACTACACTATACACTTGGCATACCTCTTACACATATTCATCACTATATAATCAATATGCTTACGCCACATTATTGTTAGCGCACATCCAACAAGACACACTCACACTCTCTCACAAACATTCCACACCATACTACTTTGTCAAAATATTCACAACATATAACATAATTAACAATTTTATAGCACCTTACAAGAAGCGAAACATTAACTACATTCTTCTCCCATGCACAAGTAACACATTGCACATATTTCTCACATAATCAACACGATACACTACCCTATGACGCACTCTAGTTCCATGGCACATACACGAGTGTTGAGGGTCTATATATTGAATGGACCTCACCACACATGTTTACTCACACACTTACACCCTATACTTTGCGCTTTGACGATCACATCTTTTTAGTACACACATTCAGACTATTTCCCAGTGACACACTCTTGTTTACAATTCATTCTTGAATGTTGAGGAGACATAAATAAATAAACTTCATTGCATACATACACATCCACTTGTTGATCACATGACTCCTATCATTCACAATGCATTCCATTCCATGGCATCCACAACATATTGCATATCTTGGTCACATTTAGCCTTGCTTACATTTACTTGTTACATGTACGTGTAGACACAAAATCAGGCACTTTGAGTAATTATCTAGTCCTGGTTACATACTACTATTCATATGATACCTAAGTAATAAAAGTACTAATCAACCCATGTCTTTGGCCACCTTTCTTTGATTTATGTTATTACTTTTGGCCTTGCACCTTTACTTATTTATTTTGTCTTTTCATACTTTGGCATTTCTCTTTCTAGACACCAGCGCCTAACCCAGATGTCATCGTCGGGCGGCCTTGTCCTCTTTGTACTTTGGTCACACTTTTTGGGTCCTTTCTATCCGTTTGAGCATCTTATCTTTTTCATAGTTGGATTTTTTTGGGGTTAATTACGAAATTAAAGCAATGGAATCATATAAATATAAAGTTATGTGATCATAATAAAGGACCAAGCACTAAAAATTATCTATCGCCACCTAAAGTTGCATCCATCAAGCATCTAAGAGCTCCATTACATCCATCTAGTGCCATAACAAGGGAAAAAAGGGCTGGTTTTTTGCATTACATGCATAGGAGGGGAGTTTATTATATTCCATGCACACATTTACTACATTCTACATCTAGTTACTTGCTCGTTATCAAGTGTGACACACACAAGAGCCACTTACGGAAAAATTACGCACACACACACATAGAACTACATTGTGTCTAAGATGTAGTGCAACACTTAGTCGTAAGTTCACCATTATGATAGTTGAGGACAGTCTGACCCCTCATTTTACATCTTTATTTCTTAGGATTTGATGTTTATTTGAGGGTTTTACATGTTCATACTTCATTGCAGGTTTCGAGCAACCTTGGCGCCTTGGTGCGACCTCGGAGTGACCAAAGGAGATGAAAGGTGAACACCTTGTGACACCTTAGAGGAGGTTTCATGAGCTTCTCTGCAAACCCCGGAACCTAGAAAAAAGTCTAGGGCACCTAGGGGTGCCCTTATCCCTCTCCAAGCGCCCCAGTTTATCCTGTTCCTCCAGTTCGGAATTCTTCTAGGTATTTGTGTGATGCTTCTTCCTTCGTATTTAGCTGGTCAGAGTTTTGATCTAGTCCAGACATCACAGTGAATCAAATAAGGCTTTTTACCCTCTCTTTACACTTAGGGTTTTATGATTTATTGCTTAGTTGTTTGGGTGTAATTCTTGTACTTCATTATTATTCATTTACTGTTGTTATAGCATTTAGATTAGGATTATATATACATCTTATCTTAATCATTTTGGTGAACCCAAACACTTTCATGTTTAGGATCCCCATTTTTCCTCTATCACGGCTCCTAAAATTTCTTTGTCTGATTTTCTTAAGATGCATCCTAATTGCCAAGTTTCTCTTAAAAATCCGTAGACACCATGTATCTCCCTAGATATATGTGACCGCATCAAGTGAGCGTTATTTTCGATCGTTTATCTGACGACCCTAGTCTTCTTGATTCTCCATCTAGTCAACCCATGTTGGAGTCAATTCAATCTTTGCATTCTTTATTTCAAGACAAATTCCAACCTATGGAATCCAAGATTACCTCTCTTAAATCTGAAATTTAACATCCTAACGACGCTTCTCAAGCTCATGTTTGTTTTCCTTCTACATCTCATCTTCATTCTATGTCTGCTACATGTGGTCATATTAGTGAGCCTCTAGTCATACCATTACCAGAGCCTCTCACTTTTGATCGCAATACTAAGTAACATGAAATTCTTACCGAGTTCCTTAGTCATCAATTGATCACTTTACCATCTACTCAAGGCTATCCTCCTTACCAACTTGTAAAATATCAAGGTCGCCCATATTGTAGTTATCATCGAATCTATGGACATAATGAAAGTGATTTTTATCCTTTACGACAAAGAATCAAGCAACTTGAGTGTCAAGTTTTTATCTTATTTGTTACACAACATCCTCCTATATATTCAATTGTTTCATCTTCGTGGGTTCCTAAATATGATTTGTCTATGTCTAGTGAACATCATCCTATTACCTCTGATGTGCCTCCTTCGGTTAGTCAAATGCCACCTAGTTAACCTAACAAAACTAAGCAACCTCCTCTTAAGGTTGGTATAACTCCTCCTCTATTAAAGGTATCTGCGAGATTTCCAAGTCTTGCTCAGCAACCACTAACTTATAATTATTCCTTGTGCTCCAGAAAATGCCTATGTTGATGACTGGGACCCGAATGAAGCTTACCATATCAATGAACCATTTGATTTCAATCCTAGTAATGTGGATGACTTCGATTCTAATAATGGTCACACATATTTACCACTTCAGATAGTGGGTAGGGGACCCTTGCCCTTCACTTTTTGTGGATATTTTATTCCTTCTGATACACTTGGGGGAGCATCACACTTACTCTTCCCCCCTTAGCATTATCGGGTGGCTCTTATTTACTACTTTTACGCTCTACGCTTCATATTTCATATCTTTAAGCAATATTACACATCATGATACATTATTGTATCATCATTACCCAATGGTGCACTCTCATTCTTCCATTCACACTTGACTATTGAGGGAATCCTATACACATGAACCTCACACACTGCACATTACATACTACACACTTCACATGTACAACACATTCTTCTCCACATTGCACATCCTACACATCTTTGATATCTTTTTCTTACATCTTATGTGTTTTACGCTTTCTACGCCTTACATATATTAAAGCCTATACATCATCGTCTTCTTCCTACACATCATACATATTGTGTGATTTCTACATCTTCTACTCATATTTTCTTCTATACATCATATGCACTTTGTGTTACACACTATACACATTTTCACCATCATCTTCTTACATATACCATGCATCATACAATCTACACATCTTGCGCTACACATTATACATCATCAAACTCAACACATTCAACACATTTCTTTCTAACATCACAATTTCAAACCATGTTCTACGATTTACATCATTCTGGCACATCCTCCTAGTAGATCATATTATTCTCTTCTACATTCTACACAATATATATCCAACTTATACAGTGCACACTACCTCATGACGCACTCTAGTCCCATGGTTCATACTCTACTATTGAGGGTCTAATTCTGAATTTAACCTCACTTCCTCATCATGCTTACGTCATTATATTCACTACATCAATCAATAAATTCTTCTATTACACTATGCGACATTTTTAGCCGTCACCTTACTCACACATTTCGTGATATACGCTTTGTGCTAAATCATCACGCTTTCTAGCATCCTACTCATACATTTTGTGATATACACTTTGTGCTAAATCATCATGCTTTCTAGCATCCTATCCATGTATTTAGTGATATACGCTTTATGTTAAATCATCACCTTTTCTAGCATCTTCCTCACATGTCTAGTGATATACGCTTTAGGCTAAATCATCACACATCATAGCATCTCATTTAACAACTTTAAGATCAGTCATCCCTATGTCACATTCCATATCATCTACATATTCATCAACTCTTTCTCCATACAACACATCACTCAAAACATTTCCCAATGATGCACTCTTGTTTACAATCATTCTCGACTATTGAGGGGGCATAAATAAAAGAACCTCATTGCATACATACACATCCACTTGGGGGGCACATTGCTCCTATCATTCACTTTGCATTACATTCCATCTCATCCACAACATACTGCATATCTTGGTTGCATTTAGTCTTGTTTACATTTACTTGTTACATGCATATCTTGTTATACATGCTAGATAAATATCATGTATGTTGTTATCTTTTTCATACACACATGTGTGTTTACTTGCTTTCTATTTGTGATGACTTATTCTAAAAATTTCATACACATAGCATGGATGTTTGGCACAATACCTATTACCAGTCTCACAACGGCTCCTAGGGGAATCAACTTTTTTATATTACAGGTGTTATTGTTTCATTTTGTTTCATAGGCACTACTTTATCAAATTATACATGCTTTGACATACTTATTATCTTTCTAACATGCTAATGGGTGCTTCATGTGCAATATTTGTTATGCAGGGCTATTTTATTCCATGGTTGTTTGTTACATTATTTGCAATTAGTTTTCACATTTTAATCTTGTTTGTGGGCTTTGTCATTTGTTTTGTGTGCATGCTTGTCTGTTTGTGGTCACTACGGACTTAATTTTCTTACGACATCGTGAGTGACGTCCCATGTTTGCAACCCACTTTTTGAAGTCTACATTATCTTCCTACATCTTTACTTGTGTTTTAGCTTACACATTGTCTGCACTTGTCTTTTACATGCATGTTTGCTTGTACTAACATTTGTTTCTGTAGTCACAAAATATTGCACTTTAGAATATTATTTAATCCCGATTTCATAATAGTATTTAGAAGGTTCTTGACTGAAGAAAGTACTAATTAACCCCCATTTTTTGGCCATCTTGTTTTATTTTCTTTCATCATTCCTGGCCTTTTACACCCACATGCCCAATAAGATTTCGTCACTTTGATTTATTTTAGCCATGACTAGGGCACCCAGGCCAGTACTAGGGCACCCATGGGTGCCCTAGTCCCACCATGGGCACCCCGATCCTTTTTTAACCTTCCTATCACTTTTTGGGCTCTTTTTAGCCAATTTTTCTTCTTATCTTTTTTGTGGTCGGCCATTTCGGGGTTAATTATGAAATTAGATCAATAAAACCCTATAAATATAAAGTTACGAGACCATAATGAGGGACCAAGCACTATTCATTACTATCATCCATCTAGATTTGCATCCACTTGTAGATCATTTGCATCCATGAGCTCCATCACATAGAACAAGGTTTCTTCATCTACATCACACTTCATAGGGGGGTTCTATTCTATTTCATGTACACATTCTATTACATTTTCTACATTTAATTATTGCTTGTTACTTCACAAAGTGCAACTAACACAAGAGCAACTAGGGCATATTATGCACACACTCACCAGAACTACATTTGGGTCCAAAATATAGTGCAACGCTCAGTTAGTAAACCCACTATTGTGAAAGATGAGGTAAATTTGAGCCATTTCATTTACATTTTTATTTTTTAGGAGTTTGATTCTTCTTTTGGTCTTTTTGTAGGTCTTTTCATCATCTTGGATCATTGGTGACATCTGGTACAAGGAAGCGAATCTGATGCAACACACAATGAGGGTTTCAAACCACCTACCAGACCTGTAAACTCCAGTTCTAGATCTTTTACACAGACCAGGGTGCCCATTCTATAGACCAAAGCACTTGTAGGTGTCCCAGTCCCTCTCAAGGTGCTCCAGTCTAGATAGATACTCCAGACCCATCCTTTTCGGGGCTTCTACAAATTCGTTACTACGTTCTGTTCCTTCAGTCTCCTCTACGACACAGTGTGGATTTATCTTCGAATCAGCTAAGCCATTTCCATACCTCTCTTGCACATTAGGGTCTCTACTTTCATTAGATTAGTTTTCTTGGGTAATTTTACATACTTGTTATTATATTTGTTTGTTGTATTCACATGTCATTCTAGATTAGATTAACTATCCCCATATCCATATTTTAGTTAATCAGTTTCCCATCCACTTTGTTTTCGTGTGTCTTGGTTTTTACCAAGCACAATCCCTTCCCCCTGCAGGGCATAGTTTCAGCACAGTGGACGGTCCTCTTTTCTATCACATACTCCTTCAGCGATGTCGCATGTACCCCAAATGAGGGGGGCATCATTTAGGTAAATCAGTCACCCCATACAACTTATACACATAAAATCACAGTACCAGTACAACATAGTTGTCAGTTTCAGACACGGATTAGAATCAGATTTGGGTCCTTAGCACAGTGATATCCTTCCTAGATTCCTGAAAGCAGGGGGCAATTACAAAGTTATTCGACATATCACAAAGGAATTTAACAAGGCAAAGATTCCTTTAGCACTGGGAATTTACATTGGGGGAAAGTACACACCATCTGTAGCAGTATTCCATATTCTAAGGAGAAGTTAAATGTTATAGGATGACACTATACTTTCCTCTCTACACTACTTCTATCGTGGCGTAGGATCTCCTAGAAAACTAACATTTTAAAGAGCTCTACAACTTTGGGAAATGATTAAAGGTTAGAGGATAACACTAGACTTTCCTCCCTACACTTCCTTTGTCGTGCCATGAGATCACCCAAAAAACTCACACTTCGTCGACATCTTCAGGATCTTTTCTACACTTTTTCCTCATCACGAATCAGGTGCACATGTTTCTTTTTCACATTTTCAGCATTTTTACATACTTTTTACACATATGCATGTGTATTTGACTACTTGATTGTTCTTATCTTTACAATTTCATTTGTATGGAAGCAGTAGTCAACGTCAGTTAACAATATTACCACATCAACAACAACGACATTGACACTGACAACAGGTACATCACGACATCTACACATGCATTTCCGCCCTAGGTTCATTTTAATCATCATTTTTTGCACTTTCTCCTCCTTAGCATCCATGCTTCACATTTTTTATCACTCCATGCTTTTGTCTAGTCCCCCAACATGATTTCACCATCGATCTACATGCTAATTACGTATAGATATATATCTACTTTAAGTTACCGAGATTTCTGCTCACCAACATGAAGTGGGGGAAAATGTAGACACAAAATCATGCACTTTGGTTAATTATCTAATCATGGTTGCATACTACTATTCATATGATTCCTAAGTAAGAAAAGTACTAATTAACCCATGTCTTTGGCCACCTTTATTTGCTTTTTGTTTCTACTTTTAGTCTTGCACCTTTACTTGCTTAGTCTATCTTTTCATACTTCGACGTTTCTCTTTCTGGACGCCAGCGCCTAGCCAGGACATCAGTGCCAAGAACCCTCGTCCCCTCTAGGAACCCTTGTCCTCTTGTTACTTTGGTCACACTTTTTGGGTCCTTTATATCATTTTGAGCATCTCATCTTTTTCATAATTTGCCTTTTTGGGGTTAATTATGAAATTCAAGGAAGGGAATCATATAAATATAAAGTTGTGTGATCATAATAAAAGACTAAGCACTAAGCACTATCTATCTCCGCCTAAGGTTACATCCATCAAGCATATAAGATCTCAATAGCATACATCTAGTGCCATCAAAAGGGACACAAAGGTTGGTTTTATGCATCACACACGTTGGAGGGGAGATAATTTTATTCCATGCACACATTTACTACATTCTACATCTTGTTACTTGCTTCCTATCAAGTGTGAAATGCAAAAGAGCCACCTAGGGCACAATTCCACACACACACATATAGATGAGGACAATCGTAAGTTCACCATTGTGATAGATGAGGACAGTTCGACCCCTCATTTTGCATCTTTATTTTTTAGAATTTGATGTCTATTTGAGGGTTTTGCAGGTTCATACTTCATTACAGGCTTCCAGCGACCTCGACGATCTTGGTGTGACCTTGGAGTGACTAAAGGAGACAAAAGGAAAAAACCTTGCGTCACCTCAGAGGTATCCGGAGCTTCTCCACAGACACAGGCACCTAGAAACAGGTCTAGGGCACCTGTGGGTGCCCCTATCCCTCTCCACAGCCCCAGTCCATCATGTTCCTCTAGTTCTACATTCTTCTGGGTCTCTGTGCGATGCTTATTCCTTCTTATTCATCTATTCATAGTTCAAATCCAATCTAGACATCACAACAAATCAGCTGATACTTTTTACCCCCTCTTTTCACTTAGGGTTTTATGATTTATGTCTTAGTTGCTTGGGTGTAATTCTTGTACTTGATTCTTATTCATTTACTATTGTTATAGCATTCAGATTAGGCTTATATATTTACATGTTAGTTTAATCAGTACGCTTTGTTATACATGCTAGATATATATTTTGTATGTCATTATATTTTTCCATATACACATGCACATTCACTTGCCTTCTAGTTGTGATCGCAAATTCTACAAATCTATACACGTAGCATGGATGCTTGGTGCAATACCTATTACGAATCCCACAATGGCTCCTGGAGGAATCCACTTGTGTACATTACAAGTTTTATTGTTTTATTTTGTTTCATAAGACATTACTTTATCATATTATACACGCCTTGACATACTGTTTAATTCTCTAACATGTTAATGGGTGCTTCATATGCAACATTCGTCTTACAAGGCTACTTGCTTCCATGGTTACCTCTTACATTGTTTGTCATTACTTGCTCTTTTTCTGACATTGTTTGCGGGATTTTCCCTTTGACTTGTGTACACACTTGTCTGTTTTTGGCCTAATCATACTTGATTGTCTTGTGACATCGTGAGTTGTGTCCCATGTTTACAACCTACTTTTTGCGGTCTACTTTGTTTTATTTCATGTTCGCATTACATGTTTATCTTACAGTTTGTCTTTTACATGTTTGTTTTTCTTTTCTTGTACTAACACTTTTTTTCTAGCCACTTTTTTTGTTTGTGCCTTGGTTTCTACTAAGCACGTTCCCTCCCCCTGAAGGGTACAATTTCATCATAGTGTTCGGTCCTCCTTAAGGCCGCATCATCCTTTCATGACATCACATGCACCCTAAATGAGGGGGGCATCATTTGGGTGAATCAATCACCCCATACAATGTTATAGAGTCACATGTCAACACAACACAATATTGATACTACACAGTCGTCAGTATCAGATAGGGATCAGAATCAGACTTGGGTCCTTAGCATAACACATACACCAATTCCTAGACCAAGACAATAATGCCTGGGCACCCCTTACCATTCCTGGACGCATTTGACCACGTGGTAGTTACACAACATTTGGCAGTTCAGCACAATCTATTGAAGTCCACACAATGGATTTTACATGACACACAATGCTTAGCACTCTGCATGCATGCACTACACAACACTTTTCACTTTTGCATTGGATCGAATTGTTCAAATTTTACAAACCATATGCAGTGGTGATCTACATTTTGGGAATCAGTTAACGGTTGGAGGATACCACCAAACTTGTCTTCCTACACTTCTTCTATGACTTAGCGTGAGATCACCCAAAAAACTCGCATTCGGCGCAACTGGTATGAGATTTCCTGAAAAACTCGTTCATCTACAAACATCTTCAGGATCCTTTCTATACTCTTCCCTCATCAAATATCAAGTGCGAATGTTCCTTTTTCACATTTTTCATTTTTACATACTTTTTGCACATATACATGCGTATTTGACTACTTGTTTGTTCTTCTCTGTTGCAGGTTTGTCTGTATGGGAAGCGGTATTCAATATCATTCAACAATAATCGACATCAGCAATAGGCAGATCGCAACATCTACACAAGCGTTTCCACCCTAGGGTCATTTTCATCATCACTTTTTGCACTTTTTCCTCCTTAGCATCCACACTTCACATTTTTATCACTCCACACTTTGTCATGTCCCTCGAAATGCTCTCATCATCAATCTACATGGTTATCAAGTAAGCATCTCTTATCTACTTTATTCTATCGAGCATTCACTCAACAACGTAAAGTGGGGGCAAATGTAAACACTAAATCACATACTTTGGGTAACTACTTAGTCCTAATTGCAAACTACTATTCCTATGATTCCTAAGTAAGAAAAGTACTAATTAACCCATGTCATTGACCACCTTTCTTTTCTTTATGTTTTTACTTTTGGTCATGTGCCCTTATTTTTGTAGTCTGTCTTTTTATACTTCTACATTTATCATCTTGGACACTAGCACTCAACCAGGACACCAGCACCAGGCACCCTTGTCCCCTCTGGGCATTCCTGACCTCTTTATACTTTACTCACATCTTTTGGATCACTTCTATCCATTTGAGCATCTTATATTTTTGGTAGTCGGCCTTTTCGGGGTTAATTATGAAAATCAAGCAAGGGAATCATATAAATATAAAGTTATGTGATCATAATAAGGGACCAAGAACTAAGCATTAGCTATCGTCGGCTAAGGTTACATCCATCAAACATCTAAAATCCTCATTGCATCTATCTAGTTCCATCCAAGGGACACAAGGGCTGGTCACTCTACATACACTTCATAGTAGGGTAAGTTCATTCTATTCCATGCACACATCTATTACATTTATTTACTTCTAGATACTTTGTTTTCTCACAAAGTGTGACACACAAAAGAGCACCTAGGTAACAATTTTTGACACACATAACTACATTGGGTCTGAGATGTAGTGTAAAGCTTGGTTGATAAGTCCATTCTTCGGGTGACCGTAAGGGTCAGTCTAACTCCCTTCATTATACATCTTTATTTTTTAGGTTTTTGATGCTTTCTTTACAGGGTATGTATAGGTGAACTTTCTTCCATTGCTAGGTTAACAGGTATACATCCGGCATGATTGAGGAGTCAACAACATACACGCAATAAGAAGTGAACAACAGGCGAACATCTTGCGACACCTCAAAGGATGTTTTGAGAAATTTTCACATATCTAGGGCAGCTATAATAGACATTAGACCTTAGGTGCCCCAGGTGACCTATCCTCTAGCTAAGACAACTCCTGATCTGACGCATTTTCTAGAGATCAGATGCTGTGAACGAGTCTCTGCAACACTTCTGTCTCAGCTTGATCTCCATATGTAACACCAACCTCGATCACTTGTTCATCTTGTAAATCAACTGAGGATTTTCTCCTATCCCTACTCTTGTCATGTTAGGGTTTCATATCATTTTTTTCATAGATTAGCTGATTGTGTCATTTCCTTGTATATTAGCATTCACTACATTTATTTAGGATACTCCTAGTAACATCTACAATTAAGATATTAATATAATTCCATTTTTATAAATCATTTGGTGAACCCATAGCTCAAACCCTACCTTGAAATTCTATGCATTTCCTCTTTGTGCGTTCCCATCACCCGTAGTGTTCGTTTTGGAAACTTCCTTTGAGTACAATAACCGAAATAAAAAGGATGTTCGTAGAGTTAAATTCTACATCAATGGATGAATGGTTCCACCCCTATGCTGTGATTCCACCTTCATTTTCCTCATTGAAAACATCAAAACTTTTGACAGTGAACACTTGAGCCTATGAGGATATTTTAATATGTGATGGAGAATAGCTAGACAAGCTTACTAATGAGATAAGATTCTTCTTTACACGACCACCCCACACACATTCCCCATGTTACCTAAATAATGATCATGTTTCTTCCATTGAAAAAATCAATATGTTTCCTCTCACCCTCTTGTATAAGTTCTTCCTTAGCTCTCATTTGGCCTCCACATAACCCCTTAGGATATAGTCTAGAGGACCATTTCTACAATGACCTTAATTTTAGCTAATATCGTGATAATCCCAATGCCTTTGAACCATATATAACTTGTGTTTATCATCATGGCACCCACGATCTACCTTCTTTGTACCAGGATTTCCAAGTTCAAGTACTGGTCAGTAACAGAATGCTACTATGGGATCCTGTCCATCTCTTGAATCCTCGTGACTTCATTCAAGAAACCACCTTTTACCACCCGAGATAGTTGCTTATCCACTGAAACCTAACTTTGTTACACCTAAGATGCCCAGTCCTTAAATGACTTAGTGGTGACCCTCATTTTAGCATCTGTCAATCTCCCCTACGAACCTAGTAGTGGGGATATCGTGTGACTGTGCAGAATTTTGACCATAGATGTAATAGTTAAAAGGTATAGTGTCACTTTTGTGACATGGGGGAAATGATGTCTTTTGCAAGACGTATGCATATGAGTTGTCTTAGAACCTGAGGTTGACATGGATGTCATTTGGTAACAATATTTTAGGGTGAGTGCACCAAGTTAGGGGGCCAGGGGAGGGTCTTAAGTGGAAGTATTTTTCTGGAAAAAATAAAAAACTTCAACTTGTACGAGAATCGTAGCATTTTGAGTCTAGTTTCTAAGCTACTAAATTTTATTGAAAACGGATAAGTTTAAGTGGGTCAAACAACTAAAATACCAACAGATGCTCCTGTTTTTGTTAAAAAACATAATAGAGTGACTTTTGTGCCCCCCACCATTTTTTGAGCACCATTTAGTATTTTTGAAAACCCTTTGGTAGAAAGATAGCTAGGAGCATCTAGTTTGGGCTCCATTTTTTTTAGATTTTTTTAGTGAATATTTTTTTATTTATGATTTTTCTAGTACAAAAATTTTATGTTTTGAAAAATAACGGAGCTCCGACCGTGCCCCCCCCTAACTACCTCAAAAAATATCAAAAATTAGATTTTTTTTTTGAATATGTATAGAATTATGCCTAGTTTGGGCTAGTATAATTTTTTAAAAATTTCGATCACCCAAAAAAAAGATACACCATGAAAGATAGACATATTTACACTTCAAAAAATAGCTATAAAAAGGCATAGTTAGAAAATAAATAATATGGAAACCTTATATTAGTCAGAAAATTTGAAAAATTATATTTTTAGAAAGAAGAAACTCTGCTCTATGTCGTGGTATAATTTTTTTAAAATGGATCGATTGTTTTATTTTGATTTATCATAGAGGAAGTGGCATTTTTACATTTTCTTGCAAAAACACGTTGTTTGTTGTGTTTGTACAAGTCCATGCCTCAGGCTTGGGGATCCAAACCGGATCCCAAGCCTTGAGGCATGGCTTGGGAAAAGAGAAAATACAAAACACGTACGCATTACATAACATGCATGTTCTGTGTAGTATAAACATTATGTATGCTTTTGACATGCTTCTATTTACATAAATAAATGTTTATAAGCATTAAGTATAAGTTATTTATATTTTATTATTTCTTATACTTTAAATTTATTTATGTAAATATAAGAAATTAGGGTCACTCTGCACCTTATGGAATTAGTCTCACAGCTCCATGAGTCATGGTTTAGGAGATAGTTTTTAAAGTATAATCTGGTCAGTACATAGGTAATTTTTTAGGATTTCAGCATTCAGCCTAAATCTTTTAGCGTTTAACTTCTACAATCGAAACCCTAAACCATAGGCCATAAACCTAAACACTAAACTGTAAACCTTGAGCCCTAAACCCTAAACCCTAAACCTTTAACCATGATCCCTAGACCCTAAAACCCCTAAACCCTAAACCTTAAACATTCAACCCTTACCCATGAGCCCTAAACCCTGAGCCTTAAGCCCTAAACCCTAAGCCATAAGCCCTAAGCCCTAAACCCTAAACCCTAAACCATGAACCATGAGCCCTAAATGCTAAACCCTAAACCCTGAACCATAAAAACTAAATCCTAAACCCTAAACCTTGACCCCTAAACCCTAAACCTTAAACACCGAATCCTAAACCCTAAACCCTAAGCCTTGAACCCTACACCCTTATCCCTGAGCCCTAAAATCTAAACCCTAAACCCTAGACCATATACCCTAAGCCCTAAGCCCTAAACCCTAAACCCTAAACCTAAACCCTGAGCCCTAAACCATAAACCCTAAACCTTAAGCCCTAAACATTAAATCCTAAACCCTAAACCATGAACCCTGAACCATAAACCCTAAAACCTAAACCGTAAACCATAAACCCTTATCCCTAAACACTAAATCCTTAACCCAAAACCCTAAACCCTAAACCCTAAACCCTAAATCCTTAACCTCGATCCGTAAACCCTAACCATAAACACTAAACCCTAAACCTAAAACCTAAATCCTAAACCATAAACCTGAACCTTGAAACCAAACCCTAAACCCTAAACCCTAAACCTTAAACCCTGAACCATGAGCCCTAAACCCTAAACCCCCCCAAACCATATTTCATCAATATTTCCTAGTCTCGTGCCTAGAACCATCATTGAGTTTGCTTATAGAACTACCTTGTTTATGAGAGGTGGGACAAGTAACTAAATGGATATGACATCTACCTTGTGCCTTGTAATGCATATATTACACATCTCTTCCAAACTTGTTTCTCCCCACATATACTTGCGCTCTTGAATGTAAATTTATTCACACTCTGAAACAAATTTCACATTTCTCATATTTCCATGTATGGTATTATGCAAGCCAGGATGACCCATTGGAAGCTGGAAAAAATAACCATCACAACAAAAAAAATTAATCTTAAAGGAAACAAAAGAAACATAGAGAATATATCAATGCAGAGGTGTAGGATCATAATTGAATTTCCTGCAGTATCCTCTCCTCCGGAGAAAGATAAAGTTCAAGTGTTCTACTGGAATGGATAGTAAATTTGACAGAACTTCCTGAAGTGTTCAAAATAAGCATAGAAACAGGGGAATGGCTAAGAACACTAAGGGGTTATCAATCGCCTAGTAAATCTTTCTTGTTTAGTTCTAAATGGGAGTTACCTGGCCTACGACTTAGTGACCTTCCATTCATTGATAATTCCTTATATGATAAACCCATGGATGTTTTCAAAATCCCCTGAACAAAAAGATAGGGGTAGTCATCAATCCTAGTGAAGGGTGTGATGTGATTTCCAAGAAACTTGAAATTCATATAGATTTAGAGGTCATAACACAAATTTACAAATATCTCTATCATTATAAATGGAAGCCAAGTAACAGTGTCTCCCTGTACATCCAAGGATTGAGGACTACTGGGGTCTTTGGAAGGATTGGACAGTCAGGAATATGACATTTCCCTCCTTCAAAATATCAACAGATGAAAGACATCAAATTGTGATGAATCTCTTTGAATGTTCTGCCTACAAAGTTCGATGAACCCTGAACTCTGTGACCTAAACCCTTAACCCTCAACCATGAGACCTAAACCCTAAACTATAAACCCTAAACCCTAAAACCAAAATAATAAATCCTAAACCCTAAACACTAAATACTAAACCCTAAAACCTAAACCCTAAACCCATAACCCTAAACCCTAAACCCTGACCCTAGACCCTAAACCCTAAGCCCTAAGCCCTAAACCCTAAATACTAAATCCAGAGCCCCAAGCTCTAACCCCCAAACCTTAAACTAGTAACTCTGAACCCAAACCTTAAGCCATAAACCATGAACCATGAACCCTAAACCCTAATCCCTAAACCATAAACCATAAACCTTAAGCCTTGAACCCTACACCCTAATCCTTGAGCCCTAAACCCTAAACCTTAAACCTTGAGCCCTAAACCCTAAATCTAGAGCCCTGAGCTCTAACCCCTAAACCTTAAACCCGTAACTAACCCCTAAACCTTAAACCCGTAACTCTGAACCCCAAACCCTGAGTTGTAAACCCTAAACCATGCACCCTAACCCCTAAACCCTAAACCCTGAGCCCTGAGCCCTAAACCGTAAACCCTAAACCTTAAGGCCTAAATGTTAAATCCTAAAGGTCCCTAAACCCTAAAAAATAAATCATAAACCCTAAACCCTGACCCCTAAACCCTAAACTCTAAACTCCAAGCACTAAATCCTAAACCCTAAACCCTAAGCCCTAAACCCTAAACCCTAAACCCTAAACCCTAATCTCTGTGACCTAAACCCTTAACCCTAAGACCTTAACCATTAACCTAACCCTTAACCCTGAGACCTAAACCCTAAATTATAAACCCTAAACCCTAAAACAAAAATAATAAACCTTAAACTCTGAACACTAAAACCTGAACCCTAAACCCTTAACCCTAAACCTTGAACCTTGAGCCCTGATCCCTAAGCCGTAAACCCTAAACACTAAATCCAGAACCCTAAGCTCTAACCCCTAAACCTCATATATTTCCAGTAGGTCTCATGAGTGAGTTCATTTTTTGAATATCTTAGGACCATATTTCCTAGTCTTGTGCCTAGAACCATCATTAAGTCTTCTTTTACAACTACCTTGTTTATGAGCTCAGTGGGCATTTCCCTCCTTCAAAATATCAACAGATGAAAGACATCAAATTTTGATGAATCTCTTTGAGTTTTGTTCCTACAAAGTCGATGAACCCTTTTTCAGTTGAATACTCTCTGTCAATACTAATAAGAATGGGTAAGACACAAAACATTACAGTGAGTGAAATAGTTCGCATGTAATGGGCATTTCCCTCCTTTAAAATATTAGTAGATGAAATGCATCAAATTGTGATGACTCCCTTGAATGTTCTGCCTACGAAGTAGATTAACCTTTTTTAGTTGAATACTCTTTGTCAATACTTATAAGAATGGGTAAGACATAGAACATTACTGTGACTGAATGGGTGAGCCTAATCCATGAGCCTTAAATCCTGAACCCTAAACCCCTAACCCTTAAACCCTAAACCTTGAGCCTTAAACCCTAAACCATGAACCCTTTGCCCTAAACCCTGAACCCTGACCTTTAAACCTTAAACCCTAAACCTAAACCCTAAACTCCTAAACCCTCCTTAAACCCTAAAAACCCTAAACCCTAAATCCTAAGCCATAAACCCTAAACCTAAGCCCTAAACCCTCTAAGCCCTAAACCCTAAACCCTAAACCTTACCCTATAAACCCTAAAAGCCCCTAAATCCAAAACCCTAAACCTTTAACCCTAAACATAAACCCTAACCCTACCCTAAAAACTAAACCCTAGTCCTAAACCCTAAACCCTAACCCTCAACCCTAAACCCTAAACCCTAAACCCTAATCCCTAACCCTAAACCCTAAACCTTTGCCCTAAACCCTAAACCCTGACCTTTAAACCTTAAACCCTAACTCCTAAACCCTAACCATAAACCCTAAACCTTAAACCCTAAACCCTCCTAAACCCTAAACCCTAAACCCTAAATCCTTAAACCCTAAACCTTAAACCCCGAAAACCCTAAACCCTATAATAAAACCCTAAGCCCTAAACCCTAAACCCTAAACCCTAAAACCTAAACCTTGACCCCTAAACCCTAAACCTTGAACCCTAAACCCTAAACCCTAAGCCCTGAACCCTAGGCCTTAAGCCATAAACCCTAAGCCCTAAACCTTGAACCCTAAACCCTAAACCCTAAACCCTAAACCTAAACCCTAAACCCTAACCTTCAACCCTAAACCCTAAACCCTCAACCATGATCCCTAAACCCTAAACATTGAACCTTGAGCCATAAACCCTAAACCCTCAACCTTGACCCCTAAACCCTAAACCCTGAACCTTGAGCCCTAAACCCTAAACCCTTAACCCTTAACCCTAACCCTAAACCCTAAACTCTAAACCCTAAACCATGAACCCTAAGCCATGAGCCCTAAACCCTAAACCCTAAAATCTGAACTATGAGCCTTAAACACTAAACCTTAAACCCTCTAAACCTTGAGTCCTAAACTTAGCCCTAAACCCTAAAACCCTAAATCATAAACCCTCACCCAAAGGAAATCCTAAAAAGATCATTCAACGTGTTTCAGTGTGTAGGGAATAGTGTTTAAGGTGATCGATCGACTCATTTAGTTTTGATGAGAGACTACTTCCTTTGAAGGCCTAAAAAGGCATTTTTGGCCATTCTGTAGTTAATTGAACACCCTTCAGAACAAGCTAAAATGAGCTAGTCATGTCACCGAGTTATCAAGGACCATTATTTGTGAAGTATTAAGGCATCGTTTGTCTCCATAAGAGACATATGAGCAAAAACATGTATGAGAATCATGAATTTGATTCCATGAAAGGATGTTTTTAGAGCTAGGAAAGGTGAGGGGATGATCTTTATATGGAGCACCATGTTTCTAAGAATGAGCAATCATCTGAGTTCACTTGATGCAATTCACTTGGTACTATTCGTAATAACTCATTCAACACCTAGTAGTGTTATCAAACCTTAAGGAGGAGGCACATTACAATCACCTCATTTTGGCCATAGGACAGGAATCCCATTCAGGGAACAATCCTCTATCTACAAAGTGAGGATCTCTTTTTAGTAAGAAGTAGACAAACATCATAGAGTTAATTCATGGTCACTAAAGTGAATTATGGACCAAATTTAAAAATTAGTACCAATTCAAGCAGTGGTAGGGCCAAAATCCATTTTAGAAGGTCAAAAAACCTAAAAAATGACTATATGCTTTCCCAAAACAAAGACCGACTACAATATATATGCCTTGAAAGTTTTAGGTCATTTGCTGAAATCCTGAAAATGAGTAAGTATTGACCAGATTAGATTTTGAAAAACTATCTTCTAGATTATAACTATTGGAGCTACGAGACCACTTCCATAAGGTGTAGAGTGACCCTAATTTCTTATATTTACTAAAATAAATTTAAAGTATAATAAATAATAAAATAAATCTTATACTTAAACATTTATTTTTGTAAGTATAAAACACCAAAACACATATACATGGTCCATACTACTCAAAATGCGTACACGTTTTGAATTCTTTGAAACGCGTACGCGTTATAGGTTCGGTGATTTCCGAGCCAAACAAATTAAAACGCGAGCATGTGGTTTAGCAAAACACATACACGTTTCATCTTTTTTTCAATTTTTTGTCCACTTTTTGGCCCCCCAACTTTGTTAGGGTTTAGGGTTTAAGGTTTAGGGCTCAGGGTTTAAGGTTTAGGGTTGAGGGCTTAGGGGTTTAAGGTTTATGATTTAGGGTTTATGGATTAGGATTTAATTTTTAAGGGTTAAGGTTCAGGGTTTATGGCACAAGATTTAGGGTTTAGGGTTTAAGGCTCAAAGTTTAAGGTTTAAGGGTTAGTGTTTAGAGCTCGTGGTTTAGGGATCATGGTTTAAGGCTCAGGGTTTAGGATCACCCATTCACTTACTGTAATTTTATGTGTCTTACCCATTCTTATTAGTATTGACAGAGAGTATTCAACTAAAAAGGGTTCATCTGCTTCGTAGGAAGAACATTCAAAGGGAGTCATCACAATTTGATGACATTCATCTGTTGATATTTTGAAGGAGGAAAATGTCGGATATCTAAGAACAATTTAGTACAAAGAAATATTACCAAATATAACTGTCTTCTTTTCCCCATCACATCATGTGAACTATTTCACTCATTGTAATGTTCTATGTCTTACCCGTTCTTATTATTATTGATAGAGAGTATTCAACTAAAAAGGGTTCATTTGCTTCGTAGGAATAACATTCAAAGAGAGTCATCACAATTTGATGTCTTTCATCAGTTGATATTTTGAAGGAGGGAAATGTCAGATAACCAAGAACAATTTGGTATAAAAAAATGTTTTTGGCCCTCTTTTCAATACTTCTTTCAGTTACAAGTTATCGGGAAAGAAGGTTTCATTCGAAGAACAAAGCTTGATATGTCCAGTGCTTGGTGTAAGCTGGAAATTTGAGAGGATTTTTTGAGGTTCAATTTTATTTTCCAAGATGCATTACTCCAATGTATGAAAATATTTCTCTAGATGAAACGACATTCTGATTTAGAGACTCAACAATGCTTGAATGTCCAATCCTTCCACAGACCCTCGGTAGTCCTCGATCCTTGGATACATGGAGACACCATTACTTGGCTTCCATTTATAACAATAGAGATATTTGTAAATTCGTGTTATGACCTCTAAATATATATGAATTTAAAGTTGTTTGGAAATCACATCACACCCTTCGCTAGGCTTGATGACTACCCATATATTTTTGAAGGCGCTTTTGAAATCATCCATGGGTTTATCATAGAAGGAATTATCAATGAAATGGAAGGTCACTAAGTCATAGGTGCTCTGACTCCCCCCATTCAGAACTAAACAAGAAATATTTACGAGGCAATTGATAACCCCTTTGTGTTCTTAGACAATCCCCTATTGTTATGCTTATTTTGAACACTTCAGGAATTTCTGTCAAATTTGCTATCCATTCTAGTAGCATAAGAGCTTTCTCTTTCTCCAGAGGAGAGGATACTGCAAGGTGCTTCAGTTATGATCCTACACCTTTGCGTTGGTATATTATCTACGTTTATTCCATTTCCTTTGAGATTAATTTTTGTTTTGTGATGGTTTATTTTTTTCTGGCTTCCAATGGCTCATCCCTGGCTTGCATAATACCATGCATGGAAATATGAGAAATGTGAAATTTTTTTCAGAGTGTGAAGAAATCGACATTCAAGAGTGCAAGTATAAGTTGGGAGAAACATGTTTGATAGAGATGTGTAATATGCATTGCATGACACAAGGTAGATGTTATATCCATTTTATTACTTTTCACAGCTCTCATAAACAACGTAGTTGTACAAGCAGACTCAATGATGGTTTCTAGGCATGAGACTAGGAAATATTGATGAAATATGGTTTGGGGTTTAGGGCCTTAGGGTTTATCGCTCGTGGTTCAGGGTTAAAGGTTTAGGGTTAAAGATTTAGGGTTTAGTTTTTAGAGTTAAGGATTCAAGGTTTAGGGTTAATGGTTTAGGATTTAGGATTTAAGGTTTAGGGTTTAGGATTTAGTGTTTAGGGTTTAGTGTTTAGGGTTTAGGGTTTATGGATTATGTTTTATGGTTTAAGGTTTAGGATTCAACCTTTATGGATTAAGGTTTAGGGTATATGGTTTAGGGATCAAGGTTTAAGGTTTAGGGCTTATGGTACATGGTTTAGGGTTTAGATTTTAGGGCCCAGGGATCAAGGTGTAGGGTTTAAGGCTTATGGTTAAGGGTTTAGGGCATAGGTTTTAGGGCTCATGTTTCAAGGTTTATGGCTCAAGGTTCGAGGGTTCAGAGTTACGGGGTTAAATTTTAGGGTTTAGAGCTTAGGGCTCTGGATTTAGGGTTTAGGGTTTAGGGCTCAGGACTGTAGTGCCCACACTTTTATAGCTCAGTTACTTGTTGTTCCTCTTACTATTAGACATGTTTTGACAGGGTTTTTTATATTTTAGACATTACATTAGGAGATTTGATCTAATTAGACATGTATGGACATTTAGGCGTTTAGCACCAATTTAGCTTGATTACTATGTTGTTTGCATTATCTTATGATGTCCTAGATACTAATTGATATGATGTTGTTTGGAACATAGTTATATTGATGGATACTCAGTTTTGTTGCATGTTAGGATTCTATGGATACATGTCATTTTATCATTATGACTAACTTATGGTGAATTATGTATACTTGTGCACGTTGTCACACTTTCGATTCCAAAAAGATGATATGTTAGTCTAGAATTCATTGATATCTTATTTAGTAGTTAATTTATATTTTATCGAATAGGTTTGTTTAATGTGTGTAATGAGTGTGCAGGTGACATGTCATAGGAGAACGTGGGATTCAGGGAAGTTACATAATTTTACACAAGCAGCCCACGGGTTTAAGTCCTAACCGTGTTTATTGTATGAGGCCTTAGTATTATATTTCATTATTTTTGGCACCATGAGTGACCCTCATTTGTAATGTAGTATATCATGTAATATTAATCTTGTTTAGGATGTTTAGTTGTTTGTAAACTTGATTTGGGGACTTAATGGTCCCCACTTACATTTAGTTTTGTGTTTGGGTAATGGTGTATTTAATTAGAGGGGATTAGGGTCACATGTGAACCCTTGGGTGGGCCCGACATCCTCTACACTTGTGCCCAAATGTGCCAAACCCGAAATTTGGCTATTTTAGGCTTTTTAAGTGACCCTTTTTTAGTTTGGGAGTTCCCTTAGCATGAAAATAAGCCCTTGGACCCTACCTAATAGGAAGGGGACTTAATTCCAAGGAATAGAGGGAGTTTCCCTCCCATTTTCTCTCCTTTTGGTCACATCCATGTAAGGTGGATGGGTATGTGTGTTTTGTTAAAAGTTGCAAAAGTTTGTTTTGTTTTTCATTTTAGGTAATTTGGGAGAAGAGGGTTAAAAGATATTTTATCTTTTCTCTCTTTTATTTTGAGAATATTTAACCTTGAGGGAAGAGAGGGGTGACACATTTCACCTCCTCATTTGTGAGGATTTTTGTTTGTCTTATCTTCAAATTATCCCTCATGGGGCAAGAAGAGAACTTTTTTTTAGGGAGCTTTTTCTTAGAGGCTTGTGGATTTGGAGCTAGAGATTTCTTGGATAAAGAAGTGGAAAAGTTAGAGTGTTGGAGAGATTTTGGAGTTAGGCTCCTTAAGCTCATTTTATGTTTTATATTATGTTAGATCTTAGTCTTGTTTTGTTTAAAATGTGTGTTGTTTTTTGTGTGTGGCTATTTGTTGATTATGCTTGTTGTTTTATTTTTCTCCATCCATCATATGGCATGATGGATTTTGGAGTTTATGGGGGAAGAGAGACGGATTTTTTCCCTCTCAAACCTCATGGCTTGATGGGAAAGCCATGTAGGATTTTTTTACTCCCCTCAAATGGTTTGAGGTGGGGAAGGTGGTTCATATGGTTTGAACCCCCTTCCCCATTCTTGGAGAGGAAACCCATTGGGTTTGATAATCCTCCCAAGAAGGATTTTGGTGAATGGGTGGAGAAATAAGGAGGGTTTGATGAATTTGGAGGAAGAAAGAGGTTGTGGAGATTAATGTTTATGTGCAACCAATGTTGGCTACACTTTTGGCACTTGGAGATCTATTTCTTCTAGTCCCCATTTTGGAGGTAGAATATGGTTTCTCCTCCTTTCCATATTTGCAAATTTTGGTGTTTTTCTTAGTATTTTCCTTGTCCTATATGTGAAAATAATTTTGGATTGTCTCCCTTAATCTTGTGCAAATTTTGTGGAAGCTAGTCTTCTCTCCCAAGGGCTTGGGGGAGGCTAGCATGTCTTCCAACCTTGGAAGGGCATGTAATGATGCCTAAAGGTTGGGTGGTTAAACAAGCCTTTTATCATTGTGTTGGTTCTTTGAAAGCTTTAAAAGTTGGAGCTAAAGTGGAAGATAGTTGGAGTTACTTGTCATCATGGTTCTTCATTGTTACCTCTAATTGCAACTTTAAGAACATGGCTATGTGGATATTTTCATTATCTTGTAATATCCCTATTTTGTATTTGTATTACTTGTATACTTAAGTCATTTTTACTTGAGAAATTTCCCTTCAATCTTGCAAAGTATCTTGTAATAAGGTTTCTTGAATAACTATGTATTTGAGTATATTTTGAAAATGTGAACTTAAACCCTTGGAAATGAAAGCTTGTAAGATAGATATAAAAATATCTTAATAAGAATTTTTGTAACTCCATTTTGGAAGGAAAGTTTGTTTATTGGAAATATTGTTTTTACAAAAATAAATATTGTGATGTTACTAACATTAAAAGAAAATGTGATTTCTTCTTTTTTAGAATTCCCATCTTGTAGAAATCTGCAATATTTGTTTAGTTATTACATTTGAAGGAATGTTAAAATTACATGGGGCTTGAGGTCTTATTTTAAATGGTTATATTATCATTCTTATAATAGATATTTTCTTGCAAAATGTTACTAGGAATATACAAAGAAAGGAAATCAAATTTTTTAATTTTACTTTCTTTCCTCTATGTGAAACTAGATGGATGATTGTATTAGTAGGTCAAATTTGAATATGTATATATATACCTGTGTTATGTTTCTACAAAATCTCATACCATTTTATATATTAATATGGTTATACTGCATACTAGGAGATACTGCATACTAGGAGAAATTAGTATATATTATAATATATACATTTTATTTTATATATTGTAATATAAAATTTACTGTTTAACTTACACACACACACACACACACACACACACACACACACACACACTAGGACAACAGACTTGGAAAAACCAAGACTCGCCATGATTATAATATATATATACACTAGGATAGTAGACTTGGAAAAACCAAGACTCGCCATGATTATAATATGGCTATTTTTAATGCAATTGAGGAGTTTATTGAGGAGCACGTTCGCTGCGTCTCTAATCTCAGCGACATTCCAGCTAGTCTTTGGGGAATGGAAAAAGAAAGCAAGAAACCATTCAATAGCTAGATACTACTGACCCTACTCACATGACGGAATTAGCTATGTTCACCTCCTGGCAGAATATCAAATCCAAAATTGCCAAAGCCGCCAAGAAATAATTTTGGATCTACACTGATCTTGCTGACTTCTGTCATGATTTTTGCTATTTTGTTGCTGCTCTTTTGTAGTTTTCGAACTTGTTGGCTATTTTGGGATTACTGCTCTTTGGTTACACTAGTTTTTATGTCTTATCTAGATCTTGATCCTTCTTGTTAGGGTTTTCACTCCTATTCTGGCTTCTAGGCCCCCCCCTTTATATACAAGGGTATACAAGGGTAAAGTCCCTATCAAAAAACTATTTACCAATAATAAAAAAAAATCTAAATAAAATAAAGTAAATAATAATAAAAATAAAATAAAATAAAATAAAAAATAAAAATAAAATAAATAAAATAAAAAGAAACTGTATAATGCTGTGGGGAGGGGCAGAGCCCTCCCCAACCCTGCGCTCAACCCACCACCGCCCTCCCCACCGGCCCCATCTACACTGCCACACTCCCCACTTCCTACGCAGCCATACTGCCCCCTCACCACCATCCCTTCCTTCCTCCCCACATGGCCCCCAACTCCCTCCTCCTTCCCACGTATCTCCAAAACCCCATTCCACATTGTCCACCCTTCCGCCTTCCTCTACGCCTGTGCAACAACTCTACCTTCTCTCCCCACATTCTCCACACATCCCTCTCTTTGCACATACCTCTCTCTCTCCCCCAAAATTTGGCCAACCCTTCTCCAAATCCATAGCCAACACCGAAATGCTGCCTTGAATTTACATTAAAACCAGTTATCTTTCATCCCTCAGCTCCCAAAACAAAGCTTTTATCTCCCCTAAAAAAATAAGGGTTAATCTTCATTTGGGTTTTCAATGAAATTATTGATAAAAATAAAATACATAATACAAATGGATAGCTTGAGTATCCATGAATCCATTCCTTCCATGGCTCTTCAATCCACCTGCATAAACAAGAAAGGAAAAAAAACAAAATGAAAAAACCAAATGGAGAGAGAAAGAGATAAAGGTGTGCTAGGGCAAGTTTAGGGAAAAAATTAGATCTAGGGCTGAGATCTATTTGATCCTAGGGTCCATAATTAACCCTACTCACTTTTGGGTCATGGGTATTTTAAATGAGAATGGGAAGTAAAGCAAAAATGTGTATGGGGATAAATACAACAAAAGGGGGGAATATAAGTAATTTCAAAAGGGTGTAGACTCTTTCTAGGGTGTCCCTAGTAAACTTAAGATCGGTTTTGTATGGTCAGTATTTATTTTTTAAAAAATTACACAAAATTTTAGTGACTTATTGGTCAGGTTTCCGGTGTCCCGAGGCGGGCGTTACAGAAATGAATATTTGAGTGTGAATATCAAAACATGAAGTAGAGCCATTACATGACTTGATAAGTCGTCAAAAACAAGAGTAAAAGTGTACCAGGTGTGGAAATAGATAGTGAATAAATATCTAAATATGTTCATGTAAAAGTATATTATTATCGATTCTATGGAGGTAAATGTGGAATCTCCAAGGAGAATTGACAATTGTGTTTGAATTAGACAAAGAAATAAGGAAGAAATATATGTAAATGATGAGGGGGGAACTTATTGAGCTCATATTGAGAGTTCGGAAGAGAAAAACCAAGAGAAATGTATTTTGCGTGGAATATGTAGTATGATCAAGAGATGATTATAGACATAAGAATCAATTTTTGAGGATGTGGAAAATCTGGATCGATACAGGATTAGAATTGAACATATAAATGAAGGCTATGTGATTATATATGAGAAATCCGTTGTTTCGACCTTCATCTAATATTATTTTATGGAAAACAAAACAAAATAAATGCCAATCGATTCTTAAACAATGTTGAGGTGGAGATATCATAATAAGGCTGTCAAATTAGCTAAAGATATCAATTATCCAACGTTATTAGGAAGTCTTTGGTGCTATAAAAAGAATAGTATTACATAAGCTTAGATAATGACGAACTACTCTACCTAAACATTTATCAAGTTGAATTATTGACTAATCAGTGAAAAAATACCACCGAAAATGGGCTACATGGCTCATTAATTGGTCAATATTGAAACCATACTAATCTATATGATAAATAGTCTCTTCTATAAGAAATGGAGGGTGGTAATTCCAATGCATACATAAAAAATGTAAATGTGGATGTAAATATGAATAGATTATATAATTTCAATGCATATCGAGAGTCTTAAGTGATTGAATATTTTCAATTAGACACGCCTATCATTGCATACGTAAAGGTGTAAATGTGGATGAAAATATGAATAGATTATATAATTTCAATGCATATCGAGAGTCTTAAGTGATTGAATCAAAGGTGTAAATGTGGATGAAAATATGAATAGATTATACAATTTCAATGCATATCAAGAATCTAAGTGATTGAATCATTTCAATTAGACTCCTAAACTGCATGGAATTCAAGATGGAGCACATAAAATTGGTCCGGTGTGGCATGTAGAAAATGATTCCTAAAAAATAAACGGGTGTAAATGAGAAATGGATTCCATACATTACCAAAAGCTGAAGTAAACAATCTAATAGCTCGGGTGGGAGAAATTATAATGTGTTGATAAAAGAAAGGGATAAGAGTGGAGAGAGAAAAATGACATTACGGAAACTACCAAAACTATTCAGTTAAGTAATCACAGTCATGTTTGCACTCGTTATATAAATGTATCTCAATGAAAAAAAAACTCAATGACAATAGTTTACGTGTATTTATAAGTTTTTAACTATAAATAATTAATAATTTTATAGTTCTTATAAATTTCTTATTGACCAGTGACAAAAATGGTGTCATGGAGATATAGACATAGTCATCCTAATGAATAATTGAGATTGTTTCACCAAATAAAACAAATGAATATTCACCACGATCAACTTACCTTTGCCAACATACTCGTGGGTTATGGTTTCGAAGTAGGAACAATTTAAGCCATGGAATATGTGTGGGACATGCATGTATTAAATCCCCATCTTTTTCTTTCCAAATTTCCATTCATGTCTTCAATATGGAAAATATTGTAATTAGACCTTCTAGATATCTTTCCAGATTTGGAACCTCTAAAAAAACAAATAATAATAATAATTTAATTATTAAAACTAAATCAATCCATTAAAGTTATAATATTCCAAAGTTTCTTGATTCTAGCTACATCAAAAATAATTATAACCCTTTGTAAAACATGGAAATGCTATCCTATCCATCCACAAATAATTTCATCTTTTGAATTAGTATAGCCCTTTTGGGTACCATGAAAAAGGTAGTCCCCAAAATTAATACATTTCCCACATTTAGATTTTTAATCTTTTCCATCTCATATTCCTAACTCGTGGAAATCGTTTCCAATTTCATGCTACGTGGATATCTCATAAAAGACTTCATTGTGATGTTAGGTGTTCCTTCTATGGGAAGGAGGTGGCCACCACTAGCATAGAGTGACAAATTGAGGGTTAGCGTTCGTCACATACAATACTTTGTTGTATGGAAAAATTTAGACCATTCATTGCAATTCAATATTTTCCCCAACGCATATCAAACATTTCAAATTTCTTGGGGATTAAACAATAATCACACTAACTCAAAATTTGGGTTTCAAACCTAAAACCTAATGGATTTTCCCAATTTCTTATTATGGACCCTTTAATGGAAAATTGCAATCATGTGAACAATGTAAGCAAGATCGAGATTACAAAGTGGAGCACGGATAGATGATATTGTTTAGGTTGGAACAATATGAGCCATTGAATAGGTGTTGGACATGTACATATTAATTTCCACCTTTTCTTAACCGTTTTCAATTTCAATCTCGTTATAGTGTTAGCTCTTCTTTAATATATATCCACTCTTTCTGGGGTCTATCACTAACATTTGTGAAGCCTCATTATAGACGGACTCATTACAAACAAAAAAAAGCAAATACAATATTCCAAAAAATAATAATCTATTAAAAAGTTAAGGCTTTTATAGTTGATGACAATTAACACATATTTAATACCCAACATACATTGCATTAAACGATTTAAGTGATGTTTTATTATTGGTTTTTTGACACATACATTAATTTATCATCAATATACCTCTTTTGATTTAATGTGTTTGTGTCCTCATCTTTTTTGTATTCAAAATTTCCTCACATGGGATGAAGAGTCTTCCCAACATGTTCATATCTAAACAACTACCTGCAATTGGCATAAGCAAATTCTCCCCAAAATGACGTTGGATCTAACTATCCACAAACACAAGGTGGTCCGTATATTGTTTTCCATAATCATAAAATGATCCTGTAAGATCCCTCCAATTGTTTTCCCACCCAGAAAATTATCCTCCTTCATTCCTCTTCTTCATCACCACTCTACTCCTGCATTGTTTCCCCTAAACTCCTACTTTTACTTCATCATTACATTCCTATCGGTGTCCCCACTGCATCATGCAAATATAATTTTTAGTTGTAGATATGTTGATATAGAAAGAATGTGCAAGAGGACTTGGTGCATACGTATGTTGGGATACAAAGAAGGGAGGAATTATAAGGGTTCATGGAATATGGCTTAGGCTCAAAGTAAGGGGGAGTTTAAACTTGAGGTTAGTTGTGTGGAAATATTTTGCATGACTCGGGAATACATAGATAAGGAAAGTTCACATAGTATGATGGAGTCACACGGCCACCACACGGGGGAAAAGTCAAGTTACACATAGATCAAGGTAGGAAATATATTTTAATGCACAGAGGGTAATAGAAATAGGGAAAATGCTTTCGAAACGTCCATTTGAGAGGAAAAATGAGCTGATATTTAGATTTGAAGTGTGAAAAATTGAGCATTACAATTTTCACAACGATGGGAATATAAGTGGATTTTAAGATAATCAATGATATGGAATTGCAGTTGGGAGTTAGCATGGATTTGGTGTATGGAGAGTGAATTTCACTTTCGACGATTACATAGGCATAAAGAAGGTCGAGTACATTTTTTAGTCTCCCCCATGGTATTGATGGAGTGTTTCAATAAATAATTTACTCATGTAATAGATGAGCCCTATGGTATTGGTGAAGTGTTTCTATAGATAATGTGTGTTGTCTTTATTTTGTATGTTGAAGTGGTAATCCTCGATGGGAAAAGGTTTCCTACATACAACAAGTGAAAGGTTGTGCTCAATTAGATTTACGAGTTATATCTACGAAAATCAAGTAACTCACTCTCATAATATTAAGATGACAAAATCAAGAGTACATGATTCCTCATTTGACGTGTGGTTGCTCATTGTTTGTGTTGGCTTGGTCAATAATATCAAATCTTGCTCCTATTGTAGTTAATATGTCTGCATACTTGTTATCTTTTCTAGGTATGGCGCAAATACCGAAAGCTTTAAAATCCTATATTAGGTCCCATACCATTTTCATGCTTTTAGTTGATGATTCTTCGTTACATTCAGTTCTCTAACTTGATTTATAATTAGCCCATTATCCCCAAAAGTTTATAGTTGTTTAATGTTCTTCATTCTCGCCCATTGAAGACCTTGTATGAGAGATTCATACTTTGCTAAGTTAGAACTAAATTGGAACATGAAAGTAGAGAAACACCTCATACCAGAGGGAGATATAATCATTACACCTCCTCCTACTCCTTGTCTGCTTCTTGAACCATCAAAAAACATTTTCCATAGGCCATTGTGTTGTTCATTTTATGGTTTCATAATATCAGGAATAGGCAAATTTTCTTCTTGCTGATAATAAATGCCAAGTCCAACCTCTTCAATTTGCTTGTATGGATGAAAACCATGATGTTCATTTCCCCATTCATCAAGATGTGAATTTGGGATATCCCCAACTTGAGTATCTGCTTTTTGGATATTTGGACAATCCTCCTGATCAAAGATGGTGCAATTTGAGTTGATGGGATTAGTTGTATAAGGTTTTATATGGTATGTGGCAATGGGTTTAGACTTTATGGTGACCTTGGTGCCATATCTTGTTCTAAAGAGCATATGTGGCCAATCCAACGATAGTTATCCTCCTATTTTTGTAGTGAAATCCCATGAGAGACACAAAGAAAAGAAAGGAGGTGTATCAATGATGAACACATCATGTGGGATTGATAAGTTGGGGCATGCATGAAGCATAAAGCTTAGCCATATTATAACCCCAATAGTCCCAACCGTGGTTCCATCTAATTGCACCACTCCTTTAGAGAGAAAATCATGTTCAAGGCCAGGTTGATCTATTATTTGTTTGGGTATTACCAAGTTGCTTGCTCTTAAGTCTATCATGCAATTGTGCACTAGATGATTGCCTATAATAAGAGACACATAGAATGGTGGTGGTTTGATGTCCTTACCTGATTGATTATCCTTTTGCTAAGGTGCATTGGTGAGCACAACCTTTTCTTTCTCTTTGAACATCCTATGTGGCATGGGAAGATCAACTATAGCATCTTGTAGAAAATATTTTTGCCCATGGATGGCCAGGGATTTCCACGTGCAAATGCTTACATTAGTTCTTTTCATTTGATCTAGGATATTGAAAGGGATACTCATAGGATTTTACAATAGAGGCGTGGTACTTTCTTTTCGTGTTTGTTCAATCTACGTCTTTTCTTTTCTCAGCGGGTCTGCAAAGTGTCGTGGTCAGTGTTCTATGGAATTATTGTATTCCGTGGTTCCATCATCGAGGCCTTGAATCTGCCTAATTCTACAGGTTTCCTAATCTAAGGATGCGGACTTGGAGGGACAAGGGGAGGGATGTTTGCTTCCAACTATCTTATTTTGCCCTAGTGTTTTCAACTATGCTTGATGAAAATGCTTGACCACTTTCCTGCAGTTGACTGATTATGCAGAATTCCTCCATTTTCCAATTTACAAGGGAAGTATTGCTTGGCGACATTTCCTATGTAATATTTGGTTGTGGATTTTCTTCTGTGGTTGTATATTATGGAGTGAAATCATCTTGCACTGCTAAGGCCTAGCTAAGGATGCCATTGGCACACGTTGCTTGATTATGGGGAAGATCACAAGGAAAACACCAGTCATAATCTTGCACAATATTATTTTGTATTGGGACCAAATCCTTAAAAGAACCAGTCGCATTTGGATTGTAAGATTAAAATGGTTTTTCATGAGTGATTTGATTTTGTGGAGCCGCTTAAAATGGCAGTTTAGCCTACGGAGGTTTGTTAGGTTGGTATGGAGGTTGGTAAGGTCTGATGTTTTGAGCTTGATACCTTTTCAAGGATACTAACTGATTGCAAAAATTCTTCAATTCTTTCATGACCTCTTATAACTCACTTGAAGAGCTTACAAAGGTGGATAGTTGACTTGGACTTAGGATTTTTTGGGATGTAATGGGTGCTAACTCAGGAACTTGATGAGGCGAGGGTGTCCCCAGCTCTAGAAAAATAGGCAAGTTTCCCAACCTCAATGAGACTATTTTTGGCCCTAACAGCAATATCATAAGCATCTGGTAAAGTTCTACCCCATGGATTGAATCATGACTGAGATGTCACTATTTAATTCTCTTAGGTAATACAAAAATACTATTAAGGGTTAGGCCTTACAACTTGCAAAATTTGGTCCTAAGTTCTTTGAAACCTGATGTTGAAATCAAAAATTGGCTCATTGGGTTCCCTTTTTTTTGTCAATCGTTCCACCAAGGATAGGTGATCGGATTTATCTTCAAAATGGTTACAAAAAGCTTCCCCAAACTCATCCCAAGTGGTGATGGAATTAATCCTTAATCCTTTGTACCATTGCATACATTTTCCTTTAAAAGAATTCATTAGTAACTTGACTGCTACATTATCTTGTGTGACATGGTATACAGAACATATGCTAGCAAAATCCTTAATGTGCTCAATAGGAGTTGTGGTATTCTCTCCAGTGAAGAAAGGAATACTTTTCACAGCCACAACTGGAATATCATCATATTGAAAGAGTAGAGGAATTCCTCCATTAAATGTGACAAAAGCTTGGTTCCTCTGATGGGCCATGAATGCAATAGGTCTTAGTACCCTAGAAAATAGTGAGAAGGACCTACTAGTAGGAGGAGTGGAAAGAACTCGGTTTGGAGGTGGTGTGGATATTTGAATCGATCTGCCTCTTCTTCTTATTCTTGGTGACAACTGAAAATATTTGAATGGATCTTCTATTCTTCTTCTTGTCTAGATTCTTCTCGTGAAATTGGCACTTTAGTTATTGAAACTAGTAGATGAGATAGTCAAAGTCACCAGATTTGTTAAAGAACTACCTAAAAAGGCTAATATCACTAAGTTACACAAAAAAACTTAGTGAAAGAACTAGAAAGTCCCACCGAGCATGCCAATATTGTTAACACAAAAATTTGTTCCCTTTGAATGTTATTTGGCAGACACTCAGAACTTGGGGTAACATGGGATGATCTTGCAAGTGTGAGACTTGCAAAGCGAGATCAACATCTAGATAAGGATGGTTCTTTTGTGTCTTAGCCCGCCATAACTACCTACAACCTAATAATGCAACAAGACTAACACTAACTAAATTTTCACAAGATCCAAGGTTAAGAAGTAAAAGGAGAGAGCTTGCAAATTAAAAGAAGGTGATGCCCCAAACTAAAACATGATTCAAACCTTGCCTATTGACACAATTCAAACTATCAAGTGAGAAACCAAAACAAACTCAGAGCAATGCAAAAGATGAATATATAGACTTAAAGAGAGACAAGATGGTTGATATTTCACATTCAATACACAACTCATGAAGGAAAACCAAAATTTACTTTCATTAAATAATTGTTTGCATTCACAGAATAGAGGCTCGATAATTTCCATGAAATATATTTGCAAAGGTCTAAAAGTATGGAATTCTAAGGTGAAACTTACAACTTCATATGAGAGAACTCTTTTTATATGCCAAGGCACTTACATTTATATCATTCATCAAATGGAAGAAAGGGAGAAAGAGAGGGAAAAGGATGGTCGAGTTGAGACTAGTTGCGTCTAAAATTGGCATTGAATGAGTAAGAGTGCCTATGATCGATCCTTTGATTTTTCATGCAGTATAGTTATGGTCACCTCTGAATCCCATCAACAATTACAACACGGTCCTTGATCACAGCGCATGCCATCAGACTATACCAAGAGGTGCCATTAAATTCAAGTGGTTGGGGTGGTCTTTTTGGCTCCAGTTCAGCGCGGCTTCACCACCTTCCACTATGTTTCATGGATTCACAATCCTCAATTTTACCTTGAAGAGCGGAAATCCTCCAAGCCACCTGTAAGGGCCTAACCTATCAATCTGCAGCTATTCTTATCGTTCCGCAGGTTTTAGAAAACCTGTGGGACATTATATTTGGTGAGCCCAAGGAACACTAAACTAGTGTTTGGCGGCTTTGAACTTAGCGGATCCATTTGATTCCTTCACAAATAAAAATGTTTTGTAGTGCTTTAAAAAAAATTATTCTTTTCCCAGGACTTGTTTTCTCGGTGTGTGCAAGGTTGAAAGAATGTCGCATGACACTCAAATCAACCAATATTCACATAATTCCATGTACTATTGATTCCCTTGTTCCGCGGATTAGGAGAATTCACGGTACGCTAAACTCCTTTCCGTGGTGGACTGAAGTAGTCTCCCGTAGCCTTTCTGGATCATAAAAATGGTTAAGTCCCTTTGATAAGTCATTTAAAATTATCTTGGTTGTAAGTTTAGATAACATGTGGTGGAACTCCTTTATCAAGATGTTTTAGACCCTGAAATTGGTTTATTTTTAAAATTTCAAAATCTTAATTCATCCTTTCTTGTGAATTTTGAAGGGATAGGGAAAATCAATTGGAAATCATAAGGGGGCGTGACTTCCTTTTCATGAGGCAAGGTGGCACCTTTCAAGAAAGACAATATTTTTTAATACCTTGTCTCCAGCATGCATAAATCATGTTTGCATGTGGCAAGGATTATTTGTGGCACTCCTAAGTAAAGACCATTATCTCAATTCATTTGTTATTTTTGTAATCTTTTTTATTACTTCACTATACTCTCCCCTAGCATTTTCTTCTTCTTCTATTTGATATTCAATTGTTTTGGTGTGGAAATTTCCATGCATTTTCTATCATAATGTTTCAATATAAATAAAGTAATAGGATACAGTTTCATGAGATAAGTGTTGGATTTCAAAGGGTGTGGAAATAAATGTGTCAATCATATTATGTCATCCATTCATTATGACCCTTGTTTCAACTTGACTGTTTTACTCCTACTTTCTTCACCTTCCAGTTCTTGGACTCTTCTCCCATTATTTTGTCTCCATCCCTCAAACATTTTTTCAAACTCTTTGGGAGAATGTTTGTCAAAAATAGATTAAATCTCAAAGGTCTTCGGTGATGGAGAGTTGGTTTCTTTTTGGGATTTTGCATAGTATTTTCCGAATTGGCACCATGTTTAGCATGTTAAGTAAAGAAGGCGGGTTTGTTTTGAGGGTGAGGATCATGTTGAAAATAGGGTGTGTGTTACAAAATAGAGATGTTTTTTTAATGCATTTCTTGTTGTAAGGTTTTATAGGAATTTATTTTTTTCTATGTATTGAATTATGAGGTGGATTGTTTATTTGGTGAGTGATGGTGATTTCAATTAAAAAGTGAAGATTTTATCTTCATCCTCATTTTTTTAGCCCCAAACTTGAACATGTTTCTTCAAACCTACATACTTGTCGAGGCCATAGTGATCCTCATAAAATTGGTGGTCTAACAATGAATGAGCGGATTCGGGTGAAAAAAGGTTTGTGTGAAATTTGAAAAAGTGTTGGATGAGCCACCCTACATGTTGGAGTAATTGATGGAACTAGGTGTGTTTGTGTCTATGGTTTCTCATGAGTTTTGTCCTATTAGCTATGGGAAATTAACCTAAAATCAATTTTTTTAATCTTCATAGGAAGAGTGTGGTTACTCCTAAAATTGGTGATTTGATAATGGATGATCTATAAACAACAATAGACCCCCTATTCTTTTGAATATTTACAAAACGATCAATTAAGTTATCAGTTTTTGTGACTTGTGTGAGAATCTAAAACTGACTTAAAATATTAATTTTGCAAGTTTATAAACTGATCTGGAATGATTTATGACTCCCAAAAATGAACTTAATCAACAATTTGATCAAAGCAATCCAAATTTCATCTTACATGGTTTTTGTTAATTGTCGTAATTGATTAGAGTATTGTTGGTCCGAAAATCTGTCGGGTGGACAGATCTATGGATAGACGAGCCAACAGTGTGCAGGGCATAGCCCCTCTTTGAGTCAGCAAAGCAAAACTGGTTTATTGCTATTCTACCAGCAAGAACATGTGCAAGTCTCACGATATTCTGCCTTCGGGGGTTTGGGATCTCATCCCAGTAGAGGTGTTTCCAACTGTGAAAGGAAAGGAGAGAAGGGAAAGAACGAAGATAAGATCGATCCGAATGGAGAAAAGAAATGAATTCCAAAGCAGAAAGATCAGAAGGTCTATGTTTTCGGATTGGTAATAAATGGAGCCAAACCTACTTGCATAGACGAACAAAGCAATACTGATGAACAAATGACAAAAGAAGTAGAAGTAAATTCAACAGAATAAACATGCAGATCTAACATAAGAAAGTTCTAATGCATAACACAAGTATTCAACACAAAGTCTCAATATTGTATTAATATTTTCCTCTGTTACAAAAGTACAAAGCCTTTTATCCTTACTTCTATTTTTTATCTAAAAAGTGTCCACCCTTGAATACAACAAGTATTCAAGTATATATAGAAGAAGGAGAAGAGGGAAGGCAAAAAGAAACCAACAACTAATTACAAAATATCTACAAAATATCTAAAAGTCAATTGTTGACTTTGGGCAACTTAGTGGATGACAACATCCCATGGTGCAAATGGATGATGTCATCATTTGTGCCAACGTACTCTTAGATATTTACAAAAGGAAAGCCAAGAGGAAGAAGGATATTCATCGTTGTCTCGCGGCTGAAAGGAGATATCCTGCTTCTGCTACAGTTAAAGAGAGGTAATGTGGAACTGGGTCCGATATTCCATGAATTTACTGACCATCGACTGAAGTTGATCCTAGGCAGGACCCTTTATATGATCAGCGATGACCTCACAAGTCTCCTGCTCATCTCTGAGTTTTTCGGGGAGCTCGAAATATTCATTACCTACCTCCATCAAGTACCCCAAAAAATCACGGCAAGCCAGAAGATTATTGATGCATTCAGTGTCAAAAGTGACTTCTGGCCCTAGCCCTTGCGAGACGATCTCCTTGAAGATTTGAATAGTTTCGTCTACCTTCCTCAAGGAGAATGAAGGAGTGAGCAAGCCCGGAGACATTCTTAGGACAATTTACTCCATTTAATGCATCGCATCCAGGGCTTCCTCCTTGACCTTTTCTATCTTCTCCAGGATGAACTCCATCTGATCGACCCGATAGTCCAACACAGCAAGGATTTTGTTGGGTACCCTAGGGTGATCGAAAATGTCAAATTTTACCAAATCATCGTCCGAGTAGTTGAGCATTTTCTGGAACATCTCGTGTTGTAACCTAGCATGGTCCAACTCTTCGGAGATAGGTCCCACAATCGCCTGGAGATCCTTGTTTGCTTGGCTAATGTTCTGATATAATTCGGTGAACTTTACAATTACCTCCTCACTGTTTTTGAGGATCTGATCTCTCGAGGCGGAAACTACCATACCTTGTTTACCAATTTTAGCGTATTCATTTATCTTATCCTGGCTTAGGACCTCAGGAGTTTCAGTGACAGTTGTAGGAGGTGCACTACCCATTTTCTGTAGGGCGTAGAGAAGATGTTTGTTCTGTTCTTTTAGCAGCCTCTTCTCTTCCTTTACTTCTTGGAGCTTCTTGCAAAGGGCATCCACCGCAGACAGTGCCTCTCCTTGAAGACTTTCAGATGACGTTCCCATTGTGACTTGCGTCACTATATAATCTGTAGGAGACAGATCCATTTTATCCTTTGAAGGATCGGGATACGTGATCTCCATTACTCTTTCTCCCGATGCACTCTGAGAGAAGCGAATTATCGGCTTTTGCTTCTTAGCCCCCTTTTCTGGGATGACGAAGAAGTCCATAGGTGTAATAGGGACTTTCCTCTTATGTTGACTCAAGTGTTGAGAAAGCAATGCTGGACCTGAGGGAGCAGGACCAATGGTGGAAGAGGGAGCAGCTGGAGTGGACGAGGGGAAATGCATAGAGACACTTGGTGGCGGCATCGAGAGAGAGGCCAAGAAAGTGCTCACGGGAGGGGGAGATACTGCAGGTGAGGTGGTAATGGGAATGGAAGGGAGCTGAGAAATGAGAGAAGAAATGGTGGGGGACAGATCCGCGAGAGAAGAGAAGATGGAGGACAAGGAAGGGGGAACAGTAGAAGATGGGGGAGAGGATACGACCAAAGGAATGGTCTCTTGAGTCACGTGAGAAGGGGGAGAAGGGACGGTGGGAACCTCCATGGTTGTTTCAGTGGCAACATCCTGAATGGATGTGCCCATTGGAACACTCTCCACCACTTCTTTCTCTGGGGATGCCAGAGTTACAACTTGTTCCTGTGTGGCGGAAGGAGGGCTCTCAGGAGCTTCTTCTTGAGCGGAGCTTGATTCTCCCTCTTTATCCTTGCCTTTGCCCTTTGGAAAATGTTTCGGCCTGACAAGTGCGTTGCTCGAAGGGGACGTGGTGAAATATACTCCGAGGTAGATAATGCCATTCATTTTGTACCAGTGTTTTGTTCACCGCAATGTTTCTTTAACCCTTACCTCAATGGTCTGAAGTGACTTTGTTCTATCTATTTCGGAAAACGGCCAGCTGTCCCCATCCGTGTCTAGATACACCTGATCAACTTCTTGATTGATAGTTTGATAACCTTTTGGAACAATGGCCACGCCATACTGAATAATCTCTGCCAGGGCCAGGTGAGAGTGATCCTTTCTTCTAAGTTTAACCTCATGATACAGGTCGATGTAGATATCCTCAATCTGTGGAATGTGGATCAAATCAAGTTTTGCCTTAGGGAGGTAATTTCTTGGGTCGAAGGTGGGCCTTACCAGGAAATTGTGCTTTAGATTGAGTAGTTCTAGCTCGGCAAATATTTCCCGGGCTTTGTTGTGGGAAATGCAAGTGTACCTACCCACTATAAGGGGGAAAGGAGTTCCACCCTTCTTTCTCTTCAGACTCTTCTCATGGTATGTTATGAGCTGCCTGGATAGCTCCAATAGGACCATCTTAGGGCCAGCATACCTTGGCAATTTGGTGGGTTCCCCCAAGAAATTGGCTGCTCTGAGATAGGTGAAGGTGGGGAATTAGGTAAATAATGCTCCCCACTTCTCAGTCGCTGTGACTATGCTCTTGGTCATCCGACCATGAGTCATATTTGGCCTCAAAAGGTAGATGACGCCGTAGAAGAAAGCATCATTGATTTTGGTAAACTGTGAGATGCTATTTTCCAACTTCAACTCTAGGTAGTATTCGTATATCTTCACCTGAGGCCAAACTCTGCATCGGCTCAATGCTAAATAATCCCTCTCCGAGGCTGCAGTGTAGACTACATAGGAGTTCATGTAGAACCTCCCCGTTGTGGTGAGTTGTTGGAGTTGCTCAGATATGGTGTTGCTTATGATCTCTACCCACTCAAAGCGCTGATCAGGCACATTCTTATTCATGGTTTCTAGGTACCTGAACATCCATTTGTGAAAGTAATGGGCATCAGAAAGCCCAAAAACTCTACTTAGGAACGTGATGGTATCACTCAGTTCCTCGGAGAAGTCGTTACAGTGAATAACTTGTGGCCACCTGATTATCACCTTCTTATTCTTTAAGTACACTTCGTTCATCAGCTGCATGCATTTGTCTTCCTTATCCTCCCACGCCTTGATGCAGTCTTCTTGGCTTATAGCCACAAAATGTCAGTGGTGGGGAATGCCTAGAATGATCTCAAAGTGCTAGGCAGTGAGGTTGATTATGACCTTTCCCTTTTCATTTTTGACACACCTTGTGTCTTTGTTGTAACAGCGGGCCACTACCATCATAAACTTGTTATTTACTACACTGACAGGGATCCCCCCAACAAAATGTAGACCACTGCCCACCAGCTTGTCCATCTAGGGACTGCCTATGACCCTCCTGGTTCTGGCCCAGAAATCCTCCATGTCAATGTGGCCAAGTTCAGAATCTCTGATATCTAGATCACATTCTACCTGGGACTCAGGCATTCTGACCCTTTGATACTTGTATTTCATCTCTTCCTCTGTAAGCTTAGCCTTACCCTTTGACTTTGTTGGCCTTTTGCTTGATGTAGACATATGTGGATCTGAGTTCAGTTGATGATCTGCAAGAAGAAGGAGCGAAGTCCAATGGAAAAGAGCCATGTTAGCTGTCGGATCTTCCATTAAAGCATCACAGAATGAGAAGTTAGCAATTTTAAGACTTCTGGGCGCAGGGCGCAGGTACACTGCAGGCTGTAGGGTTAATAGTATGGTGCACTGAAGTAGAGTGTTACAAGGAATAAATCAACGCCAAAGGGCGCAAGGCACAAGGATTTGGCATATAACATCATTGTTATTGTAAACAGGAATGCAACTGTGCCATTATATGCGGTTTTATACTGGGCGCAAATAATTTTGGTGTTGCATGGGAGCAAGGTGTGCCAATGGTGCAGGTAATTTGCATGTAACATGGAATTTTGGTGCACCGAAGGGCACAGGATTGATGCATGTAGCACTATCTCTGTGTGCAAAAAGGGGGGTCTTTGGCGCGGCGCAGGAAATTATTGCAGAACACTTATGTTGTTGTAAGTAGGATTGCACCAGAGCCGGGTTTAGGATTTACTTGGTTTATGCATGGCGCAGGGATTTTGTGTGCTGCAACAAGGTCAGTGCACCCTCTTGGCTTGACTGTGTTTTCTGTAAAAAGTGTGGCGATTGAGAGAAAATGTGGCTCAGAAACAACTTTTAGGTTTTCTCTCCTTTCTTGATGGGTTTGCAGTCTTTTAGGACTCTTTCTTCATGGATTTAGACCGTGAAGGGGGCATAGTAAAGAGATCTGGGTTCACTTTTGAGACAAATCCCTCTTGGCCAGCAGATCTAGAAAGAGGGTGAAAATGGTTTGGGAGGGAAGATTTGCAAGAACAACAGGAGGGGTTAAAGTTTCTCAGATCCATATCACCAAACTTCACAAAACACCACCAAAAACAAAAACACAAGAGAAGCAAGGACCACTTACCTGGAATATATAGAATGAGAGGAACGAAGTGGGGTCCACGAACGCGACACAAGAATGACGGGTGTGCTAACACGTACAGAGGAATACAATTTTTTACGTGTTTTCGATTAGGAAAGTGACAGGGCGGATGAGCCTATATATAGCCAAAAGTGCAATAAATGCACCAACCACTTTTTAAAGAGGCGCACCAAAACGCGTGTCGACATGGAAAACTTTATGCCCTCTTGGCGTGGATATGGTTTTTTCAACATGGAATTATCTGCACCTTTGGCACAAATTTAGTACTGTCAACACTGGATTTCAAGCGCCTTGGCGCAACATTTTTGTTGTTGAAAAGAAGGAGCATGTGCCTTAGCGCAGGCAAGAAAGGCACATCACGGGAAGGCGCAACAATTGTTGTGCCAACACTTCAAAGGGTGCGCCAAAGGAAATAAAGGGGGCGCAGAGTTTATCCTGTGTTGCATAGGTAAAAGGTGCTCTCAACCAAAAAATGACCAAGTTCGGAAAACTAGATTTCCCGGAAAGGGACTTTACAACATTCCGAACGCTGAGGGACCCCGACGAGGAACCAAAACAAAATTTTGGTATGGTTACCTGTAAAATTGCCCTCGTTAATTTTACAAGATAACAAGTATGCATATCCGAATTAAAATTTGGCTTAATTATACAAAAAAATATCAGAAATTAGAATGCAAAATCATAAATAAAATGACAATGGAATTATTTACGGAGTTCAGAAACCACCTACATCTCTGAGTTCATCTAAACCAATCTATTAAAAATATCCCCAAGGGTACAAGTACAATCAAACTTACAATAAACAAATATAGATCCAAAAATCTACAACTTCATGTGCCTCATTAGACCTTTGATTCAGAAGACTCTAGGCGATGCTTCAGTGTTCGTTCTCCACCATCCCGAAGTACTTTCGCAACCTCTTTCATTTGTTTCTCTGTCAAACAAGTGACGTTCCTGATTTAAAATGACATTAAAAGAACTCTAAATTTCAAAAAAATGATAAATGCAATAGGATACATCTCAGAATTCTGAAAAAAAATGTCCAGTTTACACTAAGTTCTGAGAAATTCCCCTAAGCTTCTCCAAAATTTTGAATTTCTTTAAAACTAATTTCTTGTTATTAAAAACACACAGATCATGACCATAGTGACCTTGTATAGGATCCAAGCTCGTGTATTTATAGTCTTGGGAAAACTACTTGTGGCTCTAATAGCCAAGGATCAATTTTAGCTAACCAATGTAGTTAGGGGTTCAAACCTCTCTAAACACCCACCCACCACCCACATTTATTTTGTTTGAGATGATAATATCCCACATTTCATGGGGAAGGTTAAATAAAATGCTTTAATAAGCCTTCGGTCGCCTACATATTTTATAGATTGGGCCACATATCACCACCTTTTTTCTTTGTTTGGGGTCCACATGGGATGAGGTTGTGGGTTGTTGACTTATAGATAGCTATGTGTTTTCTTTGAACTATGGATTTGGTGTGGGTTGGTCTCTAAAATTAGTAGGTGGGTAGTGAGATGGCTCGGTTGGCCATTTGAATGGGCGTTAGAACGTTGGTTGTTGGTGATTTAGCTCACCCCACGATATCGGCATGGAAATATCCCATGCACTTCACCTAGCATGGTCATGAGCTGGTCCCAACTTGCTCTATACAGCTTAGTTCTAATTTGATCCTCTAGCTCAGTCTGCAACTTGTTTGTTACCTCGATGAGACACTTGTAAAATCATGGTAGTTGATCAATATGGCAGTCAAAGGTACCCTTCCGAAAAAAGAGTGGACCTCATAATTGGCTAACCCCCCCGACTGTCGAAGACTAGAAGGTGAAGACCAATTCTCTTTTTTGCTCCAGTGTCACAACGCCACTTGGTCGAAAAACTCTATGTCAATCCTTCTACCATTATTATTTTTATAAACGTGTCACAGCTGGTACTATTGGTCACATATGCCCTTATTTTTAATCCTCCAAATTGGAAACTTACGTGAATGGTATCTTGTTCTAATGGAGTCTGTTTCACACATTCAAATAGGCATCAGAAATCTCTTGAGAGCCCTCTACCATATACCATAATAATTTTGGGAGATCTAGGGATTTTTTTTCCAGTGAACCGATCTCTAGATCACACCTCCCTAGTGAGAAGGATTTTGTTCCACAGAAAAATGTTTTCACCCACTGAGAACTTCCAATCATCTTCTTGTATCTCAAAAACACATAGGATCCATATAAATAACATTGTAGGAAAATTTTTATTGCAAATTATTGAAAACCATATCACCAAAATGACCAGTTTAAACAAATGGACAATGTACATGCTAACAAGAGGCTAGATTTTGATTGATTCCCTATGAATCTTCCAACGTCTGTAAACAACATAGATCAGTATGAAAAGATAAACAAATGCAAATAATAGGAAAATGTCTAACTGAATCCCTATAGAAATTTCAAACCACAATGACTGTAACTACCATAAAAAATTGATTAGTTTTAAAAATAGAAAATCAAACACCAAAAGAGGTAACTGTAAAATTAATTCCCTATAACATGGCCAATCTATGCAAATACAATCTCAGCCAAAATAGATCAGTAATAAATAGAAAAAATGTAAGGCTAATGCCAACATGAAAACTAGATCATTACAACTAAAATATGTTAGTCTGTGTAATCAAAACACACTATCATTGTGAAATCACATATTTCCCACATGGATCATTGTATTTATTGCCCAAAATATGGGTCTTAAAATGCATCTAAAATACATATACATACCAAAAATAGATACATTCAAAACACAATAGTTACTCTCAAATGCAAGTATGGAAAATTGAACACTACTAATGTGCCCAACACCATGTGTAAACTGCTGCTCAAGACTCTCCAAAGCTGAAAATATGAGTTTAATTCCTTTTACCCAAACTGTATCAAGAACTCAAAATGCTAAGGTATGAGATTCAAATGGAGTATTTTAAAATTTTCAAATATAAGAAGATAACTGAGCATGATGAACTTGTCTCTTAGTTCCTCTCATGAATCTAATAACTCCAAAAATCCATTCTCCCTTTTAAATGATTTGTTCAAATTTGGGTTTAATTCCTTTACCAAACATCAATAGGAATCCCATATAATCAAATGCTGAATTGAAAGTGTGCTATTCATTAACAATCATCAGAAATGCTATATAAATCTATCTGTTAAAACAAATGATTTTCATTGTCCATATCAAAATCCTGGACTCATCTGTTCCTGGGAAATCTGTGGATAAATCCAAGGTTGTTTTAAACCTGCAAAGATTGAATTAATTATTTTGTTTTACCCTATAAATGTAAACATTTTTATCCTACCATTTCTTTGATGACGTGATGTGGAATGAAGTTTCCAACATCTGTCCTCAACCATGTGTCCACTCATATGAAAAATGAGTGTAAAAATTCATCTTCCTGGGAGAGGAAAATGTATTTCTATTTCTCACCTAATGAGTGACGAGATTGGTCTTTCAGCACTGAGCTCATTGTGGAAACCACTTCTATAAGAAAAAAATTCTCTTCCAAAAAAATACGTAACATAATGATTACTTAACCCACAAAAAGTGCATGGAAAAACATACATCATTCTCTGTATGTAATATCATCAGCCCATATTGTCCCTAATGACTAAAAGATATGCATCAATCAAAAGTTTTACAATTTTACCTTTATGTGATATGATTATGATTTATGTAAGAATGAGGAGGCTTGGTCCTTTCATTACCTCACATCTTTGTAATTTCTTACCAAAATTTCATCAATTGTGACGATGAATCAATAATTTCCTACAAAGAGTCTTCCTACAGGACTAGTGGGGTAATATCTTGGCTGTCAGAAGTTTGTCTCCCTTCAAAGTTCTAGGAGCACTCTCTAATATCCATTCCTACACTAGAATAACCCAAACTTGTAAAATGAGGCTGATCCTCTGCTTGAATTTGGTTAGAAATACCTTGGCCATTCTTTACCAAGGCATCTTCCATCAAATCCCATTTTAAAGTGTTAATTTAGATCCAATTCCCTTAGTATGTTTTTAAATTCACCGAAAAATATTACCTGGCATCTGAATCTTAATGGGAGTCCTTGAAGAACAACATGGTGATAAAATTACAGTGCAATCATCTGTTATAGTTTCTACATATGAAGTGGAAGGAAAATCCTTCTTCTACTCACCACATTGCAATCTAATCAAGAGCTCATCCTTGGTTCTAGCTTCTGATTTCAATTGTTCAATCTTCTCTTCCAAGGGAGTAGAGCTTTCATCTCAGGAAAGCATTCTCATCTTGAATCTATTTGTTTGATGCTTTCAAGATATTCCATCATTGAGATCTTTTCAAGGCTTTACCCATAGCTACAATTGTAAAACAACATGTACTTACTAAACAATGGTTGAAACACTGTAAATGGAAGATTAATCCAAAAATGTATACAAATCTAATGGAATTAGAAAACCAAACTGATATTAAATGCAAACTGAAATCAAAACTAAGAATTCAACCGGATTCTGATACCAAAAACTTGATTGTAAACAACAATATAGACCCCTATATAAATTTGCTTGTTTACAACACGATCTTAACTCTCATCAAGTTTCATGATTTGATGAATCTAAAATGATTAAAAGAAGTATGTGATTTTGTTAATGTTTGATAAAATGATCAAAAATGATCTTTTTGATTAACAAAATGAATTAGTTCAATGTTCGATCAAAATTTTGAGTTATTTCATTTTATTCCAGATTTATCCATAAAGAAAAAGGTATGCGTAACTCCTGAGATTTAAAAATGCTCATTGAATTCCTCTGTGACACTTCTATGAATAATGCGGAAAATAGTGTAAAAATTTAATGAAAAATCTAAATAATATAAAACAGTGTAATATTTTTACTAAGTTCGGAAAATGCCTACGTCTTCAGTTCAAGGATAAGAACCGAGTCCATTAAAATATGATCAAATTACAAGTACAATCATGAACTTACAATGTAATGAATATGGATCCAAAAGGGCTAAAATATGTGCTGTCAGACATTGTGGAAGACTTTGGTGATGCTCAGTGTTTGGTCCACTTTCTTGAATAGACTTGCATAGTATCTTCCCTAGTTCTTTAGTCAAAAAGTCATATTCAACATGCATGAAACATTGTATGGGGAAAGAACTCTAAATCAGGTAAAATGATAGATGAAAGAGCGGTTCCATGTCCTATTTTGTGTAAGTTTCTAGTTTACTACCAAGTGTGAAAATGTGCCTAAGACTGCTTTGAAAATTTAATCACTTTAAAATATTGTCCATTTAGGGGATGAAAAACACAGTCTTAGGCCAAATCTTGTATAAGGACTTTCAATTCAAGTATTTATAGTTTTGTAGCTCAATTTTGGACTCTTCTAGCGGGTTTCACTATTTTTTGGTTAGCTAGGGTTTGGGGGTTCGAACCTTCCCATATCAATATACTTTGCCCATTGTACTTGAATGTTCCTAAAAATTGGGATAATAATCCCACATTTCGTGGGATAAATTATGTGAAATGTTTGGGATCAAGAATAATTTACCTTTATATTTAATTTCTTGGTTGGAGCAAGGACATATAAGACATTCCACTATTTAATAAGGAAGGCCTCACATTTCAAATTTTTTTCTATGTAGTTAATGTGATATCAATTGAGTTAGGGTGTACAAGTTTTAGGAACATTGACAAAACTCATTAAGCAGGGTGGATTGAAAAACCTTTCTTTGTAGTTTTGAATCTCCCCATACAAGATTTGGTGCATGACAGTAAATCCTTATGGAAACCTAATGAGGGTTTGAGCAATTACAACAAATGTGTACATGAGAGATTGGTATAAAATAATGGGAGCTATTGAAATCCCACATGCACACATAGGGCATTGAAAAGAGTATACAAAAAATTGGTATGGTAATATGAAGTCTTTGGGTGGAAAAGGCACCCCTCCAAAAAGAGTTTAATCTAATGGAAATTGTCTTAAGGGGCCCCTATTAGATTTAGTAAACCTGAACAAGTAATAAAAGGTTGAAGTTTTGATTCTTTTCCCATTAAGTTAAAGATTGAAGTTTTGATTATTTACCCATTAAGTTAAAGGTCGAAGTTTTGATTCTTTTCCCATTAAGTTTGTGGATAGTATAGTGTGGTCTACGGTGTGTGCACAAATTTCTAGGTGAAGAAGGTGAGAAGAAAACAAGAAAGGGCAGAATGAGCAATTTGATATGAATAGCACATGAAAGTGAATCTTGGAGAAAATTGTTGAAAGGTAAATGAAGGATGAATTATATGATCAGATGATGAAATAGGTGTCATTCTCAGAGTAGAACCATGACATGATGAGGCAATATAACCTTCCAAGAGGTAATTAGTCAAATTCTTTACTTTATAAGTCAAGTACATTAATAACCTTGTTTTCCCTTCCACATGCAGAGTAAGGAGAATTTGATGGTATAAGATTTTTGATCAATGATTTGAAAGGTTGTTTGTGATCTTTGAATACATCAGAGAACTACCAAAAATATAAGATGCTCAAATAACTATAAAGGACCCAAATGTTGGGGTTGGACCAAACCGTGTTGTACAGATCTATATTCAATTTAAGCATACAAGCAATAAACACAGAAATTAAACTAGAAGAAAAATACACAAGATATAACATGGTTCACCCAGTGTGGGCTACGTCCACCAAGAAACAACCAATCTATTATTCTTTGTTCACAGAGGATATACAATGAAGATTTACAATCTTCCACACCTCTCATAATGTACAATATTTTTTCCTCACAAGCTTCCCTTACTTGCTTTCTCCAAGAAAATATTCTTACAATAATCTCTTATAAACTTCCTTCTAACCCTAGTTTTCTAGCTTATAAGCATATACAAACTTTAGGGTAACTTAGCTATGCATTTAGGACCCTATAATCAACTCTATAAAAAAGGGTCAGATTTAATCCACGTCTTAATATAAAAACATGAATGCATAGATAACCGATGTCAGTTACCAGACTGATGGTTCCTATGCTAGGCACCTTTCGGTTACCCGACCAATGTTGGTTACTGTGTAAACCAGGAAAAACCTGTAAATGCATGTCATTTGTGAAGCTATTTAGCTCCACAACTCAACAATCTCCCACTTGGAGATAAATTGTTGCATTATACCGTACAACTCCATCCTTGGATCCTTTCCTTGGCTTGTTTCTTCCTCTTCAAGTCTCAAGCTTGAAGACCAACAGAAGTTGTGTGAAGCTCCAACTTCTCCTTTGCCAACGACTTCGTTAGCATATCCGCAGGGTTATCACTTGTATGAATTTTCTCTAGTTCCAGCTTCCCATCCTCCAACACCTGTCATATGAAGTGATATCTCAACTGAATGTGTTTCGTTCTTGAATGAAATGCTGAGTTCTTTGCCAGATGAATCACACTTTGACTATCAATGTACAATCTGTAATCCTCTTGCTCCTTTCCCAACTCTTCCATGAACCTGCTCATCCATATCATCTCTTTGCTAGCCTTTGTAGCTGCAACATATTCGGCCTTTGTAGTAGACAAGGCCACAACCTTCTGTAATCTCAAAATCTAGCTAACTGTCATGTCCACCTACTGTGAATACATATCCAGTGGTACTTCTCCTACCATCCAAATCTCCAGCCATATCTAAATCAACATAGCCACATAAAGAAGTATTTGACCCTCCATAACATAAATGCATGCTGGATGTCCCTCTCAAATATCTGAGTATCCATTGGACTACTTTCCAATGCTCTTTACCTGGATTGGCCATAAATCTGCTCACAACTCCCACTGCCTGTGCAATGTCTGGTCTGGTACAAACCATTGCATACATAAGGATTCTAACTGCTGAAGCATATGGAACCCGTGCCATGTACTTGACCTCCTCATGTGATGTAGGACACTGATATTTGCTTAATTTAAAGTGTCCAACCATAGGTGTACTTACTGGTTTTGAATTCTGCATTTTAAACCTTTCCAACACCTTATTGATATAATCTTCCTAAGACAAATACAATTTCATGTTCTTCCTATCTCTATGAATTTGTATGCCAAGGATTTTCTTTGCAGCTCCTAAATCCTTCATTGCAAATGTATGAGCTAACTTTTCTTTAAGCTCACCAATGTCCTGCATACTAGATCCTGCAATAAACATATCATCTACATACAGTAACAAAATAATATAGCTTCCATTTTCAAGCTTCTTGAAATAAACACAATGATCAGATTCACATCTCATATAACCATGCTCATGCATAAAACTGTCAAACCTCATATACCATTTCCTTGGAGCTTGTTTGAGCCCATATAAGCTCTTTTTCAACCTGCACACAAGTTTCTCCTTACCCTTGACTTCATAACCAAGTGGTTGTTGCATATATATCTCTTCCTCCAAATCACCGTGAAGGAAATTCATCTTAACATCAAGTTGTTCCAACTACAAATCTTCTACTGCGAGTAAACTCAAAATAGTACGAATGGAAGTCATTTTTACTACAGGAGAAAAATTATCACCAAAGTCAATACCTAGTTTTTGTGCAAACCCTTTTACCACAAGCCTTGCCTTGTATCTTTTATGTCCACCCTCTTCTTCCTTGATCCTGTAAACCCATTTGTTCTGCAATGTTCTCTTACCTGCTGAAAACTTAACCAAATCCCATGTTTGATTTTGTTCCAAGGAGTCCATCTCCTCATCCATGCCATGCTCCCACTTCTTGTGGGTATCCTCCTGCATTGCTTCTTCAAAACTTTCAAGCTCACCACTATCAGTCAATAATAGATAAAATAAGGAAGGTGAAAATATTTCTGGAGGTCTACTTACCCATTGTGACCTTCTCACAGAAATTTGGGGTGTCTGAGGCTCATTTTGTACAGTGTTGCATATTCGTATCAACCTCTTGCAGTGACCAACATTTGTCGTCACCTGTTGCCGACATCAGTTCCTCTATATACCGACGCCAGTCATCTTGCTACCGATGTCGGTCCTATCTAGACTGCCAACATTGGTCATGTTCTATGTCGACACTGGTTGCTGTCACCGACATCGGTTCTTGTAGGTGTTTGTTTTAAATCCAAAAATGTATTTTCTTCCACAAACTCTTCAACCTGGTTCATCCTTAGGCATCAAAATTTGATCCCTGTACATTCTCTTTTCATTCCATTCAATATCATGACTCCTAACAATCTTAGCATCATCTAAATCCCAAAAATAGAATCCAAAATCACCAGAGCCATAACCAATAAAAGTGCATCTCTTGGATTTAGATCCAACTTCTTCCTATTTTCTTTATCAACATGCACAAAATCTTCTGAACCAAATACTCTAAGAAAAGAAAGATCTACCTCTTTTCCAGTCCAAGCTTCTTCTGGTATTCCACCATCTAGTGCACTTGAAGGCCCACAGTTGATTAAATATATTGTCGTGTCTACTGCTTCTACCCAAAACTATAAGGTCAATCCAGCATGTATCTTCATGATTCTTGCACATTCCATGATAGTCATGTTCATTATTTTAGCCACACCATTCTCTTGTGGTGTTCTAGGAACCGTTCTTTCTCTGCGTATTCCATTCACTGAATAATAATCATTGAAAGTCTTGTTGCAGTACTCACCACCATTGTCAGATCTAAGACATTTTAACTTTAAACTAGTTTCATTTTCCACAAGGGCTTTCCATCTTTTAAAAGTCTCAAAAACATCAGATTTACGCTTTATACAATAAACCCATACCTTTCTTGTGGCATCATCAATGAAAGTCACATAATATTGGGATCCTCCATGAGAAGCTACCTGGGCTGGTCCCCACACATCTGAGTGCACAAGCTCCAATTTTTGCTCCTTCTTTGTTGCCCCAACTTTAAGAAATCTCACTTTCTTTTTCTTTCCAAATATGCAATGCTCACAGAAATCAAGATCTAAATGTTTCAAATATGATAACTTACCCTTTGCCTTTAATATCTGCATTCCCTTTTTACTCATATGGCCTAGCCAATTATGCCACATGCTTGCATCTGAATCTGAAGTAGATAGAAAGAAAAGGAATCAATAATATAGGTAGACAAATACAATGTTCCTATCTTCTTGCCTCTTGCCACAACAAGAGCTCCCTTGGTAACTTTCCAAGAGTCGGCTATGAATGTAACCATGCAACCAACTTCACCTAGTTGTCCTGCAGAAATTAGATTTCTCTTGAGGCTTGACACATGCCTCACATATTTCAATACCCATGTATTTCCATTCTACAATTTTAGATGAACTTCCCCTTTACCAGTAATATTGCATGGTTCATCATCTCCTAAATAAACATGCCCAAAATTACCCTAGACATAATTTCTGAAATAACCCTTATTAGGGGTAGCATGGAAAGAAGCTCCTGAATCTAAAACCCAAGATTCTATTTTATCATCCAAGGAGAGAATAAGGGCATCTTGCATTACCTCAGTTGCAACATTTTCCTCTTTACCTTTATCTGGTATTAGAGTTTGATTTCCTATTCTTCTTTTTTTCCTTGAACCACGTATTTCAATCCTTCTTTAGTAACATGTCCTTTATTTCCACAATTCCATTACAAGTTATTCCTCTACCTCTGGATTTGGATCTGCCCATCTTTGACTTTGATCTCCCATTATTCTTTCTCTTGGATATCTCCTTTTTCCTTCCCCTAATTTCTACATTCAAAGCATTTCCAGATGATGATTCTCTGATGTACTTTTCCTACCTATTTCTTCATTTTAGGAATTATACTAACCACATCATCAAACTTCAAAATATTAGTAGCAGATGTTGTATTACTAACAGCCATTACCAAGTTATCCCAATTATCTGAAAAGAGCATATGAATAAATTTTTAGATCTTCATCATCAAACAGAATATTAACCATTTTTAATCATCTATTTACAATGGAATCCAATGATAAATCATTCAAGTGGCTTGATACAGATCCATCTTCTTGCATTTTTGAATTAAATAATTTCTTCATCAAATAAACTTTATTTGAAGCACTTGTTTTTCATATAAATTAGCTAAATATTCCATCAACTCTATCAGTGGTTGTTGCTTTAGTAATATTCAAAGCTAATGTTTTCTTCTTCAATAATATTTGCTACCGATGTTGTCAAACTCAATTCTTATAAATCCTAGAGCCTTTCTGTCAAGAATCTTTCGATTCTTCATCAGTCATCTTTGTAAGCTTCGCATTCACATCCAACGGTAAATATAAATCTTTCTGATACAGATAATCTTCCACCTTCATCTTCCATAATTGATAATTACGGCCGCCAAATTTCTCCACTTTGTATTTGTTATCTTCTGCCATTGTTTATCTCCCACTCAATCAAAAATACCTCTGTGAGTAAATATATCAACACACAAAAACCTCAAACAAAAATCTCTGATACTAGTTGTTGGGGTTAGAACACACACCAGTGTTGTACAGATCTATATTCAATTTAAGGTATACAAGCAATAAACATGGAAATTAAACCAGAAGAAAAATACACAAGATATAACGTGGTTCACCCAGTGTGGGCTACATCCACCAAGAAACAACCAATCTATTATTCTTTGTTCACAGAGGATATACAATGAAGATTTTCAATCTTCCACACCTCTCCCGGATGTACAATACTTTTTCCTCACAAGCTTCTCTCAGCTTTCTCCAAGAAAACCTTCTTACAATAATCTTTATTCTCACCTTCTAACCCTAGTTTTCTAGCTTATAAGCATATACAAACATTAGGGCAACTTAGTTATGCATTTACAACCCTCTGATCACCTTTATAACCAAGGGTCGGATCTAATCCACGTCTAAAATAAAAACATGAACGCACAGATAACTGATGCCAATTACCAGACCAATGTCAGCTCCTTCTAGGCAACCGACACCGATTACCCAACCGACGTCAGTTACAACCCTCCGATCACCTTTATAACCAAGGGTCGGATCTAATCCACATCTAAAATAAAAACATGAACGCACAGATAACCAATACCAGTTACCAGACCGATTTTGGCTCCTTCTAGGCAACCGACGTCGGTTACTGTGTAAACCAGCAAGCCTGAAATGCATGTCATTTGTGAAGCTATTCAGCTCCACAACCTAACAGGTTTGATGGGGATGGAAAGGATTTCATTCCTTCCATCTCAAATGTAATCCCCTTTGGTTTTTGGTTCAACTTTGGTTATAGGGTTTTCCATAGTCATTGGACCTATGCAACCTATTATGTTTTTTGTGGGGTATATAAGGATATTACATGTTGGCATGCTTCAACTACTTGTTTTGTCGTTTTCAATGATTGGGTCGTATTTGGGTATTTGGTTTGTTGGATGGTGATTTTCTCGTTAACCAAGCCTTTCCTCTAATGGACTGTTGTCACTAATTTCTATCTTCCCCTTGTTTTTTTGGTGTAATTTTGGTTACCACATTTTCGATAGGCATTGGACCTATTTAGCCTTACAAGGTTTGTGATCCGCATAAGGTTTTGTCCTTGGTGTACTTTGACTGCTCATTCTATATTTTTTTATGATTGGGCCTTGGTTTGGGTAGAAAGGTTATCGAATGGTGATTTTCTCATTAGCCTAGCCTTAGCTCTAATAAACTGTGGTCACTAATTTTTGTCTTCAAGGATGCTAGTGGTGTTGACATTTTAGTATGCCTCGTGGTTTGGCAAAATGTAGTTTTGTAGAAATCTTATTAGTAATATCTCAAAGTGAAATACCTTGTGGATGTTACTATTGGATGAGGATGTGTATGGCCACCTTTTCTCTTCTCTCTCCACCTCTCTTTTATGTTTTTTGTTTTATCGGGCTCCATATTCATGATCCATTGACCTAGTTGGGTCAATCAATGGCCAACAATTGTGTTGTATGTGGGACGACCATTGAATAAATCTCATCCATTCATGTCATTTCTGAGAAACATTACTCATCCCACTCATGTTATAGTGTGAATCAATGGCCAACAATGCCTTTGTATGGTGTACATGGCAAGATCATCCAAAAAATTGTAACCATTGGATCTTAACATTTACCGTGTAGAGTGCATGTTATTTATCAGGTATGCAGCCCCTATTGAGAATGTGGCTTCATTTAATTATGCTTGCAAAGGGTTTGTTGTTTCTATGGTAGCCATAGGGGGGCATGCTGCCATGAAAGTCATCGGTGGATCTGGAAATAACATCAAAAAAATCCTTCCACAAATCTTTGGCAACCTTAAAAAAGATTAATGTAAGGTTCATTGCAATGGGTGAAAATTCAGAGGTTAAAGTCTTATTGATTTCGTGATTTGCAGAGTTTTGCACGTTAGTTTTTTGTGATGCTTTGTTTGGTTTTTTTGTTTTATGATTAAATTACATAGATGTTTCTATGTGTTGGTTTGTACACATGTTTTGAATTTTCATTTCGACTTGATGCTTCAACTTGCATCAAGAGTGCTATCGTGTCGGATGTTATAGTAAGTTAGCCTAGGAAAAGTTTTTTTCCGCATTTAAATTACATCCCCAAAAGATCTGTGACAATTTTGAAATACTATCTTCTACCTCATTTTACTCCACTACCTTTGAGGGTGTCATTTTTGCCTACACCTCTTAATGATGTGGTTTTTAATGTGAAATTACCATATCCTAAATTATATAAAGTATCACCAAAAACTACATTGAACCAAAAAAGCCAAGAATTAAGATTGAAGTGCTCGGATGCCAGTCAACTTTGATACACAAGATTCCACTGATAAGGCCTCTTGCAGGAAGGGGACCCTAAAATTAGAGGTCGTGTAGAGTTTTCTATTCAAGGGCGCAAACAGGCCTTCTAGAATTATTATCACCGCAGTTTTTGAAGGGCTTATAGAGTTTTCCTTGGGCGGAAAACTGCTATAAGACTGGGAGTTATGTTTTTTATGAATAAGAATTGGTGTTGAAAAAGGAGGGTAACACTATTTTAGTACTACTTTGTTTTTTTTTTTTAAATAGTCAAAAGATTATTTTAATAATGTCTTTTCAAATAAATTTCTTGGCCACTAAATGGTTAGTTACTTGTATTGGCGTTAATTCAATGTTTAAGTGTCAGGCCGTTCCAACAATGTGTGTGTATGAAATGCTTAGAATTGTTGTACTATAATTTAAACAGTTATGAAGGGCTAGAGGCTGGTGCAAATACTTAAAAACAAAATCAGTTTATATCTGCCCATAATTTTGGTGAATACGGTTAGTCACGTATGGCTGGCACCCTTATTAATTGTGCCTACAAATATAAATTTGGAAGGGAAGAATTCTAAATGCTATCAGGGTAACCTTAAAATTGCTAAATTTAAAAAAATAGCAAAATCAATTTGATTGGCCTCCATTTTCCGTTGCATGTCAAAACAGTAGAGTACATTTCAGTTGTGGTCTACATATCATATCGTTGACAATTTTCATTAAAACATCTTGACAAATCGTGGTTAGATTAAAGACCAGGTTAAATGCGCAGGTTTAAAAATGAAATATCCTTTCATATGCTTCCAAGGCATTATATTTTATTTGTTTTTTATTCCATTCAAAATCTGAGACGCTCTGAGTATGTATAATGAACAATCCAAACAATGAACACTGTCATTTTGCTTTCGTTGGTTCAAGTAATACAGAGGGAGTGTAATACAGTCCTTAGTTGTCAAGATTGTTGTTCCCCTTTTTGGTCCCATCATTTTCACATTGCATCTTTGCTGCACAAGGGTGTATCCAGGTCTTTTGGATTTAGTATCTTTGATTTCAGAATTTTTTTATGGGATAAAATATAATAGAGAGAATTATAACTTGGCAGGCATTGCATTGCTTATAGAATTATAGAAATAGGCTAAAAAATGACAATTGAAATATTGGAATCATGGGTACTTGCTGATGAACTTCCAATTTTTTAATTTACTGAATTCTCTCTCAAACATAAGGTTACAGACCATGCCTTTTGTTCATTTGTGAGCTTGTTTGGTTTAAGTAGAAAAATTAATTGATGATTTATTAAATGTTTAATTTATTCTTAGAATTTTTTAGCTGTTCTCCCTTTACTTAAATTACCCCTATCAGCATGCCCATTAAACCTTTTCGTACAATTACTACTATATACCTCTTGATTAGCCATCCTGCTTCACTTGGATTGCATAATATGGCATAATATTGCACTTCTAATCTTTTTTTTGTTAAATTTATACTATTTTATCTATCATGGATTTATTTTGAATTTAATACTAACAAAGTGAATGATGAAAACAATATTTTATAGACGTTTCCAAAATATATTGGTGATCATATGTGAAGTTTTCATCTGTGTCCACTTACAGGATGTAGGTGACTCACAGGCAAATTAATTTGATTACCATCTAATAGATTAAGGTTTGCTAACCATCTTTAGTTTCAAACCCAATTAACTTTGACAGACTTGTCTCTTTAGTATTTCCAAATGATTACATGTACAAACTTCAAAGATACAAAACCTAATGTTCAATGGATGCAAAATTGTACAAATAGTTTCAAAAATTAAAAAAACCTCATCAGAGGGACCACACAGCATCCACATTCTCTTCTAACTTGCACAAGAGTTTTAAATATCTCCAGTGAAACAGTTTTTCATTTTTCAATTAGCTAGCTTTGAATTGCAGATAAGCTCGTATTACTTAAAATGTGACAGGAAGAAAATCATTGTAGCTAAACTTGAAAACAAAAATTAACGAATAAATGAACAGAACCTTAAGAGGATTCCCCTCGTGGCCAGAGCTCAATTTACCAAGCAAAACTTCTGCAATATCATAATGTAGAAAGTTATAACAGCTCTCAAATTCATCTCCCTGATTTTATGGAGAGAAGCTTGCATATGATCCAAACTGTTGAGCATGCAAACAAGGGTGCTCAGAGTGAAAGATCTGCTGGGCTTAAGTGAAATATCTGGCAGTTAAACTTGTAGGACTTCTGCATCTGAAGCTCCTGAAACTTTTTAGCCATACTCTCATTTTCTTGCAATCCCATAGCCTCGAAGGACCGTTGCCACCATGCTTTACCTCGCAACTTCGGCTGCAAAAACAATACCTGTTAAATTCTTGACAAACAATATTTGAGGAAATGCAAAGCAAGAAACAAAGCATTATTGAATAATTCATTCTTAATGTCACTTCAATTATGAGTTAAGACTGGACTGACGAATATACATTTATTGACTGCTGGGAAATGTAACTAAGCAAAAATCTTTAGGAAATCACTCGGAAAGAAGAATTGTGAAAGTCTAGAACAAACGCTCTTCTAACAAATGCAAAAAAAACATTATCTAAAGCCTCAGGTAGCAATGTTCTATAGGGTAGGCCATTTACGCTGTGTGTGGATCCTTGGCAACTTTGTTAATACAAATCTGATTATAATTTTATGCATAATTAATATCATGCACTGTAAATAATGTTGAAACATTTTTTCAACAAAACAAATTATCCCTTACTAATCCACAAGAGATACTACCAATGAATTTTCTTTTCTTTTTGCAATGAAGCAAAAAACTAGAGCAGACTATATAGAATTCCAACATTTTAGCTTGAGGAATGCTTAGATGATGATTTCCATACAAGAGAAATGGGAGAGGCAACAACGCTGATTGCTTCTAAATGAGCATGTAGCTTGGGGAAATATCAGATTCTACAACAGGTGTATGACTGCAATACAACTTCTAAGTGTGTTCAGTATACGCTCAATATATGAGACTATAGAAGTACAGAAAGGTCACAAAAGTATGCGGTGTAACAAAGGATTGTATCATTTCAGGTACAGAAGAGAGAAAATTGACTGATTGAGGTAACATATCGATTAATTGCCCCAGACAGAATTTGGAAAAAGCTAAGTTGATCCGATTTTCCATCAGGCAAACTTACCATCTGGAAGGATATAGATGTCCTCTAGCTTAAATAGATGCATGATTTTTATTGATGTACAAGTACAGGTGATCACAGACTCTTCCAGCAGATACCCTACTAAATAACTTTCCAATTGCAAAGTTATGGTTAGGAAGGCAGAAACAAATATGGTTAAGAAGGCAGAAACAATCTGATAATTTAAAATATACCCTGCGCATGATTTGAACGCAAGTGACAAATGTATTTAAACTAAGAAAAAGAATGTGTTTGATGAATGGGAGTGCCAAGTCAGGAGTCCTGCTTATTTTGTATCTCAAAACAGAACAGGCCTAAAAAGAGGATTGTAGACATCAACATTGATGCAAGAGCAGTACAAAAGGATTTGGGGAGTATCCAGCGGGTGGCTTAATGTGAACTCTTCACTTCCAAAGTAATCTTGCCTTTTTATGCTTAACAAAAATAGGAATGGTAGGGTGGCATCATCTGTGCCATATATAGAATAGGATTAAGTAATATGGAGAATTATTGTAGTTAAACTTTCCATCCATCAAAACATTTGATTCTGGAATCATAGGCTGAATAATTGTATCAATGGCAGGGAATCATCACCTGTGCCCTCTTGGAGATGAGGGATGGGAATTACCTATCATATGCCTCCACATTCAGTGTTCTATTATATGATAATTTACTGATCAAAAGCATGCCACTATATATGACTCAGAATATCAAAACATTGAAAACATGCTTGACCAGCTACATTATAATTGTTTTGCTGATTGAATGTTTAAATTATGCACAAGCAAAAGAAAACATGAAATCAAATATCTTGAACTTACAGGCCTACCAACGCTCTGTTGAATAATTTGGGCTGTTTTTGTTGAACTGCGATGACCTGGTTGGCCTTTCCAAATAAAAAGTAACAGCAATTATAAGTCAATAAGCAAAATGATAAGTCTTCATGAAACCATCACTTTTGTATTGTTTGCTAAATAGACACATACAAATAGCAATTTACACAATTTGAAATATATATTCTTGTAAAATGAATGCTTTCAAAAGAATACCCCCCTGTAAAGCCTGACCTCAACTATCGTTGTCAAAGACTAAAAATAAATTATATATTTCAATATTTCTCCAAGTCTATGGTTCATAACAATTGAATTTATTTGTATAGTATTGGATTTAGTGATCTCCATTCAGCAATACTGACTTTAAAAGTTTAAACAGAAGTTACTGTCGAAGTCCACCAAATTATTTTTAGTCATATAAATTAATTTCTTCTTCCAATGTTCAATCAGATATTTCATTCTCGAAATAGGAAAATAACAAAATTGCACTTGAGACAAAATGTTTCTAGAGTTTTATGTACATTAATTAAGCTATCAATATTCTTATGATGCCTAAAGGTATAAGGCATCCTTGTGTCAAGCAGCAATATGTCAATTCTGTTGGAATATTACAGTTATGTCCAGAAGCAATCATTAGTTACTCAGAAGTTATCATTAGTTATGCAGCCATCATTAGGAAAACGTCAATTATAATAAATTCACCCTACAGATGGCAAAACAAGAAAAGGAATATGAAGTCAGTTAGACTAAGGCCTTCGAGCCTGCAGGAGTTGTAAAAAGCCCTCACACAAGAGAGAGTGTCTTTTAGGGCTAGAAAAAATATTGAACGGGATCTTGTCAAAAGACCATTTGTGGCCAAGTGCAGCACCCCTACTGCTCTTGGATTAAGCCTGAGTTGGCATCCACACCTCAGGAAAAATGTTTGTTGTTTTTGGCAATGATTTCAATAAAGGTGAAGGCTTGTTCAGGTATTTTCTTAAATACTTCAGTTTGATTCAAATAGAGTACATCTCCCGAGTATTTCAGTTTTCAGTCTTCAACAGCAAATTTCTTTCAAAAAGGAATGGATTTCATATTGCTGTTTCAGAATTATTTTTTGAGTTCTGTTGAAGTTCATGTTTATTATTAATTTTCTTATTTCAGATCATAAAAGATACATTTGGAACCTTGAATACATCAACAAAAAGTGGAGTGCTTTAAAGAGGTCTAACAGTATTAGTACCACTTACATGAGTGCACTCCAAAACAGGTCTATAGTTAAAGAAATTGAGTTCAACTAGCGAGTTCCTCACACTATCTTATTCACTTTATAAAGAAACTCCAACCATGCAACTTATTAAGCTGAAAAGACAAATAAAAAAATAAAGAGGAGACAATTTGAAAGGGAAGTCATATCCAGTTTACCCATTACAGATCATACAGAGCTTTTAATGCTTACCAACAAACATAACAACTCCATCAACTGAGACTCTAGCAAGATCTGGAAGTGTCTTATTCAGGTATTTTGGAGACAAACTGTCTGGAGCATCTGAAACAAGCACAGTTGAGAATGATTGTGCTTTATAAGGTAGCGGAAACTTGATGTCAGCTACTCGAACAATGCCCTTGCGAATCAGATTTTTGCAAAAATTGTCTAGTGGGGATATTATATCAAATGGATCAATGCCCCAAGCTTCAGTGTCCTCTTCCCTCAACAGTTTTGATGTGACAGCACACGATTCAGGACCAACATGCAGCACCTTGTGCATGCTCTCACCATAAACTTCTCGCAAGATTGGTAAGGCCTTTAGGATTTCTGAACCACAGGATAAATCATCCTCTACGATAACAATGAGCATGAAAAGCCTTTGTCAGAGCAGGAATAATGACAATTTAGCCAAACAAAGATAACAATCTAGCTAAAGAAAAAAGCAAATTGCAGAAGAAAACAATACACAAATGCCAGTGCAATTAAAATATGTAAGCCCCTTCTGTTGCATATATTGTCATACCAACCTGACCCAGATTTCATGGAGGAAATGTAAGGGCAAGAAACATTTTCAGAAAATATCATATTTAAACCAAGGAATAAAAAGATCTTCAATCTTAAGCATGCAAAAATGAATACAAGAAAATGATATTTTAGGAATTAGAACTCCCATCAGCCCTTTTCATACTGATAGGATGCTTGAAAAGGTACCTTATAAAGTAGAAACATTATCAAAATACAAAGCCAGCAATAACTTGGGTAAATATGAACAAGACGTGAAGGGTGTAAAGCCCAGTTTTATAGGCAAACAAATTGATGTATAAAAGCAGTTTTTTTTTTATTGGTAATTTTTGATGGGGAAACTTGGAAACCCGCGGTAAACAGGGCCCACTAAGTAGTCAAATACCATAGAAATATTCAAGTCTCAATTAATGTCACGGACATCCAATCAAACAACCATGAACTTAGATTCCGAGAAAGCAGCCATACACATAAAATACTCCTATAAGAATTGCACAGTCATCATGCCGTGAAGATGATGCAACCAGATTTAAAGCTCAAAAAGGCATGTGATCATGTATACACAAGTATAAAAATTTTAATAGGACTGCCCTTTGTTGACCAGAATTAGTTCGTGACTTCATATGAAAGAGTACATGGTAACATTCTTTTTCGACATAGTTCCTTTTGCTTATTGTTAAGAGACGCACCAAATTTTTAGTTCTGAATTTTTAAATTTGATGAAGATAAATTTCCCCTGGAGGAATGGCAGATACATATTCAGATTATGGGAATTTATAAAGACAGCAGCGCATAATTCATTGTTTGTATTTTGGTCTGCTGAATATAGATGTTATTGCTCCATGCTTTGAAAAAGTTGAATTTGATCAAGACAAATTTTCCCTAGAAACATAGCAGATACGTAGTCAGATCACAGGAAAAAAGTTATAAAGACAGCAATGCATAATTTATAGTCTGTGTTTTGGTCTGCTGGATAGATGTTGCTCCGTGCTTTCAAAGAGTTTACTTTTAGAAGTTTTCTGACCTGCCCAAGTATGGTACTTTCTAAATGTGTATGAGGCTAAAAGCTCAAGTTTGATATTATTTTGAATATTACATTATATGCTGCCTGGTTTTGTGGAAAAAACTGAATCTTTATGACAGTCTGGAGAAATAGACTGATAAACTTATGCAGGAGAAGCAATGCTAACAGAATCTTCAATTATATCAGAAGAGAAAAATAGCACACACGAGGGATTTTCACCTAGGGAAACCCTTTCAGGAAAAACACCCAGCACATCAACTTTCTTTCTCGCTGCATTAACTCAAACCATTTACAATAAAATAACGTATTTTGAAGTTCTTACTTTACCCTAATGCATGTGTGAATATTGTAGGCACATCAATACAAAACCATCGTAGCAGTATTATAATACTAGGTAGAAACCATGGGCTTAGAAACCATCCATACCATACCATGGGTATTAAAAAAACCATGTGTCGTAAACTATGGGCTAAAACCACCCATAGGACACCCGAAACCACCTATGAGGACACCACTCAATATGTCTGACTAACGTCGTGCCTGAACATATAGTTAAATCATGCAAAATATAGGACACATTTCCAACATTCTCCCACTTGTTGATTACTTCAACTGGGGGAACACGCATACATAAATTAGTTGCTAATGGCAACCATGCCCATTGACCTTTTGCACCAAGAAAACTTCTCACTGTTCATAGCCTTCATCAGTGAATCAGCAACATTCTTCAATATATCAACTTATTCCAACAACACCTTGTTTTCAACCATGTCTCTGACAAAATGATAATGTACATCCATATGCTTCAACCAGGCATGATAAGTAGGATTCTTTTTCTAACAGATTGTTGATTGTCACAATCTATTCTTACAGATTTCTGTAATAAACCGACATTTGAACACAGCCTTTGTAACCATACAACTTACTTAATTGCATGAATGGCTGCCATTTACTCAGCTTATGTAGTTGAAAATACAACTACCTACCTCTTACTTATCCAGCTGACTGCTCCACCAAAAAGGTTAAACACATAACCAATTGTAGAACTTTAGCAGTCACAATCTCCAACCTAGTCAACATCAACAAATTCTTGTGCATTTACTGTTTCGTTCACCCAGGTATTCTTTCATAGCAGATTGCATAATCTAAAGTTCAACACAAATATCTAAAGATCCTCTTCACAACAATCCAATGTTCCTTCCTTGGGTTGGACATATATCTATTCACAACTCTCACTGCCTGGGCAATATCAGATCTTGTACAAACTGTATATCATACACTAGGCTTCCAGCTGCACTTGCAATGCGATTGCAGAAAGAAGTTGTAACATGTTCTCAATATCTTCTTATGACATGGGACACTGCTCATTAGATAACTTTAGAAGTTTAGACCAATTGGAAAAGGAATACCTACAGATTTACATTCTTGCATACTAAACCTCTACCATATCATCTCAACATTATTTCTATGACTCGACCATTATTTCTTGTTTAGTCAATCCCTTTTAATTTCCATTACAAAAATGAATTGCAACACCTAGAAACTTAGATTTAACTTGCTTGATCATTTCCTTGTTACCAATTAACATGTCATCCGCATATAACGATAACAAAGTTATAGCCATCATGTTTGAAATACACAATGATTAGCTTTGCTTCAGCAAAGCCAACTTTTGATTCCACATTCTTGGTGATTGTGTCAAACCATAAAGAGACTTCTTTAACCTACACTCCAAGGCCTTTCCCTCAACTTTCTCACTGCACCATGTAGATCTCTTCCTCAAGCTCCCCATGAAGAAATATTGTCTTTACATCCATTACTTCTGCTTTAATATCAAAAGCAACAGCCAAAAGAAATTTAATAGAAGGTTACTAAGCAACAAGAGAAGATATGACCAAAATCAATTGTTAGCAGAAGCAAACAGAAAAAGAAATGAGAGAAGCAAGTCTGCACTACCCAGAATGAACATAGCAGCAAGTATTTATTATGAGGGTTGGTGGTTAGATCAATTAGTGGTTAGAGGCAGATAAAACTGTGTAACCAATCAGAAAACTATATATATTCAACACCCCTTCTTAATGACTAACCCAGAAACAACACCAAGTTTGTCTCTAAACTTGACAAACAGAAAAGGACCAAGAGGTATAGTCATTGCGTCAGCAGGCAGCTCCTTAGGAGGATGGAAATGAAGAGAGATATTACCTGAGTCAACCAACTGTCGAATATAGTGATGATGAATCTCAATATGTTAAGTGTGAGCATGATATACAGGGTTTCACCATCTTTAGAACACATTGATAAAAGAGTGAAAGAGGTGTAGCAGTAGCTTGAGGAAACTGAAAATCAATCAAAATCCGACGAAGCCATATTGCTTCGCAACTGGCACTAACAGCAGCCTTGTATTCCGCTTCAGTGGAAGAGATGGCTACAGTGGATTGAAGCTAACTTTGCTAAGAAACAACTCCTAAACCAAGAGAGAAGATATGCTTAATGGTAGATCGTCGGGTATTCATTGATCCGCCCCAATCAGAGTCCGCAAAGCCAATTACTATGAAATTAGGGACTCTTTGATACAAAATGCCAAAGTCGAGAGTACCTTCGACATATCTCAAAACTCGTTTTGCCGCACTCGAGTGAATGAGTTGCGGTTTAGCCAAAAACTGAGAAAGATAGCTAACTGCAAAACATAGATCCGATCATGTAGTTGTGAGGTAGATCAAACTACCCACCAACTATTTGTACTGTGATTCATCAACCGGTGGTGAATCATCATGAGTTGAAAGTTTCTACCCGACCTCCATGGGTGTAGAAGAAGAGTTACAGTTATACATCTGAAATTTTTGTAAGAGGTTTATGGCATACTTAACTTGAGAAATGAAAACCAAGTGATCATGTTGCTAGAATTCTACACCAAGAAAATAGTGAAGAAGGCCTAAATCAATCGTGTCAAAAGTAACACATAAATCTGATTTTACCTTATGAATCGCAGCAGCATCTCCACTGTGATGACAAGGTCATCAACATAAACAATAAGAATCACAATGTCATTACCATTACTTTTGGCATAGAGATTCGGATCAGAATGACTCCGTTTGAAGCCCAAATCTTGGAGATGTTTATTTATCTTAATATACCAGGATCGAGGAGCCTGCTTAAGTCCATACAAGTACTTAATCAACCTGCATACCAGATGCTCACAACCACATGCCCGAAAACCCTCAAGTTATGTCATAAGCAGCTAAACCAAAAAAGCCTTTCGTAACAAGCCGAGCCTTAACACAAAATGATTACACCTCAAGTTTGATTTTGGACCAAGCCTCTTCTGGTGTGATCTAATGCAAGGCTTTGCAAGGATTCCGATTCAGAATATATATTGTTGTGCTGAAAACTTCTCCCCGGTACTTATATGGCACTCCTCAACTGTGCATCATGCACCTTGCCATCTCCATGATGGTTTTGTTCCACCTCTTCGCCACCCCATTCTGTTGTGGGATATATGGGCCTGTCAATTGTCATTGAGTCCCTTCTTTACCACAGAAATCTGCAAATTGTTTAGAGGTGAACTCACCCACATTATCAGATCTCAAAGTCTTGATCCACTGGCTGGTTTGGTTCTCCACCAAGGCCTTGAACTTGACAAAGGAAGCAAAGCAATCAGACTTCTTCAAAAAATAGACTTGCATCCGTCGGGAATGGTCATCCGCCAACAAGAGAAAATAACACGCACCAAGGACCATGGGAGTCTTCCACGATGGCTCACACAAATCTACATGCACAAAATCCAAGAGCCCCTTTGCACACCAAGCACCTTCAGTGGGAAAAGATTTTTGCTTATGTTGTCCTGCAAAATAGCCGGCACACATATCCTATTTTTCCTAAATGGGAAGCAAACCAACAACCTATTAGAAGGCAGGCCAGATATTAAAGGTTGAGATGTTCATCTCTCATGCCACAAAACGTTGGTATTGCCTTCCACAACTAAGGCATGCAAGTTGACCGTGGCAGGATCAACTAACCTGTATAGACCACCATGCCCAATCCCCGGGGCAACAACCTTATTTTGCTTGATATCAAACACTATATTATTTGCCAGAAAAATTTACAGAGATATTAGGATTATCAGTTAGCTAATTGATAGATAATAAATTCTTATTCATGATAGGCACATATCTAACATTCTTCATAAGAAGTTCGGTGTTATCATTCAACATGATACGGACGTCCCTAATCCCTTCTATAGTATGTGATCTCCCATCCCCTAAAGTAATTGAATCAGAAGAACATAAATTAGCATGTCAAAAGCCTAGCACCAAGTAGGGTTGCCACCATCCAAGCAAGATGCCATGAGGACATACTCTTCTTCTGACTCGTGTTCAATTGTTGCCACATGGGCCTACCCCTTTTGCTTCTTCAGGGCATTTTGTCGCTTTTGACAATCCTTCATCACATGACCAAGTTTGTGACAATAGTAACACTTCACTTGAAATTTAGGAGAGGAAGTAGATGTATCAACTTGTCCCTTCCACTTTCCTTTGGAGTAAGCAACAAAAACGCTCTTAAATTGTCCAAAACTGGACTCTTGAGCCTGTGTCTATCTTCATTCCTTTTGCAACAAGTAGGAACTCACCTTGTCAAACGCAAGAGTTTGACTCTCAGCCATTAAATGGAGAGCCTCCACAAAAGATTCATATTAGAATGGTAAATTGTTCAGAACTAGAGCCACCATATCATCTTCATAAATCTAAATGACGTTCTTAAAAATATTAAGTAAAATATGATTTAAATGACATCTTTAAAATATTAATTAAGATTTAAAAATTAATATGATTTGCAAATAAAAATATCAATGTTTTCAATGTTTAAAATTTAATATATTATTAATTTTAAAATATATTTTTATATTTTATATTATCTAATTTTTAAATATTAAACGTAACTAAATGCTTATTAAGTGTTAAAAAGTTAAAATGTAACACCACAATTATATAATATTATACTATTTACACTTATAGAAAACCAAGTGATCATGTTGCTGTATATAGTTGCACTTGCAATTATATTAATATTATACTATTTAGGTTTACTATTTTAGGTTTACTTTACATTTGATGAATGTTTTTAAAAAAGATTATATATAAATATGAATATTGTCTAGGTCTTAGGATAGTGACCCATATTTTATTAACTATATATGCTTTTAACTATATAGGTTTAAATATTAAATTATAAAAGTATATTTTTAATTATTTTTTATTATATTTAATTTAAACAATATATTCCTTTCAGTCGAATTTAATCACAAATTTTATTGCTGATTTTTTTAGCAACGAATTTTTTATGAATGTAATCATCGGCGAATTCAAACACAAATTCGAATGCGGCAACTTAGCAATTTTGTAGGGACCGTAGAAACAGGGTTTTAGTTTTTCAGCCCCACTCCTTTTTAAAGTAGACTGCCTATAGGGATGCAACCAAAGGAATACCATGTCTCCCACCTTAAAATGTCTCTCAGTGTGATGTCTATCAGCATAAAGCTTTTGCTGATTTTGTACATGCTGAAGCTGATCACATAGAAGTGTCAAAACCTTCTTGCTCTGCTCAAGGAAGTCTCCTGCTGCAGGAACTCGTGTCTCTAGAACTGTCAACTCTGCAAGAGTTGGTGCATCATACTCGTATAACACCGTGAAAGGGGACATCTTGATGGACATGTGGTAGGTGGTATTGTAGCAATACTCGCCTAGGTTTAGCCATTGCACCCAAGCTGACCAGTAATCGGTCACATAACTCCTCAAGTACCCCTCAACCCATTTGTTCACTATCTCCATCTGCCCTCTGTCTGGGGGTGATAGCTTGTGTTGGGTGTCAATTTTGATCCTGTCAACTTGAATAACTCTTGAAAAAAGGTACTCACGTAGAGAGCATCTCTATCGCTGCCCACAGTATGGGGTAATCCATGCAATCTAAAGACCTCATGAAAAAAAGGTATGCTGTCTACGGAGCTTTGAATTCATTGGGCATGGAAAAGCAATGTGCAAACTTTGTCAAGCAATCAACAGCTACAAAGATGCAGTTCTTTTCCCCCACTCGAGGCAAGCCTGTGATTAAATCCATTGATATGGATTCCAATTTCTGCTGAGGAAAGGGGAGGGGCTGAAGCAGACCTGCAGGGTAAGTAGTTTCGTGTTTCATCCTTTGGCACTCTCCACACTCCCGTACATATTGTGAAACACCCTCTTTCAGACCCTTCCAAATATATCTACTTCTTACTTGTCTAAAAGCTTTTAAAAATCCCATGTGACCAACAAGTGCAGAATCATGTAATGCTGCAATAATTTTTTATTTCAGCTTCAATCCTGGCATGACAAAAAATCTGTCCTTGAACAAAATAATACCATTCATCACCTGGTATCTCTCAACCCTGTCTGAGACAGCGATTGTACCCTCAATTAGCCCTGTAGCTAGTGAGTCTTTGGCATATTTAGCCAACAACTCTTCCTTCCAATCAATTTCTGCTCAAGAAATGGCTGATATTTCAGGTCTCCGGGAGAGTGCATCTACTACCCTATTATTCTTTCCCTTGACATACTCGATGTCAAAATCGTTAGCTTGTAATTTGTTCACCCGTTTTCGCTGCCTGTCATTGAAGTCACGCTGCATAAGAAAAATCTTAGGCTGTTGTGATCCATAAACCACAAAACATCAACAGACTAAATATCGTCTGAATTTAGCCACTTCATGAATGACCACCAACATCTCTTTATCATATATAGAGAAATTATGCTCCATCTCTATCAAGTTTCAGCTGTCAAATGATATGGGTTGTCCCTTTCGCATGAGAACAGCCCCTAGACCCTCTCCTGAAGCATCACACCCTACCGCAAAAGTTAAAGCAAAATCCGGAATGGCAAGAATGGGATCAATGCACATGACCCTTTTCAAATGGTCAAATGGCTCCTGTGCTGCTATGGACCAATAGAAAGCACAGCTTTAGGTTAATTATGTCGAAGGCAAGGTTAACTATGGAAATCCTCTAATAAGCCTCCCATAATAAGCTACAAAGGCCCAAGAATCCTCATAATTGTGTCAGTGTCTTTGGAATAGGCCGTTCAAATGGATCGCACCTTGGTTGGATCCATTACTACACCTACATTGCTGATTATGTGTCCCAAGCATAGTTACCAGATCCGGCCAGATCTGCACAAAATCTGTCCGGATCCAAATTTTTCAGGTGGCCCGGATAAATTTGGTCCAGGTCGAACCTGGTTCTTTCCCAAGAAAATAATATTTTTTAAAAGACCGAACATTTTTTAATATTATTTAATAATAAATATATTAATGTTTATCATACATTAATAATATTTTTTCTGTATTTGTCAATTTTTTCATATTTATAAATTATGCTCATATATAATATGTATATATTATGCATCAAATTTTTCCAAACTTTTCCAAGAGCCGGATTTTCAGATTTTTCCCCCTCACAAACGGATCCGGATTTCCGGACCTGGCAACTATGGTCCCAAGTACAAAATCTTCTGCATTCCAAACTCACACTTGCTTTCTTTGGCAAAGAAATTTTGCTCCTGCAGTATGGCCAGCACTAAATCTAGGTGTTTCATGTGTTCTTCCAGTTCCCATGTCTAATTGTAAATCAGAATGTTGTCAAAGAATACCAACACAAATTTCCTCCAATGCGGTCTGAAAATTTCATTCATTACTGCCTGGAAAGAGGCTCGTGCATTGGTGAGCCCGAAAGCCATCACCAGAAACTCACAATGCCCACGATGACATGTGAAGGCAGTCCTGAAAGTTCCTTTAGGTTTAACCCTTATCTGGTGATAGCCAAACCAGAAATCAATTTTGGTGTAATATGATGTCCTTTGTAACTCATCAAGCAACTCATCAATATGAGGTATGGGCTATCTGTTCTTGAAAGTCTTCTTATTCAGAATATTGTAATCTATACACATCCGCAATTTCCATTTTTCTTCTTTACCAATACCACTAAAGATGCAAATGGACTTGTGCTAGGTCTAATGTGTTCAAATTTCGGCAGCTCCTCTATAATCCTCTCTATCTCATCCTGGCATGCACGGGGATCACAATAAGGAGTCGCCGTTATAGGTCTCATCCCTCTCAATAGGAAACCCCTATCAGGTGGAAGCCCTGGAGGCATATCCCCAAACACACAAGCATATTTATCCAACAAAACTCGGATATAAGGAGGATATCCCCAAGTCCATGGTACTTATAGGTAGCCCCTTAATGGTACTTGGTCCCATCTCAAAAGCCTCTCTATTCAATGAGCTAAAACCTGTTGTATTGTTGCATCCATAACCCCTTTGATGATCTTCTTTCGTCCCCGCTCCACAAAGTTGAGTGTCATTGTTCGGTAGTTTTGTGTGAATTTTCCAAGAGAATGTAACTACTGGACACCCAGAACCATGTCAACTCCCCCGAGCGGAATGACATAGAAGTCATGGGTGATAGCATGCCACATCAAAACCTGGAAACTCTTCAACTTTCAACCTGAAACATGCTACCACACCCTAATCAATAAAGTCATGGGTTGCTCCCCCATCAATGAGTGCCATTAGGTATTGTCCTCTAATCCTTCCCTTAACCCGAAAAGAGTGGTACCTCGGTGCTCTTGATAAAGAAGCAATAGTAGTTGGTTGTACTCCCTCTTCCGGTGACTGCATGTCTTCAGTTACTATTCCTATTGGTGAGATCTCACCATGTTTCTCATCATGTACCTCTGTACATGACTCGGATTCTTCCTCATCGTTGAAGTGCGCCTCAATCAAATGGACCTGCCCTTTTCGCAAACACCTATGTGTCAGATCCTAGGGTTCTTTACAATTGAAGCATAGTTGTTTCCTTCGCATTTCATTGCAGGTCATGTCTCCTGATTGCTAATTCCTAAATGTGTGCCCTATTCCTTGGGGTACGTTAGGTCGAGGGGGGGTTGCCCCAAGTCTCTGCGGTAAAGACTTATACAATGTTCCTTGTTATTGTTGTTGCTATTGTTGTTGTAACTCCTCTAAAGGTTAACCTTTAGAAAGATTGTTAGGTGTAGACTTGTAGTGGTTTCCAAGGTTAGGGATCTTTTTATGGCAGTTTGCAATGAGTTGGGTTCAAGAGCCTTAACTAGGCCTCTAAGGGGTTATTGTTACCAGGTTCGGCCGGATCTGAAGGAAATCCGGCTCGAAACGAATTTTTTAAAGGGTCCGGATAAATCCGGTACGGTACGGTTCAGTCAAATGTTTTCACAAAAAACAAAAAAAAAACTAAACCTAAACACGTGTTGGCTAGATCTTATGCACAGCTAAAAACCTAGGCAGTCATGAGATAAATCTCCCCCATTTACCGGTGAGGCTCCCGTGTAAGATGTTTATCAAACTGGTAAGTATGAATCCTAATAACTATTTGCAGGGGGTTTTACTTTGATTATAAAGCTCATGAACCATAGCTTAGCAATTCTGCAGCAAGTAAGCAGTTGTTTATGAAGTATTTGCAAAAGGGGGAAAATAATGAAATTTGGGAAAGAAGAAAGAAAGATATGTAATCCAACCAATAGTTTACAGAGTTGGTCTCATACACAGATTAAATAAACAAGTAGATCTCACAATATTCAAAAGTAAAAGAAAGGATAAGCTTCTAATCTAAATCTCAGTTTACACAAAGTTTATCTAAAGATCCACACAGAAGTAAGAAGTAAATGCACTGTGGACACAAAGTTCTCTGGAAATCCGCCTTTATTCCATTCCCCACCTTTCATAGATATGACATCAAGGGTTACAGCACAAAGTCTGGAACTCAATGTTGATAAACAAATTCTCTCCCCTAACCCATAGGCTCTTCCTCTATTTATAATGTATATAGGTTAACTACAAATAGGAAAACAATAACTGAACTTCACACATGCAGAAACGAAAAAGGAAACAACTGAAAATCTTTTCCCTGGAATTCCTCTCTTCATGACATACATCTGAAGACTAAATCAAAGTTGTGCATGTTTGCCACTTATTTCCAAGTAATTGACTTCTTCCAGAAACTTGAAATAACGGCTTTTATAGCCAATTACCTAAGTTTTACAATTTTAATTGATTGCTCAATTACTTTGTCGAAGAAAATAAGAGAAAGACGAAGAAAGAAAAGAAGAAATTAGAAGAAAGTTGCAACACTCTCAGTCTTGTTCTTTTTCCATATTTTGCATGTTGATCCAACATGTATTGCACTTCCGCCTCATGAATGATTTGGATGATATTTCTGCCTCGAACCTAAGATGTTTTTCCTCCTGCATGCATTTGACTCTTTGCCTTTGATTCTCACCAAATTGGATATGGAAGCAGTTGACTGTGATTTTGCTTGCGGGTGTTGCCTTTGACCTGTCTTCCCCTTTTATCCCTGAAGTTTTTGCAATTCTTCTCTTGTACATGCACTAGTAAAATGTTTGCCGTAAACAATTCAAACAAAACTCATCACCTTTTATTTTTAATTGCATATGAGCAAATTTGAATTGTGGAAAGCACTCCGGGTGAAAGCAAAGATAAGTAAATTAAATGAAGGCTTCAACTAGAAGATTGGGAGCACATGCACAAGTTTCTAAAGGGATTTTGCATGCAATGACTTCCTCCCTAACTTTGACGCCAACCCTTGCTAAAAATAATTAAAAGAAATCGGCTTTTAGGCATGAAGTTATGCCAGAATGAGTCGCACTTTTTGATTAGGAATTGTGGAAAAAACATGAGGGCAAAAAAGTGGAAATTTTCAACCTTTCAGGCAGCCCCAAAATTTCCACTTTTCACTTGGGTGAATTAACTTGTTTTTGTGTGAAAAACATGAGGGCAAGGACGTGCAAAAATTCACCCTTCCAGCCAGCCCCAAAATTCCCACTTTCCACTTAAGTGATTTAACTTACTTCTGTGTGAAAAACATGAGGGCAAAGAAGTGGAAAAACTCACCCTTCTAGGCAGCCCCAAAATTCCCACGTTCAACTTAAATGACTTGTGTTAATTTTCCACCTTCCAAGTAGCTCCAAAATTCCCACTTTTCACTTAAATGACTTGTGTGAATTTCTCACCTTCCAAGCAGCCCCAACAAGTGCGGCTTGCATGGGTGAATAAAATCTCTTTTGTGTGAAAATCATGAGGGCAAGGAAGTGTGAAAATTGACCCTTCCAAGCAGCCCCAAAATTCCCACTTTTCACTTAAGTGATTCGACTTTCATTGTGGGAAAAAACAACCTACCAGGAAGCCTCCAAATTTCCACCTTCCAGGCAACCTCAAAATTCCCACTTTCCACTTAAATGACTTGTGTGAATTTCTAACCTTCCCGACAGCTTCAAAAAATGCGACTAGCATGAAAAGATCACTCTTCCCAAAAATATGACTTGCATCATGACTTTTGCTTTTAAAATTGCATGAAAACTCATCACTTACAGCAGCGTGGAAATTGGACATGGAAGGCAGCTTGCACTTTTACTTTTTGGTCTAAGTAGCATTTTATGTCCATTTTTGGATTTTCGATGAAGAAAACACAAGTATAGAATAAAATTTTCCAGTTTTGGAAAGGGTCTGAGAAGATGTAGCAGCAAAAACTTGCAAGTGCCATAACTTTCACTCGGTGGCTCTGTTTTAGGTGGTGGTCCTTTCTCAAAGGTGCATATTTTCTCGAGCTCTAACGCCTTGGTTGGCATATTTTTGTTTATTTCATAACATTCATTCTTGCCCAACGGGTGGGACCAAGCAACCCTCTTGCAATCTCTTGAAAGAATCTTGCACAAATTAGTACAATCAAAAAGACCAAAATTTTAAGGGGTATCCCAAAGATTTCCAATGAAATTTTTTGGGAACACCAACACGCTTACAACCCTAGACTGTTAAGGTGGGTGGCCAAAAAAACTGTATAAAAGGGGGAAGTTTGGGTGGTTAAAAAACACAGAAGTTCATTTTAATTGTGCTGGAAGGTTTGGGTCTGAGGTTTACAAAGCCCAGTCGTTGTCACAGTCATGGTTGAAGTTGAAGTTGTGGTCGAAGTCAAAGTCGTGGTCGTTCTCCCCACGCAAGCTCCAAACCAGTGGTGGTCGCTATGTCGAAGTCATGATTCAAGGCAGTTTGCAGTGGTCGACACAATCCAATGGTCCCGATTCAAACACATCCAATCCAGAGGCAAAGGTCGACAGAGGAATGTGCAATAATAGCGGCGAAGGCTGTGGCAACAACAACAGCGAACCAGGTATTTCCTTTCTCATTTTTCCTTTCCTTTCTTCTGTTTATGTTTTATTTTGAATAGATAGGTTTGATTAGGTTTTTAATTTTATATAGTTTCTATTTGAGAATAGTTTTAATAATAGTTTATATAGTTTATTATTTATTATAATGTTGCTTGTTATAATTTGTTTCAGAATATTCCTTATCAATTCCTCATACGGATCTAACTACGTCGTTCTTTCTTCTGTTCTAATAGAGGATTTATTTTATATCGTTTTTCGACTAGTTTTAACTTTAGATATTTCTTCTTTTCATAACAGATTACTACTCCATATCACATTTCTCCTCGTTTTCTCGTTTCCTATTTTAACTCAATCGTTTACCTATTTAATTTTATATATTTTCTTATTTTATAACTGTTTATCATTAAACTATATAACATTTATTTATTTTATTATAAATAATGTTTTTCTTTTATCCTTTGTTCAAATATTACTTATTCAATTGGCCTTCCTCCCTTCACTCCCTCAGTCGTTCTCCTCTTTTTTTATGTTGTTGATTAACTCATTTATATCATTTTTATGATTTTTATCACATTTTTTTATTTATCTTTAGTAGCATTTACCAACGTACCACGTAATTTTTTTACAATACAGTTTTTATTTTTATTTTTTTCATTCTTCTTACTATTTAATTAACACAGTCTCTTTAATAGGGTGCGCTTTATTGTAGGTGAAACCTTAATTATACGCAAGATAGGTAGTTAAAATGTTTTTATCATTTTTTGGCAGGAATGGTCCCTTATCAACAGCACCATGCAAGCTCGTGCGGTTGAAGCTGAACTACATTGTCTAGCGGAACATAATCCCAAAAATATAGATGCACTCTATGTAATTCAATATCACGGGCATTGTAACAATGGTTCATCTTGGGGGGCAAATTGGAAGACTTGCCAATAACAAAAGGAAGGGAAGTAGAATGAATTCGTGAATCGAATTCGAAGCAATAGAATTAAACACGTGCAACAACAAGAGCAACTTCGAAAACGCCAAAATCCAAAGCAGTGTCACCAATTTGCTCTTTTAATAGCTTCAACCCTTCAAGCAACATGTGCCCAGGAGTAAAAGTGCACAAGGGATCTCCAGGGTTCTTGAAAGCGCAGTGGAAGGCCCACAGAAAAGCAGAAGGTTGACAAATGGGTGGCTCGTGTATTTTATGCAACTGCCATCCCTTTTCAATGGTTGTTCGACATCCCCAGACAAAAGTCGTGGAGAGGTGATTGAGAGTTTGGTAAGGGATACCAAGTGCCATTCTTTGTTTGGAAAATCCTGAAAACTACTACTCTGCGAAAAAAGAGGTGTCATCAATATCTCAAAATTCGAACTAGATAATATGAAAATAATTGGAGAAGGCCAAGGGTGCACCGTATGATGATGGATGGTCTAACAAAAGGAAGTCCCCTCCGAACCATCTGACACAATGGCCAAAGGTGCTATGTTTCTCAAATCAATTTAATACAACAAGGAGCTAAAGACTCAAATGCTTTTTTTTCAATGCATTGAATCTTCCATGCTAGGATGAAAAGAAATGTATCCAGAGTAATACAGATAATGTAGCAAATTGTAAAGCAGCCAGGGAACTTCTTAGGCAGTTTCCTCAACTGTTTTTGGACCCCCCCAGGTGCCAAACTCATGTTTTTAGATATTTTGCTTGAAATCTATAAGTTAGAGTGGTTAAATACTATTTGTCTGAGAAGGGAAACAAATTTCCAAATACATACTACACCGCTGACCTGAGTTTATATCGTCTTTGCAAAGCGTGAACTTCTTCCCCCTGTTAAACAAGATTTGCATCTAATTTTATCACTTTTGCAGAGATAGGTGGGAGGAAGACAGCGCTGAGAAAAGTGGTGGTGATAAGACTGGCACAATCGAAGCTTTCAAGGAAAGCCTTACAAAATATGTTGAGGTTTACACAGAAGTCCCAGTCGTGTAAGTCAGGTGGGAAGTTGAAAGTTGTGGGTCGAAGTCAAAGTCGTGGTCGTTCTCCCCACGCAAGCTCCAAACCAGTGGTGGTCGCTATGTCGAAGTCATGATTCAAGGCAGTTTGCAGTGGTCGACACATCCAAGCCAGATTCAACACATCCAATCCAGAGGCAAAGGTCGAGCAGAGGAAGTGTGCAATAGCGGCGAAGATCTGTGCAACAACAGCGAACCAGGTATGTCCATTTCTCATTTTTTCCTTTCTCTTTCTTTATGTTTATGTTTTTATTTGATATGATTAGGTTTGATTTAGGGTTTTTAATTTTATATAGTTTATTATTTTATAATAGTTTATAATAGTTTATATAGTTATTTTTATTTATAATCAAATAAAATTGTTTTAATTTATTATCTATAATGAAATATTAATTTAAATAATTAATATTTTTATTTTTATTTATAAATAATTAAGTTTTTAATTTATTATTTATAATTCAATATTTATTTTAGCAACTAATATTATTATATTAATAATGAAATAAATAATAGTTATCAATGTTGATAGTTACTAAATACTATTTATTTCGTTACTGGCATGTGAAAAAATATCGTTTTTGTTTATAAAAATTATTTTTTAATCATATTAAAAAATTAAAAACTAAATAATAATATCTATTTATTGGCATTATTTAATAATGTCAATAACTAGATATTATTATTTAGTTTTCAACTTACTAACTTATGTATTTTACTGTTTTTTTAATTTTTAACATTTAAAACGATAACAAAATAAAAATTAAAGTTCATTATTTTATTTTTTATGGTTTATATAAATTTGCAAAATATTTAATTTTATTAAGTGATAAGAATAAATGCTTAGATATTTTAAAAAATATAAATTGAAAATGTTTTTTATAGAAGTACCTTATCAACAACGTCATCAACGATGGCAATTCATTCAATGGAGATGAAATACATTGTCCAATGAGACGATAATCCCAAACATTTGAAATGCACTATATGTGATTCAAATATCGTGGGGACTGTAATAAGGGTTCATAATCATTATATTGGGGGGATATGAGAAGGTTTGTCCAATAACAAAAGAGCAAGAGAAGTATGCCAAATTCGTTGATCGGATTAGAAGCAAATATGAATTAAAGACACTTGCAACAACATTAACAACTTGAAAAAAAAAGCTAAAATCCCAAGCAGTGTGACACAGATTGGCTCTTTTAGTAGCTCAACTCCTTCATCAGCATTTTCCCAAGGAAGTAAAAGTGCAACAAGAATCTCTCAGGATTGATTGAAATCAATGTGGAAGCCACAAGAAAAGCATGAGATTGATGGATTGGTGGCTTAGTTTTTTTATGCAAACACCATCCCTTTCAATGTTGTTTGAAATCCGCATGCAAAAGCCATAGTAAAGGGGATTACGAATTTCAAGAAAGGTTTACAATGTCGTCTTTTGAAATCCTCAAAACTACTATGCTCAAAGATAAGGTGTCATCAATATCTAGCAAACTAGATAAAATGAAAAAGAATTGGAAAAAAAATTAGGGTGCACTGTAGTAAACGATGGGTGGTCTGATAGAAAGCAAAGACCCCTCCTAAACATTCTAACACGATGTCCAAAAAGAGCTATGTTTATCAAATCAATTGATACAAGCAAGGAGGTAAAGACTGTTTATTTCATTTTTCAAATGCATTGAATCTGCCATTCTGGAGATTGGAGAAGAATATGTAGTTCAAGTTGTCACAAATAATGCAACAAATTGTAAAGCAAGAGGTGAACATCTTATGGACAAGTTTCCTCATTTATTTTGTACCCCATGTACAACCTATGTTTTAAATCTTTTACTTGAAGATCTAGCAAAGTTGGAGTGGGTAAATAGCGTTGGAAGAGAAGGGAAACAAATTTTCAAGTTCATACTTAATCATTGTTTGACCTTGAGTTTGTATCATTCATTTGTAAAATGTAAATTTCCCCTGTTGAAACAAGATTTGCATCTAATTTTATCACTTTGCAGAGAGAGGTGGAGAGGACGACTTTAAGAAAAGTTGTGGTAAGTGAAGAATGAGCACAATCTAAGATTTCCAAGGAAAGCCTTGCAAAAAATGTTGGGAGAATCATGTTAGGAAGTTTATTTTGGGATGGTGTTGAGAGACCTTAAAGGTATTTGAGTCATTTGTGCAATTTTTAAGATTGGTTGATGACATTAAACCTTGTGTTAGCTTTGTATATGAGGGCATAGAACAAGCAAAGGAACAAAACAAAAAAGTACTTACAGATGATGTTAAAAAATTTCAACAAATATGGGACATTGTGGACATACGATGGGACATGTTACATCGGCCTATCCATGTAGTATAGTGTTATTTAAAGTTTGAGCTTATTGAGGTAGATCATGATGCAGATGGGGAGGAAAAGATTGGTGTATTGGAAACAATAATCAAGTTGGTTTGTAATAACGCTGAGAAGGCTAAGGTGAGAAGGCAACTCACTATAATCAAGAACCCAAAGGGCATATTTTCTCGTAAGGAGGCACAAAAAGACATACAATGCATGAATCCCTATTTATAGTGGAAAACTTACGAGTCTTCTAATTCAGAGTTTCAAAAGCTTGTTGTGTGTCCACAACAAGTGTGTCAGTTCTTTTGCATGTCAAAGAAACTAGAGTACACGTGATTTGATCCACACCAATAAGAGGAATCGAATAGGAGCTAAAAAACTATCTTATTTTATGTTTGTCCACAACAATTTGCTGTTTGTTTAAGAACAATCTTGTAAAAAAAGATGGCTATTCTCACCTTGGAGAATCATCCTTCAAAGAAATTCGGGAAATTATTAATAGCGGTGATGAACGTGGATTAGATGATGGTGTTTGTGTTAGTTTTGATTTTGCAGAAGGTTTTGATGTTGCAAATGTGTGAAACTTTTAAGTTTCATTTCAATGTGGAGCTTAGGCTTGAAACCATACCTCTTTTTTAATATGATAAAAATTTCAAACTCTTTTGCATTTCTCAATTCTACAAACTTTAATTTTATGTTCTTATGATGATGATGATGGTAGATGGATATTTTTTTGTATGATTTGTCTATATATAATAATATAAGTATACAATAAAATAAATATATAAGTATATAAGTATATATATTCTGAACCGGATTTTTCCAGATTTTTTTCGAGAACTTCGGATTTTCAGATTTGTTTATTCTTCCGTGAAAAGAACTACAAGGCACCTCTCCGATATTTCAAGTACCATTATTTATATTCTTTGAAAATCTGTCACATAAACCTCCAATGAGCTGCGGTGCCATAAGTTGTGTGAGCTCTTTGAAGGGCTCCTCGGGATCTTACCTCTCAAATATATCTATCAACCTCCTGCAAAACTCCTCATAGGTGGTGATATGGTTGTGCCCTTGAATAACTAAGGCGGGGTACCACCGTTCGTGTGCAACCCCTTCCAGGTGAAGGATTGCAAATTTCATTTCCTCCTCCTAGTACATCAGCTCAATGAGAAGTAAGCTTTCCCAATCTGCTTTGCAAGTCTTTATGACGCCTGATTGGAGGGGTTTTACTTGCATTCCTTGGTCTGGTTTTTGACTTCAGTGTACAAAAATTCATGAAGGACATATCTTCCCTGAATTCTGCATTCTTTGCCCAGTAATCTGCATGGAGGAGGCCCAAATCTTCCTCCTGCTGATTGTCCATTTCTTCGCCTTGCGTCAAGACTTCTTTCTGCAAGAACATGAACCTTGGTAGACCTGTATCTACGACTGATTTTGTTGGGATGTTTTGGTTTATTTGTGCAGATGAAGAGACTCCTTGTGTACCATTACCCGGAGGTGTAGTGGCTTGATTGGTTTCCTGACCCTGTTTGCGCTGAGTGTACCACTCAATGAGCTGTTGCTGCCCATCCAATAATACCCCTGTAATATCCTTCAAGGACTTAATTACTTCAAAAAAGTCCTGTTCTTTATCCTCACTTGGCATCTTCTACTTTCTCTATTCCCGATGTTGATACCTTATTTCCCTGTCACTTTCTGACATGCAATCAAGGTTTGGCTGGATGTTTTTTATATATATTTTTCCATAGGTTGGCAAGATCACACCTCTGATACCACTATAATATCCTAGTCTAAATACACAGAGTAAACCCAGAAAGGACTGTAATATCCTAGTCTAAATACACTGAAAGTAAATTCGGAAACGATTCTAACAGCAGATGTGTGTGTGTGTGTGTGTGTGTGTGTGTGTGTGTGTGTGTGTGTGTTATTTGTCTTTTTCTGGAATACATATACTCAGGAAGCCATACAACAAATTTAAACTACTCACTGACACTAATCTCTTTGCATAATCCTTGTTGCCACCTAGTATTGCAGAAAGCATCAGAATGACCTTGTTGTTGCCTTGCACTTCTGAGCGCCTCAAAATAACCATGATGTCATCCTGTACTACTAAATGTCTCAAAAGATTTTTGTCCTCGTGAGAAACGATCTAATAAGCTTGAAGATGAAGATTCTGTCTCAAGCACAAGCTGTTGTAGCAGCGTCCAATTGCTGTAAACAGATTGAAGTTTTGGGTTTATAATAATCCATCCCCCTGTTCTCTTACTAACGCTATCTATATATTCTTCAACTCAAGGGATCACAAATCAATGGTAGTTAATTCCACAATTGGTAGTATCTATGACACACAACTCTCCACAAATTTTGGCAGTTAACTGACTGCCTGAATTCTTATTTATATAAAATTGATCCCTTAATTAACTGAGGGAAACTAATGGAATAACTGCAGTGTCTCTTACATAGCTGACACAACTAAAATCAACTGACCAACTGAAAGACTAACTGAATATAACAGCTGATAGGATCCATTCAACACCCAATCCATGTCAACTACCAACAGTTTAGTGTTTGGAGGTCAAAAAGGAGACATTACACTTTTCGTCATCCATTTAATTTCATCTAAAAATAACTGGATTGCCACAATATTAAAAGCATTCAAATGTTTGCCGCAGAGTCACCATTATTCATCCACATCCTAAGAGAATACTACCTCTTACACAGAAAATATTTCTTTACTTGTGACTTTGTCTGATACAAAGCCCCTAACTTATCACATAGTTGCTTAGCATTGGCTTCTCTCAAGACATTTAACAACACCGAATCTGAAAGGCACGGTCTGATAGAATTATTTGGCTTCCTAATCTGCTTCTTCCAATCTTCTAACTTCATGTCCTTGGGAGCTTTTCCTGACACTACAACGCACTGATCTCTATCCACAAGATCTTCAATGTTGAGCTTTCATAACTCAAAGTGTTGGCTATTAAATTTGTCTATTTATATCCTTGTGTTTTCAGTCATTTTCATTTATAGAGGTCCTCACACACAAAGCTCCACTCAAGAAACAATCCATCACAAAGCCAAGATGTCCTCGTTCTTCAAACAAAGCAAAACCCTAGCTCTAATACCATATGAAGGGAAATAGACTGGTAAACTTATGCAGGAGAAGCAATTGTAACAGAATCTTAAACTATATCAGAAATAATGTATGCACTCGCACGCACACACAAGACTTTGTCCTGGGAAACCCCCAACACAACAAGCTTCTTCCTTATTGCATTAACTCAACTGTTTACAATACAATAACATACTTCGAAGTTCTTGATTTACCCTAATGCATGTGCAAGTATTAGTAGGCATATCAATAGGAAACCATCCAAGCCATATTGTTGGGAGAGATCCCTACGCATAATAAACTAACACAGAGGAGCTATGCTATAAGAGTCTAAACAATGCACAAGGAAAAGACCCGCACACAGAACACAAGATTTCATGTGGGAAAACCCTTTCAGGTAAAAAAAAAACCCAACACACTAACCTTTGTAAGATTGTATTAACTCAACCGTTTAAAATATAACAACGTACTTTAAGGATTCGGCAACTTATCACACAACACTTTAATTTACAAGTGATTGCATGCACATTATACCGCATATCAACATGCATCAAAGAAGATTCCTGCCTATATACTGGCAGATCACTTTGTGGCATCCACAGAAAAGGGGAATTTGCAGATTCACACCAACCGCTAACCAAAGTAATTATCACATAACACACCTCAACAACTTTGTGTCAGAGCATCAGAATCCATTACTCACACACCAGTAAACAAATACAGTCTGACAAGTGTATGATAACACGTCATGATAAACCTGCAGTGCATTTCCATGTTGCATAACTAGTTTCTGCACAACCATATGCAACCTTCCGGTGCAGCAGTCTTGCACACAACCATCCCAAATCATTGTGCAAGTCCTGTGCAATATCACTGCCACACAAGTCATGTTTATAGTTTTACTGAGCAAACATCCTGTGCAGTTATTTTTTGCATGCATACTTAGCTCAAATCCTATGCACAACCTTCCTGTGCAGACGCATGCAAAGTATGAGACACATTTCCAACAGATATTACATTACAGTGGGTAGAAACCATCCATACCATACCATGAGTCATAAACTATGGACCAAAACCACATATAGGGCCTGCACTCAACACGTTGTACTGTACATCATGCCTAAGTGTACATTATTTAAGGGTACCAATGCATGTGCGAGCATTTGTGAAATCATGCAAAATATACAACACATTTCCAAAAGAGAGTTTTATGTTTGGAATATCTGTCGTTTCCTTGTTTACTCTGCATTTGGATTCTTCGTATACATGAAATACGGTTCCGTAACAAGATAGGAATTATAATGCTGTAATTTAAAGTAAGCAACACTTTTTTTTTTTAAATACTTTAGCAAATATAGTACTATCCATAAAATCAAACTGTGGTGAAATCTAGAAATATAATCATCCAAATATGCTTACCATTACTCGTGCTTAAAGCCTCCCTAGTTTTGTCCTTCCTGGAGTATGCTTTGTTTGTTGTGCCTGAAATGAAAACCATGAATGAGAATCAAGATATACTTCTTTCCAAAAGCATTCTCATATAAAGTCAAGGAGAGCATTCCCAATCAAGACTTAAATTTGTGATTTATACGCCAGAGTGGCAAGACAAATGGAATTACATCATATTGAATAGCTTATCCCCATGTTCTTCTAGAAATGATGTTCATATAATAAGGCATTAAACAGTCAGCCACTTGTGTTTCAAATTCAGCATGAAAAACAAAACTCTTGACTATGCTAATAACGACAAGAAAGTATGATGCACAAGCAACATGTAACAAGGAAATCCCCATTATTTATGATTGAGAATAATTTTCATACCTGAACCACTGTATGAATATCCAAGAAGAAGAAATGCCCCCTGAAAAGCAAACCCATATTATTCTTACAGAAATACTCAAACTGAGGCTGTCAAATGGAAGAAATTGAACTTTTTCTTTGGATTTCCATGGTGTAGGAAAATAATTCCAATAATGGTTGCCTATAATATAATGAGAAAGGAATACCAGAAGGACCAAGCCAAGTGAAAGTATAGGCGACGATCGAGACTTCTGATGAGAAGGACTGGTTGATGGTGTAACTGTACTCTCAGCAAAACGTCTAGCGGTTGGATTTACTGGTCTCCGAGACATTGCTTTGATTCTGCTAGACTTAAATTTTCCTGCAAAACAGACATTATCAAACCTTGGTTGAACCAGAGACAAATCTCATATGAATGCCGTCTTCAATTGGCACGAGTTATGTTCTTCAACTCATAAAGGCATTGCAATTGCACATTTTCTGAGAAAGATATGGATACTATGTTATGGATGTTTTTACAGACTGCATTAGAAGATATAAACAGTTCATACTGCATATTGTCATGCATGATCATGTAACTTCAATGGTTATTGTTCACCTGATTGGTTTATTTTTTTCATAATGTTAGTAGTTCAAACCACTTTGATTGCAACAGATAGCCAGACAAAGACATTTGTTTAAATGAGCGGCAGACGAGTTCTGCCTTCATCTGCAATTAGCGTAAAGAAGTAAACTGCAATAGCTAACGGTAAATAACAGAACAGCTAGAAACAAAAATGCCATAACTGGGAATTCTTCTTTTCTTTAAATTTTTTTACTACAGGGGGTAGGGTTAAACCATTCCATATCAAGACAATCATATACTCTATTTTTTCTATTTAAACCCTGGACTGCACGGATACGGATACAGGTACAGTTTCGGTTCACTGAAACGACAAATTTTTAAAAATCTTGGGTACGGTAAGCTTTTGGGTACGTTTTATATATATATGCATATAAAATTATAAATTTAAAGAAACATTTGCATACTTATTGAAATTTAATACTCATACAACTTAAAATCATTCATAGAACATGAAAACAAATTTCCAATACTTTGAGAATTGAGACTTGAGTTTCTATTGATTCATAATGTTCAAAACATAATAGTTAATAACATAGACTGTATTATAGATTTGATAATTCATTATTAATGCCTTAAGCATGAGTTAGACGTACCATTGGACATTAAAAAAACATTTAAAGTGATGAAATATTTTAATTCCTTTCTCAAACCAAAGGAGGGCAGAACAGCCTCTTGTCAAGGCAAGAATCTTGTCATTATATTTCTGATTCAACGAAATCGATTTGTAGGCTTGGCAACTAATGTCAAATGAAGAGAAGATAGGCTGCCCAACCACCAAGTGCTTCACTTGTTCCCATGCCTTCCAAATTGACTGAAGAATAAAGGACCCATGAGGAGCAACAAGAAAGCCCCCAAATAGTAAGTCAACCAAATGAAGCCCTTTTCATCTCTCTCGACCCTTCAGAGCCTATTGGCGATATTGAATCTCACACGAACTTTTCAAAGTTCAATTCCAATCAAAGCCCTCATGTTTTATTTATTTTTTCGTGAACTTAAAAACAAGAAAAAACTGTGGGTACTCTCTAGGTACTCTTTTTATTTATTTTTTTGCACTTAAAAAAAAAGAAAAAACTGTGGGTACGTACCCACAGGCCCTGGGTACGTCTCAGGTACGGATTTCTGTACCCTGGACATACCCAGGGCCTATGGGTACGTACCCACAGCGTACCCATACCCAAAATGTACCCAGGCTGGTACGAGGGGGTCTAGGGCATTTCCGTGCAGTCTAGTTTAAACCTGATAATATGAAATTTCTTTTTGCGATTCCCCTGATTGTTTATTCCTTTGGGTCACTAGTAGATCTGGAAATAAGCTACTTGTAGTCATTTTATATGTTGATAATGTGCTATTGTACATACGCCACTTCAAAAATAAGTGTGGTTCACCATTGGTAACATTTTTCTTACATGCCTTGCACCTTTTGATGCCCCATCTTGAAATCCACATTTCGTGAGGTACAGCATAACATGCTCACATTAGATTTCCTATTTCAGCTGATACCTTGTGTCATTGAGGTTATAGATTTGCGTTGGCAAACTGTTTGTCGGGTTTCATATTCCATTCTATGCCATCTTTTGTCATTGTTTTGATATGTTATGGTCCAACTTATAACAAATGCAACAAATAATTATAAAAGTGAGTACCTTGCTGAATACAGTGGTTTGGTCTTTTGGTTAAGGATACTTATCCACAACTATGAAATTATGCTTTTGATGTTTGCTGAAAAGTGTAGCTCATGTACATAGTTTTTAAAAGACAAACAGAAGTTGAACTAAAAGACAAAAATGTATCTTGCAGATTGAGTGAAAAGTTTTCTGTTTTATTCAGCCATCCAGTCATATGGACTATGCTCGTTTTCAGCCTGAATTCCTGTCCATTTACCTTCCTGTGACAAAAGTTGTAATGTCCCCTTTTCAGAATACCTAAAGCCTATTTTTAATATTTTCCGTAGGCTAAGGGGAAATTAAAAGAGGAAAATAAATTAATATAAGTGGTCCACGGATATTTTTATATTTTAATTCAAGAAAGGACACTTAAAGTATATTTTAATTCAAAAAGCAGAAATAGAATAAAATAATAAAAAAATGATGTACTCCTCTTATTAGGCGCCAAAGTTGGATAATAATTAAATAAAGATGTCCATAATGAGGGCGCCAAGGATAGAGTGGGCTGCATGAGAAAACAGATCCAATTTTTAGGATAAAGTGAAGATAGAGCTTTTTATTATTGCATATTCATAATATTAGGATGGGTCACCAACTTGAAGATAATAAAGTATTATTTTATTTGTTTATGGAGCACGCATGTATTTCCAGAAGGGTGTGCCCACTTTGGAGAAGGGTCGGAGGTTATAAAGGCAGATCTGGGGTATATTATACATTCATATTGGAAATTCATCAATTATTTTCTGTCTGCAAGTAGCTTAAGCTTTTGCAATAGTAATAGAAGACGAAATCCATCATTTGCATACAAGTCTAAAGAAAAAACCCTCACATTTGAGCTTAACAATTCCATTCAGAGGTTGCAGTGACAATTCAAGGTGGAAGTGTTCCACTAGTTCAGCTCCAAACAATTGTATCAAGACACTGGTATTTTTAATGTACCTGATTCGTATTCAATAAATAAAAGACCGATTTTTACACATTATGGATCGTTGTTTTTATATAAAAAAATCAGATTATCGTTAATGTTATTAAAGTTGGATTTTTAATACTATTGCCCTAGGGTTTAACAAAATATCCAAATCTGTTAGAAATTATTTTCAGGGATATTACACTGGTATCAGAGCAAATTTCCTCCCAACTTGTTGAAGGATTAAAAACAACGGAGGAAAAGAAAAAAATAAAAATAAAAATTGTAGCTTTGAACTTCATGCAAGGTAGTGACAAAGAAATCAAGTACCAGTCAAGGGAGAAAAAGAAAGCTACAGAACAGCCAGAAGTCATGGGTAACAGAGACCTAGACGATGTACATTTCGATAGGCTTGGGCAAGGACATGAACGATTAGCTAACATGATGGCTCAGTTAGTCCACACCATGCAGAACACGAATGTGCAAAGGGGCTCCAAACGGTGAGAGAAGCTCTTAAGGAGCGAACCATAACCAACAGACTCAGAGGACAGTCACCGGTTCTACTGTTAGGCCCTTCCAGCCTAACTTCCTACGTAGAGAGGAAGTAATTCAAGAGGCAGAAATTCAGCTTACCATAGCAAATGATATTGCTGCTAGCTATGAAGTGTACAAGGTACTTCCTGGTGAGATTAGAGATGCCATATCCCTCACCAATTTTATTAATCTGAAAGAAAGCAGGGGTGGACCAAGAGTTGAACCTAGGCCACAAACTAATCAGAGAGGCCTACAACAAGCTTTAGGGAAGTTATCACTCCCTACTTTTGATGGATCTAATAAGAGTTCTTCCTTAATGATGAGGAGAGGAGAAGAAATCGGAGGCCATGAATCGAAAAAAAAAAATCAGATCTGCAAGAAGGTTTTGGGGTGGAGTTCCAAGAAGACCATCTTGAGGGGCAAGAAAATGAAAAAAGGGGCTTTACCAGTTGCTAATTTTGATTTCCAATTTGCTGGAATTTTCAGAACAACTAATGTGAAACAAATTGACTGTGTTCATGACTTAAGCAAAAATCATGAAGATATTTTATCAACTTCTAATTTTTGCATGCATCAACAAGATTCACTTGTTGAATGTGAAGAGTTCAAGGTGAAGAAGAATGTTGACCCTAACCCAAAAGTTCCAAGTCACAAGGTTGGGGATGCTAAAGATATCTCAACCAAGCTTCATTCGGCAAAGGAAGGTGAACAAGTTGAGGACAGCCAAATGTATGAAAGTGTTGTGGATTTGTTGTTTCCTATTAAGTCATTTCAAATGTGTGGTCATCATGGACAACATAGTGGAAATGGTGATAGAGTGAAGAACACTTTGAGTGGCAAAGGGCACATAGATCCGTTCATACAAGTTCCAAATTGTGAAAACATGAGAATTTGGGATCCTTGTATTTGAAGAAGGGACTTGCAATTGCTTGAGGGCAAGCAATTCCGAGAAAGGCGGATTGTGATGTCCCATTTTCTAAATTAATTAATTTTGAATACCTAAAGACTATTTTTATTATTTTTTGTAGGCTAAGGGTAAATTAAAAGAGGTAAAATAAGTTAATATAAATGATCCACGGATATTTTTATATCTTAATTGGAGAAAGGACACTTAAAGTATATTTTAATACAAAAAGCATAAATAGAATAAAATAATAATATAATGATGTACTTCTATTATTAGGCGCCAAAGTTGGATAATAATTAAATAAAGAAGTCTATAATGACGGCACCAAGGATAGAGTGGGCTGCATGAGAAAACAGATTCTATTTTTGGATAAAGTGAAGATCGAGCTTTTTAATATTGCTTATTCCTAATATTAGGATGGGGCACCAACTTGAAGAGAATAAATTATTATTTTATTTGTTTATGGGGCATGCATGTATTTCCAAAAGGGAGTGCCCATTTTGGAGAAGGGATGGAGATTATAAAGGCAGATTTGGGGTTTATTGTACATTCATCTTGGAAATTCATCAATTCTTTTCTTTGCCTGCAAGTAGCTTCAGCTTCTACATGTTGGGGTTGTAATATTAAGCGAGAAACTAACTTAATAAAAACCCGCCAAAGACTAACGATCATGGCTTACGAATTAAACTTAAAACATAAGCATGAACTGATTTGGCATTAAGAGTGGATCCGGACCACTCGCCTTGATATAAATCAAGGTGATCTCATTGAGAATGGTTACATAGAAGGTAACACTAAAGGTTGATCTCTTCTCATGAGCAAATGTATTGATTGTTCCTCCATGAAGGTGTAACAGTTGTGGATCTTATGAAATAGTGGGAGTGTTGGGTTGAATATATATTCTCAATAAAGATAAGTGATTTCCAGTGGTTTTTTTATCTTTCATGGTTTTCCCACTTATATTTTGTGTCACTGTGTTCATTTACTTTCTATTTCATGTTGTTTACATCCTGTAATCTGCAATATAAACATCTTAATCTATGTTTTAATCATTGCACTTCATAAACTATAATTCTTGGCAATTTAATGGGGTGGATCTATAATTTGTAACATTATTTAAATTTTATCCCCTAAATTTCCTAACACTGTAATAACAATAGACGACGAAATCCCTCATTTGCATACAGGTCTGAGGGTGAAAACCCTCACATCTGAGCTTGGCAATTCCATTCAAGGGTTGCAGTGACAATTCAGGGTGCAAGTGTTCCACTAGTTCAACTTCAAACAATTGTATTAAAACACTGGTATTTTTATTGTACCTGGTTTGTATTCAATAAATAAAAATTGGTTTTTTACGAATTATGGTTCATTGTTTTAATATAAAAAAATCAGGTTATCATTGTTATAAAAGTTAGATATTTAATATTGCTGCCCTAAGGTTTAACAAAATATCCAGAACTATTAGAAATTATTTTCAGGGATATTACAAAAGTTTTTCAAGTCCATCCAATAAATGTGTTTCTTGTTAGATTTTTTTTTTCTCGGTTGAGATTTATAGATGAAAACTTTCATTGCTCAAGGCTAGGACCACTGAATCAAAAAACTGTATTGGAAAAATACAAGTTTGCCTTGGATTGAGATAACTATGAAGGTATCAAGAGCTTGATATAAAAATTGGTACAATCCCATAGTTGAAACAAAGTATGTAATGAATTTGACTATCCACCCACTAGCCATAAGGAAACAAAACCTTTTGGACATACAAAACTTCTCTGAACTAACAAACAAAGGATCCTGATATTAAGTTAATCATAATGTGACAAAGAAATATTTAATAACATAATCATGAAAAATAAGGAAATAAGGGAAGCAAGAGTGGACATGCTGCCGCAACCTAAGATACCAATACACCTTGTAGATGCCAATGAAAACCCTAAAAATTCAAGAATACAACATAAAAAAAAAAGTAAAAACACTTACCTCTCATTCCTTCATTGTATACTTACCTCTCCAAGCTCTCTTTGCTCATTTAAGTTTGATACTTCATCAACACATATTGTCATCATTTTCCTACACTAGTAGGAGTGCACATTCGTTGCCAAGGTGGTTGCGGAGCTTGAAAGGAGGATTCTTGTATCACATAACATGGAAACATCTTTGGTGTCACTGGACCCACTTGGGATGATAGTGCTAGTGGAAGTGCTTGGAGTCCATGTGGTTCTAATGAACCACATCACGATGATGCTCTTGATGCTCTCAATGAAGAGCAATATGATGAATATTGAATACTAAATTTGATGTAATAATTAAATTTAATATTTATCATGACATTTGTGAATTGTCACTTGACATTTGGTTGGCATTATATAGATTATCAATAGTGTTTTGTGGTTTTATTTTTTTAATATGCATAATGTGAGGTCAATTCCTATTAATAAGGCTAGAATTTATATATTTTTTGCTTTTCATATATTTTCTCATTTTGTACAACCGTATCCAAGACCCAAATACTTGTCGTATCCATATATTTGATTCTTCGTATCCATACCCATATCCAAAACATATCAGTAACTTAAGTCGCAGCTAACTAGAAAGTGGTGCATACCCAAATATCACATTTTGATTAAGTAGATAAGATCTATGTACATGTGCTATTTTGAATGTAAGCTCGTGATTTTGTAAGCTCCTGATTTTGAAATCGCATATTATGTTATGTGTTAGGCATGTTGTCCTAAGATGTCATGGTTATTAGGTAGAATATGATAGTTGCAGGGTAAGCTGCCAATATTTGGTGGAGATCCTCAAGTGGATGGAGTACTCTATAAGCTATGAATTGCAGTTTTACTTTACGAAGGGGTACTCCCCCTCCCTTTTAAGCAGATTCAATCAATCAAAATTGATTCCTAATATTCGTCGGGATGGAGTCTCTTCGTGAAATCTCCCCCAATCATTTAAATTTGTTCTAATGTCCCTTTTCCTTCACAGAGGGCCTAAGGGCCAATATTTAGTCTCTTCGTAAAAACACGTATTAGCCGCGGGGGACGGCGGGGACGTCTGGACGTCCCCGGGAAGTTCCCGGGGACGTCCAGACGTCCCCGCCGTCCCCCAGCCGTCCCAAGGACGTTTTTCTCCTTCCCCAGCCGTCCCCAGGGCGTTTCGCCCTCTCCCGCCAAAAAAGGAAACGTTTCCCCCACGTCCCCGCGTCCCCAGGGCGTTTGGGACGTCCCAGACGTGTAGAAAAGGGGGGGGACGCGTCCCCGCGTAACACTGTATTCACACCAAGCAAGAGCAAGAGCAAGAGTGAGAGCAAGAGCAAGAGGAAGAGCAAGAGTGAGAGCAAGGGCAAGAGGAAGAGCAAGAGCAAGAGCAAGAGCAAGAGCAAGAGCAAGAGGGAGCAAGAGGTATTTATAATTTTATTTGCTTACAATACATGTTAAAGTTTTTTTTTTTTTTAAATTTAGAATCTAGATTATATTTGCATTTGTTAGGGGCTGTTTTTTAGCATTTGCATCTACATTCACAATGTAATCATGCATATGCCATATAGTTTGTAGGATTTTTAAAAATGCATATTGCAATTGCATAGGGTTTGGTTATACAAACTACAATGTAAATGGTTACATTTTTTTTTTTAATTACATTTTTATTTCTAGTTTAAAATTTATATTATTTTTGCATTTTTTAGGGGTTGTTTTTTAGCATTTGCATCTACATTCATAATGCAATCATGCATATAGTTTGTGGGATTTAAAAAAATGCATCTTGCATAGGCCCTAGAGGCTAGGGTTTGGTTGTAAAATTTAAAATTTAAATGGCTACGTTTTTTTTTAAATTAATTCATTACGTAATCAATCAATCATATAGTTATGGTTGTTTTTAATTCATTGCAGCAATCATCACCATGAGTTCTTCTACTGAGACTGAGTATGAGTATGAATCAGAGCAGGAGAGGGTTGAACGGGAAGTTGAGATAGGTGGCCGTGGAAGAGTTGGTGATGCCACAATGGGGGAGAGTGAAGAAGGGGCACAAAATGTAGTGGCAACGGCAACTGGTAGTTCAGCTAGTAGTGCTACCAATTGCCCCTCTCAAATGTTGTCCAAATTTGCCATTGGACCATTTGATAAGAAGAAGCCATTGCAACAATTTGCCCAAATAATTGATAACCCCAAGTCTGGAGGGGGGAGCAAAGTATGGAAGTGCAACATATGTGCACTAACTTGGCATGGTAGTATCACTAGGACCAATGCACACTTGTTGCATCTTACAGGAAGGGGGGTTGGCACTTGTAAGGGTCTTTCACTAGAGCAGAGAGCTGAGATGGTGAGAATCTTCAATGGAAATACCACGGGCAATGTGCTAGAAGTTCGTGGTTCTACGGCTACTACTCCATTGAGCACTCATAGGACTGGCAAACTTACTAATACTCTGGCTGGTTCTAGTTTTGAAGTGTCAGAAGTGGAAAGCAGAGGGAAGAGAAAGGCCGTGGGGGCAGCCCCAAATTCAGTTATTGACATGTTTGATTCAAAGGCAAGGGAAGAGGCAGATGATGCTATTGGGAAATTTTTCTATGCTGCTGGGATTCCATTTAATGCTGCTCGCTCTCCTTATTACAAGGAGGCTATGGCTAAGGTTGCAAAAGCAGGTACAAGTTATGTGCCTCCCGGAGACACAAAACTCAGGACAACAATCTTGGATAGAAACTATTCCAAGGTTAATGTATTGATGGAGGAGATGAAGGTGACATGGGTGTCACATGGATGCAGCATTATCATGGATGGGTGGACGGATATTAGACACCGTCCTCTCATCAATATCATTGTCTCTTGCAAAAATGGACCGTACTTCTTGAGAGCAATTGATTGTTCTGGGAAGCGAAAAGATGCTGAGTTTCAGTTTCAGATTTTGAAGGATGCCATTGAGGAGGTTGGACCTTCAAATGTTGTACAGGTTATCACAGATGCAGCTTATGTGTGCAGAGCAGCAGGCAAGCTAGTGGAGCGGGAATATAGGCATATTTATTGGACTCCATGTTGTGTGCATGCCATGAACAATGCACTGAAAGACATAGGGAAGATTCAGTGGGTTAATCAGATAGTGACTGATGCCAGAGATGTGCAGAAGTTCATATGCAATCACCACACATCATTGGCACTTTTTCGAAATTTTTCGAAGAAGGAATTTTTGAAACCAATTGACACCCGCTTTGCATCCTATTTTATTTTGTTGGAGAGGATGTCCGAGTTGCAGGAGCCCCTGCAAATTATGATTATGACACAGGATTGGACTAGGTGGCGTGAGTCCAAGACAGATCAAGGGAAAAGAGTGAAGGAAGTGGTGTTGCGGGAAACATTTTGGGTTGATATGAAATACATCATATCAATTATAGCTCCAGTTTTTAGTGTCATCAAATATGGGGATTCTAACAGCCCCAATCTTGGTGAGATCTACGAGTGCATTGATAGCATGCTTGGGCAAATGAAGGCAGCTATTCGGGTGAGGGACCCCACTTTGGAGTTCTATAATGAACATATACAGCCCATTATTCAGCGGAGATGGGAGAAGTTGAACACTCCTCTTCATATGGCTGCGTATGCACTAAATCCCAAATGGTATGTGCAGAGGCCAGGCAGAGTTGTCCCATTGGATGATGATGAGGTGAAGAAGGGCCTTATGAAGGCTTTTAAAAAAATGTACACTCCACAAGAGGCTTCACAGATCAGAATGGAGTGGCTTGACTTCACTGAACTCGATGGGTACAAAACATCAACAAAGACAGACAGGGTAGCATTAGCACAGGAGAAACCAGTGAGTTGGTGGCGACTGTATGGGCTTCCAAGATTGCTGCGACCACTTGCCATTCGCCTCCTTTCCCAGGTTTCTAGCTCCTCTGCCTCTGAGAGGAACTGGTCTACGTATGGTTGGATACACTCTGTTAAGAGGAATAGGCTTACCTCTGCGAGAGCGGAGAAGCTTGTAGCTGTACACAGTGCTTTGCGTCTTATAGATCGCAAGACACCTGAGTACAAACAGACTCCAGCATTACGGTGGGATGTAGATCCCGAGGAGCCGAGGCAGGTTGAAGTGGACAACACTGTGCAGCGAGGATTGATTGGGCTTACCTTTGAGGACGAGGATACTAGTACCAGCGAGGAGGAGTTCATGGATATTGCTTCAGATGGAGATTCTGATTTTTAGGATGATACTTGTAGTTGTCCTCTTTTTTTGTAATATTGACAATAGACAATTGTTGGTGTATTTGGCTATGAGATTAATGATATGAATATTAGCTATTGTCACTTGATCAATCGTATTTTAGAATGGTTATATGAAATTTCAAATTTCAGCTTGTCTCATATTCAAGAATCAAAATTCAAATATGTATTATGAATTTTCAATTTATGACATTAACATATTGATATTAGACTTTATAGTGTATTTGATGTTTATGAGTTCAAGTTTCACCTTATTTAAATCTCAAATGGTTTTATTTCAGCTTATTTATATAATTTAGTCACTATATCTTTTTATTTTAAATATTTATATATTTTTTAATCAGCCGTCCCCCCGCCGTCCCCAAAATTTAGAAATTTTTTGCCGTCCCGGAAACCCCGTCCCGCCGTCCCCCCGTCCCAGGTAACACTGTGTGAATATGAAATGAGCCCATATTGTTAATTTATAACATAAAATAGCACTTTTAGGGTTAGGGTTAGGTTAGGAATGTCACTTTTATGTTATTAGACATATACAATAAAAAAAAAAGTGTTTTAATCTCTAAAAAGTATGTTTTTTTTTTAAAAACACGTATTAGCCGCGGGGGACGGCGGGGACGTCTGGACGTCCCCGGGAAGTTCCCGGGGACGTCCAGACGTCCCCGCCGTCCCCCAGCCGTCCCCAACGTCCCCGGGACGTTTTTCTCCTTCCCCAGCCGTCCCCAGGGCGTTTCGCCCTCTCCCGCCAAAAAAGGAAACGTGGGGGAAACGTTTCCCCCGCGTCCCCAGGGCGTCCGGGACGTCCCGGACGTGTAGAAAAGGGGGGGGACGCGTCCCCGCGTAACACTATATTATTATTAGATGTTATTTCCAAAATTTCAGAATTTTATCATATGTATTTGAGAAGATGTGGATTTTTAAGGTTTTCTAGCTGTCTAGGGTTTTCTGTAATTTTCTAGCAGTCATATATGATTCGAAAAATTCCAAAAATATTGTTCTAGGGTTCTTTATTATCGTAGCAAGCTTCCTGCAAATTTTCATATGTTTTGGGCAAATATTTTGACAAAAATAAATAAAAATAGTTTGCTGCCCTAGCTGAGTATTTACGGCAAAAATCAGATTTTCTATTTGCTGCAATTTGTCTTTAATTTGTGTATTTTTGCGTGGAATATCACAAGGGATATTTCATCTATAGTTGCAATTAATCCTTTGGTGTGCACGTGCCCTCACTCTCTGTTTCAGGAAAATCTTTTGTTTTTAAAGATGTATTTCTGTTATCACTATTATTTCTGCTCTATTTCTTGATTTGATGCACAGAAGTGTTGTAGTAGTGCATATTTGTAGACAGGCATGCTCCATAACAAGAGGAATAATTTCCTCTTCAATAGACACCAACAGAATTCCATGCAAATGTTTGCAAGCAGGCTGTGAGTCCTTTCTTGTATCTAAACTAAAAACACAATAGAAAACAACGGCCTTGTAGTTTGAAATACTTTGAGAATGAACTCCAGTTCTACAGATAAGTGATTTAATGAACTTTTTAATACATCTCCAATTAATTAATACAATATAATGTATTTTCATATATACCTTTTCTTTCTTTTACCAAGTGTGCTCATCTTACACAACCAAGGGCATGTAAACTGTATTATCAGTTACGAAGGCCCTAGTTTGGTATTTTGATTTAAGGAACCATTTCTAAAGTTTTTATTTCCTGTCTTGAGTGACATGATTCAGTCAATGACATAAACAAAACCAGCAAAGGAGACTGGTCAGTCCAGCTGTAGCCAGGCAGTAAGGAGCACACTCACTGCCACAAAGACTTGAGTTCAATCCCATCAGGCATGACCTGTGCTAATGCAGCTTGGTATAAAATAGGGTGAAGCTTATGTGGCTGCACAGTAAAAAGCAGTCCGAATCCATTCCAAATATGTGGGAATGCATCTGCACCATTCTTGGGTGTAACCATGAGATGCTATGGACAGTTCAACAATACAGTGGAGGCTTGACTTTCTAAATGCAGCTGGGTGCAAAAGGTAGTGGAGTTGACTTTTGCACTTCAGCAATCCCATTGCAAAAAGAAGGCCTATTCATCATTAATTGCAGACCCTTTTACCATTATCGTCAAACAGAAAGCATGGGAGATCACAAGACATCTCAAACTGAGCTTCCCTGCATCTTATAGATCAATGCAAAAACAAAAGCAGTGAAAAGAATAGATTTATGTACACAGCAGCTCTAAATCACTAGGGCAAACCCTCTTGCCAGGACGACGAAGATAAGACCATTGATCATTTGACTATTAATGTTTGAAAAGCAAGGGTGATTCTTCTTGATATTACTTGTTACACACGGGTCATCAAGATCGACTGCTGCTTGCTACCAGTGTGTGTCTATTGCTGAAGACTTTTTCTGCATCCAAGCTCAAAGACAGGCATCTCAATAAGTGTGTGCTAGTATTTGAACCCCGAGCCTCTCCAGTTCACTATCAAAATCAAAATCTACTATACTATGGACCATATGACAACTGGATCTGAGAAAGGATCAGCAAAATTTTAATTGTGACGACTAAGCTGCTGTAAGTACAATAAAGCTAAACCAAAACCTCTGTTCCAAGGGTTCATGGTGTAATAGTGTAATCATGGGCAATCGTGCAAGTGTGATGCAGGGTCAAATATCCCCACTGCAATAAAGCAGCACATAAGCCCAGCAGACATTGTGGTAAAGTTGAAGTCTAAATATTATAAAGTAAATTCAAACACAAGCCACATTTACGGACCTTAAGAAGTCTTCCAATCATACATCACAGCGCCTAAAGGAGACGGCCCATAACCCCACCCAACATTTACCAATCCTCTAACATTTCAACAACTCCAAGTCTCCAACGTGCAACACGAAATAGGAGCTCCTCCTCCTGTAAAACGACCGAGTGTATTCCTTCCATGTTTTGCATCTCTTTACTTACATTGTTGCAAAGTTCAAAGTTACTTGCATTAACTATAAACCTGGGTTATATTATTTCTGCTCTATTTCTTGATTTGATGCACAGAAGTGTTGTAGTAGTGCGCATTTGTAGACAGGCATGCTGCATAACAAGAGGAATAATTTCCTCTTCAATAGACACCAACAGAATTCCATGCAAATGTTTGCAAGCAAGCTGTGAGTCCTTTCTTGTATCTAAACTACAAACACAATAGAAAACAATGGCCTTGTAGTTTGAAATACTTTGAAAATGAACTCCAGTTCTACAGATAAGTGATTTAATGAACTTTTTAATACATCTCCAATTAATTAATACAATATAATGTATTTTCATATATACCTTTCCTTTCTTTTACCAAGTGTGCTCATCTTACACAACCAAGGGCATGTAAACTGTCTTATCAGTTAAGAAGGCCCTAGTTTGGTATTTTAATTTAAGGAACCATTTCTAAAGTTTTTATTTCCTGTCTTGAGTGACATGATTCAGTCAATGACATACACAAAACCAGCGAGGGAGACTGGTCAGTCCAGCTGTAGCCAGGCAGTAAGGTGCACACTCACTGCCACAAAGACTCGAGTTCAATCCCATCAGGCATGACCCGTGCTAATGCAGCTTGGTATAAAATAAAATAGGGTGAAGCTTATGTGGCTGCACAGTAAAAAAGCAGTCTGAATCCATTCCAAATATGTGGGAATGCATCTGCACCGTTCTTGGGTGTAACCATGAGTCGCTATAGACAGTTCAGCAATACAGTGGAGGCTTGACTTTCTAAATGCAGCTGGGTGCAAAAGTTAGCAGAGTTGACTTTTGTACTCCAGCAATCCCATGGAGGTGTGAAGAATGAGTTAAAACTTCTAGGTTAAGGAATGATCCATTGCGAAAAGAAGGCCTGTTCATCATTAATTGCAGACCCTTTTACCATTATCGTTAAACGGACGGCATGGGAGATCACAAGACATCTCAAACTGAGCTTCCCTGCATCTTATAGATCAATGCAAAAACAAAAGCAGTGAAAAGAATATATTTACGTACACAGGAGCTAAATCACTAGGGCAAACCCTCATGCCGGGACCACGAAGATAAGACCATTGATCATTTGACAATTAATGTTTGCAAAGCAAGTGTGATTCTTCTTGAGATTACTTGTAATACGCGGGTCATCAAGATCAACTGCTGCCTGCTACCAGTGTGTGTCCACTGCTTAAGACTTTTTCTGCATCCAAGCTCAAAGACAGACAACTCAATAAGTGTGTGCTTGTGTGCTAGTATTTGAGCCCTGAGCCTCACTAGTTCACTATCAAAATCAAAATCTACTATACTATGGACCATATGACAACTGGATCTGAGAAAGGAGCGGAAAAACTTTAATTGTGACGACTAAGCCGCTGTAAGTACGATAAAGCGAAACCAAAACCTCCGTTCCAATGGTTTGTGGTGTAATAGTGTAATCATGGGCACTCATTAAAGTATGATGCAGGGTCAAATATCCCCACGGGCCACTGCAATAAAGCAGCACATAACCCAAGCAGACATTGTGGTAAAGTTGAAATCTAAACATTATAAAGTAAATGCAAGCGCAAGCCATGTTTACAGACCTTAAGAAGGCTTCCAATCATACATCACAGCGCTTAAAGGAGATGGCCCATAACCTCGACCAACATTTACCAAACAATATAAATAAATGTATACATCGACACTGGAATGGATGGCTTCCAAGTATATAGACCTAATTTGTAGAATGATAGTGGAATTTTAAAAAAAGGTGAGACAAAAAGTTGTCTAAGCGTTACTTACAATAATGCTAGATATACATAACAAGGGAACTGCAACCTCGGGACCTTGATAACCTAGAAATCTCAATTTTATGGTTTACAGGTACCCCAATATCCATCCCTTTCATTACGCACCAATTGCCAGAGTGAACCAGCGCGACAATAAATTTGTATTGTCCAAGGGGATTCTGGTGTAATAATCATGAAGGGCACGTGTAAGAGCCTAACGCGGGTTCAAAATCCTTCGGCCGGTAATTTCAGCCGGCATGCCGAATGATTGCAGTGTAACAATTATAACTTACATTTGAGCCTAACGCATGTCCGTAAACCGTAAACCACGTTTACAAATCTTAAGAATGTAATCAAAGCCTAACCCTCACCATGTTAAAGGTAGTTCTTAAGAAAATTTATCAATCAATAAACAAGTCTTAAGCCATGTTTATAGATCTTAAGAATGCAATCACCGTCAAAGCTTTACCCCACAGCATTATGAAGGCCGCCCTGCTCGAGATTTACCAAACAAAAAGAAATAACAGAGTAAGCTCTGAATGAGCTCCACTTTGCAGCCTATGTTCTGATTCCGCGGCATTTCATTCCATATTTCAATTTCCATTGCAAATCCAGATCTGAAAACCCCAACCATTAAATACTAGTTTAAAATGCACCTCGGGTTCGAATCCCGTGGAATGGCATCAACAACCAAATTCGGAGAAAAACATTTACCTATCTTACAAATGTTTACGTCACCACGACATTTTTTTTTTCAGTTCGTTCCCCGTGATTTAACGCTAAACAGCAGATCTGAAGAAAATTGCTGAAATTTTTGACATAAAAATCTGTATAGCAAAAAAGAATTTGATGGCTTTCAAGATTAAAAGTATAAAATACAGATCGAATAGATTTAGTTGAAGATCTTTACCTGGAGGAAGCAAAGCAAAGAGATCTGAAATGTACTTTAACACATAACGAACCGTCTTCGGCTTCTGCTACTTCTGCTACTGCTACTGAGTGAAGATTTTGTTTTTGCAGTACTTGGCGGAACCCAAATGTTGTGATCGTTAATTAATGTAGTACCTTTGTCGTGTGGGCTTATTTATTGTAAGATTACATTACTAGCAATCGCATGTGTACAATGCAATGTGAACGCCGAAAGGCATAAGTTATTTGTTTTAGAGGGATAGTTATGATGTTTTTTAGTTGATGTTGATAAGGGGTATGATTGATTTTGGTTGTATAAAAATATAGATGAACCACTTCATTTAAATAGCGCAAACATGAGGTCTAACCTTTAGAACAATTCAATATGAAAAAAGTGATATAATCTACAAAGCTTTGGATGGATACAAGAGTGCTAGACAAATAATCCTAAGCCTAGCATATAGTCGTAAATTAGTCATAGCCCTTTGAATCCAAGTATAGCTTAAAATCAAAGGAAAACACCATACCCTCGTGAATCAATGTTTCTAACCAACATTCAGACAAAACTAAGCCTATGATGTATCTAAACTCTTTTAATATTATAAAACCACAGACTTGTCTACATTGATAAAGTGGAAAGTAGTGCCTAGGAGGTGTGCTGGCTATATAGTGACCTCAAGACTTACCTTATGTTGAAAGTGAAACACCTATCTAAACACCAAAAATTACATCCATTAAAATAGACTTCCATGGAAAATAATGAAAGTCCTATAGAGATTGTTGTAGGTTTATGAACAAACTCTCAGCTACTAGACATATGATCAATTTGTTCACTACGTTGGTTTATACTTGTTTGTAAGCATACTAGTTTAGTCGTAAGAGTACTGGAGTTTGTATTCCTCCATTCAATCCCAAGCAGAAAGGAAAAGACAATCAAAACAAAAAAATCATTTCTTCATCTTCCTTCATATTTATCTTCACATCAAAATCATGTATTTATTCATAAAAAGTGTATTATTGCTTTCCATTGAAGTAGAGCATGCAATGGTATACTTTAGCCACGCGAGCACTCCAATGTCAAATCATTGATTGCAAATGATCACATTCATAGAAGTATGAGTTGCAAGAAGAGGCTATTGAAAGCATTCACAAAACAGTGACACCAATGGAAAAAAACCAAGTTCAAGCTTATCCAGCCTCCCCCATACACATGGTCAAGATCAAGAAAAATTTACTGGCTTTGCTAACTGGTAAAAAATAACAAATTAAATTTAAAAATCACCTAAATTTATTATATTGTCCAATCTTACTATATTTCACAAAATCTACCAGTACTAATTGTAAATGCTATACATTAGAATATAATGCTTATAGATCATGTGCACTATGATATTATTTTCCATTTTAATCTATAAGTGATTGGATATTTGGGCCGAATTTTGCATTTAGATGAGGCTTGGTCCTGGTTTCCAAAGTTCAGACCACTAAGGTGGTGTTTGCTTCCCCAAAGGAAGTAGTGGTTCCTTCTGAGCCTGTTTAGGCAAGCACCAAGGCTCACAAGTCTTCCCATGTTGATAGGGTTCATATTGTTACTGTGAAGTAGGTAGCCAAGTCTCCCATGGAAAAGGGCCCTTAGCTCCACTCCTTCCAGCCTCTGGAGAATTTTGTTGGGATATTTCTAGAGCTGCTGGTTTTAGAAAAGATGATTTGGCCCTTGAGTTATATGACCCCTATGCAATCTCCCTTAGAGGAGTTTGTTGGGGAGTCTTCAATTCTTGTGGAGGATTGAAGTCAAGAATAGAAAGGAGTCTACAAAATTTCTCTCTTCCAGCCGTAAGACTCTCGGATCGAGTGAAGATTTGGTTAATTACCTATTTGTTTTAGATCTAGAGTGGCTTGTTAATGGGTGCGGTTGGAGTCTTGCTCTTATGTTTGGTATTTCATTTTCATGTATTTCAGTTGGGAAAGCTCATCTTTTCTTCCTTCCAATGATCGGGCGAGGGCCCGAAGTGAACCCCTAGTTTTACCTATTAAAATAAAATCATGCAAAGAAATAAATAATACACAAAAAAGGGGAAAATTCAATGTCCGGCGTTAAAAATAAATGAAAATCTGATACATCTATCTTTCATAAAATATTTAGAGGTGTATGACCTCTTGAAGGACCTTGAGACTCTAAAATGACAATTAAACATCATCAAAGCCAAAATCAGTTACATGATCTAATTCATGACCATTAATACAACTTGTGCTAACATCCTGATCAATTGTGTCTGTATCACTACTGAAATAATCTCATTTCTAAATCTATATGTTCAACATGATTGTGAAAGCATATAGGCTAGTGAGAGCTAGAAATAAGAGACATTAGGTGTGCAGACTAAAAAGTACAGTTTATGGGACAAACAAAAACATGGTTCAGCCTTCCAGACAGTTCAATATCTGGAAAAATCCTTGAGGTTCAGTCAAACCATGTGCTCTGGAAGGGATAACATAGACAAGTCCAAGATGCTAGAAAGATGTGGCATTCAAACAACTTGATTTGCATAACGGAGAAAAAATAAGTAAATGACTTTTTCAAGAACATCAAAGACCAATGTCTCTCAAATACAATTAATTCATGATTCATAATCAACATGTACCACTCTGCTGTAAGGATTCATACGACAAATCACATTATAGCTTTGCTTTTAGGACTCATGGTTTAAGATTTGAAACTGAAGTATTGCAAACCTTCATCCAACAGGCCTATATGACTGTAGGCAGACATGATGCAAGTAAACGTGATGAGGTTTGGTTTCATGCCTGCTTGTTGCATTTGGTGAAAGAGTGAAAAAACATCTTCACTCAGCCCATGCATGTCATAGCCTCCTATCATTACAGTCCAGGACACCACGTCTCTTTCAGATATGTTGTCAAAAACCAGACGTGCATGCCTTATACTCCCACATTTGGCATACATATCTATGAGAGAATTCTGCACAAGAACGCCATAGACAAAACCACTTCTAATCACATAAGCATGAACTTTCTTACCCTGTTTCAAGATCACCAATCCAGCACAAGCAGGGAGTATGCTCGCAATAGTGACCAAGTCAGGTTTCACACACCCCATTTGCATATTTGTTAAAAGTTTCAATGCATGGTTACTGTGCCCATTTTGGCTATAACTTGCAATCATTGAATTCCACAAGACCAAGTGTCTATCTCTTTCAACTGTTTTGTCAAATACTTTGTGAGCATCTGTTATGCTCCCACAAGCACTATACATTGCTACAAGGGCGCTGCATACAGAAGAATGAAACTCAAAACTATTTCTGACTATGTAACCATGGATTTATTTTCCATTCTGCAGAGCTCCAACATGTGCACATGCAGAGAGCACATTAGAGATGGTGACCGAGTCAACCTTCATCCCTGCTTGTTGCATCTCATAGAAAAATTCCAAAGCCTTATCATGAAGCCTATTCTGGGAATACCCTGCAATCATGGCAGTCCATGAAATCACATTGGGTAACAACTCAGCCTGTTGCATTTGATGAAAGAAACCCAATGCCTCATGGCACTGTCCACTCTGTGCATAGCTGATGATCATAGTATTCCATGTGGTCACATCTGGTTCTATATCTTCTTCCTGCATTTGCTTGAAAGCCTTGGATGCAACATCAATGTGCCCTTTATGTGTATACCCTGCAATCATGGTATTCCATCACATAGCGCATGTTTAACTAAAACTACCACTGTATTTGCTCTATATTTCCGACAAAATATATACAAAATTATAAAAATATATACAAAATTGAAAATCCCTAACTTGTGGACAAAATTCTTCCAATTAAATACAAGAAGTATTACGGAATAAGCCTAAACCCTTGAATATTAAATGAAGATGTATCACATAACGCATGTTTAACTGAAACTACCGCTGTATTTGCTCTATATTTCCAACAACCATAAAGGCAATATCGCATTGCAAGTTTTAAACAAACAGTGTGAACCGTGGCACAGCAATAAAGATAAACCAACATGCAACCGCAGATTGTTATACAATAAGTGAAATCATAATAATTATTGAATTTTGCACTAAATAATATAATTTACCAAAATAGCTTAAAGTTGTCGCAGAGGAAGGTTAATTTTAGCGACTCAACATGCAAGAAAGGACTCAGTGCGAATAAAAGGACCTCAAATTTACCGTTGATAGGCATAAAACCTAAATCCTTGTAAAAACAGACATGAATATTTCGGTCCTTTTCAGATAATTAAAGCTTGCCAATTTTATTTCTAAGTCACCTAAGCTTTGATCAGAACAAGTAACTTACAATATCGAACAAAAAAAGCGTTAAAGTAATGAATGATAAACCAAAACACGGTAAATTTCAGGCAATTTCTAGGAAATATCAATTGTCAACACAAATTTAAATCTAATTTTGTAAAGTTCGGGAAAACGAGCTGCTGAAGAAAATTCTTAAAAAGCGTGATTAGTCCAAAAAAGCTTTATCACGGAAAATTTCCAAAAATAGCACAAATGCAGCCAGAACAAGAACTCACTCACCAACCTTAAATTAATTTTGAGGAAATTGAAGCTGTAGACCAAAATTTGTTCTGAAACCGTCAGATGAACATTAAAGTACCCGGAAAATGACTGCAAATTCCTTCCGTGTTTGCTTAAAAGAAAAGCTCATCCGCGTGTTCTTGGAAGAAAAGCTCAGGAAAAAGCCTGTAAGCACGAAGCCCCGGTTCAGTCGAACCATCTAAAAACTATTAAAAAGTAAAAACGTCCCAAAAAAAACTGTTAAACAACAAAAACGTCAAGACGGCCGTCAAACCGTCAACTTTAAGACAGTTGCAGAAACGTCTGGAAGTCCTTTACCATAGGGGGAACGCCTCATTTTTTAATTTTGGTCCCTTTAAACACAAATTAAATTCATGTTAATAATATGGGTGAGCTCAAGAAGACATCATCTTTCTTCCTTAAGGAGGGGAACACTTTTGCAAGGCTATCCCAAGCTCTACTCTTTCGCCAATTCGGGGACCCTGCATGCACCAAAAAAGGGAGCTTGTTTGTTTTAGGGTGAAAAGCGTTTAATTTGAATTATATTATTAAAGTTGTGTTGTGGAAGATAGATTGCACATTCTTCGTGGTTGGTTGTTGAATGTACCTTACCACTATGAGTTCCGATGACAAACTGTGAGAAATAAAGTAATTGTTCCAAATCTGCATTGAATATATATAACTCATAGCTTATATATCATTGTCTTTCCATTTAGTTAGATTTGTAAATGTTGTTTATTCACTTGTGATTCCGAATTTATATGAAGCCATTAAAATCTCACTGTTAGTCATCTATTCTTGTCATATACCATTACACACGTCATCGTTGCAAATAATAGTAGAAAATGAAAACAATGAGCAGAAATTTATCAGGAAATAAGACATGAAGCTTGGCAAATCAGCTTCAATAAGACCCACATCCAATTGATTCAATTGTTTATGTCTAGATTTAGTTGTTTCGTTGGAATTGATTTTTGAGATTTTTTGGAATTGAATTTTGAGATTTGTTTTAACATTTGTTAACACAATTGAACTCTAATTTAAATTTGAATATTATTAATAGATTGCATATTTTAAGTAACCAATTACTCCATGACTATAACTTGCAAGACATGAATTGCTTAAAAGTAGACTAAACACATCAGATCTTAAATTAAGAAAACAAGCAACCTCTTTCCACCTGTGCATTACGTGGTACACTTTGATGGTTTTATCAGTTCAAATATCTCTTTCGAATGACAAATAAAAGCCACTTTCTCTCATTTGGCCAACTGCTTGAAGGACTTGATTATCGATGATTTTTTTGTGCGTCAACTATTTTTGTGTGCTTGCTCGAGCTTGAAAATGAAAAGAGAAGTTTGTTGGGCTTTTCTCATTTTTTAATTTTGGTCCCTTTAAACACAAATTAAATTCATGTTAATAATATGGGCGAGCTCGAAGTAATCGAGCTTAAAACTGAAAAAGAACGTAAACTAGGTTTTCTTCATTTTTAAATCTTTGGTACCTTTAAATGTGAATCGCATTCATGTGCATGATGCATGAGAGATTGAGACAAAAAGTGGAGCACATAGCAGATTTTATTTGAGGGGAACAATCTAACTCATGGAATAACAGTGGGGTATGCATGTATAGAATTATCACATTTTATTTTTGACCTTCAATTCATATCTTTGTCTTCCCTAAACATTCCTTTTATGTGTCCTCACTACCTGATCCCAGGGAAGTAATTTCAACTATTGGGTTGTCATCTCAGCACACCTCTCGAGCGAGAAACTCCATTGCCAAAAGCCTATTTAGTTTCGCATTTGCTCTCACCCTCTTCGGATGGAATTTGATCATAGTCTTTCACAACATCAGCGGATTTGTCAGTTGTGTTTTCTAGAACCTGAAAGTGAAGAGCATTTTATATTCAAGTGTCCCATCTACTATGAAATTCATGGAAGATGTCATTGTCTTTTCAAAGATTCCAGTGGATCTTTAAGGAGTCTCATTCGATATGAAGATCATAAATGCTTAGCTTTATTTATTCGTGAGATGCTTCAAATTCAGGAAAGAACACTCAAATTGCAGTCCTCAAATACAAATGAGTATATAAATATCATTTCTTACTTCCAAATTACTGATTTCAGGAATCTTAAGAGATCTCAAATGCATACAACCTGGTCCAGATGTGTCAGACAACGCACTTTCTATTGGTTTCAATATTTGCAACCTTCTAGCAGTTAATTTGTTGTTTCCTTCTTCTGGAGATGTTTTGGCACTCCCTTCATGTTTTGGTTCTTGGTTTGTATTTTCTATCCCATAGGCTATTCTTGGCCTTCTGTGGACATTAATATCTAAATTAAAATTTCCCTTCACACTTCCAAGGTGTACTTCACCTACATCATTCACATCTAGAAAAACTACATGCTTCATGGCTAGAGGCAAACTATATTTGTTTTCATAATAGTTATACATAAACCCTAATCACAATTGTGTATGAAACCCCCACCCTTGGGTTTTAGATCCACTCGACATATCCTTATCTCTAATTTATCCATTAAAACATGAAAGTGAATCCCCTTACATTTCCTTTTGTCCTAACTACCCATATAATGCAAGCGCTGAAAACACAAACAACTATCGACATATGCAATTTTGATCGACCACTCTTTGTGTTCTTAGATATCTCTAAAATATGTTGCCTCAACCCCTTGCACACCATAAGTAACATTTGTTTACATATTTGAACTCTAATTTAAATTTGAATATTATTTATAGATTGTATATTTTTAGTGACCAATTATTTCATGACTATAATTTACAAGACATGAACTGCTTAAATGTAGACTAAACACATCATATCTTAAATTAAGAAAACAAACAACCTCTTTCCACCTACACATTGCATAGTACACTTTTATGGTTTTATTAGTTCAAATCCCTCTTTTGAATGGAAAATAAAAGCCACCTTTCTCTCATTTGGCCAACCGCATTAAGAACTTGATTATCGATGATTTTTTATGCCCTTTATTCTCATGTGCTTGCTCGAGCTTGAAAATTAAAAGGGAAGTGGAGCGTCATGACTTAGAATGCTCCCACCTGAAATACTATATGTTATGTGCTCCACTTTTTCATTGTGATCTCGCTCCCATTATGCACATAATGCAATATGCTTTTAAAATGCCCAAAAAAATGGAAACCCAATAAATGTTCGTTCTCAATTTCAAGCTTGAGTACTTATAGGGGAGGAGGTGATACGTGAGTATATTTCTACAAAATAATTCATGGAATAAGTGTGGGATATGCAAGTATTTAATTCCCACTTTTTTATATAAAAATCCCTCTTTTGAATGATAAATGAAAAATACCTTTCGCTCAAATTGCATTGATGTGAATAATGCGGACAAGATTGAGACAAAAAAGTGGAACACAACATATATTATTTAGGTAAGAAAAAAAATTAGTCAGGGAATAGGTGTGGGACATGTAAATTGGTGTCCCCAGATTTCGCCCTGAAATTTGGGACCACCCATTTTAAAAAAAATTGTTCTTTTAAAATAACGGGTCTTTTTGTGTTTTTATTGCCAGAAGATGTCTGTATTGTGTTAGGATATTCCCAGTGAATCATATGAGCCAATTTCAACAAATACCTAGATGCCCAAACTCATTTTATTCCTCCGCCAAGTTTTGTCTGCGGGAAATTTTTATTTAATTATTTATTGAATAAATAATGCCCTGTTTAAAAGAAATTGTGCTCTGGTTGAAACCTGTTGAAGTTTTGCATGCCAGTATTCACTCATTTCATTAGGGTTTTCACCAGGAATGAATTCAGGACATTGTCTGTAACTTGTGGCAATGTTTTCTTCTTCTTTTTTCTTTTGTGTTTTTCTATGGTTTTCTCCTCAGTTTCTCTGTGAAATTTCCCTAGGTCAATTCCTTCGCCAGTATAGTCTGTTTAAGTGCATGTAGCATCTGAAGATCATCTACCAACACAACACTAGAAGGAATCAACCTCGAAATGCAAGCTTCTGACCAAAAATGACGAAGTCATGCACAAAAAGCCTCTCCCAGGCAAGTCACATTTTCTAGAAGTAATGAGTGTAAGCTGCAATGGGATTTTTTGGTAGCATATAAGCATGCAGGAAATTTATTATTTGCCTTGCAGGGTACTTTTTCCCATGAATTCAAAGTCACTTAAGTTGAGATGGGAAAATTAGAGGCGACAGGCAGGCGGGAATTTCTTACCTGCCTTGTAGGGTGAAATTTCCCATTATAAAATAAAGAAAAATCACTTACAGCACCAGTGGGAATTTTTTGCTTATCTAGCAGGGTAACTTTTCCCATCAAAAGGTTTTATTCACCCATACAAGTCACACTTTTCCAAAAGAAGCTATTTTTAATACAAGTCGCACTTTTTAGAAAGTCACTTAAGCTGCAGTGGGAAAATTGGAGGTGGCAAGCAGGCGGGAATTTATTACCTGCTTTGCAGGGTAAAAATTCTCATTATAAAAGTCAAATAACTTAAGTGGAAGAAGGGATTTTTAGAGCTGTGGTGCAGAGTGAAAATTCCCACCAAAAATTGACTTCTTAATTTTAGAATTCACCCATGTCAAAAAGTGTGACCCATTTGGGCATTAAAAAAAGCTTTTAATGATATTTATTAATCACTGCTTTGCCTAATTTTGGCGCATAGGATGGAGGAAAAGTCAATGCATGAAGATAAGCCAAAGAGAACTGAAGGAAGCATGCTAAAAATAAATAAATTAAATTTATTTAATGGTAGCCAACAACATGCAAAATATAGGTGCCCAATTTGGGTGAATAAACATGTTTGTTTATTAATTAATTGCCAGAAATAGGATGGGCAATTATTAGAAATATAATGATGAGGGTTATATAAGCATGGGCTGCCATAATGAAGAGGCCATTAATTTTTTTTGCTAAGGATTGTAGCCCGGACGGTTTTAGCGCCAAAGAAAGGAGGTTTTTGCATCTGGAGGTGTTTTTCATTATCGGGAAGCTTTGAGGTATTCATTACAGGTGTTCATACAGGTGAAAGGAAGTTCAAATCAATGTCAGGTACATTGAATATATCTTCTGAATCTGAAGAAATTGATATATTTACACGAATTGATCCAGTTATAAATAATTCCGGTAGGATTAAAAGAAAAAGAACACAAATAAAGATTGCTCCAGTCATGATGAAGCGTGATGATAGAGAGGGATCAACAGAATTGTGTATAGCTTCTAGATTTGCTGATATCAATGACTCAGACATGGGACCAGAACCCATCTCCAAAATAATTACCAAATATAGGGCTAGAAAGACATTTCTCATGCGGGCAATGAAAAGCAGTGGAATTATTCCAGCATCAGCATTCCCAGTCACAACTCAGTTGCCTGAATTTGTCATGGAGTGTGCGAGATCATATCATCCTCTTTCCATAACAATATGGGATGCTGCGGGAAAGACAATTATTAGGCTGGATGCACAGTTTATCAATTATTGTCTGAAGATTCCGGCACAAATGGTGGTGATTGCAATTAGCATGTTAGATGCAGGTAACAAATGGGAGAAACACAAAGCAGATTGTGTGAGCATAATGAACAACCGATATATGAAGAAGCCCAGGTCTCCATCAAAAGTTCACTGAGAACTCTTCCACGATCCAACTTGGTGCAAGGAGGTGGATGATATCACTAAATTTCTTTGTAGGATAAGTGGAGAAGCCAATACTCACAAATTTCGCTATGGATGTATGTTCTTCATGAGGACTATCAAGATCAATAGAGATGATTCAATAATCAATTGGGCAGAGATCAACAGTGACAACATAGGTGAGCAACTTCGGAATGTGAGGCGGACTTACAGCTTCAAAATGACTTCATACCTGGCATATGCAGCAGCCTCACAAGGCATATTTTCCAAGCTGGATAGACGAGGCGTACTGGTGAAAGATCCTATCTTTGATTGTTATCCACAATTGACAGTTCCTGAGTGCCACAAAGATTACAAAGCAGTCAATGATGGGTTCTTTTATGAATTCATCTGCAAACTAAATGGTGATCTGAAGACCAACAAGGTGAGCAAAGAAGCTTGGGAAGTTGTATCTCAACATGGTTGCATTTTCATCTAGTTTAAAGACTTCACCTATCTCAGGGTAACTAGCTGTTCGGGAGAACCAGTAAAGTTGTTGAAGTATCCAAACGACAAGTGGGTCATTATGGAGTTGTGTAGACAGCTCGTAGAGATGCATGACTTACAATCAAAGTGGCACAAGTCTATAGGTTTCTTTCCAGTCACAGTGGGTTACTACAGCTGTCAAAGCATCCACAAAGCTATAGGAATCGAAGTTGAAATGATTTCTGAGTATGAGCTTGAGTTATTCCCAACACAGCTGAACTTTGACCCATATGGAGTAGCGAGGAAGACAATCTCCCAGTGAAATACTCACATGTGCCTTTGTTGGAGGACTTCTGGATGAAGTGCAAGAACGAGTATGAAGTCAGAAAGAAAGACTTCAACAGGTTATCGGCACAACATGTGTCTGATTATGGTTTGGCACAGATACCTGCAGATCTTGGAGATGATGGGCATACGATACTTGACTCGTATCATCAGATGGGAGGAGATAGAGCTGCTCTTCAGGAAAACATTGGTGGCTGCCATACGATTAAAGAAAGATCTTCCGCAGTTTTGGTTAACACTTCAAATTGGTTGCTGACAAAGGGGTATTGCTTGGATGAAGCATTGATGAATCAGATCACATAAAACTTTACTACAAGAGACTCCAGTAAGAGGAAGCACGAAGGTGAAAGCAAAAGAAGTTCAAAAAAGTTTAAAGTTCACAATAAGTCTCACGTACAAGAGAAGGCCAAATCTACGGCTATTGTTCTAGTTCCACCTTCTCCAACATCAACTCATAACACTTCAGCAACCCTGGAACCTCAAAGAGATCTTGTTGTTCCTTATTTGAATCCAACATCATTTATATTTTCTCCTTGACCACTCAAGTCTTCACCTATCCATGTGGAGAAGTTGAAAGCACAGGTGGCGAAGTTTGAAAAAACACTATCTTTGGACAATTCAAAGGGTGGCAGTCATAACATGGTGGCAAATTCTTATAGAGCAGAGTCAAAGCATGAGATGGTGGTGCATTTGGTGACTTCTCATTCCCCAATAATAAATTTTTCATCATGGTTAGCTTTGCAAACGATCTTAGAAGCCAGAGAGAATATCAACCTGGAAGAACACAACTTTCAATTGCTCCTGAGTTTGGGAGGAAGAGATATAAGACCTAAAGTTTCCAAAATGACTTCTAGGTTGATTATTGAGGAAACGGGATAGAAGTTTTTTGAGTTATCTATTCCAGCAGAAGGAAAGCATAAGGGAGAGCTCACGACAGCTGATATAGCAGTGATCAAAGTGCCAATAGGTCAAACTACCACAGAAGGATTAAAGCAGGATACACAGACACTAATGAATGCTTTATTCCTTAAGCTTGACAAAGAGAAGGTCGAGATATCCAAGCTTCAAAAGCAAGTGTTCCAGCTATGCGAGATTATTGCTAAGATTGTTAAACCTTCCTCTTAGGCCATTCTAACACATGAGCAGGTGTGTGATCATCTGATGTAGGAGGTAGAAGATGCAGGGGACCAAGTCAAAGCTATTGCCCACTAGAAGGAACAAATCATTCACCAAGCTTCAGAACAATTCGAACCAATACCGGTTGAATTGGAGAACATGAACATGGCAACATCTCAGTTGAAGGAACTGATGACATAGATAGAAGCTGAGAACATAGTTGCTGAAAGTCATCTAAATACTTTGGCTAAGATACACTCGTTGCCGAAGGATGTGTTTATTACAAAGTAGATCATGCCTGACGGATTGGTAGAAAAGGGGAAGCAATTAGATATTTCAGTTTCCTTCCGCTTAGAGATCCTCAAACTCATGCTAAAGAGGATGTAGTTACTGGAGAGTAAGATGGGAGAAGTGTCGTGAGCATCCTAGATGAATTACCTTCTTCCCCATGAAGAATTTATGTTAGTTGTGCGGAAAGAAGTTGAAGAAGCCACCATACCTTTCACGATGGATTCAATTGGTAGACTCATAAAGCTTCAGGTGGATGTTGAGGGATATGGGCCTGGTTTAGAGAGAGTGAAGGCTAACACTGCTAGCTTTGTCTAGAGGGTTGTTACAGTTTCAGAATCAAGAGAGATGCTATTGTTAAAACAGATGGGAAGATGTTGAGTTACATGTTCGACAAATATATTCAAATTTAGGACAAAAAGAAAGTATAAGTGTTACAGCTGGCAGATCTTCTTTCTTCTCTTCTTCCTTCTCTTATTTCTTATGTTCCCGGATGAAAATGTAAAATTAAAGTTATTGGTTAAAAACCGTTACTTTAAGTTATTTGGAAAGATTCTTTAAGATAGGTGGCAGATGTGCACAATTTTTGCTCAAACTCGTGATGCATGTCACTAAGAGAGGAATTCTAGGAAGATAACTTCCAAATGTTCCATTTACTACTTCTTCATTTTCTAGTTCAGCTGCAGTTTCCCATTTGTAATTTCTCCTCTACACACTATAAGTAGAGGAAGAACCTATGGGTTAAAGGATCAGAATTTGTAATTAGCATTCTTGTGTTCCAGACTTTGAGTTGAAACCCTTGTTAGCTTTCTGCAAGCAAAGGAATAGAGAGGATATTTACGGAGAACATCGTGTCAACGGTGCATTCGTCTCGTATTTATTTCTAGATATATTCATAAACTTTGTGTTATTCTAGATCTAGATCTGAAAGTTTCCTTTTCTTTGAATTTTGTGTTTAATGATCTATTTGTTTTAATCTATGTGCATGTAATCAACTCTGTAAACTATTGCTTGGGTTGCACATCCTCTCTCCTTTCCCCATTTCCTATTATTTTCCTCTTCTGCAAATTTTTCCTTTCTTTTATAGTTGCTTACTTGTTGCAGAACTGTATAGCTATGGTTCATGAGCTATACAGTTAAAGTAATACCAACAAATAGACACTAGGAAATATAAATTGACAAACTCTTACACGGGAGCCTCACCGGTAAATGAGGGAGATTTATCTCATGACTGCCTAGGTTTTCAGCTGTGCATAAAATCTAGCGAACACAAATATTTGATTCCCATGTTTTTACTAAGTCATGGAATAGGGGTGGGACATGCAGGTATTTAATTCCCATGTTTTTATTTAGAAATCTCTCTTTCAAATAGTAGATGAAACCCACCTTTCACTTTGATGGCCAACTAATTGTGTGGCTTGATTATCGATGTGTTTTCGTGCATCACTTGTTCACATACACGTACTAATAGTGTAACTGAAAACAAACATTTATTGGGTTTTCCTCATTTTTAAATTTTTGTCTCTTTAAATGTGAATTGCAAGCACGTGCATGTTGCAAGTAAGATCGAGACAAAAAATTGGAGCACATAACATATTTTATTTGGGTGGGAACAACCTAACTCATCAAAGAAGTGTGGGGCATGCATGTATTTAATTCTCACATTTTTATTTCTAACCTTACATTCATGTATTTTTCTTCCTTAAACATTTCTTTTATGCTTCAATCCAATGTTAAGAATCACCTATTCAATCCAATGTCAAACCATATTCAATCCAACAACAAACCATGTTCTTTCTTCCATAAGGATTTCTAGATACTTCGATGGAGGTTTTGGAGCTGCAATTTTAACATGGGTAGGATTGTACAATTTATGTTTGGTCCAAACATAATTTGTATAGTCCAAACATGGAATTGTGTGATCTTGCATCCTTTGACATTTTGAACTTGTAATTTTCTATGTATTTTGTTTGTCTAATAATGATCTTCACTTTATGTTTTTCTTACTCATACAACTTCAAGATGACATATAATCACATTCAATAAAGTGGAAACCCTAGAATTTGTGGAACCCTTCACCAAAGAACAAGCAAACCAAAAGGAGAAAACATGCATGGGTGGTGAGGTTGGACTAACCTTAACAATCATTCTCCAAGTTGTTAAACCAATCCAAGTGTTGCACTATACGCCCTCATTATGGGATCAAGCCTCGTGTAGTTGTCCTAAGTGCTTATGCAAGTGTGAATAGCTAACCAACCTCATAGGGGTGCCCTTGCGCCTCTTGACACAACGATAGTGGGATAACTCTGTAGTATAGAATGTACCTAGCACGGTAGTAGTGATATGTGGTGTGCCTCATCCATGTGACCAAACCCTTTGTTGGTCGTAATCTTTATGCAATGCTTGGAGTGACTTTGATCTTTCTAAAACATGGTTGTATGACCTCTACATGCTTGGAAATGGACAAATTTCCCACCTATGATGTGGGTGAATATAATCACATATTTGATATTGCCACTTCTCCACCATCATTGCTAGAACAACCCACAACTTTAGATACTACTGCTTTCTTTGCTAATAATGTTCCATCTCCTCATCCTGTTTTTTTGTCTCATTCTATGTAACATGGCAATGTTGAATACTACTCCATGACAATGATGTAGATATTATTGCACTTCCTGATGATTCCTTGCACAACTTAAAATTTAATCCCAATGATGATAATAAGTTTATGTTTCATTCTCTATTTGTCTCCATGTCCTGGACATTTTCGACTCAAATCTATTACATTTGACACAAATGCCTCTACTACCCTTGCTTTTTAATATGTACTTGAACCTTCACAACATGTTATTAGTATAATTGACCCTATATTGATTATTACCCATGTCACTATTATGGCACATTTTGATACCCCACAAGAATTACTCTCTATTTTGTTGGATCTTGAGTTGTTTTACCATCTACATGACTTTAATCTGCTACTTGGTTATTGTAAACACCAAAATCTAGTAACTTGTCCTTGTGTAATGCCAAGATTGACCTTGTATCCTTGCTAAGGAAAATGCTCACATTCATAATCCAATATCCTCATCTCTCTAGCTATTCTACAACTCTCTTATCTTTACACCAATTTCTGTCAATAATTATAGAAATATTATTCAACCAAGGTAACATAAAAACATATGTTATTCATTACACAACTTTTAGTTTTAAGTGTTTCTCTCTCCTATCCAAAATCGTACAGAAGGTTCGGGATGAGGGGTTTGGTTTTGGCTTACTTGCACGGTATTTCCCCTTCTCAATAATTTATATTGATGTCTTTTGGTCTTACTAATGTACCATCCACATTTCAGAGTTTTATAAATTTTTTATTTCAACCATTCCTACAAAAGTTTGTCTTGGTATTTTTTGATGATATCCTAATCTACAACAAATCATGGGAGTAACATTTACATCATGTAAATACAGTCTTTGAAGCCCTAGAGAAACATCAACTATATTTCAATCCTTCGAAATTTTCTTTTGGGGTACAAGAAGTGGAATAATTGGGCCATTTTGTTTCTCATGAAGGTGTTAAGGTGGAACTTCGCAAGATCAAGACCACGGTGGAATGGGAAGTTCTAAGAAACCTCAAGCATTTATGAGGTTTCTTAGGTCTCATAGGGTACTATCGTAGATTTGTAAAGAACTATGGCAGTATAGCAACACCACTCACAATTTTTTTGAAGAAAGAATCCTTTCATTGGAATGTGGAAGATTCTAGGGCATTTGAAAAATTGAAGGCACCGATGTGCACCACCCTAGTGTTAGCAACCCCATAATTCTCTAAGACCCTCATAGTTTAATGCGATGCTTCAAAAAATGGGATAGGGGTAGTACTCATGCAAGAAGGACATTCTGTATCATTTAAGAACTGACAACTAAAAGGAAAGAATATGTTGAAGCCCACATATGAGAAGGAAATAATGACAATCTTAAATGCATTCAAACGATTGAAATGTGAAGCTCGTGGAACAGGTCGAGATTCATCGTGTCCTAAATCCACCATCATCTCTTCGAGGAGAAAGTTGAAGTGAGCTAATTGAACTATCAAGGCACTCAAGATCACCAAGTGTGAAGAATCAAGAAATCATCCATTCCCATGAGAAACATATGAGCAAGAGGTGTATGAGTTGATCTCATTCAAGAATAATTCTAGAGCTAGGAAAGGTAAGAATAATGAGAAACCATCTCAATTCCAATTTATGTTATTCATTAGGTAATGTTATTAAACACTCATTTAAACCTTGCGTTGTGATCATGCCTCAAGGAAGAAGCACATTTCAATCAACTCATTTTGGTTCAAAGGATAGCCATATGATAATAATCTCATTCGGAAAGCAATCCTCTATCTGCAAAGTGAGGATCTATTTCAGTGAATGAAAGATAAGCGCCGAGAGATTCAAGCATCATAGATTTGATTTTTGATCACTAAGGTCAACTATGAAAGCCTAAGAAACAAGAAAGTGATCCTCACTATCACTATGAGATAAGTAAATAACCATCACGAGTGATTCCCATAGTCATCCCAAGCTCGCATTGTAATTCCTCATAATAGTGTTCTTCAACACTAATTCAATGTCTTGGGTTGTTCCTACATCTCATCAGAGGAGTAATTTACAACCACAATGTTTTAAATCCGCATATGGTCACTTAGGCAACTAGTAAAATCAAGAATATCATGAAGCCTATGCGGGTTTTGAAACATCAAAATTCAGGTCATCAAGGCAATATTCATAAGAAACATGACATGAGAGGATCATCATGGGTGATGTCAGTCGTCAGTCAATGGTCATCCCAGGTTCACACTGCCATGCCTTATAACGGTGTTTCTAAACAATCATTCAATACTCTGGAGTGTTCGTGCATCTCACAGGAGGAAACATATGAAATCTACGTGTTTTAGTTTAACAAGCTATCAGAGGCAAAGATTCTTGTTCGTGAAGCATTTCTTTAAGGGTATATCAACAAATTTTCATCTGCATCAGATTAGTCAACCCCTTATCTCTCTCTCATCTCACTCTCTCTCTCTCCATATTCTAATTTTCCATTAAAGATGTACTTTTTGATATTTCATCATATTCACTTAAGTGACCCTCAATTAAACATTGTAAGAGTCTTTTTTCATTAATAAGTAAAAGACTCGCCTCCTAGGAATATGAAAGGTCATAAGTGATGGGGATAGGTGAAAGGTCGTGTGGGGGGTAGATGAAGAGACAAATTGTAATGCTATAAACTATAATGGCTTCTCCATTCCAAAAGGGTTTGCAATTGTTGATTGAATGTATGTTGTTGAGATGACCACTACTACATGAAGCAATAAAAGTTGAAATTCTTCTATTCCTTAACTTATGTTCCTTTACTCTCTCTCTCTCTCTCTCTTTACTTTCTAACTTTACATACATGATAATCTTATAAAACCAAGAAAGGAGTTTGCGCCTTTGATAAATGATTTAATGGAATTATTTGTCTACAATTTGTTGGTCTTATCATTGTTTGCATTGTTCTGTTCTTCTAATTGAATGTAGACCTACTCTGGTTACTGCATGTGAATTTTGTAAGCCTGCTCACAACAATAACCCTCTCTCTCCTTATTTCCCTAACTCACATTTACCTTATCTCACTGCAAATTCCTCCCTTATACCTTGTACAAGCAATTTGCCACAAGTTTAGTGGAGTATTCTTGTGTGATCCCCGACTTAATGGCCACCCGTGACTTTAAGGTAGTTCAAGTAGTTTACATTCAATAATGGGAGTCTCCCCATACACAAGAAGGAGGGGATTAACCCCATGACCATTGGCGGAAACCAACAATTTATAACATGACAAATTATTTCGCCAACATGTATGTACAGAGAAATTGCTAACACAATAACTACCCAATGAGAATGTCCTAAAGAGGTAAAGCAAATGGAAAAGAAGATGGAGTACATGCCTCAATTGTTCAAAGGAATGTGACTTAAATGCATGTCATACAATAGTAGACTATTGATATATGTGAAACAGGGCCTACAAGTTGAACCAGGTTAGGGAGATCCATGAGTAATGTGTTAAGTAGAAGATCTGTGTGTATGACTAGAAGAGATAGTACTCATACGCATACCATATGCACAAGAAGACTTTTGAGAAGTTTTGGAGATAACATGCACATTAGAGGACTGACGTGAGATCTTATGAGAGTGAGAGACACTAGAGACAATGTGTGAAACCAAAGGCCTAGCTAGATACCTAAGGGGAATTAGATTTGTGAGAAGTAGTATGTGCAACCAAAGGCCTATCAAGATACATAAGAGGTTTGTAGCTACTGGAAATAATTTGTAGATCCAAAGTCCTACGAGGAGACCTAGCGGGGCTAGAGATGTGGGAATCATAATTCGAATATTGCATCCTTTATTACATAACCTTGCTTAATTACATTTAATTAAGTGTCCACATCCCATTATTTTTTGTCTTTACGCACCATATTTATTTCTTTACTTACATTGCTCCACCTGATGTGCTTTCTAATAGAGTTTTGAGTGAGTTAGATATGTTTTGTGAAATATCCTCATTGCTTAGGATATTTTCTATGTTCAAGAAATCATATAAAGTTGTAACCACTCCTTGTTGTTTTGATATTATCATCATTTGTTTGTAAATTTGTGTTTTGGCTTCCACAATATTTTATGTATTAACATCTTTCTTCTGGATCAAGTAGAGCAATCCTTTAGCTTTTTCAAGTAGTATCTTTTCTTTTCTTGGTTCTAGGTACATGTATTTATAATCACACCAAATTTGGGGCTCCAAAGCAATCTCCACATACTCCAAGCCTTGTTCTTTACTTTGCATTTTAATAATGGCTTATAAACTGCTAGTTTCATTGGGCACCACATTGATCATTTTGAAATTGTGGTACTTTCCCTTCCTTTGATTCTCCAGTGCATAACAATCTTCTGTATTATGTTGTGCATGCACTCTACAGTATGTGTAGAATACTTCCCACTCAGGATTCGATGAAAAATTACATGTAATGTGATTTGATTCTCTACAAAGATAACAAATTACTCTTTGTCTTTGCGGTATAGGTCTTGTCCTCCTTTGTTGGTAATCACCCTGTATCCTCCTTATTGCACACCATAAGGTCTTTGTGGGGCATTCCATCCTTAGTTTTGGTCATGATTAATTTTGAATGGTGCTTTTGGTTCCTATATGTTCCATCCCGACAATTGTTGCAATGAAGGAGGTACCCATACTATGTTATTTTACAAAGATGGTGGAGCCCAAGACATAATGGCTTGTGAAGATTGTGGTATCCATTGTGAGATTTTCAATAAGGAAGAAGGAGACCACTATGTCATTAGTCAAAGGGACGTGGTCATCTCTACCTCCACAATAGTTAGTTTTACTTTGGTGGCGAATTGATTTTGTACTGCGAACACATTCCTAGTAACTTCCTCCTTCAAATCCTTCCATTCCTTAGCTTCATGGGTGCCTTACAGAAGGTACACACCATGTGATGAGACTATTTGACACAACTTTGTATAAGTAGAAGTTAGTAATAGAATAACCCCATAACCCGAACACATCACAATACTCTCCCCATCCTCTTGCTTTTTCCTTGGTATATCTTTTGTCTTCGCATTCAACACACCATATTGTGAGCCTATGTGTCTTTCCTTCTTGTATTTCTTCCAAACTTTGTATTACTCCATCTAGTTTTAATTTTGTTTTATAACTAGAGATACTACTTTCACAATAATCCTCAATCTTTCTCACTCAAATAACCACTTTAATGGCCTCATATTTATTAAAACTTGAGATTTGTCATCGATTCAATTACGTTCCCAACTAATTGGTTCTCACACCAGTATTTATACTAGCCTCACTTGGTTTTGTCTTCTCTTCTTCTGACTCTTCAAACTCTATAGAAAGCTAAATTTGTATTTCAGGACTTATAGAACTATAATTGTTGTCTTTCCTCACTATTTTCACATTTTTCTTCCTTAATACAATTTTGTGCAACAAAGGACTGCACAAGTGGAAACTCTAGTTATATCGAGAATTTCTTCCACTCCTATCTCCTGAGCTCTTAATTGCAACATTGCATATGTTGTACAAATGGTTGTCTTAATATTCTTCACAATCCTAACAAGGATTTCAAATTATTCCAAATCAGCTTCAAAAATCCCATGTAATCACTTCCCTACGTGGATCTAGGATACATATATCCTAGAAGAGGGGTACTTATTATCTTCTACGAGACCTTTATGGATCATGTTCTATTTCTTTCATGTAGAATGTGTTTTCTTGATTTTTAGAATACCATGGTCTTCCATGACTAGTTTTTCTATGTTTAATGTCCAATTTATTTATAAATCTACCTGTCTAACTAATTCTAGTCAGTCTCTCTTCATCTTCTATCTCCATGGTTCCTCAGTTTCCTTCTCGTATTCGCAATCGGCACCCCACATCCAAGTTCCACACCCTCTGTGGTCACTTTGGATTTCCTTCTTTAGAAATCCATTTTGTTTTCTATAGGAGATTCCTTTCCTCCTGTCAATGAGTAATATTTTCTACCTTATCTCTACTCACAGTTGATCTTTCTCTTCCTTTCAATAATTAATATAACCTACCCACCTATGTTGCATTGTATAGCTTCTCTCTGCATATCTTTTAAATCCTTCTCTTTTCTAATTTCCAGAACCCTTTCGGATTTCTCTTTAATTCCAGCCCCTTCCCCTTCATCTTAATCCTCTAGGATTACATTCCCTTGGTGCACTTACACGACTAATCCATACTACATCACAATTGGCACCATGGCATTTTCCATCTAGCTATCATCTTAAATAAGAACGGATAGTTATTTAACAAAATTTCCCTCTTAATCTAATTAGAAAAAAATATGCTTCCATGACGAATCAAAAGAACAAAAAAAATTCGATAGATAATTTCAGTTACGTACCCATCAATAGTGGTTTGCATTTAATTTTCTGATAACACATGTCTCCATAGAAGCATGAAATTTACGCAACTCTTCAACTCTTCTCCTCTGTCCATTCATATCCCTCTTTGCGTTCATGTGTAAAGTAATAAAATTGCAATTGAGATAACTATTCAGCTAGTATGTTCATGGATCTCACACCAGAAAATCTCATAAATATCTCCATAAAGCATAATCCAAATGGATATTTTTAGAAGGAATTCCTGTCAAAATTGCTTCAGCTTCTACAAATTGTTTCATCTTATTTTGCAACCAGCTTTCCAAATCTCTCTTTCCTGGTATCCATCACAAAATTTCCTAGGTTCTAGAAAGTATAACCATTGTTAGCATAGAGGTCCCTCGATCATGGATTCAGGACATGTAACAAGTTGTAGTCTAGGACTAAACCATATTTGTCTCAGAATCAAGATAATTTATATCAAGTGCACGAAATAGACTCAAATCCACATAAATTGATAAAAAAAGAAAGAGTACATGGAGACACATATAACTACTAGCACTAATTAGAGGTTAATCTAGATAAATAAATATGGAAGAAACTTGAGATAAATTACTATTGGGATCCAAAATTCAACCTTCTATGCAATGTGCACTTACATAGTTTTATACAAAACAACATGACTACTTGAGTTAATTTTCATTCCAACTTCTTCTCTTACATCGAGATGCTTATCATATTCTCTTCCTATATTCTTAGAGGATGATATACATTCTACATATTTTACTTATATGAAATATGTTTATACAAGAGGATTATAAAAACATACAAATTATATCCATGTTGGCTTTCTAATTCATTTTACACTCTAACAAATAAACTCCAAATGTTACAGTGTGAGATGTATGTTTTCATCTTGGGGGCACATTTTCAGAAGGATAAAAATTTCCCATTTTTATACAAACATTTACAAATTTCTAATACAAGTTCAGGGATATATTACCAGTTCAAATTAGGGTCTATTTATTTTTGGTATAGAATGTGGGGGGATTGAGTACTTCATTCCTTCGATGCTACATAACTTGAGGACAATTTCATGATAAGGTATGGGTGCGTGATCCTTACCTATCCTTTTATTATATTCATCATTTCACATATAATACTCAAGGGACATCGCATGGTGGGGGCAGGAGACCAACCACTCCCTTTAAACTTTGTGTTATTTTTCACTTGGACCTAGATCCATCTTCAATAGTTTGGTCCATGCAATTAGAATAATACTAAAGTGACTAGAATACCTTGTGTCAAACTTCTTCCTGATTTCGTTGGAAGATATCAATACGAATATCAAACTTTGTGGCAACCTTCCTTTTTAGAGGTTCTTGGGATGACTAGAAATTCCTGTAACACCTTTTGGTGTCAAGTTGAGTGACATCCAATTCCTTTGCAACTCTTGCATATCCTTCAACAAAATTGGAGACTAATCACCCCCAATCCTTCAATATCTCAAATCGAATGTAAATCTCTAGGTATGACAAGATTCAAAGAGAATTTGTTTAAGCAAATCAAATAGGTGTATTCCTTGCATGTTTTTGTCTCTCTACTTTACTACCTACAAATTCAATGTTTAAGTTACAAATATGTTTTCAAAGTTGAGTTAAAGTTTAATTATTTTTATGAACATTATATCTACAATGTGTTGTAGGTTTCATCATAGAGTGTGCCAACATTCAAGCAAAATCAATAACTTTGAGAAAAGACGTTGTGTATACAACCATGTATATTTTCCTTTAAGTATATAATTTCATTTCATGCCTAATGGGGGGGAAGGAATATAGACACCTGAATTTAGAAATTTTTCGTTTGGAAATGACAACTTTGGATTTACACCTAGAGCATGACTTGTGTTTCTAAGCCTATGTTACCTATCATTATCTCTCTTTCATGAATTTATCATTTGTTCACATTTCTTGGTCATTCAAAGGATCGACTACATAAGTATGAAATAATTTACTCTCCTCAAGCATCAGTCCCATTCACGGACCCATCACTAGACCCAAAGTACAACCACTTGACCTTTTCAAAACTCGTGGCTTTAAACATTCAATTATTCTAAATTCACGGATTTTAATTTCTTATTAATATTTTATGGGTTTTAATTAAGTTCTTATTATTATATAGTCCAAGCTAACCCACATATGTTTGAAACACCACATACTAATATTTTTCAGCCTAAACAAGATTATGCAGATAATGTTACACACTAAAACAATCAAGTGATGAACCAAACATTACGTAGAGGAGTTGGGAATTCATGAAGACGTTGATAATGAACATGTACAATTTATAGAATGCAACACTAAACTCTGCATCCTACCAATAACATGCTCTCTTTTTACACATCATGCAAACAACACTCCTTCACTACACGACTTGCCAAAAACACACTTTTCTAGTACAAGGACCACCACCAACACCAATACATAATAGATTCCAAACACAAACTAACTCCAACTATTCAATTTTTTAATTGATATATGTAATACATGTGAACCTAGATTCTCCCACATTACACACCATTTGTAATTTTGAAAACTCGATCTCCTAATCAAAGAAGACAATCTTCTAGAATACTATGTTGACTTACATTGACAGCTCTCATCCAAGAAGCATCCCAAATATCCTTTCCTTTCTACTTGACTAGATACTCCTTATACTCCTTCCTATGTGTCTTCTTGATCCTGGTATCTATCACCCTGTCTACTTCATTATGTGCCTTCTTTAGCATTTGCATTCTCCAATCTACTTCATTATCTTCTTATTTCAATTCTTTGTCACCTTCTTGTTCTGTGCGGTATGGATACATATCCACCACATTAAAGATATTAGAGATATCAATTCCTTATAGAAACTCGATCTCATGTGTTTTGCACAAACTTTATGATGATTTTGCATGGTCCCATCTTCTTCCACTTAAGTTTATTATATGTTCACTCGAAAAATATCTCTTGGTGTAAATATGGTAAGACTATGTCTTTAATACGATAATCAAATTCTCTCTTTTTCTCATCTATAAAATACTTGTACTACACATTCATCTTTTGAAACTAATCACCCACCTGTTGGCGCACTTCTATTGTGTTCTATGCGAATTAACCTAATTTTACACTTCTTTCTTCATTGTACGGTAAGTCTCTCAACTAAAAAAATCCTCTTCGTTTGTCCCTTTATTAAATTTGTAATTGTCTTTTATTCTCTACTCATATTTATTGAATTATTATAAGCAATTTTTCCTGTGATAAAGCCATATCCCATGTTCATAGCATATCTCTAACCAAACATCTAAGTAAATCTATAAAGATCCCATTAACAATTTTCATCTTCCCATCAGTTTGTGGATGGTGTGTAAAATTGAATAGTAACTTCATATCCAACTTCTTCCATAATGTTTACCAAAAATGACTAACAAAATTTATATCTTTGTCACACACTATACAAACGAATTGTAATATGCATTTCATCATTGGTCTTCTATATATAAAATGTGTTATTATTGAAAATATGTCCACCAGTACAAAAATAAAAGCAACATCCCTTTACATTATGGGAAAACCGAAAACAAATCAATACTTATGTCTCCCTAATTCATCTCTAGAATGGGAAAATGTTGATATAACCATGCATTCTGAGATCCCCTTTAGCAAATTTAAGTACACAAATTTTTACAAAAACATGTGCACATCCACACTCATTTATGACCAAAATTAACTTTCCCCTAATTTTGCTAAGGTTTTATCCAAGCCAAAGTTCCCTAATGATTCTTTGTAATACCTTTCTCTCACTAAATTCTCTTGAATAAACCTTGTGGTATGCATATTTGTCTTCCTCTGAACATCAATCCATCTTGCACAAAATAGTCCAACCTATGTGTCATGTCAACACTTATGATTATTATGCATGCCTCCTATACTTATTTAATATATTCATCCCACACATACAATTCCTTCGTGGGTATAAAACCCACAACTTTGAATCTCATCTCTACTAATAGACAACTATGCCTACTAAGTGTATCAACCACCTTGCTAGATGTTTTTCTCCTATGATTCAATCAAAATGTGTATTGATGTAGGTACTACACATACTTCACATGAATTTGATTTAATTTTCCCTTGTTATTAATAAATTACAATCCCTGATGGTCCGTGTATGACAAAAACTCCTTTAGAAACAAGTAACATCTCCACTTATTTAACGCTTACACAATTACATAAAATTACTAATCATAAACACTATAATTTCTCTTTGTAACATTCAATTTCACACTAAAATATGAAATAACCTACCTTATTGACCCAATACAACACCAATTTTTAGACCACCAACATTGCAATTATCCTAAAATACTTTCACAAAATTTGATAATACTAACACTTGTTGCTCTACCACCTTCTTCTCCAATTCCATAAAACTCTTATTTATGTTTATGCTCCAAAAAATATATTTTATCTCCTAATATGACCTCTGTAATAAACACACACACACACACACACACACACACACACACACACCACTAAAGTTATTGAATATATGTGGGGAAAAATAGACAATCCATGAATATATGAAGAACTCTGCGGTGATGATCAATCCATAATTGTGCAAACCTTTTCAAGGTCCATTTTAAATCCCTCACTATAAATTAAAAATCCCATATACAATATCTCTTCCTAAAAAAATTGTATTTCTTTAAATTAATCAACTTCTCCTTATGCAATCTTTATGTTTACACCCTTTTTAACATTAGTAGATTAAATTTTATGGATATGCAAAACACTAAAAATGAATGTAAGATTTAAAAACTAAGAGCTATTTTGATTGATTAAACTCTGACATTATTTGTATGATATCAAAATAACATATTGGTTCTTTTAATTAATTATTACAATATACCACAAACTGAAAACACAATGAGGAAGGTGTACTTAGCTATATAGGATTGTATAAACAAGATATGGATACACAAACTAAAGGATTTATGAGTGCAGAGGCTAAAGATGCTTTATTTTTTGTAATGTGAATTGAAATCCCTATGGTGCGGGAACATATAGCTTGGTTGGGACGTAGAATATGGTCTTGTCCTATGGTACAGTCTTTGACCTCTTGGAATGAGAATTTGTAACTTTTTGGGCCCTTCGGTGATCTTGAAATGTGTTTCATTATTAAACCCTAATTGTTACACAATCCTGAAAATATTTGTAATAAGTTGAATAACGCCAAAACCCTAACCATGGGTGGAAGATCCTACAGGAAGGTTTGGGTTAAAGTAAAATCTATGCACCACGTCCATTGGAACTACTTAGAAGAGGCCTCAAACTAAACATAGTTCTCCCCCTAACACGTAACATCTATATGAATTCAGCTAGTTGACAACTTGATCCACTTTGAACATGCTTGATAAGATTGTGCTCTTGTTAAGACATTGAAGTAGGGAACTTGGTGTGTCTGGAAATGAGGGAATATATACTCCTTGACATGGTCGAGTGCTTCATAACTATAGTTTTGGCTTCCCTAATGGATGTGCATTAACTTAAGGAAGATCTAGGGAGCATTGAGTGACGTTTGTTAGTATTGTAAATGAGGATACTAAGGATTTTTTTTTGTGTTTTTCAAGTGTGTAAATGAGGTGATGTTAACATATTGATATATGGTTACATAGGTAAATTATCATTGTAGGGCCAACTCAAGAATACAAATAGACCCAAAAAATGTTATCGCATTAAAAGTAGAGTTGGAAAATGTGTTAGTGCAGAACCAAATTATATAACTCGACCAATTTGTATGGTTTTGAATGGGGAAAACGTGAATGAAATCTAAAAGTTGCACTAGTATCATACGAAGTTAAGCTTTTATTTTCTGGATTTATATTCAGAACTTGTCGACACATCAATATGTAGGAATAACAAAGTTAGGAAAGAGATAACAACATGCGCCAAGTGGGGATATGATGTGGGTGTTTCTTTTAGCTAATAAACATAGTCAATTTATCAGTATCAAAGGGTAAATTGCCAAATTTGAGTGTATACATTTACCACCCAATGAAAATTACATATTTAAAGGAAAAAATACTTGAGTGTGTAGACACACTTTGTCTTCACTCTGCGTTTTTGTGTTTTAGATGTGTTAGGGTTGGCATGCTCCAAGATGAAAACTGCAACACAAAGTATAGTCAATGTTCATAGTAAAAATTGAAATGTAATTAAACTACATATATATATATACATATACATATATATATATATATATATATATATATATATATATATATATATATATATATATATAATTATAAACTTGTATAAAGTGAAATTAAGAGATCTAACTTCATGGAAATAATACACATGTTTGTCTTGTAGAGGGAAGAGCTTCCCGTTTTCCTTGCTCATAGTTAGAAAATTGATTGTCCTGCTGAAATTTACTAAAGGACTGGGGGTGATTATTGGACCCTCGTCATTGGTGTTGTCGTTGATGTCAAGTGGCATTGATGGAAAAATGTGTGAATGGTGAAGTTGAAGGTTGATTGGTAGTGCTATGGTTAAGCAAAAGGTGAATATGGTGAAGCTCATAGTGATAGGTGCATGGTAAACAAGCCTCTCTAAGTTAGGTGCATGGTGAGTCTTCTCAAAGGTGGTATGCAGGCTTCCCAAGGTCAGACATGAGTCAATCATATGTGAAATAGAAGTGTTAACAAGTCTGTAACTAGTCTTCATGGTCATCTCATGAAGTTTCAGGAAGCTCTAGGATTAATCCCAAATCCAGTTCAAGAAGTGCAAGTGAGATAGTTGAACCAGGGCATGATGACAACATTGATGGATGATAAGTGTTTCAGTGGTGTGTAATGGATCTCAAGCTAGCTCATTGAACATTCAGGATAAATTCAGGGCATTACAAGGTAAGTGAGATAGGAGTCCACTAAAGAGATGGAAAAGGTTGGTGCATTTGGCTTAGTTGATCTATATATCTAAAATTCATATTCATATGTTTCTAAGTGCTCACAAAGTCTCTATAATGGAGAGAAAAAAATTAAGTACTTAGAAAAATTTACAAAAAAATTGAGTAAATTGAGTTTTTCAGTGTATTGCAGACATTTAAGGTGTGGATGGAATCGGATCCCTGGGAAAACAAGTTCTCTACATGGGCTTTAGAGCTGCAACATAAAGAAGATAGTGTTTTGTGGATCAGGATAGTGAATCAAGCCCAAAGAGCCCGGAAGTGAAGTAGATCAGTTCTCTAGGAACATTTGTTCCCTGCAGAAGTGAGTTAGTCTAAAGGTGTGAAGGAGTTAGTTCATTGCGGAGAACTACGAGAGCTGATGTAGGTACAAAACCTGCAAATGGTATGGTTCCTTACAGGATAGTGTTCTCCAAAATATTCAATGAGTCATGATGTAAAGGAATGGTGAATTGCGAGTCGGGATATGGATGTGGGCTCAAGTGCAAAGCCCATGAGGTACTGTAACAAACGGGAAATTGTTCCCCCGCAAGTCATTTTAACCTACAAAACAAAGGAAAAGGTAAAGTAATCTAGGATTTTGGACGATTCAGAAGAAATTAGTCAATGGTGGAAAAACTAAGTTCCATATGAATACATGTTCCCACGTAAGCCATTATGACCCAAAAAACAAAGAAAAGAAAGTAGAATGCAAGAAGAAAAGCGTGTCGAAGTAACTTAAATGAGAAGTCCTGAATTATCTTGTACCATCTGACTCCCTAAAGTAGTTCTGACTTATTTGTATTATTAAAGGGGATAAAAAAGCACCACAAAAACATGCAGAGAAGAGAAGTGAATGTATTGTCAGACATTAGCACCTCATAATTCTCCAACAAAGGAGGACAAAATAGTTACTTCATAGAACCCGAATTGCAATAACTTTCACTCCTAGTTGTCACATTTTGAAGTTTTTGGACTTTTTGGAAAGGTGGTTTCATTCTCTCTCTTCCATAGAATAGAAAAATCCAAATTTGGAGGAATAAATAAATGGTAGAAAGGGAATCTTGTAATGTCCTCACCTGAAGGATTGAGAAAATCATGGAAAATGTCATTGTAAATGAAGATATTTTTAGGAAACTATTTTGTAACATCTTCTTATGTTTATTTGTGCAATGTGAAGAGCAATAAATAGCAATTAAAACAAAAAATCAAGAGTTCAGAAGAAAGGGAGGAATTAATTATCTATTTAAGCTAATTTCTAAATCATAAATAACTGATGAAGGAGAGAGATGTGTAGTAATGGGGCATCAGGGTTTTTGCAGAGAGAGGAAGGAGACATTTTTGTATAATGAAGATCTATTGTTGAAAGAGAGGAGAGCTATGTGCTTAAGGAGACACCGTTGCATAATTCAAATATAATGATGAACAATAGGAGAGCCACATGATGAATAAATTTATGTAGAGATAGAGAGGATATATGCTACCAAATGATGATCTGTTGTGAAAGTGGGGATCATGACATAGCTGTAGAGAGAAGAAGAAAACCAACTCCAATGAATGTTTGAGGGGAAGTGAAAAAAGAGGTAAGGAGAGTGATGAAAATTTGAGCTTGAAGAGTGAATAAAGAGAGCAAGAGAAAGTGAATCATAATCTGTTATATGTGCAACATAAAATCTATATGATTAAATTATTTGTAATATTTGTCTAAGTAGTTGCTTAGATCAGAGGGGGTTACATGCCTCCTTGTAGATAGTGGTACATTACAGAAGATCAATTGTGGCTAATTAAATTATAGGGGGTTGAAGCCTAATAGTTAGTTAGAACTTAATAAATGTCAGTGGGTGTTGTATTAAATTTGGGAGTTGTGGCTTCTAGACAAGTTGAATCTTGTCAAAGACTGAGTGGGTGCTTGGTTAAATTATTGGAGTTGTAGCTCCAGATTGAGTTGTAGCTCAATCGTGAAATCATTGTAACTCTATAGGACAATTTTCCAAGTTAGTTCTTTGGTTTCAGTGGGTTTTTATCCCTAGAAGGGTTTCCCACATTAAATCTTGTCTCCTAATTTGTATGTGTGTATATTTCTCTCTTTATCTCTCTTGATTAATTATGCATGCTTATGAAAATCCAATAACAAATTTAGTGTGGAAATTTATTGTACTTTTTTATAATAACTAATTTACCCCCCTCTCTGCCTAAAATTTCTAATAATTGGTATCAAAGTGTGGTCCTCCTGTATTAATCCTAATAGCTTAGAGGTGATCCTAAAGACATAAATCATGGGTAAAATCTTAGTAGAATCAATCTTGAAGAGAAAATATGAGATTACTCAAACTCTAATAGATTGTCTAAAAAAGGAAATTAAGACTCATGGAATTTCACCATGGTCAAGAACTTAATGAGATTAATTCCTTTATTGAAAATGTGTCAAAGGCTTTGAGAGACAAAGAAAATGCTTGCCTTAAAATTGAAGAGGAATGTTTAAGACCCATGAAGATTGAGTTGGAACAAGTTACTAACCAACTTGATGGCTTGCAAAGAAAACAAAAACATTATGGAAAAATATAACATGAGATATGTCAGGAAACTATTCAAGCCAAGAGTGAAGAATGTGAGAAATTAAATGCAGATCTAAAGACCTTCAGAGAGGAAATAGAAAAGGCAAGGAAAAGGGAATTGAAGGCTAAATCAAGCCATTTATTTTGTCAAGGATGTTCACAGACTAAAAGGGATGACAAGGCTGGTCCCAACATGCAAACAAACAAAAAGAAGACCAAGGAGACAAACACATAAGGTATAAGTCAGTTAGGAAACTAAATGCATCCAAGTATGAGATAAATTTTAATGGATATTGTTTTTCATGTTATGGTTTTGGACATAGAGCAGGGATTGCTTGAATAAATTTAACAAAGAACACCCACGGAGATATTTTGGCACTGAATATGAGAAGAATATAGTGTGTTTCAATTGTCAAGAAAGAGGGCATATTGTTAAGTATTGTTTAGAGGAACCTTCAAGTCAATTTTGGAATGAAGGAGTTCATATTCAGATAAAAGAAAAAGTTATGTTATATGTTATACATGTCACAAGTTTGGTATTTTTCAAAGTGATAGGTATTCTAATCACAATATATATATATATAACCTAAAGTTAGTATTTGTCATGAAATTGAAAGTTTTCAATGTAGTTCTGTCAAAATCAACTCCCAAAGATAAGAAGTAGAACTTCTAAAATGAAGATCAATCCTAAAAATGAGACAAAATAAGATATATTCATCCAAGCCTCTAAGCATCTCTAAAAGAAGGAAATGAAATGGATATACAAGATCAAGGAGGCAAACACAAGAGTTAAAGAAGCAAAGAAGGGCAAGAAAATAACATGGGAAGATGATGCAAAAAATCAGAAATCTATGACAAGCAAGACAACAATGAGTGTTGATAAAGGCAAGAAGAAGGAAGACAAGTTGAGTGAAAACAATGAAGAATTTATTCCTCAAGTAGTATTAGAGAAGGTGTATGAGCTGCAACATATGTGTCTTTCAGGGATTCAATGAAGATTCCTTGAAAGCTTTTTATGTGATGTGGAGGTCACACCAAGGAATGCATCCAAGGGAGATTGACAACAGAACAAGGAAAAGGAAAGATAAGACTGAGTCATCATGTTGTTTTGATGACTTTATTTTGTTTTGATGTAACATGACAAGATAGTATGCCTTCTCTAGGCTTCTAGAAGGTATACACAAGCTAAAGGAAGCATAGTCTGCTCTTCATTTTTCTACCAATCAAGTGGTCCTCATGATAAATTTGAATGAGAAGGTCAAGTCTATCTGTTAAATGAAGGTATGGCACCAGTTGTTGTTGATTGTTACTTCCTATCAAGTTTTCAAGGTATATTAATTTCAAGAAATCCTTTTCTTGCATCCATGTTGAAATCTAAATAAGAATAGTTATGAGCCTTAATGTGAATTCTTAAATTGAGATGAGAATGTGTGGTTGTAATTGACATAGTGTCAAGAGTGTTTTTATTCTTTTCATATGTGATGGTGGTCTTAAGAGAAATGATCTAGGTTTAAGTCTGCTATTGACAAGTGATGTTCAAGTGTAATTCTATGATGGTCACATTGTCCAATCATAGTGTTGAGCACAGTCAAGTAAATTTCTTGAGTCTTAACCAATCAATGGTATTAAAAATTTTTATGAAGTATGAAAATACAATCTTATCTATATCTCAACTTATTAAGGGAAGAGTATGTAAGAAAAATTCCTCATCTACTCAGTCGGTATCAGGTAAAAATGGCATTTGGAGAATGCAAAACTGGGTACTAATGCAATAAATGTCCAAGTGTGTTGTATCATTGATCCATAAGTAAGCTAAAGTTAGGATCTTAGTTATGCCAATCAAATTTCAAGATGAATGTATTCCATAAAAATAAGTCAAGACACTACCATGTTGAAGTCAAAATCTATAAGAATTCCATGTTTCTGCCATGAAAAGCTTGAAAACTACACCAGTCACATGCGGTAATAGATAGAAATTACAGGATACTAAGATTGATTGCAAATGAATAAATATAAGTTGGTGAATATCATTTCTTGGAGTTAAGGAAATCATTGAGAAGGATCATAAATGGCACTAAGCTCTAGAAAAGATAACAATGAAGCTCATACATGTTATAAATTGGTTTCTCAAGCATTGATGGAAGGAGATTAATGAATATTGAGATTGCATGTTATACTAAGTGTACTCACATTGAAGATTTGAAAGGTACTTGAATAAAACTTCATGAAATTTTTGTGATGAGTCAAGTTGAAAGTGCACACTCCCAAGGGAAGGTTGGTTTTTGATGATCAACATTATTGAGAGCTATGACAAGGGACTCACAAATATCTGAAAGTGGTATAGGAGTGTAAAGCCTGAGATTAACTAATACATGTGTCTAAGACATTGAAATTGGGACTAAATGCTACAATGATATGACTCAGAGGACAGATTTGCTCGCCTACGGGTACGAGAAATAATATGATGTAGTTTCTGATGTGCCATATCCAGAAGAAATTGTATATACATGAGTGAATATGGTGAAGGTCTTGAAAATAGAAAGGAATGAATGATTCAAAGGGAAAAATATCAACTTTCCAATTGAGTATAGTGAAGTGAAATGACATGAATATGGTGAGACAGGTATATTGTCTTCAAAGGTAGATTGTTTATGTCCAAGGGGAGCTTGGATTTGTAAAATTAAAGATTACTCAAGGCTGGTACAAGTGCAAATCAATGAGCCAACTGAGTCTGACGACTCAAGTATAAAACATTGTGAATGGCCAAATGAGGAAGGGTCAGAGAGTACAATCCTAAGGGAAGTTTGTAAACATGAAATAATTTATTATCTATTGATCCAGAGGATCCTCACAGAGAAACACCGATCTAAGATCTTCTCAGAATAAGTTGCAGTCATTTTTAAAGCGTGGAGAAAAATTATACGATTCCGTCGATATCTTGTTTGCAGGAAACGAAGCTCGTTTGCAAAAGTTATAGCCCGCTGAAATTTTTGGGCAACTGGCAAAATTTGGAGTTTTGTGCAGGTTGGACGTGTGCACACTCGCCAAGTGTTTCAATTATATTGTGACACGTGGACAATTTGTGTGACAAACTAAAAGTGGTTTTTGGGAACGCCGGTCTTGGACACTCGTTCACGGACAAATGGACCCCACTATTTACTGGCTATTCAGCCAGGTTCGACACACTCGATTATGGAGGGGTGTCTTGGCCTCCTTCTCATATTAGGCACTATACCAAAATATATATGGCTATGCATTATTTAACTACCTCCATATTCCACGCATATATATGTCTTGTCCATCCACCAAGGCGCCCACATCCTAAGTATGCTAAGGTGGCTCTAAAGCCAATACAAAAGTGCCCCCCTTTGCATTATTAAATGCCTTCCTTCTTTCACGCACCCACAATGTGGGATAAATCTCTACAAATCCGCCTAAGGAGAAGGAGAGGGAAGTGGAGGGGATTTGAACCGCTAACCTCTCATGCAAAAGTTTAGGCACCTAACCGTTGAGCCAGCTGCTTGGAAACATTATAAAAGGAGTGTTATTTTATTTGAATAGCATTCGGGTCTGTGCAAAAATATTGAAATGCTCATAACTTGAGCTAGGAGTGGAATTTTGAGGAGATGTAAAAAGCAACCCCTATTATTTTTGATAGAGGAAGACTGTGAGAAGGTCATAATTTTGTAGAATTCTTTGTAAAGAATTATTTTCAAGATTTTAATAGATCGGTCCCATTCAACTGGACCTGGAGACGTAGGCCTCAAGCGCCGAACTCCGTTATCAATTCTTGTGTCAAATTGCTGGTGAATTCTCTTCATTTCTTTAAATATTTGCACAGTACTTGCAGTTTTAATTCTTTTATTAAAAATACAAAAGGATATAATGCTCAATTTTTACATCGAAAATCAATACAAAGCAAAGAAATGTGTGTGCACAATTGCTAGTTAAATTTGATTTTCAGATCATTGGTATCAGAGCTGGTTTTGACTGATTTTTGGTTCAGATTAACTATTTTTGGATTGCAAGTTGTGTGTTGGATGTTAACAAGGTCTCGATCTAAGAAGGGTGAAGGAGAGTTAGTTGAAGGAGATCCCAAAATTGGTACCAGACGATCTCAAAGTCCTACAATGGCGGATCGAGAGGAAGTGGAAGAAAACTTTCGTCAATAATTCCTACAGATGAAGGAAATGGTGGAAGAAATGTACCAAGATAGACAAAGGGAAAAGGGAACTAGAGAAGGTAAGAAAGAAGAAAGCTCTAGTTCTGATATTCCAAAAAGAGACTCTTTAAAATCTGATTTTCCTTCATTAAAGTTAGATATCAAGTTTGAATTGCCTATGTATACTGGAGAGCTAAATGCAGAGAAGTTGGATAACTGGGTCAAGCAGATAGAAGTATATTGCAGGGTTCAGAGAATTGTTGATGATGAAGCAAAGATTCATCTGGAAACTCTTCGGATGGGTGGCACAACACTCATTTGGTGGGAGAGTAAGCTTCAGGAAGTGGAAGAAACCAAAGGTATAGAAATCACTTCTTGGTCTGAATTTGTTTCAAATCTTAGGCAACAATTTTATCCTCTTGGTTATAAGCAACAAGCTATGATGGATTGGAAAACATTAAGACAAACTAAGGGACAAAGTGTTCAAGAATACACACAAGAATTTAGGAAAAGGGCTCTAATTCTGGGAATTTCCCTAAACACAGAAGAAACACTACTCAAATATATTGGTGGATTGCATAGTTATCTAAGGCATATGATACTTGTTTTAGGTCCTACTAATCTTGATGCAGTATGTGTTCAAGCAACCCATTTGGAAGCACGAGGGAAAATGACAAAGGAGTCCTCTTTCTCTTCTTTTAATCAAAAGAACAAGCAATCTGAAGGAAAAGGTTCGAAAGAACAAGGAAAAGGAAAGGGTAAGCATAAAACAAACTCTACTGTTAAGAAGGAAGATGAAAAACCATTTTGTAATCATTGTAAAAAAAACCATGATGAGTCTAAATGTTGGAAATTACATCCTAAAAAGAAGCCTAAATAGATGGTTAAGAAAGGAAAAGAAAAGAAAACAAACACTGTAGTGCATGATCTTGGTTCTGATTCAGGTGATGAAACCAAAATCACAGCTATGAGTTTTCAAGGTAAATCAACTCTTTCAATTTCCAACAATAGCACTACAAATGTTGCATCTTCTTCTAGTAAACAAACTATACCTGATGATAAGAAAAGGAATGAGCTTTTCCACATTAGAGTAATTTCAAAGCATACGAAAATTGATACTCTTTTTTATAGTGGATCTCAAGCTAATCTAATTTCTGAGGAGGTTGTTAAGAAATTAGGACTCAAAACTAAACCACATCCTAAGCCTTATCCTTTGGGTTGGGTTTGTGATGATGCAAAACTACAGGTAACTAAAACTTGTACTTTCAGATTTTCCATTACAGACAAGTTTATAGATGAGGTTGAATTGGATGTAGTTCCTTTGGATATTTGTGGGGTGGTTTTGGGAAGTCCTTATTTGTATGATCGTAAAGCAATCTTCTATAGGGAAGAAAATAAATATTTGCTTGTAAAGGATGGAATTGAGTTTATTGTTAGAGCTCACCGTGAAAAGAATAATCTATCCTTGGTAACTGCAGGTCAAATGAAAAGGCTTGTAAACTCAAGCAAAAGTTTTGTGCTCATGGTGGTCAAAGCCAAAGAAAAAGAACATGAGATGGCTTTTGAGACTTGTGATCTGAAACATAAGGATGAATTGGTAAAAATTGTTTCTCATTTTGATGATGTTTTTCAGGATCCACAAGGTCTACCTCCCAAAAGAGGGGTTCAACATGAGATACAGTTGCTTCAGGATGCACCTCTTCCCAATATCGGAATGTACAGGTTGTCAGTAGTAGAGAATGAGGAAATCAAGAGACAGGTAATGGAACTTTTGGCTCAAGGTATAATTCATCCAAGTACATCCCCATGTGGTTCACCAATTATATTGGTTCCTAAGAAGGATGGCACTTGGCGAATGTGTGTTGATTTCCGTGCTTTAAACAAGATTACTATAAAGAATCGTTACCCTCTTCCTAGAATAGATGATTTACTGGATCAATTAAAGAATGCAATTTATTTCACTAAGTTAGACTTAAGAAGTGGTTATCACCAAGTAAGAATTGCAGAAGGTGATGTTTGGAAAACTGCTTTTAAAACGAAACAGGGATTGTTTGAATGGTTAGTGATGCCTTTTGGTTTGTGCAATGCACCAGCAACATTCATGAGAGTTATGAATGAAATCTTTAGACCATTCATTGATAATTTCGTTATTGTCTACTTAGATGATATTCTTATTTTCAGTAAGTCATGGGATGAACATGTTAAACACATCTAGAAAGTCTTAGATGCACTAAGGAAAGAGAAATTGTATTTGAAGATGTCAAAATGTGAATTTGGAAAAACATCTTTAATTTACTTGGGTTATATTGTAGGAAATGGAGAATTGAGAATTGATCCTGCAAAAATAGAGGTTATTGTGAAATGGCCTAGACCCACTAATGTGACGGAAGTTAGGAGTTTTCTAGGTGCAGTTCAGTACTGGAGAAAATTTATTGCTAACTTCTCATATATTGCATCTCCTTTGCATGCTTTGACAAGTATTAAACAGGTCTTTTAGTGGGGAGGAAAACAACAAAAAGCCTTTGATACACTGAAAGAGAAGATAAGTACCACTCCAATCTTGGCACTTCCGGATTTACAACATTCATTTGAGATTGAGACAGATGCTAGTGACTACGCAATGGGGGCAGTTTTGATGCAAAACAAACGACCAGTGTGTTACCATTCAGAAACCTTTACAAGTGCGGTAAGAAACTATCCAACTTATGATAAAGAGTTGTATGCTTTGGTTCAAAGTGTTAAAAAGTGGAAGCATTATTTAATGGGAAAAGAAACAATTATACATACTGACCATCAACCACTTCAATACTTACAAACACAAACCAAATTGCAGCAGTCTAGACATTTCAGGTGGATGGGATTTTTGCAACAATTTCATCTTGTAATCAGGTATAAAAAAGGTATTCAAAACAAGGTTGCCGACATGTTATCTAGACCACCAGTGGTAGTAGCATCTATTCTTTTGCAGCATAGTTCTTTGGCTCATGTTAGTTACAAGGAACAATATGTAAATGATGTTGACTTTAGAGAAGTGTATGAGGATCTAGTAAGTGGGAAACAAGTAGGAGAAAAATATTATCATTTGCATGAAGGATTGTTATATCATTCTGGAAAACTTTGTATTCCAGAAAATGAGTGTGTGCATATGATTAGGGAAGCACATACTTCTCTTATTTCAGGGCATTTTGGTATTAGTAAGACAGTTGCACATTTACAGAAATATTGTTATTGGCCTAGAATGCATGAACATGTAAACAGGTATATTAAGGGATGTGTTCTTTGTGCCACAAGCAAGCCAAGTAACAGGAAATTAGGACTTTACACTCCTCTTCCTGTTCCAACAAGGCCTTGGGAAAGTGTTTCCATGGACTTTGTAGGAGGCTTGCCCATGACACGGAAGAAACATGATTACTTATATGTGGTAGTGGACAGATTTAGCAAAATGTGTGTGTTGGTTCCATGTACTAAACAAATAACTGGTGAGGGAACTGCACATTTGTTTTTTCAGTTTGTTTGGGTTCATTTTGGTTTACCTACTTCAATTATATCTGATCGGGATTCTAGATTTCTTGGGGAATTTTGGTCAACATTGTGGGGGTTAATGGACACAAAACTGAAAAAGAGCACTGCTTTTCATCCACAGACTGATGGTCAAACAGAGGTTGTAAACCGCACAGTGGTACAATTACTTAGGGGCTATAGTAGCAAACATCCTAAATTGTGGGATGAACATCTTTATTATGTGCAACATGCTTATAATCATGCCTTACATTCTTCTACTTTGAAGTCTCCATTTGAGACTTGTTATGGATATCTACCTAATTCTCCATTAGATATATATTATGGACATGAAACTGTTGTTAATGGTTCAAGTGATTCTGACAAGGCTAAAAGATTTGTGCAGAGAATACAACAGGTTCATCAGTATGTCCATGAACAATTGGAGAAAATTCAGGCTAAGTACAAAGCTAGGCATGATAAACATAGAACTGATCACAAGTTCAAAGTTGGTGATTCAGTTTGGCTTCACATCAGCAAGGAAAGACTGACAGGTGAAGGTAAAAAATTGAAACCTATACAGTATGGTCCATTCCAAATATTGGAAAAAATTGGTAACAACACTTTCCGGTTGGATTTACCTCCATATATGCAAATCTACTCAGTTGTAAATGTTGAGAATTTAAGATTGTATGAACCACCTATGATTTTTGATCATGATGATGCTAACATAATGCCTTCCATTGATGATTTTTCTCCTGAGTATCTTGATGAGTTGCAGGAAGACATCATTTTGGACAGGAAAGTAAGAACTTCACGAAGGGGTGATATTGAGTATCTTCGTGTTGGGTTCAAAGGCATGCATCCGAACAAGGCTAAATGGATGGAAACCAGAAAGGTGAGGGAGAAATACCCTCACCTATTCACCAATTAAGTTGACTTTTGGGGTCCAAAAGTTTCTCAATGGGGAGGAATGATCCAGAGGATCCTCACAGAGAAACACCGATCTAAGATCTTCTCAGAATAAGTTGTAGTCATTTTTAAAGCGTGGAGAAAAATTATACGATTCCGTCGATATCTTGTTTGCAGGAAACGGAGCTCGTTTGCAAAAGTTATAGCCCGCTGAAATTTTCGGGCAACTGGCAAAATTTGGAGTTTTGTGCAGGTTGGACATGTGCACACTCACCAAGTGTTTCAATTATATTGCGACACGTGGACAATTTGTGTGACGAACTAAAAGTGGTTTTTGGGAACGCCGGTCTTGGACACTCGTTCACGGACAAATGGACCCCGCTATTTACTGGTTGGGGGCCCTCAGCCAGGTTCGACACACTTGATTATGGAGGGGTGTCTTGGCCTCCTTCTCATATTATCACTATACCAACTTGTGTATATATATGCCTCTAATTGCATTTGTGCTATGCATGTGGGACTATTTGATATGCCATTTTAAACTATGCAATTACCATATTCCACGCATTTTTATTTAATTCCATATTCCACGCATTTTCCAAATCCCTTGCCATTACCATATTCCACGCATTTATATTCCATAAGCATTATTCAAGGTGCCTAAAAATATATCCATACTATCCATGCACCACACTTATCCATCCACCAAGGCGCCCACATCCTAAGCGGCTAAGGTGGCTCTTAAGCCAATTAAACTTGCACCCCCCTTTGCATTATAAAATGCCTTCCTTCTTCTCAATATGTGGGACTGCACCCAAATGTGGGATAAATCCCTACAAATCCGCCTAAGGAGAAGGAGCAGGGAAGTGGAGGGGATTTGAACCGGGTGGGCTCTCATGCAAAAGGATAGGCGCCTAACCATTGATGCCAGCCGCTTGGAAACATTATAAAAGGAGTGTTATTTTATTTGAATAGCATTCGGGTCTGTGCTAAAAATATTGAAATGCTCATAACTTGAGCTAGGAGTGGAATTTTGAGGAGATGTAAAAAGCAACCCCTGTTATTTTTGATAGAGGAAGACTGTGAGAAGGTCATAATTTTGTAGAATTCTTTGTAAAGAATTATTTTCAAGATTTTAATAGATCGGTCCCATTCAACCGGACCCGGAGACGTAGGCCTCAAGCGCCAAACTCCGTTATCAATTCTTGTGTCAAATTGCTGGTGAATTCTCTTCATTTCTTTAAATATTTGCACAGTACTTGCAGTTTTAATTCTTTTATTAAAAATACAAAAGGATATAATGCTCAATTTTTACATCAAAAATCAATACAAAGCAAAGAAATGTGTGTGCACAATTGCTAGTTAAATTTGATTTTCAGATCAACAAGTGGGAAAGATCAAATGAACATAGATTTGAAAATTACACAAAAACAAGAATTTTATTCATACATTGAAATTAATAACACTCTTAGAGCAATCACCAATAATATAGTCAACATTGTATAATTGTTCTCCTTTATGTCATGTGATATTTTGAAACTTGATTACCAAACTTATTATTTAGAGCATTAATTTCACATCCATACCCTCCTCTCAAAGTCAACTTTGACATAACACTTCATGTTAATATACTTCCTAAGGCAATAAAGTTTTGTTTATACTGTCATCTTTGCCAAATCCTAAGACTCCTAACTTTTGGAATTCAAATGTAAAGTCTTAAAGTACCCATCACTAGATCCAAAGTACAACCACTTGACCTTTTCAAAACTTGTGGCTTCAAATATTCAATTATTCTAAATTGACGGATTTGAATATCTTATTTATATTTAAGTTCTTATTATTATATAGTGTAAGCTAACCCAAATATGTTTGAAACACCACATACTAATCTTTTTCAACCTAAACAAGATTATGCAAATAATGTTACACACTGAAATAATCAAGTGATGAACCAAACATTACGTAGAGAAGTTGGGCATTCATGAAGACATTTATCATGAACATATGCACTTTATAAAATGCAACATTGAACTCTACATCCTACCAATAACATACTCTCTTTTTGCATATCGTGACAACAACACTCCTTCACTACACGGCCTGCCAACAACACACTTTTCTAGTATAAGGACCACCATCAACACCAATACATAATAGATTACAACACACAAACTAACTCCAACTATTCAATTTTTTAATTGATATATGTAATACATGTGAACCTAGATTCTCCCACATTACACACCATTTGTAATTTTGAAAACTTGATCTCCTCATCAAATAAGACAATCTTCTAGAATACTATGTTGACTTCCATCGACAACTCTCATCCAAGAAGCATCCCAAATATCCTTTCCTTTCTACTTGACTAGATACTCCTTATAATCCTTCCTATGTGTCTTCTTGATCCTGGTATCTATCACCCTTTCTACTTCATTATGTGCCTTAGCATTTGCATTCTCCAATCTACTTCACTATCTTCTTATTCCAATTTTTGTCACCTTCTTGTACTGTGTGGTATGGATACATATCCACCACGTTAAAGATATTAGAGATATCAATACCTTATAGAAACTCGATCTCATGTGTTTTGCACAAACTTTATGATGATTTTGCATGGTCCCATCTTCTTCCACTTAAGTTTATTATATGTTCACTCAAAAAATATCTCTTGGTGTAAGTATGGTAAGACTATGTCTTTAATATGATAATCAACTTCTCTCTTTTTCTCATCTATAAACCACATGTACTACACATTCATCTTTTGAAGCTAATCACCCACTTGTTGGTGTACTTCTTTCGTGTTCTATGTGAATTAACCTACTTACACACTTCATTCTTCGTTATACGGTAAGTCTCTCAACTCAAAAATTCCTCTTCATCTGTCCCTTTATATAATTTGTAATTGTGTTTTACTCTCTACTCGTATTTATTGAATTATTATAAGTAATTTTTCCTACGATAAAGCCATATCCCATGTTCATAGCATATCTCTAACCAAACATCTAAGTAAATCTATAAAGATCCCATTTACAACTTTCATCTTCTCATCAGTTTGTGGATGGTGTGTAAAATTGAATTGTAACTTCATATCTATAACACTCAAAATTACAAGAGCTGGAAAATGAGGATTGTTTTTTTTAAAACATAAAAACAAATTACACAGCTGCAATCGTACATATTTATTTAATCAAATTCATTAAATCAAATTGGTTCTTTTGATCTATTTGATAACATCCATGTAAGCCATGTGCAGCTAAGAAGGGTGTATCTAGATCTCCACGATCTCCCTTCGTCACTACTTCGAGTGACAATGCTTACTAGCATTTCGGCTCAACCTTTTAAAGGTCATGGGAACTATGTGAAAGTCCTTGGGTCTAGCACGAAGCTAATTTTCCGACTTCGTATTCTGGTATCCGACCATTTTCTACCTCATGTTTAGTGTTCAACTTCCCATGATCAGGTTACAGATGATTTTTATTTTAATTGGAGGACTTAGGTGATCAGACAATGCACAACCATCAATGCATTACTTTGGCCAAAGTTATCCACCATGCAGGTTACAACTAAACTCAAGACAACACACTAGTCTTATGAGTTTTAAGTCTTCTGCCACCTCACAACTATCCCTTTCATAGTTATCTAGATCTTTCTAGTTTCTTTTTATTTTATTTCCAATTTAACCTATCTTGCAAGAGTTTATATTAAAATAGATGCCAAAGGCCAACTAGGATCATTATGAGATAAGTACATTTGTTATGCTGAAATGTAACTATATCAACATTCTGCATGTACTTATCCCTTAATATGCCTAACAAATCATTTCATCTATTTACCATCCCATTTAGTTTCTCTGTTCCTGACGTTTGATTCCTTAACCTTAAATTACCTCTTTATAACAATACTCTTCCATTCTCTATACAACAGGATTTACAATTTTATCATAATAATACCAAGTTTACCGAAAGGCTATATATATATATATATAATTATTCCCTTAATTAGCTATGCGACTAAATAGTTATTAAATTTAGAAATTAAAAGATAAATGATTGTTACAATAATTGTCCAATTATCGGCTTCATACATTGATTACTATCAAATAAATATATTTAACAATTTGTGAAAAGTAAGATTTCTCAACTCAAGTATTCATCATTTACTCATTTTGAGACATTATTACACACAAAGTAATTATCTCTTTATTAAAATCATAAATTACATATGTCGTTAAGGCAAAATATATAACCCATATAATAACTCTCACATAGTGAGTTTTAAATATTTACAATGGGTCCAAGATCCCAATAAATTCAGTCAAAATTCTAGGATTTCATCCTTCTACAAATTGAAATCCAAGTATCTCATTTTGATCCATGCTACGATAAAACTTTACAAAACACGAGTTTCCGCACATCCGAAAGTAAAGGCTAATAGTCCTACAAGACTGGAGTAGTGGTATGATGTCAATTCAAAATGAACTGGCATGAATATTAACTCCATTTTTTGATGTAATTAATTAGTAAAATAAGAAAGGATATACATGTTGTTTTATCAACAAACATATGGTAATACAGCTGAAAATAATTTACCCCTAGTTCCTATAAAGATACAGCTATGGATGCATACAAATAGAACAACCAATCTCTATTCCAGCATAATCAAACCATAATCACTCAACCTCTGAATTCAAATTATGACCACAAGAAAATCGTACTTTATTTGGTATAGATTTTAATACTATTTCTCCTATCTTCCGAATCAACGAGCAACTAAACAAAACTGTCCAAAAATCATCATTACCAAAAACTAATCAAACATATTCTTTATAGTTGATGAGATTCTCATTATATTGTCCAAGAACATCATTACCAAGGAAAATAAAACTTATTTCTTTTCAGTCAATGAGAATCTCTACAAATTAGCACAAATATCACCAAATTTACATCACTTTAACATGTTCTATCTGGTAAACGAACAACCCCAACAAAACGATATAGCAACACCCTGATTACATCATGTAAACATACTTTGTTTAGTAAAAGAACAGTTATTACTTCTTTCATAAGATATCATTATATAAAACCCAATCATGCCACCAATTACTCCTTAGTGCATCTGGGTCAAGTTGTCTTGGCTTTCATGCCCTTACTTAGACAAGCAATTTATTTTTTACAGTTTTACAAAAATCCAAGTCATATTGTCAGGCTGGAAGTTACAGGTTAAAAGCCTTTTTTTTACACATAACAACACACCCTCATTTATACATGATCCGATTTAGATGTCCATAAACATAAAATTTATGGAAAAACAGCCCCATGCAAGAGCTTTGACATCCACAAATTATCATTCAAGAGATCACAATAAATTAACAATCAGACCTGCATATAACAGCAAAAAAAGAAAAATACAAAACCCCAACCGGTTACATACCCATATCGATGGAGTTACCCAAATCGATTCATTTATGAAAATCGATTTGTATACCCAAATTGATTTGTTTACAGAAAACACACAACTAAATTTCAGTAAACCAAAATGAAAACCCACAAACACAAATCAATTTTAAACACATAAATTCACAAAATGTTTTCCTTCTTCCAGTACAGGAAAAACCCAACTCTTTTCCTTTGGTTACAATTTATTTTAATGCAAAGAAGGAATTTTTAATCTTTCTTTTACTTTATTTTTTCAGATCAAAACCCAAAACCCCATCTACGTATTTTTTTGGGTTTAGTTAAAACCACACAAAGAAAACTAAAAAGAATACAAAATTCATCAATTTCCTTTTCAAACTTCATCTCCAAACAATTAAATCAAAAGTTGACCACAAATTCCTTGATTGCCATTAAAAAAAATAGAATGTGTATTTCCTCTTTTTTTACTTTTTACAAACAACGCAACAAAGAAGGGAGAAGATATTCATGCCTGAAGTAAACCCAGAATCGGCAACTTTCTACTCTTTGAACTCCAACAAGTTGAATCCTTCTTTCCTCCAAAACTCACGCAGGTATTCCAGAAGGGGAGAATGAAAAATAGACCAAGGAGAAATAACATAAAAATAAATAATGAAAGAGACTATAGTTGGGTGGCATATTGAATAATTTTGGGCTTCCCAATGCCGGTACGTGTACTAGTGCATGCCACACACTTGTGCCATGTGAAGTTGTTTCACTTTTATGAAACCCATAAATTTCAATGTTTAAATAAAAACTTTTTGGCTTACATGCCAGATCCCTCTAAAATATATATACTAATTAATATTTCATACACATTTTTTTTTACTTTAGTTGTTACACAACTTAATGGTTAAGTAAAAATTAACCTTCATAATACAAGTCCACATATTTCCCACAATATATTACCATAATAATTATTTGAATTTCCAGGTTTATATAAAACATTCCAATAATGAAAATCACCAAATTCGTAAATCATAATTTAAATATTCTCATAAAGTTGGCTTAATATAGCTTAGTCAAATAAAACAGAGGCAATTATCATCGCGGTCATTTAAAAGTCGAACAAAACAAAAGACGACCAAACCGAATAAAATAAAGTAACCGAAATACAAATAATCGAAAGATTCACAATCATTTATGAACCATTTTACCTACGATTAATGCCTAACCACGTTTTTTAGGAAGGATCATAAAGGTGGGTGCGGGGTTATTCATTCCGCAGTGTCATGCCACGCAGCAGAAGCTGTGGGTCATGACACGACGAACCAAATGAATTTTACACACAATGACGATCTTGTCTAATCCTGATTAGACTTATCCGTAGTTAATTTAACTTATAAGAAATTTTTGGGATGTTACAATATCCAACTTCTTCCATAATGTTTACCAAAAATGACTAACAAAATTTATATCTTTGTCACACACTATACAAATGAATTGTAATATGAATTTCATCATTGGTATTCTATATATAAAATGTGTTATTAATGAAAATATGTCCACTGGTACAAAAATAAAATCAGCATCCCTTTGCATTATGGGAAAACCGAAGACAAATCAATACTTATGTCTCCCTAATTCATCTCTAGAATGGGAAAATGTTAATACAACCATGCATTTTGAGATCCCTTTTAGCAAATTAAAGAACACAAATTTTTACAAAAACATGTGCACATCCACACTCATTTATGGCCAAAAGTAACTTTCCCCTAATTGTGCTAAGGTTTTATCCAAGCCAAATTTCCCTAATGATTCTTTGTGATACCTTTCTCTCACTAAATTCTCTTGAATTGAGCTCGTGGTATGCATATTTTTCTTCCTTTGAACATCAATCCATCTTGCACAAAATAGTCCAACCTATGTGTCATGTCAATACTTGTGATTATTATGCATGCCTCCTATACTTATTTAATATAGTCATGCCACGCATACAATTCCTTCATGGGTATAAAACCCACAACTTTGAATCTCATCTCTACTAATAGACAACTACGCCTATTAAGTGTATCAACCACGTTGTTAGATGTTTTTCTCCTATGATTCAATCAAAATGTGTATTGATGTAGGTACTACACATAATTCACATGAATTTGATTTAATTTTCCCTTATTATTATAAAATTACAATCCCCGATGGTCTGTGTATGACAAAAACTCCTTTGGAAACAAGTAACATCTCCACTTATTTAACACTTACACAATTACATAAGATTATTAATCATAAACATTATACTTTCTCTTTGTATCATTCAATTTCTCACTAAAATATGAAATAGCCTACCTTATTGACTCAATGATACACCAATTTTTAGACCACCAACATTTCAATTATCCTAAAATACTTTCACAATTTTTGGTAATGCCAACACTTGTTCCTTTACCACCTTCTTCTTCTCCAATTCCATAAAACTGTTCTCTATGTTTATGCTCCAAAAAAAATTCTTTTATCTCCTTGTATGACCTCTGTAATACACCCACACCCACACCCACACCCACAACGCTAAAGTTATTGACTATATGTGGGGAGAAATAGACAATCCATGAATATATGAAGCAATATGCGGTGATGACCAATCCATAATTGTGCAAACCTTTTCAAGGTCCATCTTAAATCCTTCACTATAAATTACAAATTCTAGATACAATATCTCTTCCTTCAAAAATTGTATTTCTTTAAATTAATCAACTTCTCCTTATGCAATCTTTATGCTTGCACCCTTTTTAACGTTAGTAGATTAAATGTCATGGACATGCAAAACACTAAAAATGAATGTAAGATTTAAAAACTAAGAGTTATTTTGATTGATTAAACTCCAACATTATTTGCATAATATCAAAATAACATATTGGTTCTTTTAATTGATTATTACAATATCCCACAAGCTTGAAAGCACAAAGAGGAAGGTGTACTTTGCTATATAGGATTTTACAAATGAGATATGGATACACAAACTGTAGGATTTATGAATGTAGAGGCTAAAGATGCTTTATTTTTGGTAATGTGAATTGAAATCCCTATGGTGTGGGACCATATAGCTTGGTTGGGACATAGAATATGGTCTTATCCCTATGGTAAAATCTTGGACCTTCTTGGCATGAGAATTTGTAACTTTTTGGGTCCTTTGGTGATCTTTAAATGTGTTTCATTTTAAAACCCTAACTGTTACACAATCCTGAAACTATTTGTAATAAGTTGAATCACCCCAAAACCCTAACCATGGTTGGAAGACCCTACATGAAGGTTTGGGTTAAAGTAAAATATATGCACCACGTACGTGGGCACTACTTAGAAGAGGCCTCAAACCAAACATAATTCTCCCTCTAACACGTAACATCTATATGGATGAAGCTAGTTGGCAACTTGATCCACTTTGAACATGCTTGATAAGATTGTGCTCTTGTTAAGACATTGAAGTAGGGAACTTGGTGTGTCTAGAAATGAGGGAATATAGACTCCTTTACATGGTCGAGTGCTTCATAACTATATTTTTGGCTTCCCTAATGGATGTGCATCAACTTAAGGAAGATCTAGGGAGCCTTGAGTGACATTTGTGAGTATTGTAAATGAGGATACTAAGGATTTTTTTTGTGTTTTTCAAGTGTGTAAATGAGGTGATGTTAACATACTGATATATGGTTCCATAGGTAAATTATCATTGTAGGGCCAACTCAAGAATACAAATAGACCCAAAAAAATGTTATCACATTAAAAGTAGAGTTGGAAAATGTGTCAGTGCAGGACAAGATTATAGAACTCGACCAATTTATATGGTTTTGAATGGGGAAAACGTGAATGAAATCTAAAAGTTGCACTAGGATCATACGAAGTTAAGCTTTTATTTTCTGGATTTATATTCGGAACTTGTTGACACATCAATATGTAGGAATAAGAAAGTTAGGAAAGAGACAACAACATGCGCTAAGTGAGTTTGGAGCTTAATTGCTTCACAAGAAACTTGCTTTTACATGTTACTGGTTTTGACAGTGACTAGAATCAGTCAGGAGGAAACCAACATCGGTCAGCGGATAACTGGCATCGGTTAGGACATGACCGACATTGGTCAGGCAGGGATCGACATCAGTCACCTGTGCGATGGTAATTTTGTTCTTTAACGAGAATTAGAATAAATCTCTTGTTTTAAAGATTATTTATTGATTATAAAAGCATAGTTAGTTGCCCAAAATAGTTATATATGCATGGATGCATTGTACGAGGGTATGAGAGAATAAAATAAAAATTGTTTGCATGCTAGTTTTCTTGGTGAGCAAGAAAGAGTAGCTGAGTGAGGGAAAAGCATTGAACATCTTGTGAGGTGTTGGAAGACAACAGATCTTCATTGTATTTCCTTTGTAAAGCACTGAATAATAATATTGGTCATTTCTTGGTGGACGTAGCCCACACTGGGTGAACCACGTTAAATATGGTGTTATCTTTCTCTTGTTTTATTTTATCTTCTGGTTATTTCCGCATTCATTGCTTGTATGCTTTATCTGATTATATATATGTGCAACATTGTTATATGGTTTAACCCCAACAACTGGTATCAGAGCTTTGTTTGGAGGTTTTGTGTGTTGACAGGATTTACTCACAGAGGGTTTTCTGATTGAGTGGGAGCAGAGAAATGGCAGAAGATAGTAAATACCAAGTAGATAAATTTTTTGTTCATAATTATCAACTATGGAAGATGCAGGTGGAGGATTATTTGTATCAAAAGATTTATACTTACCATTGGATGAGCATGGATAGTCAGAACACGATGACTGATGAAGAATGGAAGGTTCTTGACAGAAAGGCTTTGAGATCTATAAGATTGAGCTTGACAGCATCGGTGGCTTTGAATTTTATAGATGCAAAAACCATGGTAGAGTTGATGAAATTTTTAGAAAATTTGTATGAAACTCCTAGTGCTTCGAATAAGGGTTTATTTGATGAAAAAATTGTTTAATTCTAAGATGCAAGAAGGTGGATCTGTATCTAATCATTTGAATGATTTCCGATCTATTGTAAATCAATTAAAATCAGTAGAAATTTGGTTTGATGATGAAGTGAAAGCATTTTTATTCTTATGCTCTTTGCCAGATAGTTGGGATAACTTGGTAATGGTTGTTAGTAATATAAAAACTTCTTCTAAAGGTTTGAAATTTGATGATGTGGTTAGTGCAATCCTTAATGAGGAAATACGTTGGAAAAACTCAAGATAAGCATCAGTTGGAAACGTTTTAAATGTAGAAAGTCAGGGGAAGATCTAAGGAGAGATCATCTAAGAGCAAGAATAATGGGAGATCAAAGTCAAGAAATGGAAGATCTAGATCCAAGTACAGAGGTTTACATTGCTAGAATTATGGAAAGAAAGGACACATAAAGGAGTGTTGGTCCAAGGAAAACAAAGAGAATACATCAGACAAAGGTAAAGAAAAAGGTAAAGAGGAAAACATTGCAAATGAGGTAAAACAAGATGCCCTTATTCTCTCCTTGGATAATAAATTAGAATCTTGGGTTTTAGATTCTAGAGCTTCTTTCCATGCTACCCCTAATAAGGGTTATTTAGAAATTATGTTCAAGGTGATTTTGGACAAGTTTATTTAGGATATGATGAGCCATGTAATATTACTGGTAAAGGTGATGTTCATCTAAAGTTGCATAGAATGGAAATCCATGGGTATTGAAAGATGTGAGGCATGTGCCAAGCCTCAAGAGAAATCTAATATCTGTAGGGAAACTAGGTGAATCTAGATGTGTGGCTACATTCACAATAGATTCTTGGAAGGTTACCAAGGGATCTCTTGTTGTGGAAAGAGGTAAGAAGATAGGAACTTTATATCTGTCTACCTGCATTACTAATTCATTTTTTGTGCTATCTACTACAATTTCATATGCAACTATGTGGCATAATTGGTTAGGCCATATGAGTGAAAAAAAAATGCAGATCTTAAAGGCTAATGGTAACCTATCATATTTGAAACAATTAGATCTTGAATTTTGTGAGCACTACATATTTGGAAAGTAAAAGAGAGCGAGATTTCTCAAGGTTGGGTTGAAAAGAAGGAACGGAAGTTGGAGCTTGTACACTTTGATGTGTGGGGACCAACTCATGTAGCTTCTATTGGAGGATCCCAATATTATGTGACTTTCATTGGTGATGCCATAAGGAAGGTATGGATTTATTGTATTAAGCGTAAATTTGATGTTTTTGGATCTTTTAAAAGGTGGAAATCCCTTATGGAAAATGAAACAAACTTAGAATTAAAGTGCCTTAGATCTGACAATGGTGGTGAGTACTGCAGTAAGGATTTTAATGATTATTGTTCAGTGAATGCAATATGAAGAGAAAGAACAGTTCTGAGATATCCACTTATGGGAAACAAGTATGTAGAAAATTTGAGCCATTCATAAAATACAATGATTTTTACCATGTTAGGGCAGTGAATTGAAGAAAATGTAATGGTTTCTCAAAAGTTTCCTCTCAAAGCAGTTGATAAATAAAGAAGCTTGATCAATATTATAAAGAACATCAAGGAACACTGGATGGTGGAATACTTCAGAAATATAATGCTTGGTCTAGAAAATTACAGATTGCCCTAAACTTAGAGTTTTTGGCTCAAAATTTTAAAATATGCATGTTCCCGAATAAAGGCAAAAACTAAAAAAATTTGGATGTTAAATTTACAAATATAGAATATGATATTTCAACCCTCAAATTATGAAATTGGTGAACTCGGAAACCCTCCATTTAAAGGCTTTAGAATATCTCCAATATTACAAGCCGTGACCCTTAATTGGTAGATGAAAAAACCCCTGTGACATGGATTAGGAAATGATGCCAAACCCTTTCTTTAGTTACTACCATAAGTCTGAATGAAAATCAATTGATTAGACCTTCACAAGATTATCTCAAAGACCCTATCTGGTACAACCTCTAGCAGTGAAATATGGCCATTTCGTGAATCATCCTGAAAATAGCATTGACAAAATGATCAAGCTCAGGGTAATCTACACTGCCGAAGTTGCTCTGCTAGTTAATTGGATGGATCATCAAATCACCGAAGCTACATTCAAAAACAAAATTTCACTTCACAAGTCTATCCGTGATTTGCAAATGCCGAACAATTGCACATGAATAGGTCATAATTATGGTACCATTGAACATAGGGGATGACTTTAGCTTTCTCCCCCAACTCCTTATATAACTTCTTCAAGGCATAGAATAGCCCCGATAAATATCCTATTCACAATTTTCCCTTGGAAGGGCTAATAAAATAGGTAACTTTAAGACACTTTCCCTTTTTGATGTCTACCATGGTCCAAAAGTGACCCCAAAACGCAAAATTAGAACGTTAGTACACTGTGTCCCCTTCCTTACGATAAAACGTAACATCTAGTCCTTCTAACACCTTTTTACATATTTCAATGATACATTTCACAAAATGGACTGGATATTACCCAATAGCTCCCAGCATCCAAATCCCCTTGGGTATGATGAAATTATTGGGCTTGAATTGGCCCTTAGTTTTCTTTGGCGTTTTCAAGGGGACCATTACATGGTTCCTATAACTCCACGCGAGAATGGAGTTTCCAAAAAGAATGAAAATAACAATCTTGGAACATGCTAGAAGCATGAGGATACATGTCGGCTTGCTTTGAACTTCTGGGCAGAAGAAGTGGATACAATAATTTACTTATATCAACCGTGGGCCTTCAACAATCACTGGATGGTGGAATACTGGAAGAAGCTTGGTTTGGAAAAGAGGTACCATTTTTATTTTCTTAGATTTTTTGGCTCAAAAGCTTTTGTGCATGTTGATAGGGAAAATAGGATTAATTTGGATGTTAAATCTAAGAGATGTACTTTCATTGGTTATGGCTCTGGTGATTTTGGATATTGATTTTGGGATTTAGAAGATTCTAAGATTGTTAGGAGTGTGACGTTGATTGGAATGAAAAAAATAATGTACAAGGATCAAGTTTTGGTGCCTAAACATGAACAGGTTGAGGATATTTTGAAGGAAAATCAATTTTCAGTCCTAAAATAGACATCCACAGACACCGATGTCAGTCAGGATAACCGGCATCGATAGACAGATCAACCAGAAGACAACTATGGAAGAACTGGTGTCGGTACTCCTCAAACTGATGTCAGTAAGGAAACCACAGTCAGTTGGAAAGACAGAGGAACCACGGTTGGTTACAGAACTGTCGACAGGGGATTGGCGTCGGTCACTAGACAGATATTGACTTGAATGTGCAATAGGCACATAATGAGCCCCAGACACCCCAGATCTCAGTGAGAAGGTCACAAAGAGTAAGTAGACCTCTAGAGAGATTTTCACCTTCCTTTTCTTATTTATTATTGACTGATAATGGTGAACCAGAAAGCTTTGAAGAAGCAATGAAGGTAGATACCCACGAGCAGTGGGAGCATGGCATGGGTGAGGAGATGGAATCCTTGGAACAAAATTAGACATGGGATTTGGTCAAGCTGCCAACAGGTAAGAAAACATTACTACAGAACAAATGGGTTTACAAAATCAAGGAAGAAGAGGGTGGACTAAAAAGGTACAAGGTGAGGCTTGTGGTAAAGGGATTTACATAGAAAGCAGATATTGACTTTGATGAGATTTTTTCTCCTGTAGTTAAGATGACTTCTATTCGTATTGTTCTAAGTTTAGTTGCAACAAAATATTTGCATTTAGAACAACTTCATGTTAAGATGGATTTTCTTCATGGTGATTTGGAGGAAGAGATTTATATGCCACAACCGCTTGGTTATGAAGTCAAGGGTAAGGAGAAACTTGTGTGCAGATTGAAAAAGAGCCTATATGGGCTCAAGCAAGCTCCAAGGAAATGGTATTTGAAATTTGATAGTTTTATGCATGAGCATGGTTATATGAGATGTGAATATGACCATTGTGTTTATTTTAAGAAGCTTGAAAATGGGAGTTATGTTATTTTTTTATTGTATGTGGATGATATGTTGATTGTAGGATCTAGTATGCAAGACATTAGTAAACTCAAAAAAGGGTTAGCTCACACATTTGCAATGAAGGATTTGGGAGCTGCAAAGAAAATCCTTGGCATGCAAATTCACCGAGACAGGAAAAACAAGAAGTTGTATTTGTCTCAAGAGGCTTATATCAATAAGGTGTTGGAAAGGTTTAACATGCAAAATTCAAAACCTGTTAGTACACCTATGGTTGGACACTTCAAATTGAGAAAAGATCAGTGTCCTTCATCACATGAGGAGGTTGAGTACATGGCATTTGTTCCCTATGCTTCAACAGTAGGAAGTCTTATGTATGCCATGGTTTGTACTAGACTAGACATTGCACAAGTAATGGGAGTTGTGAGAAGGTTTATGGCTAATCTAGGTAAACAACATTGGAAAGTAGTCCAATGGATTCTTAGGTATTTGAGAGGGACATTCGGCATGGAGTTATGCTATGGAGGGTCAGATACTTCTTTATGTGGCTATTTTGATTCAGATATGGCTAGAGATTTTGATGGCAGGAGGAGACACCACTGGATATGTTTTCACAATAGGTGGAACAATAGTTATCTGGATTTCGAGATTGCAGAATGTTGTGGCTTTGTCTACTACAGAGGCAGAGTATGTTGCAACTATAGAAGCTAGCAAAGAGATGATATGGATGAGTGGGTTCATGGAAGAGTTGGGAAAGGAGCAAGAGGATTATAGATTATACAGTGATAGTCAAAGTGATGCATCTAACAAAGAACTCAACATTTCATTCAAGAATGAAACACATTCAGTTGAGGTATCACTTCATACAACAGGTGTTGGAGGATGGGAAACTAAAGTTAGAGAAAATCCATATGGATGAGAACCCTGCAGATATGCTAATGAAGCCATTGGTAAGGGAGAAGTTGGAGCTTCACTCCACTTCTGTTGGTCTTCGAGTTTGAGACTTGAAGAGGAAGAAATGGGCCAAGGAAAAGGAACCAAGGATGGTGATGCACAGTATAATGCAAAAATTAATCTCTAAGTGGGATATTGTTGAGTGTGGAGATTAATTTCTTCACAAAAAACTTTCTTTTACATGTTACTGGTTTTGACAGTGACTAACATCAGTTAGGAAGGAAACCGATCAGTCAAAAAGTGACCGAGGGATAACCGATCAGTTAGGACAGTGACCAGCATGGTGGTTAAGACAACATGAACAACATCAGTCAGGAAGGAACTGACATCGGTCACCTGTGCAATGATGCTTTTGTTCTTTAAACGAGAATTAGAATAAATATCTTTCTTTAAAGATGATTTATTGATTGTAAAAGCATAGTTAGTTGCCTATAATAGATATATATGCATGTATGCATTATATGAGGATATGAGAGAAGAAAATAACAATTATTTTGCATGTTAGTTTTCTTGGTGAGCAAGAAAGAGTAGCTGAGTGAGGGAAAAGCATTGAACATCCTGAGAGGTGTTGGAAGACAACAAATCTTCATTGTATTTCCTTTGTAAAGCACTGAATAATAATATTGGTCGTTTCTTGGTGGACGTAGCCCACACTGGGTGAACCATGTTAAATCGGTGTTATCTTTCTCTTGTTTTATTTTATCTTCTAGTTATTTCTGCATTCATTTTTTGTATGCTTTATCTTATTATAGATATGTGCAACACTGTTATATGGTTTAACCCCAACAAAAAGGTGAATAAAATCTAAAAGTTTCACTAGGATGATAAGAATTTAACCTTTCATTTTAAGGATTTATATTTGTAACTTGTCAACACATTAATATATAAGAATAAGAAAGTTAGGAAAGAGATAGCAATACGTGCCAAGTGGGGATAGGATGTGGGTGTTTCTCTCAGCTAATAAACATAGTTAAATTAGCAGTATCAAAGGGTAAATTGCCAAATTTGATTGTATAGATTTACCCCCCTTCAAGTATGAAATGACAATTACATGTTTAAAGGAAAAAATACTTGAGTGTGTAGACACGCTTTGTCTTCACTCAGCATTTTTCTGTTTTAAATGTGTTAGGGTTGGCATGCTCCAGGATGAAACCTGCAACACAAAGTGTAGTCAATGTTCATAATAAAAATAGAAATGTAATTAAATTATATATATATAGAATTTTAAACTTGTATTGAGTGAAATTAAGAGATATAAAGTCATGGAAAGAATACACATGTTTGTCTTGTAGAGGGAAGAGCTTCCCATTTTCCTTGCTCATAGTTAGACAATTAATTGTGTTGCTGGAATTTTTTGAAGGATTGGGGGTGATTGTTGGACCCTCATCATTGTTGTTGTCATTGATGTAAAAGGGTGTGAATACTGAATTTGAAGGTTGATTGGTAGCTCCATGGTTAAGCAAAAGGTGAATATGGTGAAGCTCAGACGGAATAATGTCAGCCTCTTTGTGATAGGTGCATGGCCAGACTTCCAAAGGTGGTATGCAAACTTCCAAGGTCAGAAAAGATCAATCATATGTGAAACAGGTGTTAACAAGTCCGTAACAAGTCTCCAAGGTGTATGAGGTGTTTTAGTTGTGTGCAGTGATTCCATGTTACTTCATTAAGCATTGAGAATGGATTCAGGATGAATTCAGGACACTACAAGTTCGGTAAGTGAGGTAGGAGTCCACTGAAGATATTTAAGAGGTTAGTACACTTGGCTCAGTTGATTTACAAGTCTAAAAGTCTTAATTATATGTTCTAAGTGCTCACAATAACTGTATGGAGAAAACAAAAATTCTGGTACTTGCAAAAATTTGGAGGAAAATAAGTAATTTGAGTTTTCCAGTGTACTGTGGAGATACAATGTGACAAGACTACGAAGTGATAGAGTAGAGCAGTCCCGAAATCCTGAGTAGAGTAAATTCATCCCACAAACCCGCAAAGAAGGAGTTGGGAGAGAGTAGAATAAAGTCGTCTCACAAACCCGCAAAGGAGTTTGGAGTAACTCTGGTTTTCGACTCATACCAATTGTGAGTAATGGAGGCCCTAAAACCCAAAGTAAAGCAACTCCAAAAACCTACAAATCAAAGAGAAGGCAAGGTGTAATGCGGGTATGCGATGAGGGACAAGTGCGAAGCAATAGAGCTTGAAAAACCGGCAAGCTGAGTCACTCCAAAACCCCACAAAGCAGAATATGGGAGGAGAGTAAGCCGGAAATATGACTCGGGGAAACTGAGGATTAATGGAAATTCGTAAACCTAAGAAAAGAAAATAAAAGAAAAGGTGCCCACGAAACTTGAAAATCAAAGCAAAGAAAGAGGAGTAAAGCGGAAATTCAATGTGACACAAATGTGAAGCAGTGGGGGGGCAAAAACCCAAAGTAAAAAAGTTCCCAAATCCCACATAGGAGAGAAGTTAAGCAGTAGCACACCAAAAACCCACTGAGAAGGGAATTTAAGCAGTAGCACCCCGAAAACCCGTTGAGAAGAGAAGTGAGGTAGTAATGGCACCTTGGAACCCCATAACAAAGGAGGACAATCGAGCTACTTCTTAAACCTGAATGGCCATAACTTTCGCTCCAAGTGTCAAATTTTCAAGTTTTTCGACATTTTGGAAAGCTTGTTTGATCCTCTATGCCATGGAATAGAAGGATGTTCACTTCTTCATGGATGGAATTGTGCGTTCGTGCATTCCTGGGGTCTGGAAGGATGTTTTCCTTCAAATTATGAAATATATTACGCTGGAGGGTAAGTATAGAAAAATCTATACCCATCACAAGACCTTCCTCAACATGTTCCGTCATAAGTTTATGTCTAGTTTTCCCTTTTTTCTTGCCACCTTTCTTTTGAATTCATTGATGGCTTGCCAAAATGGGAAAGCTGAGTTACCCCTCCATAAGGGCCTGATTCTTCTTCTGGTTGAGAATGGCAAGCCGATTTTGGATTATCCTTTGACAACGGTCTTGGAGGAGCAAGCCGAGGAAGATGATATTACTCTTGCAGAGTGTCTAACTAAAATGAAAGCGGGTAAGGGTATCCTCCGGGGGAATGAGAAAGATAAATACAAAAATGAGGGTGGTATTGGGGAAGTCAGTGCTTCGAGGAAGAATGAATGTGTGGGAGACCCCAATTTATTTGAAGAATGGAGCAGGAAGATGTTGTATTTAGAAGGGGTCCTAAAAGCCATGGAGGACATGAACGAGGGGCAAAGGGAGTCCATTCTGAACATCATCAACATTTCGAAGAAGATGGTCTGGATCAGGTCCAGATAAAACACAGAATGAAGAAGCTGGAGATTCAGGTTAAAGTTCTACTTGACAGAGTGGAGGGGATTGAAGGGGAAAAGAAAAGGAGGAGATTCAACCTTCGCATAAGTAGCTCGGAGGACGAGTAGGTGATGGATGGTTCTAGAATCCAGGATGACTATTACTGGCCTGGGGCCTCCGGCAGTTCTTTTGTTTGTTGTGGAGGTTTTTTTGTTGTTCTTTGAACTGTGTGCGGACTACTGGTGAACTGTGGTGTCCTGTTGTTTTTTGGTCTTTTTTGTCCTCTCTGGGGTCTAGATCCTGCAATGTAAGAGTTAAGCCTGTTTAACTCATCTTTCTAGGACCCCTTTCTGGTTGCGTTCCTCTCTTTTGTAATGGCCCCTGGGAGCCGATCCCTTTTTTTGCCTAATCTAATAAAAATGGAATAGAAAAATCAAAATTTAGAGGTATACCTAAATATTAGAAAGCGAATATTGTAATGTCCTCACGTAAATGATTGAAAAAATCATAGAAGAATGTCAGATAATTTTGGGAAATTATTTTGTAACGTGTTTTGCATCTACTAGCAATGTGAAGAGAAATCAAAGAAATTAAAATAGAGAAATCGTGAGATAAGAAGAAGAATAAATTCTTGTCTATTTAAGCAAAAATTTGATGCATGATTAGTGTTGAAGAAAAGGATAACAAGGGTGCAGCCGAGCATAGTGTTTTTTACAAAGAGAGGAAGGAGACATTGTTGTACAATGAAAATCTATTGTTGAAAGAGAGGAGAGCTATATGCTTAAGAAGACATTGTTGCATAATGCAAATCTATCGATGAAAAAGAGGAGAGCTACATGCTGAAGAAAATTTTACAGAGATAGAGAGGAGATTGTGCTACCAAATTAAGATTTGTTGCTTGGAAGATAGGATAATAGTTAGGGTTACATTTAGTGCTCCATTAATATTTATGATTTAATATTTACTTAGAGGTAAATATATGTGTGTAATGTAAATGTCTAATATGAAACATGTTTAATAAACAACTGCATGGATAACAATATTAGTTGTGTTAAGTGTGCCTTAGTTTCATGTTATATGCTCAGGTGAAGAGAGAGACTTTTTGTGATATTGTGTGCTTGATACAGACCTTATAAAGTGTAAATTTTTAGTTAATGCATATTCCTAAGGAAATATTGGGATAAGCCATCTGATATGAATGATCAACAGAGTCATTTCATTGGTTGAATTCACTATTTGTATGCAAGCAACATTTGATCCACGTAATGCACAGTCCAAATTTGCTTAGAGGAAAGAAGTTTATTACGAGTTGATTGGAGAGGTGTGGAGATTTTGTGTAAAGATGTTTTTTGTGAACAAGGTAGAAATAGGTCCGCAAAAAAAAATAGAAGAGATAAGCGTCATTTTGCAAGGTTGGACGAAGACCATCTATTGTTTTGGCACAGGAAAAAATAGATAATCAATGATCTGGTAAAAACTATGAAGATTTTGTCCATACATTGGTCTTTGTATATCTACTATTCTCTACTGTTGTATCTCGTATTCTCTAATGTTGTGAAATTTGTTTTCATCTATACTGCAACTAGGTCTATAGCATTTGGCACCATTCTTTCCTCTATCAAGTTAGCAAAACATCTATCTCCTTCGACGCATATTACTAATTGAGTCCACACTTTGTCAGCATTAATTTTTCATTGCTCACTCAGTCCAGTTGAATCGACTCCAGTTTTGTCAGCATTGAAACTGCATTACATGCTTTGGATCCCGCATTGACATCAAAGGTTTCAACAACGCTCTCAAGCCCAAAGCTTGATTTGCACAAGCTAAGTCTGAGCAAAATTTGCAAGCTCCCTGAACCAACCTTGATTGTTGATACCAAAAATCTTGGTCTCTTCGCATTGTCAGCATATATTAACGCCATGCAGATCTGAGACGCATGCATTCAAGCTCTTTAAGCATTTGTTTTTGAATAGAAAATTTGTGATGGTCTTCTCTTAAACGCGGGCTCCCCGCTCTCATACGCCTCTCACATGTTGCAGTCAATAGTAAGCACATTGTTTCAAAAGGTGTATTGTTTTTATTTATTATATATTCATTTTCATTTAAAAAGTAATCTCAATTTATTACTTTTAAAAAAAAATTAATTTAGTTGTCATATTGTCTTCCGGACGCATTTTCGGTTGAAACCGACGTCCTTTTTTTTTAACATGGCTAAGTTGAATCGAATGGAAAAATTCGAAGGCAAAGATTTTTACACATGGCAGGTGAAAATTCAGTTGTTATTAATCATCAAAGATTTGTGGGAGATTGTGGATGGCAAAGCAAAGAAACCAAGAGATGCAGATAAAGCGGTAATATGGGACATTAAAGATTGAAAAGCCATAGCAATCATTGGATTGGGGTTATCTGATGCGTATTTGCATCATATAGATTTTTCAAAATCCTCAAATACAATTTGGACTACACTAAACAAACTATTTGGATCACAAGTAGGAAGCGCAACAGTATCACTAAAACAAAAGTTGTTCGGACTCAAAATGGAGGAATGTGACAGCATGGTGGAACACATAAGTAAGTTTCAGTCTGTATTAAATCAATTAGCTGGAATCAAAGTAGATGTTCCCGACGATGATGCAAAAGCAATTTTAATTAATAACATGCCTCCTAGCTATTCTAATATGGTCTTCACTTTGAGCAAAATCAATCCAAGTCTGGAAGACTTGATTTTTTCTTTAATAGAGGACAAAAATAGAACAAATAAAATTGAAACAGAAGAAAAAGCGTTATATGGAACACATGGTAAATATTTTAAAAAGAGATACAATCATTCTTTCAAGCAAGGTTCAACCTCCCAGGATCCAAAGAAAAGGCTTATTTGTCACTATTGTAATTTGTCTGGACATGGAATAAAGTTTTGTAAACAACGAGCTAGGGATCTGTTGGATGGTAAATTGAATAATAAAAGCTTTCATTTCTAAAAATAGAGAAGAAGAAAGTAATTGGGAAGCAAGATCCAACCATTCACATGACAGAGAAGTTGTTGCTCAAGATAGTGAAGAAGAATTTCTCTTCTAAAAAGAATGCATCCACTAGAGGATGGAGGCACAGGAGGCTAGAAGTCATTCAACGACCTCTCGTCAGTCACCAATGACAGGGCCGCACGAAGCTGTGGTGATAGTGAGTGTGTGAGTTTTTATTTATTTCAGTTGTGTGTAACATGATTCTTTTTCAGTGTTTCTATTATGGTTTGAATAAGTGAAATGTTCACATTGAGGGGGGATCATGGTCTCCATTTTCCATTTTCTCTTTTCATTTTTATAATCAGTGAGTAGTGTTTCCTACATAATTCCCTGAAGGAAAAGCATAGTGGACAGATGAAAGCACAAGGAAAAGTAGCATCATGATATTGAGGTTGTTGGTTGTCCTGTAAAACTATCCATGTTGAGGTTGTTGGCTGTCCTATAAAACCATCCATGTTGAGGTTGTTGGTTGTCCTGAAAAACCATCCAGATCATGAGCACACACGGGCGGCACGCTGCGAGGGAAGTGCAATTGTTTTTCTCCCATGTTCGCACTAAGGAGGGGAATGTTAGGGTTACATTTAGTGCTCCATTAATATTTATGATTTAATATTTACTTAGAGGTAAATATATGTGTGTAATGTAAATGTTAATATGAGTTGTTTAATAAACAACTCATATAACAATATTAGTTTTGGTGAGTTTCAATGGCTCATGTATTTAGGTGTTGAGAGAGAGTTTTGTGGGAGTGTTGTTGAACAACCTTATTGTTTTTAGGAATGCATATTCCTATATATATGCAATCCTATGATATGAATGATAACGGAGAATTTTTGGTTTTTCATTTGGTATCAGAGCAACATTTGATCCATATAATGGAGAGTTAATTTGTATAGGGGCAATAGTGTATTACGTTGCCTCGAGAGAGAGCAGTCTCAGCTTTGTAGAGAAGGTCCACAAAAAAAATTGGAAGAGAGAAGCATCATTTTGCAAGGTTAGACGAAGACCATCTATTGTTTTGGCGCAGGACAAAAGAGATAATCAATGATCTGGTAAAAACTGTGAAGATTTTGTCCATACATTGGTCTTCGTGTATCTACTATTCTCTACTGTTGTGAAATTTGTGTTCATCTATACTGCAACTAGGTCTATAGCATTTGGCACTAGTCTATCCTCTATCAAGTTAACAAAACATCTATCTCCTTCGACGCATATTACTCATCGAGTCCACACTCTGTTAACATTAATTTGTCATTGCTCACTCAGTCCGATTGAATCGACTCCAGTTTTGTCAGCATTGAAACTGCATTGCATGCTTTGGATCCCGCATTGACTTTGGCTTTTGAATATTGAGTAAGGAGGATGTTGAATATTTGTTTATGAATAGTGAGTAATGAGAGTAAGAGAAGAGTGATCATAATCTGTTATATGTGTAACATAGGATCTATATGATAAAATTCTTTGCAAAATGTGTCTAAGTAAATGCTTAGATCACAGGGGGTTGCAGCCTCCTTATAAGTAGTGGTTTACAAAAAATCAATTGTGGGTGATTAAATTATAGGGGGTTGAATCCTCCTTGTAAGTGGGAGCTTACTAAAGGTCAGTGGGTGCTATAATAAATTTGGAAGCTTAGCTTCCAAACAAGTTGTAACTTGTCAAAGACAAAGTGGGTGCTTAGTTAAATTTTGGAGTTATAGCTCAATCGTGAAATCATTGTAACTCTATAGGACCGTTGTTCAAGTTAGTTCTTTGGTTTCAGTGGGTTTCTATCCTAAAAATGGTTTCCTGCATTAAATCTTGTCTCTTGATGTGTATGTGTGTATATTATTCTCTCTATCTCTCATGATTGATTATGCATGCTTATGAAAATCAATATAGTTTAACAGTAACATATTAAGGAAGTGGAAATTGATTGTAAAAGTTTTAAAAGCACCGATTCACCCCCCCTCTCAGTGCCTGAAATTCCTAACAATTGGTATCAAAGCAAAGTCCTCTTGTATTAATCCTAACAGCTTGGAGGTGATCCTGAAGACACAAGCACAGGTACTTTAGCATAATCAATCCTGAAGAGAAAATATAAGATTTCTCAATCTCTGATAGATGGTCTGAAAAATCAAGCACATGAAAGTTCACCATGGTCAAGAACTTAATGAGATGGTTTCATTTGTTGAAAAAGTGTCAAAGACTTTAAGAGACAGAAAATGCTTGCCTTAAACTTGAAGAGGAACTAACTGAAGATTGTTTTGGAAGAAGTTACTAACCAGCTTGATGAATTGTAAAGCAACCAAAGACATTCTGGTGAAATAGAGAATGAGATATGTCAAACAACTATTTAAGCGAAGAGTGAAGAATATGAGGAATTCAATTAAGATCTAAAGACCCTCGGAGAGGAAATAGAACAAGCAAGGCAAAGGGAATTGAAGGCTGAATCAAGCCATATATTTTGTTAAGGATTTTCAAAGACCAAGGAAGGTGACAAGGCTGGTCCCAACATACAAACAGACAAGAATCAAACCAAGGAGACAAACACAAGGAGGTGTTAAGTTAGTCAACTAACCAAATGCATCCAGGTAAAAGAGAACTTTTAATGGATATTGTTTTTCATGTTATGGTTTTGGACATAGAGCTAGGGATTGCATAAAGAACTTTGACAAAGAACACCCATAGAGAACTTGTGGCACTGAATATGAAAGGAACATAGTGTGCTTCAATTGCAAAAATAAAGGTCACATAGCCAGGCATTGTTAAGAAGAACCATTAAGTCAATTTTGGGATGAATAAGATTCAAAAGGAATGAGTGAGATATTTTGATATAACTGTAACAGAATTGGACACATTGCTAGAAATTGTTCTAGTCATGAGAGTGCTAATTATGGTTGGAATCACAATCCATATTTTTATAGAAGCAAGAATTAAGTTAGGTGTTTTATTTGTCATGAAATTAGACATTTTTCAAAGAAGTGTTGTCAAAATCAATTCCCAAAGCATAACATCATAACTCAGACATTCAAAAGGTTAGAGAAAAGGATATTCAAAGGAAAAACACTTCCTAGAAATCAGATACAGTCAACCAAGTCTCAAGTAGCCTCTGGAAAGAAGGTGAAATGGGTATACAAGATCAAGGAAGCAAAGAAAGACAAGAAAATAGCATGGGCAGATGATGTAGAAAATATGAAATCAATGATAAATAAGACACCCGTGAATATTGATAAAGTCAACAAAAAGGAAGACAAGTTCAGTGCAAATAATGAAGAACTTCTTCCTCAAGCACTATTAGATCAGGTGTATAAGTTGCACCATATGTGTCTTTCAGGCATTCAATCAGAAAGTGAAATATCATGTGATGTGGGGGTCACACCAAGAAATGCATCCAAGGAAGCTGACAAGAGAACAAGGACAAGGAAAGATAGAATCGAGACATCATGTTGTTTCGATGACTTTCTTTTCTTCTGATGTGATATGACAAGATAATATGCCTTCTCTAGGATTTTAGAAGGTATACACAAGCTAAAGGAATCATAGTATGCTCTTCATCTATATGCTAATCAAGAGTTCCTCATGATGAAATTGAATAAAAAGGTCAAGGATGCTGGCACCAGTTGTTGTTGATTGTTGCCTCTATTAAGTTGTCAAGGTATGTTAGTTTCAAGAAATGTTTGTCTTGCTCCATGTTGAAAGTATATCACAAGTTAATGTCTTTGAGTGTCTTCTTGAGCAAACAAAGAGAGAAAATGTTTTCAATAGATTCCAGGTCTTACATATATCTCCTAAATGTTGTCAATGGTGTCTCCAAGAAGAGTATCTTGAGTCAACATACAAGTTAATTGTCTTGTGGAAATCTGAATCAGAACAGTTATGAGATTTGATGTGAATGAGTGGGTGTGAGTGTTCATGTTAAGAATGTGTAATCAAGAAGTCTCAAAATTTGAGTTGTCTTTCTCCTTGCTTCCGAGATTGAATCATTGTTTGGGTCATCTATTCAAGGTTGTTATCAGGTAAAATATGGCATCTGGAGAATGTAATGGGTGTTGAAACATGTCAAGTTTCTTGTATCTTTGATCATGTACAAAGTTGTTCTTAGTTAGTTTATTAACTGGTTATGATGAATAATCTGAAAACTACAAGACAGTCATGTGAATTAAAAGTCTAAGGAATTTCCAAGGTTATCACAGGGCATGTTTGAGTCCATGTTGAGCATTAAGCTAAATATTGTGTGTTATAGCTCCTTAAAGACGAGTGACCCATTAGTATGAGCATAGAAGTTCTCAATAAGAAGCAAAATGCAAAATAAGTGAGCTGGATCATATAATGAACCAAGCTCTAGAAAAGATAACGATGAAGCTCATACATGTCAGAAATTGACGGAAGGAGATTAATGAAGACTGATATTGCATTGAAGATTTGAAAGGCACTCGAATAAAATTTCATGAACTTTATGTGATGAGTCAATTTGAAAGTGCACACTCCCAAGGGAAGGTTGGTTTTTGATGATCAATAATATTGAGAGCTATGACAAGGGACTCACAAAGATCTGAAAGTGATATAAGAGTGTAAAGCCTGAGATTAGCTAATACCCGTGTCTAAGACATTGAAATTGTGACTAAATGCTACAATGATATGACTCAGAGGACAATTTTTCTTACCTACGGGTACAAGAAATGATATGTTGTAGTTTCTGGTGTGCCATATCTAGAAGAAAATTTATATACATGAGTGAATATGGTAAAGCTCTTGAAAAGAGAAATGAATGAATGATTCAAAGGGAAAAGTATCAGCTTGTTGATTGAGTATAGTGAAGTGAAATGACATGAATATGGTGAGACTGGTACATTGTCTTCAAAGGTAGATTGTTTGTGTCCAAGGGGAGCTTGGATTTTTCAAATTAAAGATCACTCAAGGCTTGTACAGGTGCAAATCAGTGAGCCAACTAAGTATGAGGATAGAGTATGTTGATTTGACATGGTTGCTTGAAAAGACTCAAGTTTAAAACATGGTGAATAGCCAAATGAGGACAAGTTAGAGAGTATAACCCTAAAGGAAGTTTGTAAACATGAAAACATAGTCTCTCAAGTATGCCCAAGGTTCAAGAGGTGCTTCTAAGTGAAATTACTTGAGTAACAGGAAGCACATTTAATGATGACTATGCTAGCTATGAAGGCATTTATAAAGATGCGATAATGAATTTGGCATAAAACAAAGATCTAAGATAAGATTAAATCCCATCATGGAATGTATCAGCTCAGTGAGAGACATGGTAAGGTTCATATAAGGTCAATGGATCAGATTTGTGTCTAACTAGAGTCAGAGAAGATGGGATACAGTCCTAAGACAACCTGTGGAAAAGGAAATCTAGTTACTAGTCCAAGACAAAAGGTGTAAAAGAATGTCATGTAGTGATCCAGAGGATTTTTCACTATGTAGATCTTCCCTAAACTACCCTAAACCTATACCACGATGAATAGATTCTCGAGACATTTCCGACGGTATGCTGAACTTCAGAATCAGAGTTTGTATGCAAATTCTATCGCCGGTCAAAGTTAAGGTCGTAAACGGGTCAACAGGTCAACAAGTGGACCAATGACAAGGTAATACGTGGCAGTTGGCGACAAGGAAAATTTATGGTCTTGTAATGTTTCAAAATTAGTTCCATGGTATAGAGCTCGTCACAAGATTTCCAACGCATTTTGAACGGACCAAATCTGACTTCATATGCAAAAGTTATGCATTTCAAAAGTTGATTCTAAACTGCCGTAATTATTTTAAATCTTCAAATTTTCGAATTATTTATGCTAACTAGTGCTATTATGTAGGTGGAACATCTGGCCAATATTCTAACTACAAGATAGCCTTAGTTAACATATTTTATTAATTCATAAATTAATCCTAAGATATCTGTTTGATTAATCCTAATTAAGCACCTTAAATTTCTTAATTTTTGACCAAATCTTGTCTCCCAAGTTTTGACGCATTTTTCAAGGCAAGCCATTTTTCCAGGAAATAAAATCTCCACGAGAGAAGGAGGAGGGTCGTTAGCATTTTGTGGACTTGGTATGCACATTAAATGGAGGATTTAAAGGCTTTGATAAGGTCTAAAATTGGTAATATCCCATTATAAGTGGGATTATTCCTCCATTTTTATGCTAAAATCCACTCATATGGATAAGAGAAAATCATGGGCTTTAGGAGGATTATTGGGAGCTTTAAATGGGATTTAATTTACTAAATATAAACTTAAGTGTGTGTGTGTGTGTGTGTGTGTATGGGTATTTGTGAGGTTGAAGAGAGGAAGAAGAATACACACAAGTGTATTATTATTTGACTGTCTTCGACAATTTTGATTCAAGGCCATATTTGAGGGTCTTGGAGGCCGAATGGAGACTTGATGTCTTTTGGAATTTTGTCAGGAATTCAGAGAAGATTCCAATGATGTGATTATTTTCCCATTTTGAGTTTGTTTGACCTATTTTTGGAAGCAAAATGTGAGGGTTTTTATGGAGAAATCAAGGGAAGGAGCAGAGAGATGATGAACTGGTGCTACGAACTTGTGGAGACGCTTCTCTGAATGGTTGCAGAGGTTCTTAAAGTTCAATTTGAGTACTATTTGCAGGTTCATCTATTTTATGTTTTATTTACATAATTTAATTACTATTGCAACATAGAGAGATATATTGATCAGTTTATCCTGTATGTACATCTGTAATCTTTCGTTGTATGAAGCTAAGTAGCTATGAAAGTGAAATTGTAGTTTACAAGAATGATCAAGGGCCTATACAGATTTGAGTTATTACTCTAATGGGTTTCTATGCAGTTTACAGTTGATTTGCATACCCAGATCAGGGAGTTTTTAAATACCCACGAGGTGGAGAAATTTGCAGGTACTTGGAGTTTTTGGGAACAGAAACTTGATCTTGAGATCAATGAATCCCACACTCAATGAAGTACTATTTCAGTTTTAAATATCCATACTGATGGAAATTGTAAAAGAAAGTTTTACATTGGTTTTTTAAATGGAAATGGTTCGTTATTCCAAACCTGGAGATGTAGTCCCAAATGGGATGAACTCCATTATCAACTTTTGTGTCTTTCATTTTCAGTTTGTTCATTGTTTAGTTAAATGCAGTTACAAATGGATTTGAATGCATCAGTTAACAAACTTGTGAAGATTCTCAAAACAACACATGAAAGAGTTAAGCAGGAATGAATTCATCAGAGTTTTCTAAGTGAGAATTTTTTTACATTCCTAGAACAGTAAAAGAATCCAATTTTCTATTCAATACTAAAGGAAAGTTGAGAATATGCTTCCAATTCTATGTTTTTAAAGGAATTGAGAACTTCAATGTTGTGTAAAATTGTTTAACCCGGTTTACAGATTATGCAGCTGTATGAATGTTCTCAGTCAAAAGATCAACATCATCCAAGGGGGAGCTTTTTGAGGTAATATTATGATTTATTAAGCTTATCTGCATATTGATAATGGTGTTGAATATTTGAATTGCTATTGTAGATTTCAAAGGGGGAGAGAGTGTTATTAGAAACCAAGTTTGAAAGTGTTTTTGCCATCAAATTTTCAGTGTTTCTGATTATGTTTCCATCAATGACAAAGGGTGAGTTTGTTGGAACCTAGTCATTGGTGTTGTCATTGATGTCTAGTGACATTGATGGTAAAAGGTGTGAATGGTGAAGTTGAAGGTTGATTGGTAGTGTCGTGGTTAAGAAAAAGGTGAATATGGTGAAGCTCAATTAGAATCATGTTAAACAAGCCTCTCTATGATAAGTGCATGGCCAGACTTCTGTTGGGGTTAGCACACTGGTTGTACAGACAATATATCAAATCTAAGCATACATGCAAATAAAAGTGGATATTCTACCAGAAGAAATATACAAAACAAGAGACATAAATCAACACCACATTTAATGTGGTTCCCCCAGTGTGGGCTACATCCACCAAGAAACAAGCCAATCTATTATCCAAAGCTTTGACAAGATATACAATGAAGATTTATAATCTTCCACAAGTCTCAGATGTACAGTACTTTATTTCACTCAACCTTTTTCAAGTTCTTTCTAATTCTTGTTAATTTGTTACTTCTAAACCCTAGAATTATGCTTATATAGTAGTTTATAGACTTAGGGCACTTAGCCATGCAATTACAATCAATAGATATACTTTAATGCTAAAAATAGATCTAATTCTCAAGAGTTAATTAAAACATCCACGCACAGGTAACCGACATCGGTTATCGCTAACCATTGCTTGTTCCTTCCTTGCCTGACCGATGCCAGTCCTTCCTTATCGATGTCAGTCCTGGGTAGCCGATGTCGGTTCCCCCTTAACCGATGACGGTTATTATATTTTCCAGCAAGTTTCCATTGCATGCTAAACTGAAGTAATTGAGCTCCACAACTCAACAATCTCCCACTTGGAGATTAATTACTGCACCATACATGTACAACACCATTATTGGATCCTTCCTTAGCTTTGTTTCTTCTTCTTCAAGTCTCAAACTCGAAGACCAACAGAAGTAGACTGTAGCTCCAACTTCTCCTTTGTTGATGGCTTCGTTAGCATATCTGCAAGGTTCTTACTTATATGAATCTTTTCCAGATTCAACTGTCCATCCTCCAATACTTATCATATGAAGTGATACCTCAACTGAATGTGTTTTGTTCTCAAATGAAACATTGAGTTCTTTGCCTAATGAATTGCACTCTGACTATCACTGAACAATTTACAATCACCTTGCTTCTTTCCCAACTCTTCCATGAACCTGTTCATCCATATCATCTCCTTGCTAGCCTCTGTAGCTGCAACATACTCTACCTCTGTAGTAGACAAAGCCACAACCTTCTGCAATCTTGAAATCTAGCTAACTATCGTTCCACCTACTGTGAAAATATATCTAGTAGTGCTCCTCCTACCATCCAGATCTTCAGCCAAATACGAATCAACATAGCCATATAATGAAATATCCGAACCTCCATAGCATAACTAAATGTTAGATGTCCCTTTCAAATACATGAGTATCCATTGAACTAATTTCTAATGCTCTTTACCTGGATTGGCCATATATCTACTCACCACTCCCACTGCTTGTGCAATGTCTGGTCTGGTACAAACCATAGCATACATGAGACTCTCAACTGATGAAGCATATGACACTCATGTCATGTATTTGACCTCCTCATGTGATGATGGACACTGATCTTTGCTCAATTTGAAGTGTCCATCCATAGGTGTTCTAACAGGTTTTACATTCTGCATGTTGAACCTTTCTAACACCTTATACATATAATCCTCTTGAGACAAATATAATTTCTTATTTTTCATGTCTCTATGCATTTACATGCTGAGGATTCTTTTTACAGCTCATAAATCCTTCATAGCAAATGTGTGAGCTAGCTTTTCCTTAGCTCACCAATGTCCTGCATACTAGATCCTGAAATAAGCATATCATCCACATACAATAACAAAATAATATAGCTCCTATATTCAAGCTTCTTGAAATAAACGCAATGGTCAGATTCACATCTCAAGTAACCATGCTCATGCATAAAACTATCAAACCTCATGTACCATTGTCTTGGAGCTTGCTTGAGCCCATAAAGGCTCTCTTTCAACCTGCACACTAATTTCTCCTTACCCTTGACTTCATACCCAAGCGGCTACTGCATATAAATCTCTTCATCTAAATCACCATGAAGGAAAGTCGTCTTCACATCTAGATGCTCTAAATGCAAATCCTCTACTGCAACTAAGCTTAATACAATATGAATAGAAGTCATCTTAACAACAGGAGAAAATATATTCACCAAAGTTAATACCTGCTTTCTGTGAAAATCCCATTACTACAAGCCTTCCCTCGTACCTTTTTTGTCCACCCTCTTTTTCCTTGATCTTGTAAAACCACTTGTTCTGTAATGATCTCTTACCTGCTGACAATTTAACCAAATCCCATGTCTGGTTCTGTTCCAAGGAAGTTTACTTACCCTTTCTGGAAGTTTACTTACCCTTTGTGACCTTCTCACAAGAGTTTGGGGTACCAGAGGCTCAATATGGGCCTCTTGGATGTTCCTATCCAAATCTGACAGTGACCGACGCTGGTCACCTCTAACTGATGTCAGTTCTGCTAACCAATGTCAGTTTAGGTCTTTTGTAACTGATACCGGTTCATTTGACCGGTGACAATCAGGGGTCAACCAACACTGGTTACTGTGTAACCCTGTCAGTAATTCTTTTGAATCCGAGAGTTCATTTTCATTCACAAACTTCTCAACATGTTCATCCTTGGGTACCAAAATTTGATCCCTGTACATTCTCTTTTCATTCCATTCAACATCGCGACTCCTTATAATTTTAGAATTCTCTAAATCCCAAAAACGGAAACCGAAATCACCAGATCCATAACCAATGAAAGTACATCTCTTGGATTTTGCATCCAACTTCTTTCTATTTTCGTTATCAACATGCACAAAAGCTTCTGAACCAAAAACTTTAAGAAAAGAAATATCTACCTCTTTTCTGGTCCAAGATTCTTCTGGTATTCCTCCATCTAGTGAAATTGAAGGACCACGATTAATCAAATAAACCACTGTATTAACTACTTCTGCCCAAAACTGTAAGGGCAATCTAGAATATATCCTCATACTTCTAGCACGTTCTATGATTGTCTTGTTCATTCTTTCTGCAACACCATTCTCCTGTGGTGTTCTTGGAACCGTTATTTCTCTACGTATTCCATTCACTGAATAATAATCATTGAAAGCCTTGTTATGGTATTCACCACCATTTTCAAATCTAATGCACTTTAATTTAGAATTTGATTAATTCTCAACAAGGGTTTTCCATCTTTTAAAAGTCTCAAAAACATCATATTTACGTTTAATGCAATAAACCCATACCTTTCTTATAACATCATCAATGAAAGTAACATAATACTGGGATCCTCTATGAGAAGCTACCTGAGTCGGTCCCCACACATCTGAGTGCAAAAGCTCCAATTTCTTCTCCTTCTTAGTTGCCCCAGCTTTGAGAAATCTCACTCTCTTTTGCTTTCCAAAGATACAATGCTCACAGAAATCAAGATCTAAATATTTCAAATCTCGTAACTTACCCTTAGCCTTTAAGATCTATATTTCTTTTTGACTCATATGACCCAACCGATTATGCCACATCCATGCATCTGAATCTGAAGTAGATAATATAGAAAATGAATCAGTATAACATTCCTACCTTCTTACCTCTTGTCACAAAAAAAGCACCCTCGGTGACTTTGCAAGAGTCTCATGTAAAAGTAACCATGCAACCAGATTCACTTAATTGCCCTGCAGAAATAAGATTCCTCCCGAGGCTTGGCACATGCCTCACATCTTTTAATACCCATGTATTTCCTTTTATATGAACTTCCCCTTTACCAGTAATACTGCAAGGTTCATCATCACCAAATAAACATGCCCAAAATTGCCCTAGACATAATTTCTGAAATAACCCTTATCAGGGGTTGCATGGAAAGAAGCTCCTGAATCTAAAACCCATGGTTCAATTCTATTATCTAAAGAAAGAATAAGAACATCTTGCATTACCTCTGATGTAGCAAGATTTGCTTCTTTACCTTTGTTTGGTTGTTGGTTCTCTTTATCCTTTGACCAACAATCTTTCTTTGCATGTCCTTTCTTTTCACATTTCCTACAAGTAAGTCCCTTACTTCTGGATTTAGATTTGTTATCCCTTACTTTAATTTCCCATTACTCTTACTCTTGGATCTTTCCTTCTTCCTGCCCTTGCTTCCTACATTCAAAACATTTCCAGATGATGTTTCCTTTGTACTCTACCTGCGAATTTCTTCATTTAAGATTATACTAACCACACCATCAAACTTCAAAATATTATTAGCATATGTTGTAATACTAATAACCATTACCAAGTTATTCCAACTATTAAGCAAAGAACATAAGAGAAAAAGTGCTTTTACTTCATTGTCAAATGGTATTGCAACCGATTTTAATTGATTTACAATAGATCAGAAATCATTCAAATAACTAGATGCAGATCCACCTTCATGCATCTTAGAACTAAATTGTTTCTTCATCAAATAAAATTTATTTGAAGCACTAAGTTTTTCATATAAATTAGCAAGAAATTTCATTAAGTCTACCGTAGAATTCGCTTCTGTAATATTAGAAGCCACGGATGCTGTCAGGCTCAATCTTATAGATCCCAAATCCTTTCTCTCAAGAATCTTCCATTCTTCATCAGTCATCTTTGTAGGTCTAGACTTCTCATCCAATGGTAAATACAAATCTCTTTGATACAGATAATCCTCAATATGCATCTTCCATAATTGATAATTTCGGTCGTCAAATTTCTCTACTTTGTATTTATTATCTTCTGCCATTGTTGTAACTCCCACTCGATCAGAAAAACCCTATGTGAGTAAATCTGTCAACACACAAAACCCTCAAACAAAGCTCAGATACCAGTTGTTGGGGTTAGCACACCGGTTGTACAGACAATATATCAAATCTAAGCATACATGCAAATAAAAGCAGATATTCTACCATAAGAAATATACAAAACAAGAGACATAAATCAACACCAGATTTAACGTGGTTCACCCAGTGTGGGCTACATCCACTAAGAAACAAGCCAATATATTATCCAAAGCTTTGACAAAATATACAATGAATATTTACAATCTTCCACAGCTCTCAGATGTACAATACTTTCTTTCACTCAACCTTTTCCAAGTTCTTTCTAATTCTTGTTAATTTCTTATTTCTAAACCCTAACTTTATGCTTATATAGTTGTTTATAGACTTAGGGAAGTTAGCCATGCAATTACAATCAATAGATATACTTTAATGCTAAAAATAGATCTAATTCTCAAGAGTTAATTAAAACATCCTTGCACAGGTAACTGACGTCGGTTATCCCTAACCACTTCTGGTTCCTTCCTTGCTTGACCGATGTCGGTCCTTCCTGACCAATGCCAGTCCTAGGTAACCGATGCCGGTTCCCCTTGACCAATGATAGTTACTCTATTTTCCAGCAAGTTTCCATTGCATGCTAAACTAAAGTAATTGAGCTCCACAACTCAACAACTTCCAGAGGTGGTATGCAGACTTCCAAGTTCAGACATGATTAATCATATGTGAAACAGGTGTTAATAAGTCTGTAATAAGTCTCCAAGGTGTATGAGGTGTTTCAGTGGTGTGAAGTGGTTCCAGGTTACTTCATTAAGCATTTGGAATGGATTCAGGATGAATACAGAACACTGCAAGTTTGGTAAGTGAGATAGGAGTCCAATGAAGAGATTGAAGAGGTTGGTACACTTGGCTTAGTTGATTTACAGGTTTAAAAGTCTTAATCATATGTTCTAAGTGCTCACAAGATATGTATGGAGAAAACAAAAAATCTGATACTTAGAAAAATTTGGAGGAAAATGAGTAATTTGAGTTTTCTAGTGTATTAGGGAGATACGATGTGCCAAGACTGCGAAGTGATGGAGTAGAGCAGTCCCGAAATCCCGAGTGGAGTAAATTCATCCTGCATACCCGTAAAGGAGTTGGGAGCGAGTGGAGTAAAGTTATCTCACAAACCCACAAAGAAGGAGTTTGGAGTAACTCAGGTTTTTGACTCATACCAACTGTGAGTAATCGAGACCTTAAAACCCAAAGTAAAACAACTCCAAAAACCTAAAAATCAAAGAGAAGGAAAGGTGTAATGTGAGGATGCAATGAGGGACAAGTGCGAAGCATTAGAGCTTGAAAAACCCGCAAGTTAAGTCACTCCAAAACCCCTAAAAGCATAATATGAGAGGAGAGTAATCCGGAAATACAACTTGGGGAAATCGAGGAGTAATCACACTTTGTAAACCTATGAAAAGAAAAGGTGCCCACGAAACCTACAAAGCAAAGAAAAAAGAGAGGAGTAAATCGGAAATTCAATGTGACACAAATGCAAAGTGGTGGGGGTCAAAACCCCGAAGCAAAGCAGTTCCCAAATCCCACAGAGAAGATAAGTTAAGCATTAACACCTCAAAAACCCGCTAAGAAGAGAAGTTAAGCAGTAGCACCTTGAAAATGCGTTGAGAATAGAAGTGAGGCAGTAATGGCACCTCAAAACCCCGGAACAAAGGAGGATAATATAGCTACTTCGTAAACTCGAATGGCCATAACTTTCACTCCAGGTGTTCAATTTTTAAGTTTTTGGACTTTTTGGAAAGCTTGTTTCATCCTCTATGCCATGGAATAGAAAAATAAAATTTTGGAGGTATAACTGAATGTTAGAAAGGGAATATGGTAACATCCTCACCTGAATGATTGAGAAAATCATGGAAAAATGTCAGATAATTTTGGGAAACTGTTTTGTAATGTGTTTTGCATCTACCAACAATGTGAAGAGCAATAAAAGCAATTAAAACTGAAAAATCATGAGCTAAGAATAAGAATAAATACTTGTCTATTTAATAAAAAAATGATGCATGATTAATGTTGAAGAAAAGGATATTAAGGGTGCAGCCGAGTAGAGGGTTTTTTGCCGAGAGAGGAAGGAGACATTGGTGTACAATGAATATCTATTGTTGAAAGAGAGGAGAGGTATATGATGAAGGAAATATTGTTGGATAATGCAGATATATTGATGAAAAAGAGGAGAGCTACATGCTAAAGAAATTTTTGTAGAGATAGAGAGGAGACTGTGCTACCAAATGAAGATCCGTTGCTTGGAAGAGACGATAATGATAGAGTTGTAGAGAGAAGACGAAACCAAAATCCAATGATTGTTTGAGGGGAGAGATATGAAAAATAGAGGTAAGGAGAATGTTGAATATTTGTTCCTGAAGAGTGAGTAATGAGAGTAAGAGAAGAGTGATCATAATCTGTTATATGTGCAACATAGGATCTATATGATAAAATTCTTTATAAAATCTGTCTAAGTAAATACTCATATCACAGGGGGTTGCATCCTCCTTGCAAATAGTGGCTTATAGAATATCTATTGTGTTTGATTAAATTATAGGGGGTTGAAGCCTCCTTGTAAGTGGGAGCTTACTAAAGATCAACGTGTGTTGTAATAAATTTGACAGTTGTAGCTTCCAGACAAGTTGTAACTTGTCAAAGACTGAGTGGGTGTTTTGTTAAATTTTGGAGTTGCAGCTCCAGATTGAGTTGTAGCTCAATCATGAAATCATTACAACTCTGTCAGATAGTTGTCTAAGTTAGTTGTTTGGTTTCAGTGGGTTTTTGTCTAGAGAAGGGTTTCCCACATTAAATCTTGTCTCCTGATGTGTATGTGCGTATATTTCTCTTTCTATCTCTCACGATTGACTATGCATGCTTATGACAACCAATATAGCTGAACAACTTAACATATTAAGGAAGTGGAAATTGACTGTAAAAGTTTTATAAGCACTAATTCACCCCCCATCTCAATGTCTGAAATTCCTAACAACGATTAGTCCCCAATTATGTTGAAGGAGAAACTAGAGTATTGGGTGCATATGACCCAACACTGAATAGAAGGTAGAGAGAGAATAAGAAAAAGTACCAATGCACCCCATGAAGGAAGAAAAACGTGTATCAATTTTTTTAGTGACCTTTATATCTTCTCCTTTAAAAACAAGAGAGGAAACACTACATATGAAGATCTAAAGTTTCTTTGATACTTTCCATAACCCCATAGACCACACCGTTGCAAACATATTTAGGCCCAATCTCTAGATATATATACACAAGGTATTAAAGAGAGTGAGTGCCCCCATGCTCTTCTCATGTGCTATACTGCTAAGTAGGAATTTATATTACAATGAAATATCAATGGAGAAGGAGTCCCATGCCCCAAAACATTTATAATTTGTGACCAAAATTGAGTATATGAAGTGAAGGAGTGAAATATTTTTTGTCCACTATAAACTAATATAAACTGTATCAACATGAGTTTGAGATTATTCCAAAAACTTATACCCATAATTATAAATATGGAATCGAAGAGAAATATAATGTATCTTCCCTATGGTATAAATGCATGATAGGGCCAGGAACATCTACACAGTCTTGACCTTTCTATATGGTCTTGAACCTGTGTATTTTCTGTCAAATTTTGATATTTGGAGTTGTTTCTATATAAATTGACCCTGTGAAAACATGTGTTTAAACTTATAATATTACCTATAAGCATAGAATATATCTTGATGAATGCCCCCTTTTTTGATGCGTGGGAGATAAAGCATTTAAGTACACCGTTAAAAATAATAGATTTATACAACATGCATTATATGTTTGAGAAATTGTAGGAGAGTGTGGAATGTTGAAGTGGTGGCCACCTTTGACAACATGTACCTACAAAGTGTTACGCATGGTGGAAACCATGGTGTGAAAAGAGGAAAATAACCATAAAAACCAAAACAACAATAGTAGTGATAGAAAAAAACAATAATATTAACAACAACACAAATGTAATAGAGCTAGTATAGATACAAAACAACAATCAAGTGAGAAAACAGAAGCAATAGAATGCAAAAAAGAGTCACATCAAGGCTTGGAGAAGCAAACATGGGACACTCATGGTGTCAGAAGATAATCAACAAAAGAAGCAATATGACACAATAAGCCATAAAACCATAAACATGGGACACCCACAGTGTCACAAGACAAGTAATACACATACTACAAACAATGAAATAGACAAGTAGTAACAAAAACAAGTAGCAAACATGGTGTAGGTCAAACAATAAATTGAAATAATGAGAAAGATATCATAGCAAGTAGTAAGAAAACACACAAAGAAAGATATGTCAATGTTGTAAAAGACAAGTGTTAGTCCTGTTAGTTCAAAAGATTCGATGTACATAATATATGTAATCAGCTGTAACAAGGAAGCAAAAAGGAACTATAATGAAATAATAACACATGTATAAAGTGGAGGGACACTCCTAAGAAAACTAATGTAAGGAACCAAACTAACTACTATTATTATGTAATAATCTATGTCTCCTATGTGAAGCTCAATATAGCCCGCGAACACATGCATGTAAAGAGGAGAAAATATATGGTATCAATGAAACAATTATGACAAACAACATATGTAATGTAAAGTGCAAACAAATCAAGATATGTATATAGGTTATGATTTTGTATTTTTTCAAATATATGTTTTTTTTTTATTATTGAATTAAAGTTATGTACAAGGGGAGGGGTGGTAAAAGATCTACCCAATGAGATCCTCACAATGAGGTGAAGTCGATCCAAAAGAAATGGGAGGTGCAAGCCTCATTTGTGCTAAGGAAGGATGCTTATATGTGAGTGGTACAAAAGTGATAACATGTGCCATATAAACATTGGGAGGAGAGCAAGGTGGACTACATCCAAAAAAGGAATTGTGTGATGTATTATATCTACGAGGACTAGTAGAGTGAGAGACACTAGAGAAAATATGTACTAGAAGCCTTATGAGGAATCCTAGGAGGGCAAGAGCCACTAGACATAACATGCATGTGAGAATACTTACCAGGATACCTAGGAGGGCTAGAGCCGCTACATAAAACACATGTGTTAGGAGGCCTATTAGGATACCTAAGAGGGATAGATCCAAGAGACAATGTGTGAAGCAGAAGTCCAATCAAGGGACCTTAGAGTAGGAAATATAGTAGTATGACAAGGCAACATAGGAAGAGGAGCCTCAAAAGGGATACTTGAACTGTAACAACTTATTTTTGGTGATTAAAATCAACACATTGGTGCAAAACAGATGGGACAACCCTAAGAGCATGTAACCAAGGGATACCTAAATGTATGTCACCTGAACTTAGAGTGGAAGCCACTAGAAATGGGACCTATGTAGTAATAGAGCCAACAATGATAGGTAGAATAATATGTCCATAAGTAGAATTAGAATAGAGTGTGATGCATTTTTTTAGAATATATGAGAGAATGAAGTAGCTTGAGAATACATAGATTGTCCTTATCACGTTGATCAGTCAAAAAACCATGTATCGGGACATGATTGATAGATGCATAAACGTACATAATATTTGAAACAACATTATCATCCATATCAGAGTCATCAAAAATACTAATTGGTGTAGAAGGTGGGGTAGGGCCAATAGTTACAATAATTACATCTAATGTGTGATCATAAGAAGGTAGAGGTGGTACCAAATGATAAGCACTATGCACTTCTGAAGTAGATTTGTAAGTGTCCTGATTAGGTAGTGGATCATTAAATATTTTTAGCTTTAGACTGTCATTAGTAGGCTTCGATGATTCAGTGGGCTTATCCCATTAGATTGCATTCACACCAATAATATCTTATATAAAATGTTTGAATTTCATACATCGATTAGTGAGGTGACCAATGCAAGACTATGATAGTCATAATAAGCATTAGCATCAATAAGCATTAGCATCAAAACTCTTACAACGAGGTTGGCTCACGTGAACCTCAAGTGGTAGAGAGAGCGAGATGATATTGCACTCAAGTAATTTATGTAGCATAATGTGGGGAGAATAGGGTAGACATGTAAATTACCTTCATGTAGGTTGTAATTGTAGCTTAGTAGGTTGGGATATCGCCTTAACAATGTCCCTAGTAGTAGCCTTATTATGAATAACATAGCCTTTCAATGTATATTTGCTCGAGAACTTGACATTAGGTGTAGTAGAAGAGCTAGCAACATACTTAAGCTTATTCATATGTAATAAATTGGCCTCATGCTCTTTTAGAGCATGACATAGATGATCAAATGAGGGGAACTTATCAAAGATAATGGAGTCTTGCAAGGGAGTAAGCAAGCTTTGTATGAATAGATCTTGAAGTTTTCTATCATCTAGAAAGTTATTCATTTTAGTAAGGATAGTCTTGTAGTGTAAAACACAATCATTGATGTGCTCATTAGATGTTTGAGATACTTTAGAAATTTTAGCACAAGAAAAAATTTCGCCAATGTTGACAGATAATTGTGCAAGAAACTGATTTGAAAAAGTGGTGAAAGATGGCACAGATTGTGTGGGTAGGTTATAGAACCATTGTAGGGAAAATTCCTTGAGACTTCGAGGGAAAATCTTTGTAAGTAAGATATCGTGAGATGCATAGTCAAAGAAAGCCACATGGAATGAGTGAAGTTATTATGTCACTCTTCCCATTATAAATGGGAAGCTTAGGAGAAACAAAACCAAGATGGAAGGGATAAGAATCCACTTCTGAGACTTCGAGGGAAAATCTCGGAAAAGATCTCCGGATGAAGGCCGGCTCCTATTCCTCTGTTCAGATGCACCAATGAAATGCAAAGGTTTACCCAAAACCTAATCTAACTACCAAGGAGACAGGGAGAGAGAAATGTATAAAAATAAACCTAAGCTAAGGAGGTGATGCACCGAGGAATGAAGAACATATGTTTTTGCCAGCAAACACAAACCAATAAAATGTAATGCAAAAGATATGCACAAATAGCCAGATTCACAGTGAAGATCAGAAGGATGCAAATAAACACGTAGAGGGTTGAGAGAACATCCACAGATATGCATTAATTTGCTCCAAGGGGTGATACAACACTGCAAAATACCAAGAGGCAAGGTTGCATTACAATTTCAAATGGGAAGGTCCTTTGCTCCACAAATCCACCTGCCAGGGAGAAGAAGGGAGGAGGCACAAAACAAAAATGTCCAACCTTTGAAAAATAGCCTCTCCTTACAATATATAGGAAGAAGAAAAAATGAGAGAGGAGAAGAATTCGCCCCTCTTTTCCAACCACCTCCAAAACTGCACTTAACTCTTCAACAACCATGTCGGGTTCGGAACTCCCTTGTACATTTGCATCGGGTATAGAGGACTGCTCGACATGCTTCTGATCCGTGCGTTTCCGACTTGTTAACCCGATCTGAAAACCCGATTCGCTTGTTGGCGGGTTTTGACGACCATGCGACATATTCTTTGGTGTCGGGTTCTGACGGACCCCCAACATGTTTTTGCGCCATGCGTTTCCGACCTGCAAACCCGACTTGTCGTCCCGAGTTCCCTTGTGCGTCGGGTTTTGGAGACCCGACGACATATCTCCTTGTATCGGGTTTTTTAGAACTCCCGACATGCTTCTTTGACGTGTAAACCCGACTTGTTTTCCCGCCCTGTAGACCCGATTGCTCTTGTCGACGCTGAGACCGATGGTGAGGACATGTGGCGACGTTTTATTGGCTCGCGGGCCATGCGGGCCAATACTTCCATTTTGACCCTTTTGACCAAAACTTGGCCAAAAATCTGATTTCTCTCCCGACGCCCGCCATCTCCCCTGGGACACGTGGCAGCACCTTATTGGCTGCGGGCCAAAACTCAAAAATTTCTTCTTTGCGCCAAACACTTGGAAATTTTCCAAGTTTTTCCTTTGTGTCGGGTTTTGAGGATGCCGCGACATGTTTTCGCCTCATGCTTTACCGACTCCAAAACCCGGTTTGCCTTTGTGCTTAGCTATATTTACCCGGGGGGGTAAATATATACAACAATTTGGCGACTCACGGGGTTACCTGCGTGCTAGGTAGAAGATCAGTGGCCTTTTAGCAATCCATTGGGCATGGAGTCATAAACAAGCCTGAAAACTAATCTGAACTTTGAAAACTTCCCTCTGAGCCACTTGAATCCCACCGGACATGGAGTTGTTCTCACCAAAATGCCACCGGAAAGAACCGTGCCAGAGCAAAACCAGCAACACCAAAACTATGTACAAAACTGAAAATCATACATGCCCCAAATGGAACATGCAGAGTGTGCACAAGCACTTCTTCTACTGAAAGCAAACCTACCTACTCTACTCTAACTGAAAGCAAAGGCAAGCTAAACAAACCCTGCAACTGGTTGTGCAAAATAGCTCCCTTTCTTCAAAATTGGCAGCCATGCAACTGATTTGGCACTGATCATGGCTGTTTGGATGGATGGAAAATCAACAAGAAGTTGGTCTTCTATCCAAATCATCAAGGTATCAACTGAAAAATCTAATACCTCTTTTAGTTGCTCTGCATTTGGATTGAAGAGGTATGACAGTTGATCCTTGGTACTTTGTAGCTCATCCTCATGCCCAGAAGTGAGCATGACTGGTTGTGGCTTCTCCTTTGGCTCGAATGAAGCCAAATACCTGATTGGGCAAGGTCTGATCCGTTTGATATGCCCATAACTCTGATTTTCTACTCCAAGAATGGAGTTCTCTTGTAGATCCACCTAGATGGATGATGTGGAAGAAATGGTGTTATTCTTCTGTCATTTGCCTTCCTCCAATGAAGAACATGGAAGATTAAAATCTTCTAATCCTGATCCCAAAGAGCTGCTGTAAGATGCAAGCTGCTGCAAATGAATGCTCTCCTTCATGACAACAGACTCTGGTGTTTGGAATGTGGATGATGAAAGAGAGAATGGTGAAAACTCAACCGACTCTTCTCCATCAAAACAGTCCTCCAAATCTGACAGGTAAACTGCCTCATTGCTGTCCTGCTGCTCGTGTTCAAATTTTCCCATGGTGTCCTCTTGATCTGCAACTTGACCAACATGGTTTCCTTCACTCTCCAATATTGAGTTTGAGAGATCAAACTCCTCTTCAGTACTAGAACTTGGGAGAGGTGAAGTAGAAAGAAGAACTGAAGGTTCTCCTGTAGCCTGCTTTGTGCTCAAAACCCTTGGATTCGCACTTTTCTCCTCCACAACTAGGATGTTCTCCTCTTCTTTTGCCTTTGGAGCAGCTTCTCCCTCCTCTATTACTCGAAGGAAATCTTGCTCTTGATATAACTCTTCCTCCAGCATGAAGTTTTTTAAGTCAAACTCTTCAATCTGCTGCTCTAGAGGACAAGTAGGGGCGACAAGATCTTTTTCAGAGCTTTCTTCCTTTTGCTCTTCTTCCGCTGCCACAAAATCAGTTTTAACCACCGTTTGTTCAACCTTAGCCTCTTCTGTAGGCTTTACCAGCAAAGGGATCTTTTCAATTCCAAACTTAAGAGCCAAACTTACTAAGCTCTTAATCATTTCTTCTTTTCCTGGCTCTTCCTCTTGATGTCCTTGATGACTGATTTTTTCAATTTCTTCTTCCCCACATGGAATTGGGAATGCAAAAGGAGGAATGGGTTGAAACTCAACTGATTTTACAAATTTTTGTGGTGGTGGAGGCAGTGAAACCTCTTGTTTCTTTGGAGGAGGGGGGGTTTCTGTTAGCTCTTGTGGAGGGAATGACTGTTTGGAAGGGAAAAGGAAAGAAGAATCGAGATGAGATGGAAGACTGAGAGGTGGAGACATAGATTCAACATTTGGGACAGCAGATGGAGGGTTTGAAACTTGACACTGTTGAAATGATACAGATTGGGAAAGAGTAAAAGAAAAGGTATGAGATGGTGTGCTTACCTATTGACAAGGTTGCTGAATACTTCTCTCATACACCTCTATTCCTCCGATCCACTTTGCAAGCAAAGGCAGCGTTGCAATCATGAAGTCAAGTTTCTCCTGAGGGCTGTAATGCCTTGGAAAAGGTCCCACCCATGGACAGGGTGCTCCACAATCGATTCCAAAAGCTTTCATTTGTGCTTGAGCCCTGGACTGCACCATCCCCACCTCCATTTTTTGGATTTTCTCCAATAGACCAGCATCTTGCATCTGATGGTCTTCGTTATATGCATACTCTTGCTCTTGGAAAGCTCCATAGCCAAACTTACTTTGGCACTGCTGTTCATATGAGTATGCATGCTGATCTGGAGGATTTGTAAAATGTGTTGGATGTGTGATATATTGCTGTTGTTGGAAATGTGAGTTCCATGATGGAAATGAAGTCATGGTTGCACAACTTCATGGAATGGGAAAGAATGAAAGAGGTGGAAAGAAGGATGGGTGGAAATGAATGGAAACGGGTCTACAACTCAGAGAAATGGGTTGCTGATCAGATGGAGTCGCCAGATGTGTTTTTTGAAAATGCCTCTAAAAGGCTGGATGTTGCCAAGTTACACACCAAACTTGACGTTATTGAAAATATAAATTTGAAATTTGAAGGACCCAGAGGAGACAATCTTCAATCCGGAACTCAGGTCATGTAATGCAACTCACAAAACCCGAATTGCCTTGTGTCGGAATTAGGAACATGTCTGACATCCCTCAAAACCCGAAATCACTGAAAACCTGAAATTTTGAAAATCAAAATTTCAAAAAACTAAAAGTACCCTTTTGAAGATTATAGTCAGATCTACCAACTGGTGAATTTTTGACCTGTTTCGAGCAAGATAAACCCTTAAAACATGATTTCGGAGTTCAGGCTAGGAGGTGCAAAATCCGAAATTTGTAAAAAGACTGTAATTTTAGTGCAAATTTCACGAAAAATCCTTCGAATCTTGATGGAAATGACCTCTTGGTCCCACCGGGCGTGCCAAAACTGTTGGTGCGAAATCGCAGCACCCCTGGGACCCCGCAACGCGACGGGTTGAAAGTCTCAGTGCGACTGCACAACATGGAGTTTTTCCCAAGTGTGGGACCTCGCGAAATCGGAAAAGATCTCCGGATGAAGGCCGGCTCCTATTCCTCTGTTCAGATGCACCAATGAAACACAGAGGTTTACCCAAAACCTAATCTAACTACCAAGGAGACAGGGAGAGAGAAATGTATAAAAATAAACCTAAGCTAAGGAGGTGATGCACCGAGGAATGAAGAACATATGTTTTTGCCAGCAAACACAAACCAATAAAATGTAATGCAAAAGATATGCACAGATAGCCAGATTCACAGTGAAGATCGGAAGGATGCAAATAAACACGTAGAGGGTTGAGAGAACATCCACATATATGCATTAATTTGCTCCAAGGGGTGATACAACACTGCAAAATGCCAAGAGGCAAGGTTGCATTACAATTTCAAATGGGAAGGTCCTTTGCTCCACAAATCCACCTGCCAGGGAGAAGAAGGGAGGAGGCACAAAACAAAAATGTCCAACCTTTGAAAAATAGCCTCTCCTTACAATATATAGGAAGAAGAAAAAATGAGAGAGGAGAAGAATTCGCCCCTCTTTTCCAACCACCTCCAAAACTGCACTTAACTCTTCAACAACCATGGTGGCAGATGAGATCCCCAACGCCTGTCGGGTTCGGAACTCCCTTGTACATTTGCATCGGGTATAGAGGACTGCTCGACATGCTTCTGATCCGTGCGTTTCCGACTTGTTAACCCGATCTGAAAACCCGATTCGCTTGTTGGCGGGTTTTGACGACCATGCGACATATTCTTTGGTGTCGGGTTCTGACGGACCCCCGACATGTTTTTGCGCCATGCGTTTCCGACCTGCAAACCCGACTTGTCGTCCCGAGTTCCCTTGTGCGTCGGGTTTTGGAGACCCGACGACATATCTCCTTGTATCGGGTTTTTTAGAACTCCCGACATGCTTCTTTGACGTGTAAACCCGACTTGTTTTCCCGCCCTGTAGACCCGATTGCTCTTGTCGACGCCGAGACCGATGGTGAGGACATGTGGCGACGTTTTATTGGCTCGCGGGCCATGCGGGCCAATACTTCCATTTTGACCCTTTTGACCAAAACTTGGCCAAAAATCCGATTTCTCTCCCGACGCCCGCCATCTCCCCTGGGACACGTGGCAGCACCTTATTGGCTGCGGGCCAAAACTCAAAAATTTCTCCTTTGCGCCAAACACTTGGAAAATTTCCAAGTTTTTCCTTTGTGTCGGGTTTTGAGGATGCCGCGACATGTTTTCGCCTCATGCTTTACCGACTCCAAAACCTGGTTTGCCTTTGTGCTTAGCTATATTTACCCGGGGGGGTAATTATATACAACAGTGGTTTCTAAAGAAATTAGAATCCATAGTATCAAAGTAACAAATGTAACTTGGTGTAACTATAATATTTGAGCTTGTAAAGTATGAACAAGGGTTTCAAGGGCCTATGTGCTTAAAGACGAAGCTTGTGAAGCATTGTGATTACAAGTAGTAATAATAGTTGATGTAGGAATAGGCATAAAAACATTTTGCATAATGACATTAGGTACTCCCTTAGACGTAGGCAAAATAAAAGTAGGAATAATAGATGTTTCTATATGAGATTGAGAAGTATGCTTAAGTGGTTGTTAGGACGCGTATAGAAGGATGTCAATATGGGAAAGATTATCTTGTAAGAAATGTTCCATATGTTGTGGATTTTCCTTGAGAAGGGCATGCAAATATTTTTCAAAGTTAGCAGTAAACCCTTCATCTTGTACATGGTCAATGATAATAGTCAAAAAAGAGTTGGTAAAGATATAAATAGTATAATAAGATACAATAGTGGGGACCAGAGTGCCACGATGTGTACTAACATAAGGTGAATATTATCACATAGTATCAGACAATTGAGAGCCCCTAGGCTCAAGGAAAAGATTGTAGAAGAGTTGAAGGTTAATCACGGTGATATACAATATAAAGACACAAACAAAAGAAAAAAGAGATAAGCATAAAAATGGAACCATAGGGAAGCTAGGGTTGGATGCAAAAATGTTCGATTCTCATGTAAAGTTCACCAAAATGTTTACGCCCTTTTTAACCTTAGTAGATTAAATGTTATGGACATGCACAACAATAAAAAATAATGTAAGGTTTGGAAACTAGGAGCGTTGCTATTGTGATTAATTAACTTCTAACATTAATTGTATGATATCATAATAATGTATTGCTTCTTTCAATTAATGATTGCAATATTTTATAGGTTTGATTAACCTAAATGGTTAAATTTAGAGTTTGTTAACCAATGGAATATTATCCTAACTTACTAGTTTCCAAAGCTAGTTATAGTAATATCAGGATAACACACAAAGCAAAGATATATATATATATAGTGATAGATAATGTAAATAAAGTACTGAAAATGAGAGGGGGAAGGAGACTTAGTTGATATTTTGATTTCTGTGTGGATCTGGGATAGCTTGATGACTGGAAATGGTTTGATTGAGCTTCATCTATGAAATTGTGCTCTAAAACTATGTCAGGACCAGGGCATTTTATGATACGGCCCAAAGTGTACCCCCGCTATGGCCCTTTCTATACACTTTTGTCTCTCTATTCTTTAAGCCTCTGTAACTTTATGGGTCCATACAATGCTCCTTGATCCGTTCTTGTTTGAAATTTAGACCTCTAATATTGTGCAATACTCGTTGTGTAACTAAATTAACCTTCAAACTCCTATATGGTAAGAAAATATTATAAAACAAATGTTAGGTGGGTTATGAGCACCCTCGTGCACCACCAACATTGTCACTACTACAAATAGGGCTCAAACCATATGTCGTTATCACCTAACATGTTATATCTAGAATGCATGCAACCAAAGTGATAATCATGACTTTGCAACAATGTAATTATACTTAATCTTGCCTTAACTTGACTTGACTTCGATAGTGTACCTTTTTTGCTTGTTTATCTGGGTAGAGGACTACCATAGAAAGATCGTGTAAATTATATTAAGTTCAAGGGAGTCTTAGAATGACTTTTCTTGTGATTATCTCTTAGTATTTGCTCATCAGGATGCAAGGTGTCAAGTAGAATGAATGGCCTCCTTTAAAGGGAGATGAATAAATTGTTTATGTATGTGTTCTAGATTTGAAAAGTTTGAGAAAGGTTGACTAGAAGTGTACCAAAGATATTCAAGTCAAGAAAAAATACCATTGGAGGGAGAGGGACTAAAGCGGTTAGGTCAACCCATAACGTATGGGCACTATGACCCTTTTTGGGCACTTTGATCCCAGATTTGTATGCAAGTAATTTGAAATATGGGATTGTAATGTGCGAGGGTATAACCTATTTTAGTATAGTAATATGACCGTTATGTGCAAAAACAAGTTTTGTATGTAGGCAAGAGTGAATGAAATATGGCTAGGGTTAACATAATTGGCAAAATTAATCAAGTGTGGACTAGTGCAAGAATGTTATACAATTTGTGTTTTTACAAGACATTAATTACCAAACCGAGTGTCTACAATGTTTGAAAAAAATGAGGCATATGTTATGTAATTAGCTATACATGAATGTACATAAGAGATCTAGATACACAAACTAGAGGATATGGGATAACAAAGGCTAAAAATGCTTCGTTTATGATATTATGACTTCAAATTTTATAGTGTAGGATTGTACGACTTGGTCAAGATGTAGAATCGAGTCCTATACCTATGGTATAATCTTGAACCATCTTAGAACGAGACTTTGTTAATTTATGGGTCCTTCGATGATCTATAAATTTGTTTTTTGTCAAACTCTAATTGTCACACAAACCCAAAACCATTTGTAATCAACTGAACCGCACTAAAACCCGAACCATGGGTGGAAGAGCATGTAAGAAGGTTAGTGTTAGGGTTAAAGTGTAATATGCACATGGAATATGTAGTTATTACTCTAAAGAGGCCTCAAACCAAACATATTTTTCCACCTAATATGTAACATCTGTATGAATGCAACTAGTCAACATCTTGAACTAATTTGAACATGCTTGATAGGATTGTGCTTTTTCTATGACTTTGAAGTAGGGAAATTGTTGTGATTGGAAATGAGGGAAGATAAACTCCTTGATCTGGTTGAGTGCTTCATAACTATAATATTGGTTTCCCTAATGGATGTGCATTAACTTTAGGAATATCTAGGGAGCCTTGAGTACGTTTGTGAGTGTTGTAAATGAGTATACCAAGCGATTTGATATGTGCTTGCTAGGTGTGTAAATGAGGCGATGTTAACTTCCTTATATAGGGTTTTGAATGTAAATTATCATGATAAGGCTAAACCAAAAAGATGAAAAGACCCAAAAAATGTTATTACATCGAAAGCAAAGTTGTAAAATGTGTTGGTACAAGACCTATAGGTCGGTTGGGACCGGATTATATAGCTTGACCAATGTGCATAATTTTTAATAGGGAAAAGATGGATGAAATATAAAATTTGCACTAGGATGATTAGAGGTTAAACATTGATTTCATAGATCTTTATTCAGAACTTGTCGACACATCAGTGTGTGGGAATAAACAAGTTGGGAAAGAGATAACAACATGGACTGAGTGGGGATAAGATTTAGGTGTTTGTCTTAGCCAAAAAACACAGTTATAATTAATGGTGTCAAAGGGTAAATGTCAAATTTAAGTGATTACATTCTACAACACTTGCATGATAAGGGTAAATGTCACATATTTGGAAAATTTGATTATAGAATTAAATGCATGTGGTGATTAATGTCTCGGGTGGGTCGTAACCCTTCGGGTAAGTCAATAGTCACAACTTCTAAAAACTCACCTAACATCTCTCTCACCTCTCACGACATCATTTTCTCATTATCATCCACTTCTACCATGCCTTCTCTTTACACAGTCCGCACTATGAGTGTAAGACATGCACTATCCTACTTTACCTTACCTAGGAACTATTTCCTTGAGAGTAACAACACTTTTGATATTGTTTCACTCTTCTCCTACAATGGGTTCAAAATACACTTCTTCCCATCATTTTCTACCATGGATGTGTTTCCACATCCATCATGTTATGCGTTCTAGTTGAATTACCACAATCTATTAAGTAGCACATGACATGCGTCCATGGACATGATATCACACACCACTTCATTTTCATATATCCCAATCTAAAATTTAACCAGGCATCATGCCTTCATCAAGAACTGACGACCATTCTGCAACCACTAAACCTTATTTGGATGTAGATGCTTAATTTCCTTCAGCTTCAACTTATCCACCATTTCTTTTCTAATCACATTATCAATGTTTCCTCTATATTTTATCACCTTACATACTTTTCCTCCTAATTTAGGCATTGTCTTAAAAAAAATTCTTCTATAATCAACACCAATTTCTTCTTTCTTTGATTTCAAAAATATGTGCTTGAACATCAATGCTTATCCCATTTAGGGTTCTTCTTCGTGACTTGATAAACCATCTTCCTCTCCTTGCGCAATGCACGCACTTCACTTACCACCATTATGGGTGTGAACTCACTTATATTATCTATGCCATATCTCCCCACAGGTGTAACATGTATTACTAAATCTACATCCTCTTATGTGTCCAAAAGATCCTATGCCCCTGGATACATGTCCACTTCCTTGAGATGTTCCCTTGCTTTGTAGTTTCAAACTCGAATCACCTTCACTTTGTGTAGAATTTTCTATGTCTTTGTTTTGTTCACAACCTTATGCATCCTTGCCTTTTATGTGGGTAGTGGTATATTATTTTCACGCTAACATATCCTTTACCTTCAGAGCATACTAATATGATTCTTCCATGGAATGAACTTTGCACCATGTTAGAATCATATTGAATCACAACTTGTGATCGAGTCATATACCTAAAGATATTCTCCACATCATCTTCAACATGTCCCATTGTAATGGCGAGTCAATAAAAGTCCTCAATGTATTCCTTTACACTAATCTCTCTATATCATTGAATTTGCAAAGAGTTGAACAAATTTAGCTGGTAATACAACTTAAAAAAACTTTACATTGAGATTTTCCACTAGCATATCATATGTCTTGATCTTATTCTTGCCATGTTGTACTCGGTTAGTATAGATATGCTCCCATCAAAGAGATGCATGACCTTTTAACTTTGTGTATGTAAACTTTAACTTCCTGGGATCTTCATGTCTTCATACTTAAAATATTTCTCCATCTGTATAATACAATATGCAAGTTTTGTTGGTTCTAAACTACCAAAGTCATAAGGGGTATCTAATTTTCGACTATTCCTCATTCTAACAATTGCAAAAAGTAGTATGTCTTCTAGACCATCTTGTGCTTCCTCTTCTTCTACAGTTACTATCGAATTCATGACTTGCACTCATTACTACATGAATTTTCCTTCATCATCACTATGATGTTCCATAATAACACCTCGGCATCAAGCCTATTCCATGACCTCTAAGTGAGCGTGCATAGTCTGCATCAACTTGGCCAAATCCTCAACTCTTGTGCCCTACTTATAATGTCATCCAATATTAATATTTGTATGGTGTCCCATTATATATCCTCTAAAACTCAAGATCAATAAACTCCATGATATTCTACCCAATCATAATTTTCTCTCTGAAAGATGTTTGCCACGATTTTCTACCCACATTTCCCAAAGTAAAAAACTGTCAATGCTTATTCTTCGATCCTCACACCTTCTACCCAATAGTCACCTAATGGAATATGTCCGCAGTGACCTTCTACCCACAATTTGAACGATGGAAATTTGCAAAAGCCTATTGTTTTACTTTATTACATTTTCTTCCTAACAATTACCGATTGAAAGATGCCTGAAATGATTTTCTACCCTCACTCGCAAATGTACAAAATTACAAAGATTCATTGTGCCTTCACTCATAAGGAAAGCAATCCTCACTCTAATACCAAATGATGTAGACAGTGTTAGGGTGCTTAATGAAGAGCCACCTTGCACCTCACAACCCTTAGAATACATGCCAAAACAAACTAAACAAAATTTGAATTTCACAAAAGTGAGAAAGATCAAATGAATAAAGATTTGAACACTTACATATAAACAAGAATTTTATTCATTCATTCAAAGAAATACCACTCTCAAACTGATCCCTAATGATACAATCAATATTATATAATTGTTTTCCTCTACGACATGCACAATCACATAATTTAATTACCAACCTCACTATTCAAAGAATTATGCTCGCATCCATACTCTGATATTAAAAGTAACTCTAAGATAATGCTTCATGTTAAGCTACTTCATAAGGAAATTAGGTTTTATTTATATATCCATCCATGTGACACTTTAAGGTTCCTAACTTTCGAAATTAATATGTAAATTCCTAAAGGACCCATCACCATACCCAAAGCATAACCAATCAATTTTTATAAAACTTGTGTCTTCAAACATTCAATCATTCCAAATTTGTGGCTTCCAATATCTTTGAACTATTATGTGGTTTCCAAATAGGTTCTTAGTATTCCACGGTTTGAGGAAACCCGCAGATGCTTGAAATACCATATACCAATCTAGTGCAACTTGAACATGATTGCGAATAAAATGTTGTGTATTGAAATAATTATGCAACAAGCCAAACATTATGCAAAGGAACTGTACACTCATGCAAACATTGCATAATGGACTTGTGCACTCTATAGAATGAAAAATCAAACTTTGTGACTCACCAACAACACACATATTTAATGTGTAGCCCGCCAATGAAACACTTCTTTACAGTGCGAACTATCAACAACACATGATGCATAATAGAATGCAAACAAAAATTGACTCCAACTGTTAAAATATTTTTGGTTGATACATGATTGCTTGTGATCACTTACCTAAAATTTGTGGCTTATAATATCGTTGTATTATTTGGCTTCTAAATATGTTGTTGGTATTCCACGAGTTGAGGAAACTTGTGTATGCTTGAAACACCACATTACAATCTTATGTGGTTTGAACATGATTGCACAAACAATGTTGCATATTGAAATAATTAGACAACAAAACCAAACATTGTACAAACAAACTACACACTCAGGCCAACATTGTACAATGGACTTGTGCACTCTACATAATACAACATTGGACTTTTTGGCCTGCAAAAATGCACTCATTTACTACATGGCTTGCCAAGAACAAACATCTTCATCGCACAACCCGCCAAAGACACACTTCTTTACCGTGCAACCTACCAACAACGCATAATGCATAATAGAATGCAAACACAAACTTACTCTAATTGTTAAACTATTTTTGGTTGATATAGGATTTATTGAGAACCAAAATGCTCCTACATTACCTATTTACCTCACCTGTCACTTTTAAGAGCATGCATTGCAAAATACATTCCTAAAGCAATCCAAGATATCCTAAATTATTTCAAACCAACATCACAATCTAAGAGAAACCCAGACACAGATTAAAAACATCCCCAACCAAGTTCAAGAGTAAAGCTTCCCAATCTAGTGACCTTCAAATTGAATCTAAGATTAGGCGCACCAAACCATTGTTTCATATTGTCAAGTCATCAAAGTTTTAAAGTATTTACATCCATAAAGATATCACATGTTAGGTGGAGAACTATATGTGGTTTGAGGCCTGCCTTTAAAGAGTAGTGTTGATATACATGGTTCACAAGTTGGATTTTAACCCAAAGACTAACCTTTTTGTAGGGGTCTCCTACTCATGGTTAGGGTTTGAAGTTTTTTTTGCATCATATAGAGGGTTTCATAAACATGCGATTCATAGGGTTTTAGTGTGAAGGGCATCCTAAAGTGTTGCAACCACATAAAAATTTATAGAGTGCCAACACATTGTTGTTCGAAGCCATATAGCAGAGGACTAAACTGTACCTTTGTAGTTCTAGAAATGATGCACCTACAGGTCATTTCCAATTTGCACTACTAGTTCAACCTCTTACCTTCGTAATCAAATAAGTGTGCTCCTCTTGTGTTTCGAGCAATCATATATATCGTTATATCTTACAAACTACTTTGGAGCTATATTCTAATTTATGCATTAATGCTTTTTAATCAATCTAAATATACCACCTGTTGCTAACCCTTTATCCCTTGAATAAATAAGAACAACCTTTCCCCATCTCTTATTTTCTTTTCTTTTTAGGATTAAATTAGTCATGATAAATAAATGATTGAACTACTTCTTTGTACATTTTATGTAGTCTAAGACCAACATTATCCTCCAAAATTTGATAAAAATCACATAGAAATCCATCAATCCCAAGGGATTTGTATGAGGCCATTTGCATCATTGCCTCATGAAGATTAATCAAATAGAGAATATGCTCACAATCCATCCTTCAAGACTTGGAGAGTTTACATCAAATAAATTGGAGGCATTGAAGAAGAGCCACTTCTGTCTCAGGGTAAGAGGTTTGGAAAACAAACACTTCAAGACAACGGTGTATAAATTCTCAAAAGATGTTAGGAACCTTTATCAACAGTGAGTGGGCATCTTAAATGGATTTGATCTTAGCAATAAGTTGTTTGTAGTGGAGAAGGACAAATAATTCCTTAGTAACCCTATCACCCACCTTTAACTTATGCATCCTAGCTCCAAAGTTCTTATGGATTTATAAGTTTATTTAATTTTGAGATCATACCTCCATTCGACAGCTTGATATTGAAGATCGTCAATAAGGGAGGAAAGTTCTGACTCATGTGAAACCCTAAGGTATGCATGGTTTATGACCTCATGGGTAAGCCAATGGAAGATGAGAACTTACCACCCCTAGATTTTGAGAAAGGTGGCAATGTAAGAGATTGTATTTGCACACTAGGAAATCTAACCTAAATATCTCCCTTCGGTCTTTTAACCAATTTCTAGATTCTTTTGATATGAGAGTGGGTACTTCACTGATGAAAAATGTGAACAATGTTGAGGTGATTATTTTTGAAATTCGTTCATGGCCATCCATTTGATACCAAAATAAGATGGGAAGATGAGTACAAAGAATAACATCCACCACCACACCGATAGAGTGGCCGTGTGAGTTGGTAATATATACAAGGTTTTACTTTGCCGATATAACTCGATCCAAACTTCTAACTAGTCAATCACAACCTTACTGAAAATCAATATTCTCGACATTGGTAATGATTAGGATTAAATAGGCCGAGCTTATTCCTCAAATAGGAAAATGCTTCACACCGTCCAACACACCACCTTGTGGGAGTATGCCCTTCTTTGTGTTTTGTGTACTCCACCATCTTGAAGTCACCACATAAGATCTAGTGTTCACCAAGGAGTGAGTCAATAAGCCATTGCGAAAAATGTTTCCTTTATGTAACATCATTAGAATCATAAATATTGGAAATATCTAAGTGAGGATTGCGAATATTAAAAAGTGTCCAAACCACTACGTTAGTCAAGTTTACCCCTAAGGAAATAATGTATAATGCAAGAAATGGTGAAAGTAATGTGAGGCCAACTCATGATTGAACACATGGCAAAGGGCTCTTGACCTTATGGTGTCTGTGAAAAATTGAAGTAAAAGCCACAAAATTCATTCTTCTCACAAACTTAACATTTTCATTCTATGAATACATTTACAAATGTCCTCAACTATATAGTTACAAGTTTGATCAACGAGGCCTCAAACATTCCAAAAATAAACTACCACGATGAAAAATCAAGGTGCATGTTGTTCCCTTAATCCAAGTAATCTAAGATTGTAAATTTGGTGGTGGAAGAATTTTTTTGTTGGTTGTCATGCAAATATCATTCATTTGAAATAACCAATGTTTATCTTATATATACTCACCATTTGCAAGAGGCGGTGAAGGACTATAAGACCCACGTAACACCACTTTCTTCTCAAGCTCCACGTAGCTGTCATTTGAACCCTTAAATTTCCCCCAGAATAAGGTAATGATGCTTAAGAAATTAAAACAAGGCCAGGGGAAGTTGAAATGATAGCCACTGCCTGTGGAGTATGAGGAATGCGTGGCATTGCTTGGGGAGTTGGTAGCATGAATTTTTTGTTGTTAGAATTTGAGCTTCTTTCTCTCGAACCAAGCTACGTGGGTTTATACAAATCATTTTGCGTTTTGGTTGCTCTTTGGGCACAAGAAGGTTTTTTCTTACTGGTAACATTGATATATTCATTTCCATTAGAGGGCATGTTTTTACTATTTACAAAGACTGTCTTACAGAATTGGTTGATAGCTTGCCATTAGACGACGTGTTTTTATTATTTACGAAGACTTTCGTTCGGAATTGGTCCATATTTTTTCGTTAAAGGAAAATATCTAATTATATGACCTACGCAGATTGGTTTCTAAACCAAGTCTTTAAAAGATAGATGCAAATGATGCAATGAGCAAAACACTTAGTTTCAATAGGGATATCTATAGTTTTCTTCAGGTATTTGAAGAGATTAATCTCGAACACACACCTATTTTTGTAAGTAGGCAACAAGGAACTTAAGTTGTTAATGGTAAAAGAATTGACCTAACAATTTGATGAGTTTGTCACAAATTCTTACAAGGGGAGAGGGAGACCTCAATTTAGACTGCACTTTTGACTTTGGTACGCTCTGACACTTAGAAACTCTGGGTCTAGTGGGAAAAAAACAAGGAAGATATGATTAATAAATCTCAAGCCATGGTTGACAATAATATGACAATGCTAAAATAGGAGAAAGGATGAAGAAAGAAACCCTTGGTCATATTCTCCACACCCTCAAGCTTAAAGCTACTAGGATGCCAATAATTATGCACCCAACTATTAAGCATGTCTTTTGAGGGGACTTTACTAACAAAATATCCAAGTAAAGTGAAAGATTTAAACCAGTTACAAGCTTTGTCTAATTTAGACAAATATAACATTACATCAAGGAAAGAGTTTGCTTGGCTAAGATCATTATCTTGTGAAAGACCTTCAAACTAACTTTCTTATTTTTTTGGTGTTGTGGTCATCCATAGCTCTACTAGCACAACCTACATCAATTGATATACATATCACGGAGGATGATATTAATATAGCACTCTTTTGAACTCATCACTCTAAGGATGGAATAAGACACATCACAATAAATACACAACAAACTAATATCTTGCCTTGGATAAAAAATCAATTAGCAATATGGTATAGACGAGGCGTAGGTATTTTCAAAAGCAAAAACCCTATGTTTTCTTTCATCAAATCTAATTGGACTTTGAAGGAAAAATTGAACTCTCTACCCAAACTTAAACGGTTAAAAAAATGAACCCTCAACCCAAACTTAACCGCGCTAGGATCTTGAGAGACTTTAACCACAGCTACGAATCGAGGTGGGGTTAGTTATGTTCTAGTTACATGTATTTTTTAATTTTCCCACCAGTTCCTCTGTGCATGATTTCTTTTTTACCATGTTCAGAACAATCGTCGCTGATACCAATCCTCTGCAACTCAATTAATAGCACGAATGCACACTTAATCAGCACATTTTTCGTAGCAGAAAGGGGTTTAATATGGACTTGCTGATGAAAACGGCTTTCAATGGCGCCATTGTGCTCTGGCTCATGCTGGTTCTCTTTTCTTTCGTCACATTTTCCTCCCCGGTGAGTAAATTTATTGAAAAAGGTCTGTTAAAATTGATAAAATCCGGGTTCCCTCTGGTTTATTTCTTACAGGGGTTTTTCTATTGTCTTTTTAATGACGTTCTCGATGTTATTTCTCGTTATAACGTATTTTTATTTGAACTGGCACTTTTCTGGCACAGTCACCTAAATAGTATGTAAGGGTTTTGATGTCTACGAGATATGTTCTTTGTAGATTTTGTAAAGTTGCAAGCAAATTTATTTAGACGCAGAATGCTTTCTGTCAACTGCAGTCTGTTTGCAATTTTTTAAATTGAAATTGCTTGTTGTTAACGAAGGATTTATTGAAATTGCTGCCTGTAAACGAACGATTGAGTAAAATATAAAATAGCTTATTAACCGAAGGATGCCGTCTGCCAACGGATAATTTATTGAGTTTGCCATCTGTTAACTGATAATTTACTGAGTTTGCCGTCTGTTAACGGATAATTTATTGAATTTGCGGTCTGTTAACGTAGAAGCAAGTGAAGTTAAAAAAAATCCGAGGGTTTTCATCGTCCGAATTCATATTAGTAAGGTTTTTGTCATCTGAGTACTATGTCAGGGTTTTGCTGGTTATATTCTTTGTAATTTCTGCGAAGTCACGAGGAAAGTCTATTTAAACCAAGACGAAAACTCCAAAAAACGAAAACCTTTTGAAATTGGCTTTAGAGGATGAAAACCCTCTTTAAGCTTTGAAAGAAGAACGAAAACTCTTATTTCTTTTGAGAGGGAGCTCCGTTCAAGGGTTTCCATTGAATTTTAAAGTTCTATTTGTGTTTTCCAGCAGTATTGAAGGCTGATTTGCAGATTTGACATAGATTTGAATTTTGGGCTATGGTTTGAAGGAGGATAATTGTTGCTGTGATCCACCTTTATTTTCCAGCTTGTTCATGGTCAAGCGACCCATATAGAGAGCTGTTTGGAGTGATATAGAGTTTTTTATGATCAGATCTGAATTGTTGTTCATAAATCAGATTTTTGGATACTAGATGAGCCAGTTTGTGTAATTTTTGGGCCAAGGAATTTGTATTTTTCAGCTGTCTGAGAACTATCATCTGCAGATTTTTATTAAATAAATTCCAGCCTTCAATTGATTAAATTTGGCATTTTTCTCTTTGATCTTGCATATTAAAAATTGCTGATTTGTTTGGTTGAAGAATTCAGTGGTTTTACTTCAGTTTTGAAGGGTTTTCATTCCTATACCAAGTTGTATTTTCCTATATAAAATTCAGATCTACATTTTATTATTTTTATATATCTTCTACATCTGGGATAATCCGTTTGGGGTTAGAAATATGTTCATTGGGGACATTACAATGGTATCAAAGCAGTGATCTTTGCCCTATGTGAGAGAAATTTATGTTAAAAAAAACAATGGATGATCTAGATCAAAGAGCTCCTCCTACAGATAAGTTGAGCTTCATGCAAGAAGTAATCACAAGGAGTTAGAGAGAAATACAATAGTCTATGAGAAAAAGTCAAAGAGATTTGCATCATGCATTAAGGAAATCTCAAAGGGAAATGCACGAGCATTGACTGGTTCCATCAGAGATTTGACAAAGATTCTACAAGGGAACAATATATCTACAAATCAAGGAGCAATCAACAATGGTGAAGGAAGCTCTACTAAGCCAGTCAGGACATCCGCCAATCCTTAACATCAGGTTTTTAGAGCCAAGTTTTTCCAAAGAGAGGAACAATCAGTCGAGGAAGAAATTCCAAGTGATGTTTATGACATGGAAGCATGTGGTAAAGAGTATGCAATACTTAGTTTCAAGGTAAGAGCTATGTTGTTCTTCGAAGATTTTTGCGAGTTGAAAGATAGCAAGGGCACCGGGAAGAATAGAAGATCTCAACAAGTGAAAACCACCATGCAAAAATTTGAGAGGAAGCAATCCATAAAGTATTCTACCATGCAATTTGAAGGAGAAGAATCTTCAATCGAAAAAGGCATGAATTCTAATGAGTAAAATATTTGTATTGATGGGGAAGGCAAAGAGGAACAAACATTGTTTGTTGAATGCAAAATTGAAAAATATGTTTCAATCCAAAAGGTACCTATCAATTTTCCAAAGAATAAGTCATTATCAGATGGAATGGATTTATCAAGCAGTAGTGTTGATGAACATGAATTTGTGAAAGATGTCGATTCTTGTTCCACTTGTTTTCCATCTGAAATCATGAGTCACAATAAGGGTAATGTTGTTTTAAATCTGTTGGAGGGTTCTAAATCAACAACAAAAGGTAAACATTTTGATGATCTTCTTCATAAGGAGGTTAGTAGTAGCAAGGATTTATCGTATCATCTTCATACTATGTTATTACCGCGACAAACAACACCTTTGGGGCAGCCAAAGGGATCATTTGGGCAGCCAAATACTTCATCAAGCTGGCCAAAGACACCAAATTTTGGACAACAAAGGACAAAAATTAGTGGGCAACAAGGTATGAGGAATGGTCCTCTTCAAGTGGTGGCAACCAAAAGCATGGAAGGTTCCTTCAAAAGAGAGCAGATTGCACGAGATGCGGATTATGTGGTAAGCGGTACATCTTCTCTTTTAGTGTAACAATGTTATCATGACGATATTCTGCCAATTTTGGACAAGAATGCTAGGGGAGTGGTACAACAAAGTCAAGTTATCATGAAGACAAAGAGTAATGAAGATATTGGTGATACTCCAAGGTATGTAGAGAATAATAATGGGTCATATTTACTGCTGCATAGTAAACCATTTCAGATTGGCTTTTCTCACGATAAGTATGATAATACAAATTGTAATATGGAGCATATGGATCCCTTGTTCCAAATTCATGATTGTGAGCATCATGAGAGTTACATACTTTGGCAAGAACTCTCTCACTTGACAGGTACATGATCTCAAATTTTGGAGCACTATAGCATGTTTTGTCTTGTGCACATGACACTTGGACAAATGAATTACATTTGCTTGAGGGCAAGCAATTTGGGGAAGGGAGGATTGTAATATCCCCTATTCGGTCAAAGACCCTCAGCCCAATTTTGTTTCCCGACGGCTAAGGGATGAATAAAAGAGAAACTTAGTCTTAATGAATTAATTATAAAGTGCATAAAAATAAATATTATTATATACACTTTTATTAATTTATTAATGACTAAAGTGAAAAAAAAAAGAAAAGAAAAGAAAATAAAAAGTGATAAAATAAAATTAGAAAAAATAAATTCACTTTATTTTATTTTATTTTCCTCAAGGAAAATGCGACCCATATGGGGGATGAAATAAAGCAAGTGAAAAACATTAAATGAGGCAAAAGAAGCTGATTGGTTGTTTTGGGTGGCAAAAAGGCGAAGACAACTTATAAAAGGAGGTCACCATGCATAGGAGAGGATATTTTTTGCATTTTGAAAAATTCTGATTTTTGGTAGAATTTGTATACTTTTCATAAAAACTCCAAAGGACGGAAACCCTCTGAAGTTGGCTTTAGAGGACGAAAACCCTCTTTAAGCTTAGAAAGAATAACGAAAACTCTTCTTTCTTTTGAGAGGGAGCTCCATTAAGAGGTTTCCATTGAATTTCAAAGTTCTATTTGTGTTTTCCAGCAGTATTGAAGGTTGATTTGCAGATTTGGCATATATTTAGGCTAGGGTTTAAGGAGAATAATTGTTGTTGTGATCCACCTTTATTTTCCAGTTTGTTTATGGTGGAACGACCCATATAGAGAGTTGTTTGGAGTGATATAGAGTTGTTTATGATCAAATCTGATTTGCTGTCATAAATCAGATTTTTGGATATTACATCAACCGCTTTGTGTAATTTTTGGGCCAAGGAATATGCATTTTTCAGCTATGTCCGAGGACTATCATCGACAAATTTTTATTAAATAAATTCTAGCTTTCAATTGATTGATTATGGTATTTTTCTCTTTGATCTTGCATATTAAAAATTGCTGATTTGTTTGGTTGAAGAATTCAGTGGTTTTACTTCAGTTTTGAAGGGTTTTCATTCGTATACCAAGTCGTATTTTACTATATAAAATTCAGATCTGCATTTTATTATTTTTATATATCTTCTACAACTTGCTGTTTGGTTGGGATTTGCAGATAGGCCGTTTGGGGTTAGAAATATGTCCACAGATCTGTCTTTTTTGACTTCCTTTGTTCAGTTATAATGGCATCAACGTTGGTTTATCAATCTTTCCACCTCTTCCCAACTTTGTTGTCCTTGTACCTTTGTAATATTTGTTGTCTTCGAATATCTTGTGCACGATTGGTCCAAAGGGTTGACAATATTATATAATGCTTAGAAATAAGTTGTGGAAACTGGTCAAGAAGATGTTCTACATCTTCAATAATTGCCAAGTTGACCCTGGTAGAGTCTGGCAGTGCTTGGATTCTTGTGGCTTCTTCTTGGACATGCTATCGTACAGAAAGATCCTGTTACCATATTTTTCACGCAAAGGATTGGCTATTTTCGGAAGATTGGCTATTTTTAGCGTTTGGTAAAAAGAGAGTGGCTAAAAATAATGTTTGGCCTAAAATAGAAGTTTGCTAAAAATAGTAATTGAGTGGAAGCATTGCTAAAAATAGCGTTTGGCAAAAATAGAAGTTTGCTAAATTTAGCGATTGAAGTGGAAGATTGGCTAAAATAGCATTCGCTAAAAAATAGCGTTTGCTAGAAGTAGTTGACGCTAAAAACAACACTTGGCTAAATATATCAACTCCATGCACCAAAGGTGAAGGGATAAAGTTAGCTTTGCTTTTGCTAAATTTAGCAAGAGCTGCTCCAAAAAAGGACATGGCGCCAAAAGGGAGATAAATTTATCGTGTTTTTATTATTATTAGCAAACTGCTGACCTTATATGCGCCAAGGGGTGATTAAGGAGAGGTAAATCAGTTAATTACATGCATCAGTTGGTCATAAATATGGCACCAAAGGGGAATAAAGGCAAGGGTAAAGTCAACTAAGGTTACTAACTGCTGTTACAGTCTGTTAGCAGCAGCATGCAGGTAAAGAAAATAAATAATAAAAATAAAACAACAGTCAGTAGACAAGAGTTGGCGTGACAGCCCATGCAAAGGAAATAAATAATAAAAAGAAAATAGCAATCAGCCAAAAGACAGAAAAGGATAAAAATAGAAGGGGATGTTCCAAGTCAAAAAAGTCTACACCGAACGAGACTAAAGCAAGGAAGAGACAAAACACAAATACGACAACAGAATAAAGTGTGGAAAAGACAAAGTAGCATGTAAATAAATATAAAAGGTTTATAAACTGCTGTCTATTCAGCCCATGTGCCAAAGATAGAGGCATTAAAATTAATTAAATTGGTTGCAACAGTCAAGTTAGGTATTCGCGCCAAAAAGAAGGAGGTTTTTAGGAAAAGAAAATCTAATGCATGCAGAAATAACAGGTCTGTGGCGCCAGCAAAGAGGTGGAAATAAATAAATAACATAAAGGAACAACAGTCAGACATTGGTCTATTATCGGAGCAAGATTGGATTCATTTGATATAAGCTATTTTTTGCATTGTAATTAGATATACTTGAGCGCTGATTTGCTCTGGCATCTTCGGCCATTGTACTTGCACCTCTAAATAAAATAAAGCTTCGTTTTGCCTTCTCATATCGTTGTTTTCAGATTGTTCATTGTGTTTGATAGGATATTGTGTTGTTTTAGTGTGGAATTCAATCCCTCTACCGCCGTCATTCTTCTTAAACCTTTGAATTTAATTTTGCAAAATAGTTCAGAGATGTGCAGGTGTGTGAATCTTTAAATTCTCTGTGTGCAGAGTTACATGCAAGTATCAAACTATTGGTGTATCACCCCTATTTCCCATTTTCCGCATTCCTCTTCCCTTTTCCTTGTCAAAGTTTTTGTTTATTTGGTGATTCACAAGGGAACCAACCCTCTCTGGAGGTTCACCTCAGCCACAGGTTACCCACAACCTTGAGGTGTTCCAATTTTGTCAATAGGAGAGAGAGTACACACACCACTCTCTATCAAGGTGCAACTTCTGGGTGACAACAGATCCCTCAGTCTTTTGTAAGTTATTCTTCCTCTTGTTGATATGTTTCAATCGTTTCTTGGACTGGTTGGTCCGTTATTTTTCCGTGTCGTTGTTAATAAGCATGGTTGTTAAGAGGAATGTCAACTGACTTACTTTCGTGGTCAAGACAATTTGAGCTAGTTTTAAGGCACAATGCCAAAATGTAGTAATACATATAGTCTACTTGGATACTAGACTATCAATAGTAATAAAAACACGAGGAACGCAATACATACCATAGCAAAGTACAAAACAACCACCACCTTGTATTCCTCAAGCTAAGTTCTATTATAGTCTTCTTAGTTCAAGGAGGACTTGATACAAGCACTCCTCTCCCATCAACCATAACAAATGTCTTGGTAATAACTTAATAACCTGTCGACGAATACACTAACAAAACATGTTGGCTACATTTATTCAACTTACTACAAGCAACTCCTATGGCCCAAAAGGAAGTTGACAGAGTTGTTCACTTCGTCGAGCACATTCAACACATTCAACAACAAGTGATACCATTTTGCAATAGACTAATGCTAAGCATAAACATTGCAATGATAAACATCAGACATTGCACACCTTTTTGGTTGGTGATCGATTATGGCTTCATTTGCAAAAAGAAACCTTACTACAAGCTTCATCCACTTCGGTACAAGCCTCACACCATTATTAAGCAAGTAGGAAATAACACTTTTGAACTCAATCTTCCTACTTATCTTGGTTTACACCCAGTCTTCAACATTGAACTCCTGTGTCAGTATTTTCTGCCTTTATTGGATACTTTAGATGTTGCAAAGACACTCTAGTAGACAGAACTCGATCCTGAATGCACTATTCCAACATGGTTGGACCGAATCAATGATGCTGGGGTGAAATGAAGAAGACAACGAAAGATCCCTCTCTTTTAGATCATTAAAGCAGGTCAAGTACCTTCCTAAGAAAAATAGTTTACACAAGTGCATGTTGCCAACAATTTTTCATATCTTTTGCAAATTTACTCAATGAGGATCATTGCTCTTCAAGGACGATCTAAGCCTTTGATCGATTTGCAGTGTAACAACATTGCTTTGGGCCATGTCATCTTCACCAGTAGCTTCAAGATCATCTCAAATGCACGTGTGTATACCGCAACATCTTAACTCATGTTTGATGATGCCGCACAACCCCAACAATGTCGCTACCATTCTATGCAGTTGCACATTGGCATTACTAGAAGATGACAAAACCATGATTAGTTATGAAGTGGCTGTTCCATGGGCTTGTAATGGCCAAACCAGCATTTCATTGTCTTCACTTGTATATTAAGTCCTCCCATTCTCTGTAGTAGTAAATAGGAAATAAGGAAGTACAATAGAGTTGAGACATCTTGTAACATCCGACCTTTTGGATCTTGTATAAATTTATGGCATAATACAATCATTCAATTACATTTCTAGCTTTGTATCTATCGTTATCCTTTATTGATAACTCGATAGGGTCTTGTCTTAGGGTGAGGGGTAGGACGGTATACTATTGATGGGACCCGTAACAATGAGAAAGGATTGGAACAGAGGAGTTTTGAGGTTGAGAGGAGGCATTAGGGGGAGTCAGAGATTGTTTTTCGATCTCCGATCCCCTTATACTTTCTCCAACGAGGGTAGAGGGGAACAAAACCCCTCTTTCCAGGGATCGTGGGAGTTGAGAGTAGGGCCCTTTCCTCTCCTCACTCCCCTTACTCCTCGAAACTCCTCTTGCTCTATAGATAATATATCCGATCCTCTTTCCCTTCTGATCGTAGGAGGGGTATAGGCACCCTTCTCTGAAGGGAACTGGTGGCACTCTCGGGAAAAATGACAAACATTCTAACTAGGGAGCGATCAAGTCCATACGACTGGGCAGGAGTGGAGAGGGGGGAGAGGAGCTATAACAATCAAGACAACAGTTGATTGTTATAACCCTGAAGGGGGCTATAACAATCACAATTGTATTACATATATAATTAGAGGATTTATTCCCCCCTCTCCCCCTAACGCAGGAGACCCCTAAAGGGGGTATAAGCCCATTAATCTTAGGGAGACATTGACAAAGGAGCCCATTAACCCCTTGTCTCATAGCACTCTAATATCAGCCAGCCTTTATCATTCATAGTCTTCTACAATCATCCATTTAATCCATTAAGTGTGGTTGTCCACCGGGTCTCCCCTGGGCCTTGGATCAGTTTTCCCCTTAGAAAAATCTCTTTCACGTTGTATGTTTCCTTTGTGTACTTTATTTATCTTTGCTTTACTTTCTGCAGAGTGTATAACTAATGGTTAGTTTCATTATATGAATGGGTTTTCCTATATTGTCCTCTTTGAGGTCATGTGTGAGTGTGCCCATTTTTAGCTCTTATTCTATTTTTATTGACTTCATTGATCTTATCCTCATGTTTGCCGTAGCTTGGAATGCATATTTGTCTGAAAGAATATGATGTCTCTAAGGGCCGCACTTGCTTGCCTATTGTTCTTAGAGATGCATCAAGTATTTTTTGTGTGTTCTATTAATTACTGTTCGTGCTTGTCTCCAATTTTATTGGAGAGGTCAGAGAGCATGCTCCTGAGCCAGTTCGTTTTGGATTCAGGTTTTTTTTGAATCTTTTGACAAGCCATGGAAAGGTCGTTGGATTCCCTCTGAGAATGGAAATTATCAAGGTGAAGCATGTAATTTCCATCTTACTTGTTTTTCTTTTGGTATATTTTCTATAATATTTTGTAATCCCCAGTCTTGGTCTGGCTGAATATTATTAAACTTGAATTTTAAAAATTCTTTGTTCAGACCGATAAATTTAAAGTTAGTAGCTTCAGGCGAGTAGTAAACTTCCATTTTTCAATCTCTTTTACTTGTTTGGTTCTTTGATCCTTTGAATGTCATTGAATTATATTGGAATATGTTAATTTTGTTTTTCTTATACAGGAAAGTGGAAGCATGAAAAGAACGAGGCTTATGATGACTATGGATTGCTTGCTAGTCAAAAAGCAAGGAAATATGCTATAGCAGTTGATGTACCAGAAGTACACTTCAAAGATGACCCGGTGGTTCTGCAATATGATCTGAAGGCACAGAATGGGATAGATTGTGGAGGTGCATATTTGAAGTATTTAATGCCCCAGAATGATGGTTGGGATCTAAAACACTTTGACAGTGAATCTTCTTATTCTATCATGTTTGGGCCTGATAAATGTGGAGCTATAAACAAAGTTCACTTCATTTTTCAGCAAAAACATCCGAAGACAGACAGATATGTTGAGCACCATTTGAAATACTCACCCCTTCCCCTAACTGATAAGGTCACCCATGTATACACTGCAGTCATCTATCCCAATAGCACACTCAAGATTCTGATAGATGGAGAAGAAAAGAAAACTGCTAATCTTCTTTCTGATGACTTTGATCCTCCTGTTCTTCCACCTAATACAATACCTGATCCTGATGACAAGAAACCTGATGATTGGGATGAACGTGCTAAGATTCCAGACCCAAAAGCCAAAAAGCCGGATGACTGGGATGAGAATGAACCTATGGAAATTGAGGATCTAGATGCAATGAAACTGGAGGGATGGCTAGATGATCAGCTAGAGGAAATAAATGACCCAGAGTCCACAAAGCCTGATGATTGGAATGATGATGAAGATGGGGAATGGGTGGCTTCTAAAATTTCAAATCCAAAGTGCGAGGAGGCCCCAGGTTGCGGTGAATGGCAAAGGCCTCTTAAAAGGAATCCTAACTACAAAGGAAAATGGTATCCTCCTATGATTGACAATCCAAACTACAAAGGAATCTGGAAACCTTGTAATATACCAAATCCGGCATACTTTGAGTTGGACCGTCCAAACATGGAAGCAATTTCTGCTATAGCAATTGAGATCTGGACCATGCAGGACGGACTCTTGTTTGACAATATTTTGATTGGCAATGATGTTTCTGTGGCTCAGGAGTACAGGGACAAATACTGGAAACCAAAGTTTGAGGTTGACTTGGAGAAACAGAAGGCAGAGGAAGATGGTGACTCTCACATACCTGGGTTTCTTACTGGATTCAAGGTTATCAACTCTTATCTATTTTCAGAATTTCCAAACTTTTTTGTTCGTTCGCTGTCTTGTATCATTGGCTATTCCCGAAAATTTATATTACCATCGCGGGGATAGCAGTATCTTGAGTGATTTTTTTTTGATTTTATTGACAATGTATTTTCCCACTGTAGGTCAAGGTTTTTGATTTCTTATATAAGATTGCAGCTATTCCATTGGTGGCACCATACAAGGCAAAGATCATTGTAAGTATTTTAATATACATCTTTTGCAGCTTTTTGATGTTCCTTGGTTAGCAGTAGTGTTTGGACCATTTTCACAAACACTCTTAAGTAAAGGAGTTTGCTGTAGTCCTGTAAAATTGCACTTCTAAATTCTATATGAAAACACTATCATGCTCTTTTCTAACTGAATTCTGCAATAATGCGAAAGGAATGAATTATAAGCCAAGTAATTTCTGCATTTCAACTGTCTTGTATAGGGCAACCACCTCAAGCTTTTTAAATTTCGAGTTTACTATTTTCCTTCATGCAAATTGCAATGGTTTTTCCTTTAGATCCGTGAATAATGTTATCTATTTTGAGAATCCCTGGATGAAGCCATGATCATGGCTGTGAACATCAGGAAGATCTATGAACAACTCAACCTCACGACAACTTAGCACTCTTTAATACTCTTGATCTGTTATTCTTTTTCCTTCACACCTTTTTGGTAGATTACGTTCCCCGATATAGAAGCACCCTTACAACAAATTCCAACTTGAATTCATTGACCAAAATGGTGGTTAGCTTAATATTCATAAGTTAATCCCATGTTGTTTTAAATTCTCCTCCAATTATTATCGTAAGTGCGCATATTGTTGAGAAATATTTTTTTGAACTTCAAAGATAAGGTTGGGAAATCTGGTTGATGATTGGAAGATGTTTGAAATGAATGACAACTTAAAAGTAATAATGACCTTGGTCGCTTTTAAATGGGCTCTTATGAGTAATTCAGCTTGCTCAAACAGATCTGGCTGTAACTTGATTTTTGATGAAACTTGGAGAAAGTCGTTGAACCTTGTGTTCATTGATCAACTTTTTTATGCGAAGAATAGGAAACTCAGCTCTTGATAGTCTTCTTTTTGGAGGCCTGATAATATATACACATGTATTATGATCTGTCTCTCTTCCTGAAAAGCATTATATGTAGGTGTCGGACATGGACATTGCTAGGAACATTATGATCCTTATTAATAAGCTGTTGTACTTATCATTTTTTTCTTTAAATTCCTGTGGGTCGCTGCACCGAGTGTTTAGAATGTTCTTATTGCTGGCTGAGTCATTTATATGTTCATGGCCATTTCATGTGGAAGACCATAAGGTAGGCCACTGAGCATGCAGACTGATCTAAGACCTTTACAGCCTTTGGCATTGTTTGGAATTCTCACTATATCGACGCATGAAGGCCTTTAAGGAGGAAACTTAGAGCCCCTTTTTTGCAGGTCTCTCTATATATTGGGTTGAGATCCCTTGTAAATATATTCCTTTGCAGCCTGGATGAATATGAGATATAATCCTGAAAAATTCATATAGTAATATCCTCGGGCATTTGCAATCGCTGTACTCAAATAACAGCATCTGCTTCCCCAAGAGCATAACAAAAAAAATCTGATTTCAAACAATAGTAACCTGTCTCAACAGATAATACCCTCACACAACCTTAATAGATCACATCTGACCAGAGTTTGCAAGAGAGCTCTAAAATTCTTGTACTTCTCAACTTGTATTATAAGAGTTTAAGCTAATTTATCACAAGGAAACTGAGAGCTCCTTTTTCGCAGGTCTCTCTATATGGTCTGCTGAAAGTATTGTGCCGACTTCGAGATCCATTGAAAATATATTCCTTCCCAGCCTGGATAAATCTGAGATATGATGCTATGATTCTGAAAAATTCATATAGTAATATCCTCAGGTGTTTGCAATCGTTGTACTCGAATAACAACATATGCTTCCCCAAGAGCATAACAAAAAAATCTGATTTCAAACAATACTAATCTGTCTCAACAGATAATGCCCTCACACAACCCTACTAGATCACATCTAGAATTCTTGTACTTTTCAACTTGTATTATAAGAGCTTAAGTTAATTTATCAAGGGGAATCTGAGAGCCCCTTTTTCGTAGGTCTCTTTATATGGTCTGCTGAAAGTATTGGGTTGAGATCCCTTGAAAATATATTCCTTCCCAGCCAGGATAAATCTGAAATACAATACTATAATCTTGAAAAATTCATATATTGATATCCTCAAGCGTTTGCAATCAGTGTACTCAAAGAACAACATCCATTCCCCAAGAGCATAACAAAAAATATGATTTCGAACAATAGTAACCCGTCTCAACAGATAATGCCCTCACACAACTCCAATAGACCACGTCTGACCATTTGGCTATAGAGCTCTTAAACTTTTCGTACTTTTCAACTTGTATTATAAGAGCTTAAGCTGATTTATCATGAATAAAAGTATGGCTGTGGCCATTATCAATCAGCATTGAGATGCCTTTTTATCTCTTCTTCACACATTTTTTGGCTCGTAGTGTTCGAGTATGTTGTACACCCATCATTGCTGCTAAAGAAGTTAACTGGTTAATGTCTTTCTCCTTCAAGAACCAAATATTCTTTCTGCTCTGTAATTGCTACTTCTGCCTTGACATCCTCATCCTTCCATTCTCATTAGACCTAAGTTAATCAAATGCACATCACCCTTGCCTTTACAATTGTGCTTTGTTGCCAATGTTCTCTGCAGCCCAGATACAATCCTTTTGCTTTGTGTTTCGGCTGTCAAAGCAAGGTCACAAGAAAAAGTAGCCTAGCAGCACAACAGCAGTTGCATATTCTTGTAACTTCTGGGAATTGAACTTCTCCGACTTCCATGTCATTCATCTTATTTCATTGTAACTTTTGTACTATATCTGTTCATTCAAATCGCTAGTTTAGTTTAGTTCTGATATCAGATCTTTCAGAGTTTCGTTACATCTCTTTTCAGAGGCCCTACCATGCGAAACCTTTTTATTCAATGTTATTGAAGTAGAATTCTTGATCTGTGCTCTCTTTATGTGGTGCACCCTGTTTTCAATTTAGATTAGATTGTCTCACTTTTTTCTTTTGCACCCATCTATCACTGCTAAAGGTTTTCTGGTTTTTAATCTTCATCTTTGTTCTTAGTTCTATAACATATTGATTTTGCAAGTGTATGTTGTTCCCAGATATATCCTAGGATCTGAACCAGGCTCCTAATCCAAGCAAGGACAGAGAATCTTAAATTAAATAACATGTATACATGCCCCTCGTTGGGGCTTTGTTATCACATCATTCATATTTTTGGTGCAGCTCTTCTCTCTTATCTACTGCACACAAGTAGCAAATACAATGAAATTTTGTTTCAAAGAATCTCTCACGAGTGCAACATGTTTTATTTGTTACTTGTTTCTATGTCCTACATCTTAAATATAATTTAACCGATCGTTGTTGATAATTATGCAGTTTTTTTTAGTAATAATGATTTCAAATTTTTATATGACATGTATGGACTAGACATGTTTTTATTGCTAATGCTCTCTTGTGATGAAACTAGAGACAATATAGGTGACCTGACTGTATTTTGAAAGCAGCTATTGTGGGCCCATTTAATCTCAAGATAAGAACTCTGATGCCTTGCAGTTAAAGGCTATGGCTCATATATTCTCTCCCAAATAAAGGTGTTTGAGTTCTATCATGCACTGCAAAACAACACAAAGGTGTGGTCTCAGATAAAGGCTTTAATCTTGTTATGAAAATTAAGTTAAATGGGGCTTTGGTTCAGTATTTCATAAGAATTCGATCAAGGAAAATTCAAGGATTGTGACTCTTGACCTTCCAAGTGGCTCCTCTCAAGACAATTCAAGGCTTTTGTATCGTTGCACTCGCGAAAGAAGTAATCTTTTATCGAAATAATTACTATTTGTTCTTTAAGGTTTTTTCTCATTGTTGTAGGAAGTGCTTGGGCACAGTGCTTCATATACTTTTAGTTTTCTTTGGAAGTCTTTTTTTTTTTCCCTTGACTGGTATGCAGGTGCTACCCTTCATTTTCAAGGGGCTAGTTCCCTTTTTTAGTTTTGTGAATTGTGATTTATATTTTGTTTAATCAATAAGTGCAAATACAAAAAAATTGGAAATTAACTACAAGGTATCGGATTTATAACTAGGGGTATTTGAGCTGAGCTAACAACTAACTGGATTTTACTTTTTTAGGCTTTAGTGTTTTCATTTACAACCTTTTCTCTGGCAGCTGCAAAGTATGGGACAATTGTTTGCATCAGAAAAAATACAAATAAGGCAATCAGAAATCTTTGTAGTCCAAATAAAAGAACCCCACTAAATAGGATGCGGTGAAGTTGTCATATCTTCTGACTGCAACCTCCTACATACAACGGCAAAAAACATAGCAGAAGGAAGACAGAAACGCCTTTTGGAGTAGTGAATAGGGAGACCCATTCAACCAAGCAGATGTGATGTTTCAACTTCCAGCAGTGGCGAGTAGTGGTATAGTCTTCTGTCTTTCTCCCCCGCTTGCTCCATTGCCCCCGCCTGTGGGAGTATTTGGCTTCGGGTTTCCTTTCTACTTCGTCTCTTTTTCTTTCTTCTGTTTTTGGGAACTCGTTTGAGTTGTCCCCGCTTGCACTTTGTATATTATTTGGACTGCAGTCCCATTGACCTACTTTTGTGGTCATTCGTTGGACATTAATATATTTATCTTATCTTATCTTATCTACACTTTAGTTCTATATTTAAAAATTTGGATTAGTTGGAGGTATAATCATATAGTTATTACTTTGAACTTCAGGATGTTGTCAATCCTTAATAGTCCTGAAATTTGTATAGCCTTTTGGAAAAGAAGCCATGAGTTTCAGCTTTATTTAGACTGAGTGGGATTTAAAGTGTTGGAATCTTTTTTAAGCCCTAGTCTAAAATTCTGATTTTCATGTATTGTTAAAATGGCTTTCTTTGGAAATTAAAGTGATGATTCATACACAAAATCATGCCAGATGCACTCTTTCACATTGCCAACACATGGAAATAAGCACAGAGATGTAAGATCACCAAACTATAGCATTGCAAGGGTCTTTCCTCAGATTCTGGAATGGAAAAGGGATTCATGCCAAGTTTATCATCACCATGACACTAAATTCAATCTGCTTCTGAATGGATTCAACATATATGTTGCTCCACCTAACGTTCCACTTGTATTTTCTTTCTTTTGATATGACACATGATTGTTCACTATGCTTCAATGTAAAAGAAATAAGAAAGGGAATTCGATGGTCAAAGGAAAGGGTACATCTGGATGGTGACTCGGATGATGTGCTGGTTCTTAAATGACATGATAGAAATTCTGCTCAGAGCAAAGGTCCAACAACCCTCAACACGGCACATATAGAGAAAGTTACTCATGCTGGAATGCCCCAAGCTGATATCATTTATTTCAATGAAATCATGGTTACTTGGCTAGGCTTCAGATTTCAGAAATACATATGTAAGCTATGCAATCATTTTATCAGGTTGTTTCAACATCCTCAATCTGGGAACCACCATTCATATTGTTGTCATGAGACCTAGAAAAGTCAATTTCTTTGAAATTTTAAGTCTTGGGGAGTTTCTTGTCTAATTTATTCACCCCTTGTACTTCACTAAGTTAATGCGAAGAGGGAAAGTTCAAGAGTTAGTCATTTTTGGGGTTTTTATGGTCCAAATCGGATAAATTAATCATTTGAGGAACATGAGGAATTGTTCCCTTGTTCCTCATGTTCCCTTGCTGCTTTTGTACATTGCCTCTTTTGCCGCTTGCTTTGCTTTTGTCGAGCCTAATCTCCGTGTTTCAGGTATACTTTGGGCACAGTTGGAACCGTATTCCCCACTTCCCCTTGTTCGTTTCCTCCCGCATGGCTGACATCCCCACCTCGCTGCTCTTACTCACCTCATCGGATATTTCAGCTAAGTCGGGTACTATGAGAACTTTCGACCTTGTTCCTGTGGGCCTTTGGTTCGCCGATCACCCACTCCTCCCGACTCCCCTCTCACCTTTCAGGCATATCGAATGTTGCAGATACTTTGGGAACTCGAGGAACTGTTCCTCGCTTCCCTTAGTTCTCCGCAACTCTGGTTTCTCCGCACTAAAATGAGAAATGGGAGTTGGGCAAAACGTGTTCCTTCCATTCCTCTCAGTGCCGACATATCCGCTTTTAAAAGCACAAAACAGTGGGGAAGTTTGTGTTTATGTGTTCCATCGAGCCTCCTTGCACCCGACTCACTGTTTTTAGCACTAAGGTGGGAAAAGTGGACTGTCTAAACTCCCAAGCCTTATATAATATTCCTCCCACTCTACTTTTCCTCACTTTTACTCCAAGCTTGTCGATTTCTACTCTGCCCTCCTCCCCTGCGTCTGAGGCACTATTTTGGTCATATCTTTGTCATTCCTCAACTAAATTCAAAAATTCCAGTTGTGTTGTGAACGTTGAGTAATTGCCTTCATTTCCATCCAAAAGGAGAATAATTTCATCCTTGTTTCACCCACTTTGGCAGTTTGGATTGTGCTCTTCTCAAATCCTCTCAGAAAACCACTGTAAACCATTGTTTTTCTCTGAGTCCTACCCAACTTGCGAAATTGAAGTTTTTGTACGCTGGATATGAGCATATCTCCTCACTTGAAACCTTTGTCCCTGAAATAGGAGACAATGACATAAAACACATGAATTTAGATGATTTCTAGGCTATAATGAAAGATAATAATCCAACCCCGTTAGCCCGAAGCATTATGAATAGTGGGTTAGCTCATGCGAGGGGTTTTCCTACATCAGTTCAGTGTACTGATACAGTCCTAGCTTGTGCCTCTGGTTTTGATCCTCAAACCAAGGAGTTGAAAGATCCTCAGGGGCAGGTTATCACACAATTGGATGCTCACCATATCAACCTGGCTCTAGGCATTCCAACTTTTGAAGGTTCCAAAGTTCTAACCAGGGTTGATGCCCAAAGGGAATATGATCTCACTCCTATCAAGTACCAGACAATGATTGCCAAATCTTGGCTAAGAGTCAAAAGGAAAGGACCATCTAAATTTCCTAAGACTCTCTACAGAATTGAATTCTTGGAGGAATTATCAGATATGATAACATTATTGGTAAGGGTAATGGGTTTTCCCTCAACTCAAGAGTTTCAAAATTGGATGAGTATCTATATCAACTTTATTTGTGAAGGTTTGCAGCTGTTGAACTAGGGAGAAATCATTTGTGAGAATTTGGCTCAACAACTCACACATGTACACCAGACCAAGACATTATACATGACCTCTTATTTGATGTATACCATAGTTGGATACAAAATATGGATTGGTTTGTCAAGCCAGGAGAGCAGACAAAATTTGGCAATTTATGATTTCTACACACAATTGACTTATGAAAATAGCAAGAGCCACCATAGGAGAGTCAATGATGCTTTCACAATGTTTTTGGTGAGGCTACTGGAGGGAAATGTAACAAGCAGAGTATCCCAGGAGGCAAGGCAATTGATTTCAGTCTATGGCATCTTATTCATCAAATTTAGGAAATTACCCTATATCCGAACAATTGGGTTCAAAGGAGCTCCATACAAGCTGCCAATATATTGCAGTGATAAGATCATTCTAGTTGAGCTTTGCAGACAACTAGACCTTCTTCATAGGACCTATAGAGACAAGAAGATCTTTGGCATACAATTTTCCTATAACTTTGGGAAATTACACATGCAGGTCAGCCCTAGATGCACAAAATGTTGAAAGGACTATTTCCCCATTCAATTTACATCCTTACCAGAAGAGGGCTTATTTTGATAGCAAGAATTTTATTGGAAAGAATCTTCGGCCATCATATCATCATTTGCCAACATTTGAAGACTATTGGGAGGATTGTATTGATGATTATGAGGTCAGGAAAAGAGCTTATGGTAGATTAACCTTGCAACAGATCCAAGATTTCAAGTTATATGCAGTACCTGAGGGAATGACTTGATGATGGTTCAAATCGTTTCACTGCAAAATTCATTAATTCTATTCAGTACACTTCTCTTCCCACCATTGATTGGTCACAGAAGGAAAAAGATAATCCAAATGATCTTAACACTCCTATTCTCCTAAGATCAAGACATTGGTTGAATAAAAAGGTTAAAGAATTCAATGATTCTCAGAAAGAAACTTCTTCTCACGAGGCATCTTCTTCACAGAAGGCTACTCTTACCTAGCAAACTCCTCCTTACTCTCCTCTTGACTCTAGAACCAAAGTCTATACTAAGAAGGATAAATCCAAAGAGGGAGAGAAGAAGGTAGAGGCATCGAGACAAGGTGATGATAAAGAAGAAACAAAAGAGTTAGAGTTGGAATAGCCCTTGAGCAAACACAACATGAAGATGAAGAGGTAGGTGAGAAGAAACAAGTTGAAGAGGAAGAAGAGGAAAGTGGGGAAAGTGATGAAGAAGAAGATGTAGTTGAAGTAGTTGCCCCTGATCAAGGAAAAACCAGTGCTTCAAGACCCAAGCTGGAGGTGAGAAGACCTTTTTCTCCTCTTATGACTTCCACTATGGAGGTTTTAATCTCTCAACCTCCTAGTTCTCAAATTTCCCTTGCATTGCCTCCTCCGGCAACATCTTCAGGAGATTCATTCACCTAGGTTCAACCCATGGTAGACAACAGAAAGAGAAAGGATCAATCTAGGATTGAGGTTCCAAAGTATGATGTAGTAGCTGCCCTTCTTGGCACTTCTCCTCCTCCTCCAAAGCAATCCAAGACTTCCTCTTGCATTATCTCTAATTCTATAAGGCAACAATTTCTATAAATTGCTAGGAAAAAAGAGGATAAAAAAGAGAAAGACATTTCATTATCATATTTTGAATTGACAAGAATATCCTTGGGAGAATCAACCCCCGAGGGTGAAGTGCACAACCTTAGGGAAACTGTCTCTAAGGTTATTGAGAGAGTTGAAAAAGGAAAGCAAACTCAATAACAACTGGAGGAGCAGGTGCAAGTACTAGCAAGTTTCATTAAGTCTTTCCTCTCATCTGATAAAACTCCCTTGGATCCGACTCCTATGTCTACACTTCCACCAACTGCTGCCACTGCTGATATTGATCTGAAAGCAATAACAAAAATTCACAAACACGCCACTCTTGGCAAGGCATCTGAGGCTTGGGTGGAGAAAATTCTTGTCACAGGTTTGGAATTTATTGATGAAGCTTTGTAAGACCTATGATAATATCATTTCAGCTCAAGAGCAAATTAATTCAGGGATTGACAACATTGATAAGGAAATCAAAGTTTGGGCTGATGTCATCCAAGATCTTCGTATCATCATTCTCACAGATGAGAAAATCCTTCTTTCTGAGAAGATTTTCGATGAATCTAAAAGCAATATGTCAAGAAAATGGACTTTCAATGTAGAATGGAGAATAAGGGTCCTTGAAGAAGCCTTAACTGAAGTTACAGAATGTGGTTCAGAAAGGAGAGTCTTTGAAGGCTGAGATTTTTGTAGATTTGCAAGCCCTTCGTTGTCACTTGTTCAAAGACAATTCATCAGAAAGGAATTCTGTTGATCAAATCAAAGGAGATTTTAATACACTCATTAAGGAGAATTTGTTCAAAGCAAAATTGGTTAACAAGGAAAAGATGGAGGAATTGTCAGAGCTCAACAATGTCATCGTAGAAGTAGCAAAAGGACTTGCTCAGTATGGTGGAACGACAAAAGAAATGGAATCCTCTCTTGGGAGCTAGTTGAAAAATCTTTCCAATACCATTATACCTAAAGATACAAAGATATCAACTGCAGTTACCAAATTCCGAATGCATGCTTTGAAGCTTAAAGTCCCTGCATCTGTTGTCACTTCTTTTCCATCTTCTTCAGGCTCGTAATATCACTAGTTGTTCTATTTTATCATTGTATTTATTCTATAAAAAGTAAATTTGTAATATAAAGTCATTGAATGTAATTCAATTAGTTAAGTGTTTTAACACTTAATTAAAACAACTAGTTAGTTTTGGTAGTTACTCTTTCCCCTTTTCCTATATAAGGCTTCATTTTCTTTGTAAAAGGGGGTTGGATATTGGTGCATTTTGTATGTAAGAGACACTGATTTTGAAATACATAAGAAAAACCCTTCCTTATCTCCATTCTTGTTCTTTCTATCTTCTTTTCTTGTTCATGTTTCAGTTGGTATAATGTTTGCTTTATTTGGAATCTTGAAGCTTTGTATTCTTGTTCATGGGCCAAGATTTGGTGAACTTTGATTCAATTTGTATCTTGTTTACTGTGAGAAATTCCATTTATGCAGGCATGTATGTTCTTGAATTTCATTTACACACAAGAGTATGATAAGATCTGCAATCTTCTTATCTGAAAGTGTTGTTATTTCTCCCTCCCATTTATTCATTCTTGTGGCAATCTTGCGAAACCAAGGAGGAACCACATGTCCTTGATTGATGAGTTAGTTAGAATTGTGTGTCTCTAATTTGTCTGTCTTTTGCATACTTTCACTACTTCGTTCTTCTACCTTCGCAGTTCTTAATCTATCTTTTGTATTAGAAATCATGAGATTATTCATTAACACCAATATCCTCATTAAAGATTATTAGTCTATAAATTTGTAAATATTTTAGAGTCCCAAGTTTTTGGTTTAATAAGGTAACGTCCCCATTAAAGAGGAGGGACTGTTGTCCCTTGAACTATTGATTGTGTCTCCAATGACAGATTTTCCAACCAACACATATGATTATCAAAAAGAGGAAGAGCTCTAAGCTCATGTAAAAATCTATAGAAGGGACCCTTCATTACTGCTATTGTAAATATCTGCAGAATGCTCACAAGCTGCTGAAAGTCTATGGAATAAGGAAGAATTTCATTAGAAAAAAGAAGAAGAGGAAACATATGGCAAATATTTTTTGCAAAACAAGGAGAAAATTTATGTGCTTCCTTCCAGAGTATCAGCCAATTCCTATTGATGATGAAGACCATATGAGAATGAGTTGTGAGAAAGATATGGTTGTATCCCACCCTCAACAATCTTTGATTTCCTTGTAGAGAAACAACCCAATGTTACGTGTTAGTAGCCCTCACTCTACTTTCAATTTCAATACTCCTTCACACAATCATCCCCTCTTCCTCCCAAATTTACTCAGACTACAAGCATTAGATCAGCTGCTGAGTTATACCCACAACATGCACAGTGGTGTCATTGCTCACACCATGCTAAATCATTTGAATTTTTCTGGCCCTACATTGTGGAATCTCTGCTGTAACCCCACAAATAGTGTCAAAACTCTTTGTTGCCTCAGAAATCCTTTTGGTTTCGTGCCTCTAACTTTGTCAAAACCTTTTGTTGCCTCAGAAATTCATTTGGTTTCCCGCCTCATGAGTTTGTCAAGACCTGTTGTTGCCTCAGAAATCCTTTTGGTTTCTTGCATCTAAGTTTGAAAATAATTGCAATTCGAAGGAGAACACCTCCTTAATCAAAGCTCTTCACAACAGTACTCACAACATTAACAATGTTGCGACTAAAATTGATGATAAAGCTATTGATATCTCCTTGTTGGAAAGAAATTCTTCACTAATAGTTGCTTGTATCCAACAACAAAAAGATTGCATTTAAGATTTGCATAATAGCTTCCGCTGCTTCTTGCCAACCAAACACCTTCCACACACATTGTTTTTCTTGGCTAGTCTGTAAACAAGGAACCTTATTGGGTCTGCTAAGTTTGGCTAAGTACTGTTGTTACCTAAAGTTGCATCCTTGTTGAATCTATCAGATTCAACACCTCAGTGAAACATGGGATGATCTCTTAATGTGGGACTTGACTGTATGAAATCACCCTCTGGAGAAGGCTGACTTCCTCTACCTATCTAACCTAATGCCAACACTCCTCTTAAGCTAAGCTACAAACTGTAGGGGAAAAGGGGAAGGAGGAATGTATGAAATGAAACTAAGCTAAGGAAATGGCGATGGCGCCAAAAAAGAAAGGGGATCACTTTCCATAAAGGGAAGAACAAAGAAGGAAAACATGGGATGAGAGGGCAGATAGATGCCACAAATCAACACTACGCGAACCATTCCGTTCCACACATTTGAGACATAGAGAAATGGAAAACATGCAAGATGATATGCCGACAATGAATAAACATGTAAGAGAGACAATAAACACAAGTAGAGGGCGGATACGAGTCACGACAAAATTTTATCGATCAAAAGTAGGTACAGTCCATTACATTAGTGGGGAAGGTCATTGAGCACATCACATGTGACCAAATTAGAGGTTTGTAACCTGTGAAAGCTCGGCCACCATTTTGACATGGCGACTTTGTAGTCGGGAGAGGATCTTCTACAAATGAAACCGAGTTGCTTTCTATAGAGAAGAAGAGAAAAGAGAAGGAGAAGATCAAATTGTGCTAGTAATGAAGGGAACTAACCACTCGCTGCCAAGGACCAATCGCCATTGATTTCGCAGGCCAAGTATGGGCGCCTGACATTGTTCCAATCGCACACCATCAGATCGCCAATGCAGGAGGGCGGTGTCATTCAAAATTAAATCTTGGTTGTTGGAATGGTTGAATGTCTGGTTCAAATTAGGTGTGGCTTTTTCGTTCTTCGCGGACTTCTAATGTTTTGCCACCTTGATCCTATCTTCTGTGGCCTTCTGTTTCTTCTATTATGATTCGCAACCTTCTTTTGATTTCCGCCTTGATCCGCGAACAACCGCTAACTCCTCAATTCTTCTTACCACCCGTGGCCTTCTATTTCTTCATCCCGTAGAGTCTAATGCATCCAACAAAGTCTTCTGTGTTTTGTGGCATTTTTCCTTATATTGCGGACTCTTTGTTCCCCAGATTTGTATTTGACTTGTTCTGCGGATGACTGATGCTTTGTTCTGCATGTTCCTTTTGATGCACGAATTCTCTTTATTCCGCGCCTTTTGTTTTGTTTTGCGGCTTTTCTTTGTTGTGCAGACTTTGCTTTGTATAGCAGACTTTCTTTATTTTGCTCTGTGCTCAACTTCTTACATTCCCGCACTTAGCCTTTTTTTTCCCCACAATGCCGCGAAGTACTTAGCTTTTGTTCCACAGATTAGGCAAACCCGTGGAGCTCTAAGTTTCGGATTTCCATGAAACGCTGAGTTTTTCACTTTTGTGGCTTTTAAAAAAAAGCGCCTAAGTCCATAACTTAAATGAAGTTGTCAAAATAACATGGGTGCTATTTTGGACAAGTACCAAAGGTTGATATATCCAAATCTCTCATCCCACAAAAAAGCCGGTATTACCCACTGTAATATCAAAATGAAGGTTAATCTAATTAAGATATTGCATGAATGTGCAATAAGATGTAATGACCCTTTCAAGGGTTTAGACCAAAGAAATAGGAAATTAGCTCAAAACCAAAGATCTCTGATTCTGATTTTTATAACCAACAACTAAAATAAATCTGAAATTTGCAAACTACCAGGGCAGCGAACTGTTTATGGAATTTAAGTCCGCCTTTTGCCATGCAAATCAACAAATAATGCCACAAAATAATTATTCTATCCACGACAATATTTATGAATCACAAATACATCAAAAGATGGATGAAATAACAATTTACATAGCTGAAATTAATTATTTAAGGTCAGCAATAGACTAGCCAAACCGAGGGCTAGAAAAAATAGCTAAACTTCTCCAAAAATCATGAAAATGCAGATTCCGGCCTTATAAAATATGCCAAATGATATTATGATATGAAAATGCAAAAATATGTTCACCAAACTACATAAACTCTACTCAAGGTAGGTCGCTCCACATGTAGGAAGCCAAATAAAATTTGAAAATGAAAGATATCTCTCCAAATCAGCCTTATACTTCGATCCCAAGTCAAGATGAAGGGTTTTCGTCCTTCACTCAACCTCTAGAAGGGTTTTCGTCCTTCTAGGCAACTACACATGAGGGTTTTCGTCCTAAGTGCAAGAACATGGAGCAACACGTTCACAATGCCCAAGTAGAATAAAATGCGCCTAGTCCCGATGCAAATGATGCCTCTAATCTTCTTTTATATCCTCCTTTTGGCGCCAAGGCTTGGAATAGCAAGACTGACCTCTTAAAGATGTTCTTTTCCTTCATTAGCTTCCATTAATTAATTAAAACCCAGCCGACCTGTTATAAGAAAGAAAACACTAAAAGAACATATTAAAAATTAGTAAAAACATATCAAATGGAAGCTCAATGTTCTCCTCTATCTTCTTCTCTTCTTTGCCATGGAGAAGGGATGGCAAGAAGACCAAATAATAGCTCTTAAGTGGGAAAAAGGGACAGTACATAAGATAATCCAGAACAGTAAATACAATAGTATTAAATTATGGAAGGATGAAATATTCAATTAAACACACTTTTAGAAAATAGAAAATGGAAATTAGGGTTAGGGTTTGGAGCATATTAACCCAAGACGGGTGCAAGTTGTGTGACAGTGATCTGAAACTGGAAAAAGATGTTGTGTATGGTGTTGTAAATTTGTTTGTAAAATTTGGGAGGTGGAGGATAGGTTCATCCACTTGTGATAGGTTCACTTGAAGGCATCTTAGGGCTACAAATTAGTGTTATGTGGGGCTGTGTCCCCCAAAAGACAAGCGTTTGGGATGATAGGATGGGGAAACGCCCCCCTCATTCTAGCAGATTTCAAGGGGGATGTCCTTAGGACCCGAAATGTCCCCTTTTTAGGGGACATCCTGACACCCTGTGCACCCCCCCACCCCCCCAAAAAAAAAGAATCTTTAAAGATTTGTTTTTAAAATTTTGAAGTTTTAAATACTAGTTTTACAATATAGCTATTTGAAAAACACCAATATGTATCTATTTCAAGGTGCTTATCTTGACTTCATCACATGGTTTTGCCCATTGAAGGGTTCTACATTGATTAATGAATCAATCACCTTCTCTGGAAATCTTCCTGTGTCCGGTAACGAATGGCCTCAATCTAGACACACCTTTGTGTTGGGCTTGAATAAACTTGAAAATGAAATAAATTTGGGAAGGATCTAATATACTCTTGGAGGGTAAGATTGTTTTTGGAAGCCACTCATTTCTATTTGAAAATAAATTCGTATGTATAAATTTAATTAAAATTCACTTTGGAAGCTTTAATCACTTAACAAAGCCTATATGTATAATTTTGTATGAAGAGAAAGATTTTGTAAACGATAAAAGCACTAAGTCATAGATCAAAACATTTACGCATAACCCGATTATATTGTATTACAAAGACATAATAAGAATGAAGAGTGATAAATACATAATTTTTCCAAGCATACATGTGGATAGTGGACTGTCACAAACTGTTATTATTAATTTTTGAATTTTAATATTTATATATTGTTTGAATAGCCATCCCCTAGCCGTCTCCAAAATCTGGGAATTTTTGGCCATCCCAGAAACCGCATTCCTACCTCCCACCGTTCCCACATCCTATAGTCTTAGGTAACTATGTACTAAATGTGTCCTTTGCTATTGTGAGATACAATCTTCCTCTGACTCCTATTTCAAATATGTTGCTGGATTTGGAACCTATTTTTGAATCTTCATGATAATTCTTTTGTACCTCCAAATATTTTCTTTGTATTCTAGACCCATAGGCATGAACATGTGTTATTCATCATATGCACTGGACTGATCTCAACACGCCCTCATTGACTCGATTAGCATTGCACTACGTACCAATATGCTGAAATGGGATCAAGCCACACCTAGTTCTCCAAATCATAGGGTGGAGTGGAGGTTAGAAAAGTGCAATAAAGGCAAAGCCCTATTTTGGCCGTTGACACTTGGCAATCATGCTTGGCTTGGTTCTTACTGCATGATTTGATCTACGGCAGCAAAGGATAGATGTATACAGATTCACATAGCTTCTTGTTATATGCTCGAAGGGAGAGATGCTTTAGTGTTAGGCTCCAAGACTTTAGAGTGTGCTTGGATATGGGATCCCTAGATACCCCTAATATATTAGAGTGTGCATGTTTATATAGATGATCTGTGCAAATTTTGGATCTGTGTTTGAATCTTCATGATAATTCTTTTGAACCTCCAAATATTTTGTCTTCTAGACTTACAGGCCTGAAAAGGTGTTATTCATCATATGCACCGGACTAACCTCAATGTGCCCTCACTGACATGATTAGCATTGCACTACATCCCAATATGTTGAAGTGGGATCAAGCCACACCTAGTTTTCCGAATCCTAGGGTGGAATGGAGGTTAGAAAGGTGCAAATAAAGATAGAGCCCTGATTCGGCCCTTGACACTTGGCAATCATGTTTGGCTTGGCTTTTAGTGCATGATGTGATCTAGGGGAGAAAAGGATAGATGTATTCAGATTTGCATAGCTTGTTGCAATGTGCTCCAAGGGAGAGATGCTTCATTGTTAGGCTCCAAAACCTGAGAGCGTGCTTGGATATGGCATCCCTAGATGCCCCTAATATATTAGGGTGTACATGTTTATATAAATGCTTTGTGCAAATGATTTCCTTTTCACTCAACCCTAAGCTGACTAAGGCAACTTGTGCATTTGAAAATATGACTGTTGTAAGTACAACGGCCAAGTTTGTTTGCCTTCAGATAGATTCATTGACTGGACTTGTCTTGGGCCCACTAACTTGTACAAACTGAGGATGGAATCTGATTTGAGACATGAGAGATTGCAAAGCGTATGAAGATACGTTATGTATAAGGTCCATTGATTCCTAAGGTTCTAGGCTGAAGATCAAGTCATGACCTAGTGGAATCAAAGTATAGGATTGAGTGGGATGCCTTAAAATTTAGTCAATAAATGTGCAAATCTGATAATGTTGGGATAAATGTCATATGATTATTGTCAGGTGCCATAGGACCAAATTTTCGGGTACTACAACATAAAAGGGATAAAAAAACACAAGCCTCTCTCTCCAATCCTAGGAGTGTGATGTGTATAAAGTTGAAGAGTGTGCTCCCATGCCATAAATGTGAAAACTACAAATTACATGTCAAAGACGTGTATTAATTAATGTTCATAAGAGATGTATAAAATCAGTAAACAAAAATTACAATGTGTAAATACCATAAAAACATGAAACTGCACTTGATTACCCAAAGCCTATTTGTATAGCGTTTGTGTAAAAATTAGCATTGGGCTGTTATGTCACCATAAACCGTTAGGTAGTTGTCTCACCATCTAGCGTTAGGTAGCGTATGTTACCATCAAGCGTTAGGTAGTTATGACATCATCAAGTATTAGGTAGTGTATTGCACCTTCAAGTGTTAGGTAGCTATGTTATCATCAAGTGTTAGGTAGTTATGCCACCTTCATGCATTAAATAGTGTCACCATCTAGCGTTAGGTAGCTTATGTCACCATTGTATCGGTGACGAAGATCATCCATGTTGATATAACTGTAATCTGTAGTGAGAATCCATGTTGATCATCCAAGTCCATGCAAATCTGATATAAAACTTGTAATATGTAATGATGGACCATCCCAAGCCCCATTTAAATCTGATATGGAACCTATAATCTATCCTGAATGGATGTGTATAACGTTTGTGAATACTACCACACTGTTTACCCTGTGGCAGTGTGGTGGCCATGATCTGTGTGAACTACTGGAAGAACGTATAATATGCTCTCTTTTGAGACAAGGGATGTTGTGATGTATCATTTAGCTCAAAAGAGAGAGTGTTAGCTATAAAAAGTATGAGTGTTAGCTATAAAAAGTATATAACCAAAGCATCCAAGATGTGAATTATATATAGCATGTAAACTAAACATGGTAATATACACAATGTGCATTAGATATGATCTTTAGATAAGTAATAGATGCCATCTGATGGTTAGGTATATATTGTATAGTTAACATTTCCAATACTCCAGAGAAATCAATAGCTAAGAGCGTAACAATGAACAATAGAGTAGCATGAAAATAGACATACGAATCGACACGTAATGGATCCATTAGGACCTATGACACGACATGACATGACAGGTTCGTCATAAAGCAAAGGTAATTGACAAGACATGGCAACTTGACCAGTGTTAGTAGTAGTTAGTTGTGTGTGTGAAGCAAGTATGTGTCAATCAACGTGCCACGATCAATGTTTATAAACCAAAAGATGTATCAAGCAATGTGGTATGAGCAAGTGTGTCGAGATCAAGGTATGTGCCAATCAATGTGCTATGAACAAGTGTAGATCAAAAACATATATCAACCAATATGTTATGAGCAATGCATAAACCATGTGTTTTAAACAATGTGTGTCATAAGCAAAGTGTGTTTAAAGCTTAAACAATGTGGCTCAAGCAAGATATGTCTCAAGAAATATGTCTTAAGAAATGTGTTCTAATCAACAGATTTATCAATTAACGTATCGAGGAAACGGTATGGGTGGCAGGCACTCTGTGTAATGAAGTGAGCATATAGAAGACAAGTAGTGAGCAACCAACAATGCATAGAGAAAACAATGGCATAAGAGCAAATGGAGTATAGAGCATACAATGCCATGGAGCATACAAGTGCGTAGAGCATACAATGCCATGGAGCAAACAAGTGCATAGAGCATACAATGACATAGAACAAATGGGTGCGTAAAGCATACAAGTGCATAGAGCCATCCAAACATAGAAGAAAACATGTGTATGGAGCATACAAGTGCATAGAGCCACAAATGGTATAGAAGCCAACAATGTATGGAGCATACAAGTGTATAGAGAAAAGAGAGCAGAGATGCAAACAATGGATATAACATACAAGCGCATAGAGATATCAAGGCATAGAAATAATCATGGATCAAATAATGTGTAGCAAAGACACATGTGGAGCTAGTGATGCATGAAGCAATGCAAAATAGCCAAAAATAGGAGCCTAGGGCCAATAGTAGTCAAACAAGCTTAGCAGTGTGTAGTAAACTAGTAATAAAGTAAATTATCTACAACAAGTAGGCATGGAGCATGTCAAATATGTATTTAGAGGTAAATAATGTGATCATTGGATGAAACACGATATAGCACATGCAATAATATATAAGGTGGTGTAAGATAAGCAAGAGAACCGTTATATCACCAGTGGGCTAGTGTGTAAGAATCTAATCTATATAAGCTCAGTAAGTGATATATCCCCAATAGGTCTTTTGCCCAAATCAGATTTTTAATGTATGGCAAATTATAAAAAACAGTTTTTGAAACCCTCAGCGAACAACCTAGGGAAAAACTAAATTTAGGTTACAGCAAGATGCGACTAGGTGTAGGTATCCCCTGAATGTGATGGGTTGCCCCTAAAATTTTATAGGCTTAAAAAGTTATAAAATCTGTCCTCAAATGATTGCCTATGGATCAAGGGCATTTAGAACCCAAAATATGATAAAAATCAGGTTGTATGATGGCAGCCAAATAAGTGTGCAGAAAATGTCAGATCTAAATCTAGATAACAAACTACCTGAAAAACCACAATGTCCGAACTTGTGTAGTGAATGAAAATAGTCGAAATTGCAGCTCCTGGTTATTGTATAAAAATTCAGAGATATCTGGCACTTTTTTTTTTGAAGTAAATACCATCTGCGAATCATGCCCATAACAGCCCCAAACTAGAGTCTTGTACTCCAAGGGCTGTTAGGCAATATGCTATACAAAAAGATCACCAAAACAGGTGGGGTCTTGGGTAGTAATTGTTCCCTCGAAAATTAGAATTGAAACCGCAGGAAATGTTCTGCATCGTCGAAATGTGCCCTGGTCAATGGGCTATGGAGTTTTTCGTCCATGAGAACTCTTGGGGTAATTCGTCCTACAAAGAGGTATAATGCTAAGGGTGACTCGGATTGTTAGAATATTTGTGTATACAAAAGCACTAGGCTACAAGATAAAATGTTCAGATTTGATAAAGAGGATGTTAGTGTAGACGTCTCTCCTCTAAGTTGAGGCCTTGTATCCTTGGTTAAAGGGAAAACGTGACCCAAAAGAGACCTCCATAGATCACCAATCACAATTGGTGAAGTAGTTTTGTAAAGTATAAGTAACCAAAACTCTCATTCCTCCAGGAGTCGCATTTGGTAGAACCTAGGGAGCGATAGCAAATTTAGTCACGGGCCTTATACTACCCAAGTGAGTTAATATTCCTTCTAGTAGGCAGAGTGTGCCAAACTCCCAAGGAAGGATACAAAATTAATGAGGTTAGACCCAATGCATCTATTGTAGAGACTTGCACAGCCAATTTACTTATTGAAGCCAAATGGGGATGTAATCCAGAGATGCTTTATTAATTTTATAAATATTTTTAGCACTTTGTAATTCACTTATTGTAGATCTTAAGTCACCCTGTGTGCATACCCTTTGGCCGTCGGTTAGACAAAGTGTGGTGCCATGATTAGCTCTTCAAAGTGCGAGAGCTATTCGAGAAAGAGGGACATGCACAGATACCTCTTAGGGTATTCTAGATATTCCCTACAATATGTGTTAGGTATCCCTTCAGGGTGTGAGGTTGTAAGAGGATATGACTCTAGGTTAGTGCTCTAGTGATGTACCAGATGCCCTTGGTGTAGGTATTCAACCTAATGTGACTGGGTTGCCGCCAGTAGTGTACAAGACTTAAACTGAGCCATGTGAGGACATGTGTGTGTATAGTGTTGCATAGATTACTATATTTGTTAGTCTTACTTGCCAACTATGATTTGGAGTCAATCTGTGCAAGGATGTAATCGGTGTCCTACTAGTGTTAAACCCTAAGTAACGACAATCGCCCAAGTCTATGTGCTTCTGATTGAGCAAGTGAACGAGTGTTAGGTCATGGTAATGTATCTGTGTGGGCTCTTGAGGCTAGCTATTAGTGTCAAATTTTGCTATGTTTTGCGGACTAAGATAACGATATGATAAAATTGCCAACTTGGATATGTATTAGAGGCGCCTTGGGCCAGTATGGACTATAACAATAGTAGGATGGGGTCTTGGGATAAACTGCTTACTCAAGTCAACAAGCTACATCGAACCCCTGAAAGGTCTGCATGTATCTGTTGGGAGATGCCTCTATGTGGGCACTAAGATCTAGCTCTAGTGCCAGATTTTGCTTTTTTTTCAGGCATACGATAACTCATGGATCAGAGCATAGATGCCATTAGAGGTGGCTGGATAGTAGAAGGATGTAGAATACTAGATTATGGAAGCCATGGCACGGTGAGTCATTGTGCTTAGGAAAAGAGTATGCTAAGTGTTCATTATGTCGTGCATGACAGGGGTCTTGCATACCAGTGGGTGTATATACATGACCCCACAGAGTAATATGAGTGGAGAGGACTTCCCCTAAACTATGAATCCAAGGTCTCCCAAGTAGGAGATTGTAATTCAAATCAAAAGACATGACATGAAATTGTGTTGAAAAAGTTTTGGGATTTGGAGTGATGGGTAATGTGATGACACCAGTTGTTGGGCGAGACATTATCGGATCCTTTGATTTGTGTGTTGGATTTACCAAGGGGTGGTGTACCAAAACCCATTGTAATTTGAAAAGTTATTTCAAATATTTAATCCTGACCCATTAGCAACAAGGGTCCATTTGACTACTTTGTTAAATACTTGAACCTGGATATGTAATGGCATATTAAGCTCAGTGATATATTGCGGCAGTATGTCCTTTTTGTCAATGTAACAATCACTTGTTTTTAAGTTGTTGATAAGGGATGAAAAATAGGTTGGTTCTGCATTAGCTAGTACAATTGATTTTTGTAATGCTTGATATAGAATATCCTTATTTGGAGTAGAGTGCTCGAGTAATTCTAATATAGAGATTTTAACATGCGTATTTTTGAGTTGGTCTAGGAGGTCGTAATTTGTGGTTGAGTATAGGAGCTCTAGGTGGTGAAAATAAAATTGGGTCAGTGTTTTAAGGATTGCCTTTGGTGGGAAGAGGATTGAGTGGAGATCTACCACATTGGCCACCTCCTGGATAGGTATGTGATTGATAATTAACGTAGAATAGCTAGGATATGTATTCTTAGAAATAAGGATATATGAGGGGGGAGGGATGAAAGGGCTTTTAACGATATGCACTTGACGAGCACTCACGGGGAGCATTTTGGATTCCATATAAGTGCCATGGATTATAGACAAAAAGATATGTAGTGGTCATGATTACTATGATTAGCCAATTTAGGGTTTTGAGAAAAACCCAAAGAATAGTTATGGTGTTGAAAATCAGATTTAAAATCTAAAACCCTAGGTAGATGAGGAACAAAATTGTAGGTTGGGGTGGTCGATAGATAAAGCAGGTTCACCAAAATGTAATATCAAAACTAGGGTTAATTTAATAAAGATATTCCATGAATGTGTAATAAGATAATTTGGACAAATAAATGCAAGTCCTAAATTATGAAAAGACGAAATATTTGATCAAACATACTTCAAAGATTTAAAATATGAAAATTAGAGTTAGGGTTTGGAACATATTCATCCAAAACGAGCTAAGCCTGTGTGACAGTGATGTGAAATTAGATAAGGATGTTGTGTAGGGTGGCGTAAATCTGTTTGTAAAATTTGGGAGCTTGGAATTGAGTGTAGGATAGGTTAACCCAACAAAGGTGTCTTAGGGGTGCCGAATGTGGCCTCTACTATTGCGACCTAGAATCTGCCTCTGTTACCTGCTTCAATGGCATCTTTGCATTTGGTATTTGTGTTTAAATCTTCGTGATAACTCTTTTGTACTTACAAATATACTCTCTATCTAATAGACCTATAATCCTGAAAAAGTGTTGTTCATCATGTGTTGGATTGACTTTAACGCGCCCACTTTGACACAAGTAGCATTGCACTACGTGCCAATACACTGAAGTGGGATCAAGATACACATAGTTTTGTAAATCCTATGGTGGAGTAAAAGTTAGAAAAGTGCAAATAAAGATGTAGCCCTAATTAGGCCATTAACAGTTGGAAATGGTGCTTGCCTTGGCTCTTATTGCACGATGTGATATATGGAAACAAATGATAGATGTATTGATATTTGCATAGCTTGTTGTAATGTGCTCCAAGGGAGAGATGCTTCAATGTTGGAGTCAAAGACCTTAGAGCGTGCTTGGATATGGGATCCCTAGATGCCCCTAATAGGTCAAGTTGTTGATGTTCATATAGATGAATTTGTGCAAATTATTTCCTGGCAACTAACCCTGTTATGTTTATATAGATGAATTTGTGCAAATGATTTCTTGTGCAATCAAACGTAAGCCGACAAAGGTAACTTGTGCATTTGAAAATATGATCGTTACTACGGACTGGTTTGTCGGCCTTCAGATAGACTTGTTAATCGAACCTGACTTGGGCCCACAAACCCATCCAATCTAATCTATGAAATTAGAAAGGTTGTAGAGAGTCTGAAGATGCGTTCTGTATAAGGTGCATTGATTCTTGAGGTGCCAAGATGAAGATCAAGTGATGGCCTAGTGGACTTAGAGTGTAAGATTGAACATGATGCATTTTATGTTTAATCAATAAATGTGTAAACGGGATAATGTTGGGATAGATGCCAAATGTTTATTGACAATTGCCACAAGATCAAATTTCGGATTGATTGTGGCAAGGGGTCAAGAAATCTATATATGCTACCTTGTGAAATGCGTAGGTTTGCTACCTTGTCCTTTTTAACATCCAAAGACAATGCACTACTTTCAATAGAAATTCATTGAAATGTTGGGATTTTCAATTAACTGACTATAGATAAGATTTTTATTCACTATAAGAACACACCGAACATTGCTTATAATGAATTTTGCATTATTATTCATCATTATGCGTATATCTCTTATCCCTTCTACAACATGTGATTTCCCATCACCTAATGAAATTAAATTAGAGAAACTTGTGTTACTAGTCCTTATGACATGTGCAACGTTTGGATGTGTGGATCAAAGTGGTAGGAAATTTAAGGGATGAATAATGTTACAAATTATAAATTCACAATATAAATTGCCGAAGATTATAGTTTATGAAGTGCAGTAATTAAAACCATAGATTAAGATGATTATATTGTAGATTACAAAATGTAAATATCATGAATAGAAAGTAAATGAACATAGTGACATAAAATATAAGTGGAAAAACCTTGGAAGGTAAAAAACCCACTAAAAATCACTTATTTTTATTGAGAATAAACTTTCACCCAACACTCCCACTATTTCTCCATGCAGTTACACCTTCAAAAAGGGATTACAAACCGCCCCATACATTCGCTCATGAGTTTTGCCTCATTCGCCTCATGTATTTATAATCAATTCGCACATATAGCTCGCATACAAGTTACAACCTGTGTAACCGATCTCTAACGAGATCACTTTGCTATATACAAGGTGGGTGGTCATGATCCACTCTTAAAAGCCGACCCGTTTGGGTCCAACATGCTTATATTTTAAATATAAGTTATAAGTCAAAAACATACAATGTTTGGCGGGTTTCATAAATAAGCAGTTTCCCATTTAATATTATAAACCCAACACTCCCCCTTAATGTTAAGTAGGGAAACATGCAAAAATATGTCAAAATTTGTTCCTTATGCCGAGTCACCTTTCGGTACAAAAGGAATTACAATCCATAAATCAACGCTTGATATATGCTAACATCCAAAAAACACTTGTTTCGTGGGTTTGTAGGTCGGGGGTGCACTACAATAGAATCCCGCGAGTTTTTCAACTCCGCAATAGACTACTACAGTGTCACACAGACTTATACAAGCCGCGAACAACTGTAAACGCATTGTGGGTTTTAGCGAAGCTATGAGACACTGTTTTTCCGTTGTTCAAAGCAATGTTCCAAGGATTACATAAAAACCGCAATACAAAAGAACATTTTCAAATTCTCAAGATAAAGTGATTAAGGATGAAGACTTTCATCAGACTATGGAGTTAATGAACTCCACATATCTAAACACATTCAAGTCGTTAAGAGATGGCATTGCACAAGAAAAAACATGCAACATGCCCATTTTCTTATTTCTCCCTCAAGGGCAGCTTTGAAAGGCCAAAATTCATATGATTCAGAGGTGAAGATCAATGTCATTCACATGATCATAAGAGCCAAACACATGCTCTGATGATTTAGGGGTGGAGATCAATGCCATCCACATGATCACAAGAGCTAAACAACATATGCTCTGCTTATTCAAAGATGGAGATCAACGTCATCCACATGAACACAAGAGCTAATATTTGAAATGCCTAACATAGCACAGAACTTGCAGAACTTTATAGCACCCAATGGCTTAGTAAAAATGTCTGCAACCTGCTCATTAGTGGAACAAAACTTGAGATGTATATCACCATTGAGAACTCTTTCCCAAAAGAAGTGCATATGAATCTCAATATGCTTGGTTCTTTGATGCTGGACTAGATTGTTTGCAAGAGTAGTACAACTTTGGTTGTCCAATAGAAGTGGAGTGTTTCCTTTGACGCCCATATAAAGTTCTTCCAACATTCTTTTGAGCCATATGACTTCTTTTGCTGCTTCCATTAGCACTTCTATACTCTGCTTCAGTAGAAGAGATAAATACTGTTGGTTGTTTCTTGCTGTTCCAAGTTATTGCACCTGTACCCAACTTGAAAACATATCCAGAAGTAGATCTTCTATCCACAATATCACCAGCATGGTCAAAATCACAACCAAACAGAATTGCATTATCACAAGAAGAATAACACAAGCTATAATTGATTGTACCTTTAATATACCTTAAAATCCTTTTTGCCATTTTCCAGTGGTCCTCACAAGGATCCTGCATAAATCTAGAATTGATTCCATTTGCACAGGAAATATCAGGCCTAGTGATAGTTAAATAAATCGAACTACCAACTAGTTGTCTATATAAAGTAGAATTCAATTTATCACAAGAAGGTTTTAAATCTAATTTAACACCAACTTCCATAGGAATAGAGATAGACTTACTATAATAGCATACTGTGCTTGTGATGCAACAATAGATTTGTGATTTTGACAAATAAATCATTATCAAAAAAACAGTTAGAGAAACCAAGCTCATGAAAGAAACTATCTGTCTTAGCATACCAAGTTCTAGGAGCTTGTTTAAGACCATACAAGGATTTCTTAAGTTTACACACAAACAATTCTTTGCTAGGTTCTTCAAAGCCTTTAGGTTGATGCATATAAATTTCTTCTTTCAAGTCACCATTTAAAAACACATTTTTAACATCCATTTGGTAATCTCCCAACCATGTTGACAACGAAGGCTAGAAGAATTCTAACAATGCTCATTTTGGCAACAAGAGCAAAGGTTTCAACATAATCCAAACCAGGTTTTTGAGTAAACCCTCTAGCAACTAATCTTGCCTTGAATTTATCAATCTTACAAGTAGAGTTATATTTGATTTTATACATCCATCTAGAGCCTACTATGCTTTTTTTAGAAGAAAGGGGGACTAATTCCCAAGTTTGATTCTTGATTAGAGCATTGCATTCAACTTCCATAGCTGCAACCCATTTTCCATCTAGGATGGCTTCTTCAAAAGATTGAGGTTCAACCTCATAAACAGTTAACAAGGCATGATAAGAATGTCGACTACGAGTCATCTTTCTCAAATCATTAGGTTGAGAGTTTGAAACTAGTGTTTTGGCCCATTTAGGAATACTAGATTGAGAAGACTCCCCCTCAATGTCTACATCCATCATATCAGAAGGAGACTGAATAGATTCTTGGAGAACAGTTTCAGATTTAGGACACTCAGAAGAGGGAAGAGAGGCAAATTTACAAAAAAGTTTCTCAAGAACATCCACATTCCCTTGCACACTCTTAAGACTATTATCCGTAGGGAAATGGACAAGCTGAATCAACCAATAAGAACCTGGTGACCATTATTAGGAAGCTAGTGGATGAATCACAAAGAAACTGGCAAAAGAAGTCGTATGATGCTCTTTGGGCTGACTGGATAACACTAAAAAGAGCCATTAGAATGTCACCATTTCAGTTGGTTTATGGAATGGAAGTTCATTGTCAGTTACCTTAGAGTTACCAGCCTTGCACCTGGCCAAAGCTATTGAGGATGAGTAGTTCGAGGATGCCATGGACAAAAGAATCTTGTATCTGGAGAAGTTGGATGAGGAAAGATTGCAAGTTGTGGATCGAATCTCAGCACATCAGCAAAGAGTCAAACAACTTTTTGATAGAACGACCAAGTCCCGTGACTTTCAAGTCAGAGACATTGTCCTACTTTGGGAGAAAAGAAGAGAACCTCGCAGAAGTTACAGTAAGTTCGATTCACTTTGGCTTGGTCCTTTTAAAATTCGGCACTTTGCTGGTGAAAACTCTTACTATTTGGATTATATGGATGGAGCTTCTCTTCTATTACCATACAGTGGTCAATATATGAAATTGTTCAAATCCTAGGTGGATGATAGTCCCTTGTATATAAGTTTTGTATAGCCTTTGTTTTTGGTTTTTGTCATGTGTCCTTGTCTTCTTTTGCTTGGTCTTATCTTGTATGCTTGCCCAATGGATATATGCACTGGTCCTAATAACCCAACAGATTCTGGAGTTCTTTTCTGTCTTGCCTCCACTTCGTGTCGAGTCAAGTCAAGCCCCAGAAAGAGCTAGTTGTTGTCACCTATCCTAAAATGTTGAATTTTTGAAATTTTTAAAGTTTTTGGTTTAAACGATCTATTTACTTCAATGTGTCTACCTTTGTTGATATCATAGAGTGAAAAAGCTACAACAATTAGTCAATTTTGGGTCATTTTGGGCTTATTGTGGCCAATGTGGACTTTGGAGGAACAAAAGGAACAATTCCTCCTGTTCCTTGATTGACCGATTTGTCCACAATACATTGTCTTGCAGTGTTAGTTGGTTTTCTTGGACTCCGATGAAACTTGTTCCATTTTGGCCTTTGTTCCCCACGGGCCTCTCATTCCCGCAACCCTATCATACTCTCTATATCGGCTTTTTCAGATGTTTGAGGAACAAAGGGAAGTGTTCCCTCCCGAAGTTAGTTCCCCGCATAGCTCTATTCACCGCAACTCGTTGTTCTTCCCTTTGTTGTAGGTTTTGCGGAAATTGTTGGAACCGAGGGAAGTGTTACCTCATGGCCTTTGTTCTCCGCACGCCTTTACCACCCGCAAAGCTTTATGCGGCCCTTGCGGAGATTGGTGACCCGAACAAAACTCATTCCCTCGGGCTCTCCGTTGTTCGCAACTCCGTGTTTCCCACACCCCACTATGTTCCTCGAGTTCCCTGTAGCCCGGTCATATCCGACCAACAAAGAAAATGGGTTTGAGTTCTCATGAGCCAACGGACCCCCACATTACACAGTCTTTGCCCCAAAATCGAGCCTATTGAACTAATTTGATATATAAAGCCAACACTTAGTTATTTTTATCTATTGTGAATCGAGTTTTCACTGTGTGCCCTATCCATCTTTGCTCCCGTGCGCCAAAGGAGGGTTTTGCTCATAACTTAGCCATTTTTCACCCGAATTCAAAATTTCAAGTTGCGTTGGGACTGTTATGGAGGGGCCTTTCCTCCTATACTAGAGGTGAGTGGTTTTATCCTTCCTTACTTTGGTTTGACAGTTATTTGTGTTTTTAATTCTCCCCCTTAGAAAATTCTTGAAATCCACTGTTAAGCCTCTATTTTCTCTGAGATTTCCCTAGTCCCTCCACAATGAAGTTCCAATACGTGGGTTATGAGCACATTTCATCTCTTGAAACCTCCGTGCCTAATATAGGAGACAATGATGTGAGGCATATGAACCTGGATGACTTTTGGGCTCGAATATTTGAAGATACTCCCACCATAATTGCTCAATGCATAAAAAACAATGGAATTGCCTACACTGCTGGTTTCCCTACCTTCGTGCAATGCACCAATGCTGTCCTAGCCCGTGCCTCCAGTTTTAACCCTCAAACAAAGGAATTGAAGAATCCTCAAGGACAAATTATTGCCAAATTAGATGCCCACTATATTAATGTTGACTTAGGAATACCAACTTTTGAGGATTCCAAAATTTTAACTAAGGTTGAAGCCCATAATCTTTTTGATCAAAACCAAGATAAATATGAGATGAGGATAGCCAAATCCTGGCTCAAGGTCAAGAAGAAAGGAGGCTCCAAGTTACCCAAAACTCTCTACAGGTCTGATTTCTTAGAGTAACTCTTAGACATGATTACACTGATAGCCAGGATAATGGGCATGCCTACCACTAATGAATTTCAATACTGGATGTATGTGTACATCAATGTCATCTGTGAAGGTAAACAAAAGTTGAACTGGGGAGAAATCATTTGTGACAACTTAACTCAACAGTTAGTCAATGTACATCAAAGTAAGACTTTCTGTAACGCCCAAATCCATCAAATTCCATCAATAAATAGAAATGGGATGGAAGGATGATGAAATGGCATCCTACATGGAGCCACCTCATCATCTTCACATCCCATTTCTATTTATTGATGGAATTTGATGGACCCCATTCAAAGTTGACCCATGCATTTCATTTAAAGATATTCTCACGTAACCCTCACCTAACTTTTGTAGGGATGATTTTAGCCATTGGATGGACTAAATTTGAGCCCTTAGATCTAGGATTCAAACTAACCCTAATCCTCTTTTTAGAAAGCTTTTATTCATTGTTTTGACTTATTTCCTCATTTTGTTTTGCAGGTTTATGGGAGGAGAAGGAGAAGGAAGCCATGGAAGTATAATGGAGCTTAGGATGGATGCTTCCATTTATTTTTTGTTTGTTATTTCCATTTTTACCCTCTCCTAGGGTTTGGTTACAATTTTTTATTTGTTGTTGCATAATTTCATTGTATTTGCCCTATTTGGCAAATGGGCATTTTGCCCTATTTTAAATGGATATGCTTACAAATGATCTAGATGTATATACAACAAATATATGGATATATATATGTCAATACATACCTTTATATATATATGTATATATACATACATACATATATATATATAATATTTTTTTAATACTTTAAATAACCTGAAAAACCCAAATTTTATTTATTTAAAAGAATGTATATACAAATACAAATATATATATATATATATATATATATATATATATATATTCATGTGTCTACGTCCATGAGGGTGAGCCGCAGTCGCAGGTTCATAGATTGTAATAGATATTGTTTGGACCGACTGTATGGCACATTGGCCGCATATGATAAAGTGGAGGGATTGTTTGGTGGGGGCTTGACCCCACCCACTGTTCAGAATTTATTAACAAAGGGGGGTGAGTTTAGACTTAGCTCTAAATAATAAAATTATTAAAGGATATTTGAACTATGATATTAAACTAAATAAGGATTATAGAAGTGGAGATTTAAGCCCAAACTGGAGATTAAATAATATAATTTAATTGTTAATTAAAACGTTAGTTTGTTAACCGAGAAATAATCTAAACGTTGCAACCGGTTTTAACAAAAAAAAAATTATTCAATAATTCTTCCAATTTAACTTTTGGGTTGTCTTGGGTTTTGTGCAGGAGATTTATGGGTGTTACACTTTCCACATGACTTCCTATCTGATGTACACCTTAGCAGCCTACAAGGTATGGATAGGGTTGTCAGGACAAGAGGATAAGCAGAATGCACCGGTTTATGAGTACTACACTCAACTCACCTATGAAAACAACAAAATTCATCATAAGAGAGTAAATGATGCCTTCACAATGTTCTTGGTTAGATTGCTAGAGGATAAGGTAGTTGAAAGAGTTTCTTCGGAGGCAATGCAACTGATTTCCACACACGGCAGCCTCTTCATTCAATTTAGAAAATTCTCATACATTCGGGTAGCTAGATTGGAGGGAGGACCCTACAAGTTACCAATGTACTGTAACGATAAACTGGTTCTAGTGGAACTTTGTAGGCAGTTGGATGTATTGCATCGAATCTGCAGAGATAAGATCTCAGGCATTCAATTTCCTATTTCTCTGGAGAACTACACATGTAGGTCTGCTCTTGCTGCCCAGAATGTCGAAAGAACTATCACATAATTCAAGTTTCACACTTACCAGAAGAGGTCCTCTTTTGATAGCGAGGGTTTTATCTCAAATAATCTCAGAATGTCCTACTATCATGTGCCCACATTTGAAGCCTACTAGGAGGACTGTGCAAATGAATATGAGGTGAGGAAAATGTACTTTAGTAGGTTATCATTGCAGCAGATCAAGAATATCAAGCTATACACTGATCCTGAAGGACTAGAAGATGATTATTCCGATTTATACTCTGTGGACTACATAAAATCTATTCAATACACACCGCTGCCCACCATCAATTGGTCTCAAAAAGAGAGGGATGATCCCTCTGAAATGAATAATCCAGTGCTTCTAAGGACTAGACAATGGTATAGCAGAAAGCTAAAGGAATTCAAAGAATCAACGAAGACAAGTTTTTCTTCAGAGGCTTCCACTTCACATTAAGAGGCTCTAATTCAACAAACTCCTTCTTCACCCTTAGACTCAGGAACTAAGGTATATGTGAAGAAAAACAAGTCGAAGGATGTTGAGAAAGTAGAAGAAACACATGAGGAAGGGGTAGAGCAAGAGCAAAACCAAGAGTTGGCTGATGAAACTATATCTGTCCCTGAACAAGTGCCACAACGCTTTGAGGAAGGTGGGAATGTAATTGAGAACAAAGGGATGAACCAAAGCAAGAGAAGAGAAAGGTGATGAAGAAGAAGAGGAAGGTGGTGAGAATGAAGAAGAGGATGATGAAGTGGAAATCATAGAGCCTATGCCAGATATAGAAAAAACATGGTTCTCTAGACCTAAGCTGGAGGTTAGAAGACCAACATCTTCTTTTGTTGAAACTTCCATTGTTGAACTTCTGCTTCTCAACTGCCTAGCTCCCAAGTTGCCCTACATTACCTCCTCCTCCAGCTCCTCCTTTTGGTGATTCATTCACATGGGTCCAACCCATGCTTGACAACAAGAAAAGGAAAACTTCATCTCAAATTGTTGCTCCAGGATTTGATGCAGTAGCTGCTCTTCTAGGCACAACTCCTCCTAAAAAAGCTAAGGCAACTTCTCGTTTGGTCTCAGATGCCAAAAGACAACAATTTCTAGAAATTGCTAAGCCAAAAGGAGACAAGAATGAAAAAGAGATATCTATTTTAGACTTAGAACTCATTAGAATTCCACTTGGTGAATCAACCCCTGAGGGAGAAGTGCATAATCTCAGAGAATGTAATGTACCCATTTTTGAAGACCCTTAGCCTATCTTTCCCCGTGGGCTTTGGGATGTTGCAAGGGGAAAAATTGTATTAAATAATTAAATATTATTGCCTGGAGTGATTTTTATCATTTGATATTATAAAGCAATAATTATTTAATTATGTAATTTATTTAATTTAATTCTTACAATGCAAAATTAAAAGGGGAATTAATTAAATAAATTTTAGGTGGCTTTTAAATTTTAAAAATGATCCTTAGAAAAGGGGATGCCACACCTAGGGAGGATAAACTATTTTTATTAATGATTTCCCTCTCCTCGGGATTTCGAATTTTGTGCCTCCTTGTTTATAAAAGGAGAGCTTATATTCATTATGAGACTGATGTTGAATTGATCATTTGATTTTCACACCATGCTTGGAGTTGGGATACATGCCCATTAATGTTGTCTCTCTCTTGCGTGGGAGTTATTGTGCTAGTTTGATATTCAATTGAAGTATTTTCATGAGATTTGCAAATCTACTTGTTGGTGATGCCCTTTCTAGCTTTGGCGACTTGTCTAGAGCATTTGCGCATTTATTTGAAGCAATTATTGCTGCAATTTATTAGAGGCAAATTGACTTGGTTTGGGGTTTGATCTATCATGTTTTGAGGTTGTTTATGGATCTATCATGTTTTGAGGTTGTTTATGTTAGATCTATTTGCTGCTGTGTCTAATCAATTATTTTAGATCAAGGGCTGATTGCTCGAGTGTTTTGGAAGGGTTGTATGAGCTGAAATTAATTTATAGCATTTATTCTAACCCTAGTGACTTGGAGGCAGATTTTGGGGGCTGTTTTGAGGGTTTTCGGTGATCAGAAATTTTAGATTGTTAGTTCTTTGGAAAGTGCATAATTTTATCATTCTTCTGCAAGTTATTTCATTCAAATCGGATAAAAATTGTGGGAGTTATTAATTTTCAAAGTTTAAAATCATTTTCAACAGTTTTAATTTATTTTTGTACTTCTGCAAAATTTATTGGTTAAAGGAGTGTAAATTCTAGCTAGAAATCCCATTTGAACCCTTGCCTTGGCTCACTCCAACCCTATCTGGGTTGCATTGAAGCCGATACTGGGTTAGTTGAGGTGAACCTAAGAGGGTTTCTTTTCTAAGTTTGCTTCTCTTGCAAGTAGATTAATAATACTTAATTAATATCCCACAAGGGGATATTTTAGAGAAATTGTCTCCAAGGTCATTGAGAGGGTGGAAAAGGGGAAGCAAACTCAAGATCAACTTGAGGAGCAGGTACATGTTCTCTCAAATTTTATCAAATCTTTCCTCTCATCAGACAAGACCCCTCTTGATTCCACTCCCATCTCTCCACTTCCACCTACTGTTGCCATTGTCAGGATAGATGTCAAAGTTATTGCGGAAATTCATAAACATGCAACATTTGGCAAAGCTGCCGAGGCTTGGATAGAGGGAATTTTGGTTTCTGGTTTGGGATTCATTGACGAGGCATACATGGTGTATGATAATATCTCCTCAGCTCAAGAGCAACTCAACATAGGAGTAGACACCATTGATAAGGAGCTCAAGCTATGGGCAAATTGTATTCAAGATCTCAGAATCATGAGCACATTTGATGAAAATATTCTCCTGTCTCACAAGATTTTTGATGATTCAAATAACAACCTATCAAAGAAATGGACCTATAGTGTGGAATGGAGAATCAGGGTCCTAGAGGAGGCATGGTGCAGAAAGGTGAATCACTAAACGTTGAGATCTTCGTTGACTTACAAGCTCTCCGTTGCTAGTTCTACAAGGATAGTTCTGTAGAGAGGAATCCACTTGATGAAATCAAAGCAAAATTCAACTCACTGAACAAGGAGTTATTCAAAGTAGACTCAGTCAACAAGGACAAGATGGAGGAGCTATCTAAATTGCATAATGTTGTAGTGGAAGCATCAAAAGGACTTTTGCAGAATGGCGGGATTGCAAAAGAGATGTAGTACTCTCTTGGAAGCTGGTTGGCTGTTCTTGCAAACACAATAGACCCTAAGTGCATGGAGATTTCAACTGTTGTGACTAAGTTAAGATCACAAGTGCTTAAAATCAAGGTTCCAGCTCCTGATGTTCTTGCTGCCCCTTCTTCTTCAGGCTCATAATGTTTCATAATTGTCATATTTTTGAGTAGGCTTTATTATTCTAAAAAGTAAACTTGTAAAATAAAGCCGACTATGTAATTAATTAATCAGGTGTTTATCACTTAATTAAAAGACAATTAGTTAAAAGGTAGTTATATCCTATCCTCAGCCTATATAAGGCCTCATTTTCACTTGTAAAAGGGTTGGATATTGGTGCACTTGGATGTAATATGTAAAGTTTTGATCAATATAGAAGAAGATCTTCCTCTCTCATCTGAGTTCTTTCTATTTCCCTTTCTTACAATCTGTTTAATGTGATAGTTTGATATATGTGAAATTTGAAACTTTGTGCTCAATCCATCAAATGAGACGTGTTGAACTTTGTGTCAATCTGCATTTTATGTAATATGGGTTTTCATGTATACAAACACACATGTTCTTGAATTCCTTTTGCATGCATAAATAAAATAAAAGTCTACATTCTCTTTATTTGAAAGTGTTGCTTCTTCCCTTCTCATTTTGAAGTCAGTTGGTAATCTTGGAGAACCAAGGGAGATTTTTCTATCTTTGATCAGTTAGTTGCAACCGTGTTTCCCTAACTAACTTGTCTTGCCCTAGTGATACTACTGTAATTCCTCCATGCCCTTTCCTAGTTTCTCTTCTGTTGTAATATCCCACCTCTGAAATCAAATGGAAATTAGGCAAACAACCAATTAAACTCAGATCGCTGCCTTCCCCATTATGCAATTACAAGTCACTGGAGCTTGATAAAAATGCACTAATAGTTCGCTGCTTATATGAGGGTCAAAACATGTAACAAATATCTAACCATTCTCCTATAATGAAGTCGTTGTTTAATGGAAGCAATGGCAGATCTTACCAGACCATATTAATGAGTTTTACCTTGCAAATGTTTTCCCAGAACAAATTGCATACATGCCCAGATTGATCGCTGCACTTATAACATATTGGCATACAGAAATCTAATCATTTGTCATACAAAATCACCCACAAACTGATCAAAGTGAATCGCTGCAGCAAGAGGACATAGATCAGACCAGTCGCTGGGTTTTTAACACATAAAATATGCATTAAAAAACACCCATAGTTTCAGTCAAGGATTTGCTGCTCATCTAGGGCACTAACCATGAATCAAAACACACAAAGAACTAGTTAGAAGCAAGCGTTATTATCAACAATAGATATCACCCAGGTCGCTGATTTTTGGAGGAACAAAAGCAAGCATTAATCACTCATAATCACCCCAAATGGAATCGCTGGATTTAAAGGAATAATAGCAGCGTATATTGAACCCAAAACTCAGATCACACACTCCAAGTGTGGTCGCTGTAGCTATTAAAATAATAGCTATTAGTTTGCTTGGACAAACACGATTCCAAATATGTGTTAAGCATCCAATCTACACTCCCAAATGGAGTCACTGTTCAGACAAGGAGATAGACCCATTAACTGATAAATATAATCCTCTAGATGAGATCGCTGGCAAGGAAAGAACAGCAGTCAGATTAGATCAGATCCAGACTTCTAAGCACATGAAACTAATACCAAATCAGCCCAATCAATTCGCTGTAATTAGAAGATAGAATCACACACTCAGCCAGTCAACTTCATACAATAAATGGTATGCAAACAGCTCACAACATTAATGACAAATCGCCAAAGCTTAGAGAAGGAGAACACCAACAAATCGTCTTGCAAAAGTATCCACAAACCAGCTGCTACAGTGACTCTACAGTGACGTCGCTACAGTAAAAGGGCAGATTTCAATAGTAAACTTCATCTAACAATTTGCTAAAGTCAAAGACATGGATCTCACAAATAAATACTTCAGTTGAATCACAAAACCAGCTCCATACAACCTCCCACGCAAGAGAGAGAGAGAGAGAGAGAGAGAGAGAGAGAGAGAGAGAGAGAGCTTCAATGGGCATGCATCCCAACTCCAAGCATGGAGTATCAAAATAAGTTCATCATAGCATAATCATAATAATGACCCTAGCACTCCTTTTATAAGTAAGGAGACACAAAATTCGAAAACCCTAGGAGAGGGAAAATATTAAATAAAAGCAGTTTGTTTTCCCTAGGTGCGGCGTCCCCTTTTCAAAGGGTGATTTTATCAATAAAGCCACCTAAAATATTTATTTAATTAATTCCCCATTTAATTTTTATATTTTCGGAATTAAATTAAATATTCTTCATAATTAAATACTTAAATAATTAAATAATTATTGCTCCAGGCAATAATATTTAATTATTTAATAAAAATGTTCCCCTTGCACATCCCAAAGCCCACGGGGACGCATAGTCTAAGGGTCTTCAGAAAATGGGGACATTACATCTGTATTGAAAAGAATGATTCAAATGGCGTGGTCACCAATATCCTCATCCAGAATTTATTAGCTTGTATATTTGTACATACTTAGGTTTTTGGATTCTGAATAAGGGAACCTCCCCTTTAAAGAGGAGGGACTGTTGTCCCCTTTATAACTGTTGATTGTCTTCGACAACCAATTTTTCAACCAACATTTTTTTGGCGCCCACCGTGGTGCACGCATTGTGGTACCGAGAGGATATCTTTCAAAATAATTTAGAAATTTCGACACACTAGCTGAGCGAAGATACACACGAGGGCAAACGGCTCAAGGTTTTGAAGATCCCGCTTTTCAGTTACAGGAGTAGTGTGGTTTCCAGTTGTCTCTAGAAAAGGGTAAAAGTAAAAGGTCAACAAGCACACCTCCTACAAAAGGAAGGACTGGTTCATCTTCACAGGCAAGTGCTACTACTAACGCCTTGATTCTAGTCGGCATTGCTCTCCCTCTACAGACTGTTTTTCCTACGATGGCGGTACCAATGCCTCAGGGTCAAAATATTGGGCCCTTAGCTCTTGCACAACCCCTTCATGACTTGCCCAAGGGAAATCGGTAGAACTTTCCAAAGTTCAAAGGAGATGGTAAAGTTCATCCAGATGAACATCTTGCAGCTTTCTTTGTTGCATGTAGAGTTCTCGGAGTTGAACACAAGGACATATCTGTCAGCTTATTTGTGGAAACTCTACAAGATAATGCTGCTGAATGGTTCTTCATCTTCCGCTTGGTAGTATCACCAAGTGGAATACTATGAGAACTCAGTTTGAAGCACGCTTTAAATCAGCAGAAGATTCACATGCTCTCTTGGCCCAACTCTCTCCAATGAAGAAGGAGCCTTATGAGCCAATGCGGGAGTTTTGTTGTCAAGTTTAACAAACTAGTCTATAAGATTCCAGCTACTGTCCGTCCTACTCTGCAAAATCTAAAATGCTTCTTTATCAATGCTCAACTACCAGAAGTAAGCTATACCTTGAGACGCGCCCAATTGCCAAACTTGGAGCAGTTTCAAAACTTGGCCATAAGTGTAGAGGATGACTTGATCATGTCAGGTAAACTAAGGAAAGAGCCACCTAAAGTTAAAGCCTCCACTTTGGGGTCTTTGAGTGCTGATCAATTGGTGCAAAAACTAGCTAATGATTTACTTGCTATCAAGAAACAACTTGCTCAGAATGTGCCATACATGGATATACCTAGGAAGAACTTCCAACCAAGGAATCGTCTACCTGCTGCCCAACCAAAGCTTGCCATTGAAGCTCCTCCTCTAAAGGTTCGAGTAAATGCAGCATGTGAGGTACAAAAAGCCGAAGATGAGGTTGCAACAGAAGAAATTGAAGAAGAACCTGAAGAAGTCCACAAAGAGGTAGATGATTCTCAAATCAATTATCTTGTATATGAATCAGACGATGATGATTATGATGATATAGTGGCTGAAATGAATAGTGAATCCTATGCTGTCATGGCTAGAGAACAATTGAGCAAGAAGAGAGATGTCATGCAGCCGAAAAAGAAAGAGAAAGCTAAAGAAGCTCCGATTGTAATCTCGGTTATTGCTAAAAAAGGAGCAACTATTCCTTCCACTGCCAAGAAAGTAAGTGCTACTACACCTTCTAATAGTTCTTCCTCTTCTTCTTCTATGTCTAAAACAACAACTCCTACACCTACGTCCAAAACAACCTCAACTCCTAAAATTGATAAACCTAAAGCCCCTATTGTTCCTGGTCAGGAAATCCCATCACCTTCAGGGTCTTTCGATATCATAGATCATATCAAGAAAACGAAAATTCAGATCTCTGAAGTTGAGTTCTATCAGACCCATCCCGAGGCCTTTGCCCAAGTTGTGAAATTTGTGAATGTTAAGCCTAATCAAACCTCCTCTTCTTCTTCTTCTAAAAGTCTCTTGCCTACTCCCAAGTCTCCCTCTCCGCAAAACTTAATGGCTTCTGCACCCTCCACATCTGGAAAAATTGAGCCATTTTATGTAACACTGCTAATAGCCCGGCACAAACTAAGCAACTGCGTTATTGATTCTGGAGCATTAGATAACGTAAGGCGTGCACAAGTGGCTCATGCCCTAGGTCTTAGTTTGACCTGAACCTTTGGTTCTTGTTATTCAATAGAGACCAAGGAGGTGCCCTTAGTCGGAAGGATTAAGGATGCTCAAGTGGCTTTTGCTGCCTTTCTTGAGAAACAAGTCAAAGCCACTTTACTTGTTGCTGATAGACCTCCATCCTATGGTATGCTCTTGAGCAGAAATTTTTGCAAAGAAATTGGAGGTGAAATTCAAATGGATTGGTCTCATGTGTTGATCCCGGTTAAAGGGGAGACGGAGAAATTGTTGTAGAGAGACAAGCTTAGTATATTGTTCAGAAGACTGATGACCCTAAGGCACAAATCTTGTATGAAGACACAGGTCATGGGAACCCTATGGTGATGTCTGAATGAATTCAATGCTCCTAAGGTTATTCAAGATGATATATGGACTCTTGAGTTCGATGGAAGTTGTTCCACAACGGGTTCTGTATCAGGGGTAGTGCTCGTGTCACCTACTGGCAAAATCCACCCATTCTCATACAAGTTGCAATTTGCCAATACTAACAAAACTGTTAAGTATGAGGCCCTCCTTCTCGGTCTAGCAGCAACAAAGGAGATGGGAATAAAAAATCTTCGTGTGCAGGGTGATGTTGAGCTCATTGTCAAACAGGTTCGGGGTGCATTCCAGGTGAAGAATGAAAGGCTAAAGCATTATCGGAACAAGGTATGGGATTCAATTGAATTTTTGATGCTTTTTCGATTGATGTTGTTACAAGAGATAATAATTCTAGAGGAAATGCTCTAGCAGTCTCCGGTTCTTTACTTATTCCTCATCTAGAATTCAATCAAGATAAGTTCACTGTGGAGATGATCTTCAGACCCAGTGTTCCGGATAATGTAGACAACTGGCAAGTGTTTAATGACGATCAACATTTGATCTCTTTCCTAGAATTGAATGATAACTTCAGCCAACTGTACTTTGAGGGGAGCAAAGCTGGTTATCATGAGTCTACTACCTCTTCCGTACCTGAAGACGGAGTAGAAACAATCAAGATGGATGCATCAAGTTAAAAGGTAACAAAATATCTAGAGGTCTTATGAGTTTGGAAGATTTATTTGACAAGCATGATAAATATATGAAAGGGAAAATGACACAAGATACAAGTCAGTAATCTGAGTATGAAAAGATTAACTTGGGAAGTAATGAGGAGCCTAAGTTTGTAAACATAGGAAAGTGTTGTTCTAGTGAAGAAAGAAGAAAACTGGTTGAATTGTTTGACACTAGTTTGTTTTAGCTTTGTGAAGAGTACATCTGCACTGTTGAGAAATCATACGCCTCCAACCCCTAATAAATTTTATGGCTCAAAGAACAGTAGACTTCCACCATAAAATCCATCCTTTCTCTCCACTAGTTCAAGGCATGGTATTCCAGACATGATGAACCGAACATGAAAGTCAGGAGATTGTAAATGAGCAAAATTCAACTTAAACAAAGAACAATGTTTGTCTTCTTGTTAATGTCCTACTGACAGGGAAGTCTGGATTGGGAGATGATCTGAACCAATTTCTCTAATAAACACCTCAATTGAACGAGAAGGCCCTGGAAACAAAAAATCTATATGGCCATGAAATCGGTACAACCTATATTGTGTCCTTTCCTCTCCAAAAATTACACCAGGGATACCTTCTGAATTTTGCTAAAACTTTCTTTCCCAATTTGGATCAAAGGGTTGTAGAGATGCTTTGCATATAGACCATGCTATTCTTTCTAAACCAGACACAACACAAAACCCATACTGCAAACTCGATCACCCTCCCATTTGAACATATAAAAAATGCTGCCAACAACCCACTCAATAGTAGGCAAGGACGAGGCTAGCCAATCCCATAACTAAGTGTGATCTGCAATCAGGTTGGGAGCATAAACTGAGTAAAAACCACAAACTCTATCTTGAAGCAAGAGTGTAATCCACACACATCTACCATCTTGATCCATACCATGTCGCACAACAAATCTCTACAAATACGGGGAGATTGCCGGAACACCTCCACTGCCCTGAGAGTGATTTGACGACCAAAACTAACCCTTCCAACAATAGTTCATTCTATTTCTTAGCTCAAAACTAGCTGATTTAACTTCTTGGAGGAAAACCACATCCAATCTAACTCTTTGCAACACAACTTGAACAAACTGATTACAACCGGGAATAGTGAACCCTTTAACATTTCAAGAAAGGATAGATAGCTTCATTCAAGGAATAGAGGATTACCCAACGTGCTGAACTTGTTGCTAATCACCAAGGCATTAACATTATTTTTAGGCCAAAGAGTTATAACCTCCTTAAAATATTTATCGTGGGGTGTTGACTTTCTGTTCATTCTAGAGAGGAAACCTCTTTCCGTTTATTGGATTTCAACCTCCACTCTCTTTCAAAGTCCATGTTTTTAACATTAGTAAAATCTGTTGATGAGGAGGAAGTAAGATCACGACCTTGATTGTTTTCAAAACCTTCTTGGGTTGTTTGAGAGACAGACCCCATCTTTCTAACTCAACTTCAGTTTCTTGTCCCCACTTGTTTCTCCTGTTTGTTTGGAAGAGTGATATATTGTCATGTCCCCTTTTTCAAGCCAATTCCAATTGAAAACCTTGGCCCATTTTCCTTCCTCACCGGTCCAAGTGAACAAGCTAGAGGAAGCCAATAATGTCATCATGTGTTTCATTTCATGTTTATTTCTTTAGTTGGCATTGTAATTGTTGGTGAGCCTAGCACCCAACAATAAATTAGAAATAAAAAGATATTGGTGTGCATGTAGGCTCCAAAATACCAATTAGAAATTAAAAAGTACTTTTCATAAGAGGTCGACCATCATTTACATTATAAGCACCCCTTACGGTTATAAAAGGGAGGTTGCTTGGCCATTAGAGGATTATGTTATGTGGATTTCTCATTTTTGGTAAAGGATTACTTGTTAAGCATCTTTTCCTCTCTCTCAAGGACAAAAACCCTTGATTGAGGCACTCCCAAGGACGAAAACCCTTGTGGAGAAGTGGTGTGGACAAAACTCCACACTACCCTTTCGTGGATTTCTCTCTATTGCTGGTTATAACAGATTTTTTCCCTAAGCGACTTGCTTGGAGGTGTGTTTTCAAGGATATTGTTGGTTTTTATGTTATCTCTTTGCATGGTTGGACTCCCTATGATTTATAAAGGTGGAATCTTCCATTTTATCAATTGTTTGGGTGCAAAATATATTTAATTTCAAGTGGAGTGACCTATATGGATATGGTAAATTGGTATGTGTGGTGACTTATTGGTAAATCTGAAATTATCCTCTTGTTCTCTATATTTTATAAAGCGAAGCTTCCAAGTTTGGTGAATTTTGGTGATGTTCTACTATTTTTAGCAAGCTTGGGAATGTTCGCTGGTTAGGGTTCTGTAAATAATTAATTTCGTATGCAAATCTGATTTCTAACAGCTGCAATTGATTGATAAGGGGTTTCTATTAATTTTGGCACAAGTTTTTGAAGTATTTTGCAAGGTTTAATTCTATTGCAAAGGGCTGTTCTTCCCTAGGAAGGTCTCTACCCTAGGAAGGGTTTGAAATCAGCTTTGCAGGGTCATAACAGCAGTCCCTTGAATCTGAATTTTGGGAGCTTTTTGCCATTTCCTGAGTTCCCCCAAAAAGGGACATTACATATATCTAACCCCTATTATTTTTCCCTTTATATTCCTTTTTCTCCTATGACAAATCATTAGTAGTTTGATATTTCTTGCCCTCGAGTTCAGCTACAAAAACCACACCTACATCTTGAGACATTTTTGATGAAGGATGACGAAGAGGGAAGTATCAAATAAAATGATCTCGTGCTTAACAAACAAACCAAGCATTAGAAAGATTCAAATAACGAACCTTTTGATGACGAACCCCATCAACTGTCATAACTGAATGGAAGGGGGAAGCTTCTCTTTAAATCCACCTCCACACAAACTCTAGGATTAGATTGAAAGAAATTTTGCTTGCCATCCGGAATGAGAACTTGATGAAGGATGACGAAGAGGGAAATATCAAATAAAATGATCTTGTGCCTGAGAAGCAAATCAAGCATCAGGAAGATTCAAATAACAAACCTTTTGATGACAGACCCCATCAACTGTCATAACTGAAATGGAAGGGGGAAGCTTCTCTTTATATCCACCTCCACACGAACTCTAGGATTAGATCGAAAGAAATTTTGCTTGCCATTCAGAATGAGAATTTTACGGTGCAGCAAATAAATCCACAAATGGCTGTAAATCAGCAGGCGACATTGGGAAAACTCCAACTGGTTCTTTATCATCTTGATTGAAATCAGCTCACCATGATTGGACATAAGCAAGAGAGGCTATAATATTTATTGTACCATACTGCAGAACCTACCAAGCAGCCATGTCAGAGTTGAACAACAAGAAAATGTATTTAGATCCTAACCCCAGCAGGAGTTTAGAGAAATTTCTTTTGCCTCTCAGCTAAGCAAACGACATTTAGTAAATGATTCTTCATCAGACATGTGGCGAAGAGAATAAAGAATAACTCGTAGACACTCCAAATTTTGTCTTCCCTCAGTGTATTCCTTATTTCTAGTCAGTTGAAAGTTGAATTCGTCATCTAGAACTGGGTGAAAGCCTCGATCTGCATTAATCGTATGAATGTTGTTGATATTAAAGTGATGCGAAGGGGGGACTCCTAGCAGAATCAGACGGATTTTCACCAGCAGTGTTATTGATTCCTAGTTGAGGATGAGACAACAGTGATAAAGCAGACAATGATTCATTATTATTAGCCTGCACGACTATCAGCCTTCCATTATCAGCCTTTGCATCCAACTGTTTGTGTATGAAGTCCTTTTCACTGTCTGAATCCAAACAAACACCTGTATCAACACTATTGAAGGGAATGAGAGCTTGTGAGCCTCTTTCACATGACATAGATGTGGATTTCATACTGTAAATTTGAGATTCTTCCTTGCTCGCCATTGTTCTTCCACAATTTGTAGATAACCATGCATCATTGGGAGAGCGGGTACGCCCCACTCAACCCATTAGGGATTGCCCATGGCTAAAGGCCATTACGATCCCGTAACAATAGCTTTACAACGCCAAAAACCCTACACAAAACCAGAAAAAGAAACAAAAATCCGGCTTGAAAATGAAATTATAGATGGACTGTTTGGACGTGCTTGGGATAACGGGAGGGTTGTGGTTAGAGTGGGGATTCAGGTATCTGAGATGTCCATTGCGGAGGCCACTGGTATGGACACGATGGGAATGAAAATTTTCAAGGATTGAACACGAAGAAATCATGAAATCCAAACATTCTTCCAAGGTAAGGAAAAAGTGTGCTTTCTTATTGATGGAATCGCGAGGTCCTGTATCCCTGGTATATGGAACACAGCCTGTCTTCACATTATGCGCTACATTACTTTGGAGGGTAGGTACAGGAAGATCTATACACATCACCTTTGCATTTTAAACATGTTCAGACACAAAATTGTTATGAGCATTACCCTCTATTTGTATATGCCGGTCACTGCGTCGATTAAGAATTTCCAGCAGGGTAAGGTGGATTCTCCCCTGCACCATGGGCTTATCCTTCTTGTGTACCAATATGGCAAAATCCTTGTTCCCAAGGAGGTGGAGCCACATGAGGTGGACTTGGATGATTCTCTCCCTCTGACGGAATGTATGACTAAGCTTAGAAGAGGGAAGGGCACTCAAAATCTGGTCGAGGAAAAGGATTGTCAGAGGGCTGCGGTGTCGTTGGCTAATATGAAGGGAGAAGCTTCCAAAAGCAAGGAAAAATATCACTTAGAGTGGGAGGAGACCCGTGAGAAACTCACTCTCAGGATTCAGAAGTTGGAAGGGGATATGGAATCCATTGCGAAATTGGCCAAGATTTGAGGGATAGTATGTATGATTGTGTCGAGGCCTCCAAACACTGTGAGAGAGGAATTTGCAGGGATAAAAAATGTGGTCAAGGATCTGCAGGAGAGGATGGACAAGTTCGAAAAGGGTTGAAGGCACGAGAGGTTTCAACTCCACTTGACTAGCTCCAATGAAGATGACGAGGGAACGGAGGCACTCCAGAAGGACACTGATGAAAGTCATATGCTGCAAGGCCAACCTAGCACCCCCGGGGCCCCTTCAAACGACTCAAAGAAAAATTAGTGGCCCTGTTGGTTTAGGGCCTTTTGGCGGACTGTGTGCAAACTGTTTCTGTTTTTTGTAGCGGGCTGTTATCCTTTTTGTGGTGTTTCTATGCGGGCCCGGTGCTCTCTGCGTTAAGTTGTTTTAACTTTGTTTTGTGGCCTTGTTTCACTTTTTGTTTCTTTCTTGCTATTTTCACGATGTATCTTTGGATGTAATGGTTTCTGGGAGCCACAATCCTTGTTTTATTACCCTATCTAATAAAAAAAATTATAGATGGACTCTTGTAGTAGATAGAAAAACTGTCAAAAACCCTAGATGTCTTCATTCTTCTTTTTTCGCTCTGTTATTCAAAGATTGCATAGTTGATATAATTCAAAAGGTTGCATAGAGTTCTCTACTATTATTCCAATTCACATACCTTTGTAAGTGAGCCATGGTCTTGCTAACACCAAAATGACTTGATACTTTAGAAGAAAATGACTTGATATTTTGGAAGTGTGTGTTTCTCTCATCAATAGAGGCCTTTCTCCCTTTGGCACACAAAGTCTGTCCCACTAGTAGAATTACCCATTCTTGAGGTGACATTCATCTGTGCCTTAAGTTTCAGTCTTCTTGACCTACGACTTCTGGAATGTTTCCCCAATGTTTACATCTTTTTCATAAGCTTCCTTCATGAAGGGCTCAGTTGTGAGATTGTAGACAAAGCTAAAACTTCCTTTGTTACTGGTGGCCTAGATAGCATATCTGCCACAACATTTTTGCTCTCCTTCTTGTACTTGGAATCCCAATTGAAATTGTTGTTGGATCCCCTTTTTGTAATGTCTCACTTGTTGAAACTTACTTTATGCTTGCAAATATTGAAGAGGTTTGTGGCTAGTATGCGCAATTGCTTCTTTAGTGTGCACATTGTTTTATCATAAATGATATATCCTGTTACTGCTAAAGTAAATACCTTTGGATGCTAACAGACTAGGTTACCTTCTTGCAACAAAACTGCCCCCGTAGCTACTCACTTGCATATCTTTCAACTTTGAATGGATGCTGTAAATTAGGAAGAGCAAGCACTGGCATTGCTGATTTTGTATTTCAGTGAATCAATATTATTGTCATGTTCCTTACCCAAATGGAAACTTTTATCACTTGCTGCAACTATATGTAGAGGTGTTGCATTAGTGGAGAAAGATGGAATAGGCTTCCTCATGTATTATAATGCTCCCACAACTTTTGGTCTTAGTGGCACTCCTAGGTGTGGGCCAATTGGTTATAGCCTCAACCTTTGCAGGGTCCACTTTTAGTTCTTGTCCTCGAGTGAAATTGTTGAAGGAAACCCACCCACATGTAGTGTCTTGCTTGTTGTAACTTACTTTGTGCTTGCAAATATTGAAGAGGTTTGTGGCTAGTATGTGCAATTACTTCTTTACCCAATGTATAATGTTTCAATTTCTTTACTGCTTGAACTAGTGTGCAAATTTTTTATCATAAACAATATATCCTCATATTGCTAAAGTAAATACCTCTGGATGCTAACAGAGTAGCTTACCTTCTTGTGGCAAAACTACCCCCATGGCATACTCATTTGCATATGTTTCAACTTTGAATGGCTGCTGCAAATTAGGAAGAGCAAGAACCGGAGCATTGCTGATTTTATATTTCAGTGAATCAATATTAATGTCATGTTATTCACCCCAATGGAAACTTTTATTGTTTGCTGCAACTATATGCAGGGATGTTGCAATAGTGGAGAAAGATAGAATAAACATCCTTATGTATTGTATTGCTCCCACAAAGCTTCTAGTTTCAGTGGCACTCCCAGATGTGGGCCAATTGGTTATAGCCTCAAACCTTTGTAGGGTCCACTCCTAGTTCTCATCCTCCAACCGCATGTCCCAAATAGACTGAGGGATTGCTTTGCAAACTCACGTTTCTTCATATTGCAGTGTTGCACAATATTTGTTTTTCTTTCATTACTTGCAAGACTTGACCAAAATGAGTTGGATGATCTTCCCATCTAGCACTAATAATCAGAATTTCATCTAGATACACTATGACACATGTATCTATGAAAGGCCACAATATATCATGCACCAATCTCATAAATGTAGCGTACATCCTCCATACAAACTTGATGATATCCGAATTTGAGATTCAACTTTGTGAAGTATTTGGCATATTGAAGTTGGTCCAACAAGTCATCAGTCCACCGAAAGTGGATTCGAGTTCCTTGTGTTGATCTTGTTCAAGGCTTTACAGTCTATACACATTCTCCAAGAGTCATCTTTCTTTCATGCCATCACGAGTGACCCACATGGTGAAGTACTTGGTTGAATAACTCCTCGTTTCAACTTTCAAGAACTCTTGAAGTAGTTTCATAACTTATTACTTTCAAAGAGCAATTTTTTTGTACAAACCAATGCGAGTAAAGGAGATTCAGGCAACAATTGAATCTCATGCTCTACTTCCTTTTTGGAGGAAACCCTTAGGAGTTTGAAACACTTCGCAAATAGATTGCAACAAACTGTCTAAATCTTTCAATCCTTAGTTAATACCATCAATCTTAGAAATTTCTAACCCATCCTCTTGCTTATCCTTCAAAAAAGAAGTAAACACAATTGATTATTAGCCTGAATGAGTCTTTTTGCTTGGTTGACACTTACCAGGCCAAGCTTGGGCTTGTGTTGATGTGCTTATTGATCCCATCCTTGACCCATTTGTATTTGTTAGCTCTCCTCATGAAGATAGATACAAGGAATCCCAAACACCATATCAAATTCTTCAAAAGGAATTACATCTACATCCAATTGATGGTTGTATTGTACTTCGTATATGCATTTCTTAGTTGCTTGAATTTTTACACCCTTCTTTACCCAACCCAAAGGATATGGATGTGGATGGTTACATGTTTGCAAACCGATTTTCAACACTTCATTTGAAATCAAATTTGATTGATACCCAGTATCAACAAGTGTATATACCTTTGTTTTCTAGTTTTGAATCTTGATTTGGAACAACCTACTCATCTCTTCTTGTTCGTGTTCATTGTTGTTTGTGTTGGTAGCTACTCATCAATGTCGGAATTGTTCTCTATCCCCGCCCCTGATTCTTCTCTCAAAAATGCCATGGACTTTTTGGAGTCTTCTTTGGAACCATGCTTTCAATGCAATTACGGATGTAATCTCCAACACTTAAGCGTCAGGATGCCCACTAATAACATAATGGCTACAATGATTCTTTAGATTTTTATAATTGTTTAAAGCGGTAACATTTCTCTTACCTTTCCACTTACCCTTCTTGTAAGGATGATTTTGCTCTTACCTGGTCGACTTGTGGGATGATTTTGCTTTGAGGATTCTCCCTCTCATTGTTTTCTTTCTTCCTTAATATGGTATGCTTGCACGCATGCCTCATCAAGGTCCTTTGGCTTCCTTAGGTTACTATAGGCTTCTTCTTTTTGGAAGATGGTAGATAGCTTTCCCACCAATTTAGAGCATGACCTTCCATCTTGAGACCATGTACAAGAGGTTTTTTGTGCCTTGGTAACCTTATGTACACTAAAATATAGCTCCAAGTGCTTCAATCATTTACCTAATAGTTGAACATGTGCTTATCCTTCAAAGCCTCTAATCTCAACTTTAGTTTCAACTTTTAAAGAGGTATGTTCTGATTTTACTTAGTCTTACCTCTATCCTTTGGATGCTACTCATCCATATGCTCACCCATGGGTTCTTCTTCTTCATGGGGCTCTTCTTCCTCTCCTATGCCAAACTTCTTGGCGAGAGCACAAACAACCGCGTCCATGGATTCTTGATTCCTAGCTATGAGACTTTGTTGTTTGGTGGTGGCATAGTGGGTCTTTATCACACGGTCCATGCTCGACTCTAGTGCTACAACTCTTTTGGAAAGGACTTCACCTTCCATTTCTCTCGCACTTCAATTCCACCATCTTGTAGATATCTCTGGATTGCAAGGCATCAATTATTTTTCCCATGATCTTGTCACTATTATACAAATCAGTCAATTTTCTCAAAAAATCTTGGAGATATGCATCAGCTATGATACCAAAATGATCTATAAATTCTTAAGATTGCCTACTTTTGAATCGACACAATCATAAATATGTTGTTCTACTTTATATTTCTATTTGAAATGATAAAATTTAGACTTTTAGTCATAGTGAGCTTAAATCTAGTGTATTTTAGTTGCTGGAAACATTCAATACTGAAATAGGAATGTAAAAGAGCATGTACATCAAGCATCAAACAAAAAAGAATATGGACATAAGATATTTATCCTGGAACAACACTAATGTGGGGAGAAACCAGTTGGGAATGGCATTTTCCCAGCTTCCCTTCTTCCTTATGGCCAGAAATTTACAAAGATATCCAAAGCAAGTACAACACAACTATCCCTCTCCACAAATTATCTTCTTTGTTCCTCAATTCAATCGTTTCTCCTACAACCAATTACATATGCAAGACTATTGTGATCACCGATGCCTTCCTCTGAGTTCAAGCCTCCTATATAACATCTTTGAGATTCCCTCCCATGTACTGAAGAATCCCAGAATCCGGAGCCAAGGAAGAGGCACCATTTTCTAGGTCATCCCTGACCTACGTTGTGACCATGAGTAAAACCTCCAGTTTCAGCAAGTCAGCGGCTGTACAATCGCCGCTCTGCATGTACTTGTGGTTACAAATTCGCCGCCCTATGTAGAGCAGTGGTTTCTCAACCAGCCTCGTTTTTTCTCCTTTTTGGAGCCGTGCCCTTGAAACCATCTTCTATTGTGTTTAGATGATGAAGAGGATTTTTTCCTAATCCTTATGGATCACTTCCACCATTTGTTGATCAAGCCACAAATTTCCAAACACATACGTCAAAACTCAAAGATATTAATACAATGACCTATCACTCTTTCCAACCATATGGACAAACTTGTTTATCCATATGGTTGGAAAGAGTGATAGGTCATAATAGGTATATAAACCATATGGACAAAGATACACACCGTGGGAGGTAAAAATAGGTATATAAACCATCACAACAAGTTATTTACCACACTCACCTACCATTTTTACCAATGATTTGAGCTGAAGAAAAGGAGATTATGTAGAAGAAAAGGAGCTCGTGCAGGAGAAAAGGTGTTGAAGAAAAGGTGCCCTTGTGGAGGAAAAGGCACTCATGCTGAAGAAAAAAGAACTCACGTGGGAGAAAAGGAGCTCACATGGGAGAAAAGGTGCCTTTACGGAGGGAAAGGCACCCACGTAGGAGAAAAGGAGCTCACGTGGGATAAAAGGAGATCATGCGGGAGAAAAAAACACACGCGGGAGAAAAAGTGCTCAAACTGAAGAAAAGTAGCCCTTACGGAGGAAAAGGATCTCACGCGGAAGAAAAGGAGCTCACATAGGAGAAAAGGAGCTCATGCGGGAGAAAAGGAGCTCAAGAGGGAAAAATGCGCTCATGTGGGAGAAAATGTGATCACGCTTAAGAAAAGGCACCCTTATGGAGGAAAAGGAGCCCACACTGAATAAAAGACACTTGTGCTAAAGAAAAGGTTCCCTTGTAGAGGAAAAGACACCTATACATCACTGGGTGCACCTATGCAACATTGAGTGCATAACCTATCTTCTGGATGCCATAATGTTTGTTCCCAACCTCGAAACGAGTACATTTTTTTACATTGGAAAGGTAGTGTAGTGAACTGTTTGTTCCTTAGGGAATGTTACGATGGCTTCAACATACCACATCTTGAATCAACAAAAATCCAATCAAGGCACCAAGTGAAATCATCTTTGGAGCAGCAAGAATTAGCCGAGAAGTCAATCATTCCTCTGGCTTGTTAGCCTAAATGTCAATCATTCCTCTGGCTTTTTCAACATAAAATAATTCTAACTGCAGACAACCTTCGACACTGGCTTTATAGGTCCCTCCATTTGTCCAAATTGCAACCAAGCTGCTGAAACAATTCAGCATTCATTTCTTCAATGTCCAATGGCTGCCACACTATATATGGCAGAGTTGATTCAAGAGGCAGACAACTACAAACAATGAATCAAACATTGCACAAATGCTCCTAGCTCTCCACAGATATGCAAATAATTTGTCACTTGTCTTCATTGGCACTGGGACATATTCTTTGGTATTTGTCGAAGAAAAGGAAATCTCGTGTTTTCAAAAATGAAACATACATTATTCTGACGATTCTTCACACATTGAATGCTAATATATGTAATACTGTATTGTGCCATTTTTAACTTAAGGTGAAAAGTATGCAATCTTCCAATATGGCTGATTTATGGGCTGCTAAACGAAGAAACATTCCCTTATATTTCTGCATGAGGTGGATTACAGTTACTCCCAAAATGCAATGGGATCCTCCACCTTCATGATGGTATGAACTGAATTTTGATGGAGTGGCTTAAAACAATCCAGGTGTAGCAGGCATTAGGGGCATAATTTGAGATGGTCAAGACAACTACTGTATAGCTTATGTCCACTATAGGTTTGCTAACACATAATAAGTTGTTAGCATGTCAGCATGGAATAAAACAGGCTCGAAGCTTCGATATCACTAAACTCAGTTGAAGTGGACTCATAGTTCATCATTAATATGATTTCCTGGGCAGTTCATCTGCATAACTCACAATCATGGCCATTTCACATTCCTTTCAACTGGAGAATGGCAAAGGTAATCCAAACTCAAATAGTTTTTTGGCACAAGCCAAGAACGTGCAATCAAATAGCTGTTTGATTAGCAAATTTGCCTTTCCGATCTGTTGACTAGTCTAATATTTATGTCTTCCATTCTCCAGAAGCTCTTCCGGACCACCTCCAACAAATGATAGCTTTAGAGAACCACTATACCACAAGATTCCTGTTTAAATGATTTCCAAGTTATTATCTTCTTAATAAAAGATGCTGCTCCATAGCTATGCTCAGTGATTTTGAAGACATTCTCAATCCTTTTGTGGGTTAGTTGAAATCTCTCCTCCAAGTATCCATTCATGCGTGAACAAAAATGCTAGTCACATTCTTGTTTGAAATCAGACTGCTGCTGTGCTTTTTCATCATACTACCTTTTATTCTTCAGTATTACAATGTGATGTCTTCTTACCTCATCCCATTTATCTCTTTATTTGGGTTTTGTCTTATTCCCAAGAATCTTCGGCTATCTTTTACTTTATCCCAAACCTCTCATGTCTTGAGATCCCTCCTAGTAGATGCATCATAAAGCAAAACTGCCTATTTTAGCAAGCAAGTGGTTGCACAACCGCCGCACTGTGTAAAGTGGTGGTTTCGTGACCTGCCTTGTATTTTATCCTTTTGGAGCCCTGCTGCTCTTGAAACCTTCTATCGTGTTTGGATGATGAAGAGGATTGTTTTCCTGATCCTTATTGAATACTTCCTCTATTTGTTGATCAAGCCACCAATTTCCATTCTCATAGATCACAACATAGAGACACATTGATACAACGGCCTATCACCATTTCCAATCATTCTAACACACTTGTTTGGCCATATATTATCTCGGGGAATGTTACAATAGCCTCAGCATGCCACATCTTGAATTAACAAAACTCCAATCAAGGCACCAAGTGGAAATCATCTTTGGAGCAGCAAGAATTAGCCTAAAAGTCAATCATTCTCGTGGCTTGTTAATTAACCTAAAAGTCAATCATTCGTTTGGCTTGTTCAACGTAAGAAAATTCTAACTGCGTGTTCAACGTAAGAAAATTCTAACTGCGGAAAACCTTCAACACTTCGGCTTTATAGGTCCCCCATTTGTCCAAATTGCAACCAAGCTTCTGAAACAATTCAGAACCCATTTCTTCGATGTCCAATGGCTGCCACACTATGGGGTAGAGTTGATTTTGGTTCTACCCAAGAGGCGGGCAACTACAAACAATGAATGAAGCACTGCACAAATGATCTCAACTCCCCACAAATATGCCAATGATTCGTCACCTGTCCTCATTAGCACCGGGACATAGTCTTTAGCATTTGTGGAAGGAAAGGAATTCTCATGTTTTCAATAATGAATTGCACACCATTCCGACCATTCTTCACATGTTGAAGGCCAATATGTGTAGTATTGTTTTGTGCCATTTCCAACTTAAAGTGAGTAATTTGCAATCTTCCAGTATGGCGGCTTTAGGATGCTAAACAAAGGAACATCCCCTTCTATTTCCACATGAGGTGGATTACAGTTACTCCCACAATGCAATGGGATCCTCCACCTTCAGGATGGCATAAACTGAATTTTGATGGAGTGGCCGAAAACAATCCAGGTGAAGCAAGCATTGGGGGGCATAACTTGAGATGGCCAAGGCAACTACTACATAGCTTATTTCCACTATAGGTTTGCAAACACAATTATAATTTGTTAGCATGTCAATATGAAATAAAACAGGCTTGAAGCTTCAATATCACTAAACTCAATTGAAGCGGACTCCCAGATCATCATTAATATGATTTCCTGGGCTGTTCATCTTCATAACAGACAACCACGGGCATCTCACATTCCTCCCAACTGGAGAATGGCAAATGTAATCCAACAAATGGCGCTACAAACTCAGGATATATTCAAATAGTTTTTTGGTACAAGCCAAGAATGTGCTGACCAGTCTCTGGAATGCCTTCCAAACCACCTCCAACAAATGATAGCCTTAGAGCACTCTACCACAAGATTCCCGTCTAAATGATTTCCAATGTATTATTATCGTAATGGAAGCTGCTGCTCCATAGCTATGCATAAGGATTTTGAAGACATTCTTAGGCCTTTTGTGGGTTAGCTCCAATCTCTCCTCCGAGAATCCATTCACGCGTGAAAAAAAATGCTAGTCACATGCTTGTTTGAAATCAGACTGCTGCTGTGCTTTGTCATCAAACTACCGTTTATTCCTTAGTCTTACAATGCGATGTCTTCTTTCCTCATCTCATTTATCTCTTTATTTGGGTTGTCTTATCCACAAGAATCTTCGGCTATATTTACTTTAGCCCAAACCTCTCGCATGTCTTGATATCGCTCCCAGCAGATGCATCATAAGACAAAACCCTTTTTTGTTTCCCATCCATTGCTTGAACCATGTCTATTTTGTCTAGCTGTTTGGGATCAGTATATACCTTACCTGCTTCTCCCGGCTGTCACAATCTCCAAAGTCTACGCAGCAATTCCATGCCACCTGGAGATTCTTCACAGCCACCCCAATCAGATCATATTTATCCATAATATCAATGGCATAAAGAATGTTGAGTATCACCTTTGGACCCCGTATTTCTGACACAAATCATTCTCCCTCTTAATCAAAATCTTGCACAACTGGGCACATGGAATATTGATGTAATATCCCCTTGTGGGATATTAATTAGATTTGCAAATAAATTACTTTTAGATGAACTTAGAAGAGCAAACCCTTCTAGATTTACTTCAAATAACCCAGTGTTAGCTTCAATTCAACCCAAATGGAGTTGGAGTGAGCCAAGGTGATGGGTTAGATGGGCTAGCTAGTTGGAATTTAAACTTCACTAAACCAAATTTAATTTGCAGCAGTGGAAAATAATAAAATGCACAGAAAACCAGCTGAATTTTGAAAATTAATAACTTTTTCCCAACTCAATATTTTCTCATGAGACGAAGTGCATTTGAAAGCTAAAATTATTATCTTTTCAACCAACTGTCAAACTGATTTTTTTGGGCACTGGAAACCCTTCAAATCTGCCCACAAAATCTGAAATCAAGTCGCTTAGGGTTAGGAAAATATATAAATTAATTTTCAGCCTTTCACCTAGCTTCCAAACCCTCAAAAAGTCACCCACAGATCTGCAATAAATAATTTTATAACAACTTGCAAACTCATCAAAAATCCCTTCCAAATATGATATTAAATCCCCCAAACCAGTCGATCCACCTTAAATAATTAGCAGCAGTATTAAAGGCCCAAAATATCATCAAAACAAGGGCATTACCATTAGAAAATTATGCAAGAACAGATCAGATTCAAACCCTTGTCAAATACCATCGAAAACATACCACAATATCCTCCAAGCAAGTCGATTTGTATTAGAATAAACCAACATATAATCACCATAAATCCTTCATTAACTCTCCACAAAGCATGCATAAACACCCCCAAACAAGGCGCCTTATATAAATTAATAATATCATGCAAGAACCTGTCAATTCAAAACTTGAAAGGTCACACACATTTCACACACTGGTGGTGTTGAACAACACATTTTATTTTTGGATTACAAGTGGGCATACATCCCTCTTCAAGCATGAACATAAATTTGATAAACCGTCAACATATCTCAAAGGGATTGCCTCTTCTCCTTTTATAGATTTGCAATGTAGAGCTCCAATGTTTCCCTCCAATTTTGGTGCATTTCTCTAAATGGGAGATATTTGATTTTAAAAGAATCTTCATGGCCTGAAAAGTCAAACTCCATTTAAGAATGTTAATCCCCTCCAAATCATTTTCAAATTAAATACAAGAGAGAACTTAAACTAATATTTAATGCCCAATAGAAATTCGACTTTCTTAGAGTAAATCGATTTACCACCAAGTAGAAATTAATTGGCCCATAAATAAATTGATTTGTTTTCCCAAAAATGCGACTTGCCTAAGATAATTAATAGGCAGTGGAAAGAAAGAGGCGGTGGACTATGGAAAACAAACGGGTTTGTCGAAGCAGAGGCGGTGTATGTTGGCCCGCTAATTTCTAGCATTTCCTGGAGAGGGGTCTTTTGCTTGCGGCCTAAGGTTGGTCTATTTTTGCAGGACATTTTTTTTTCATTTGTTTGTTTTTAGGAGTGTTCTCAGTTTCTTTATTGCTCAAGCTTAGTAGGATACCAAGCCAGTCGAGCCCTAAGGGGCCGACATAGGGCAAACATCTTTAGTTTTTTCCTTCTGGTTTTTTCCTGGATGGCATCCACTCTTAACCCGCATGCCAACAAACCTATGGCCAATTTGGTCCAAGAAAAAGGGGAATCATCAAAAATGTCTTTCAAAGAGGCAGTTAGGGGAATTCGTCCTCAAGATGCTGGAATAAATAATAACACTAAAACCTTTGCGCGCTTGCTTAAAGAGGATCCTTGAAAGATGCCTTCTGGATGCATGAAAGTTGTTGCTGATGTTTCGATTCTCAGAATTCCTCGTTCACATGTGCAAGGAGGAATACAGACTTTACAAGATAGGGCATTGATCATGAGGTTTTTGGGGTTTAAGCCTTCTCTAATGGCGTTTAAGGAATGGGCCAGCAAGAATTGGCATGTCTCACTAGGTGAATATTTTGTCTCAATTTACCCTAATAGTTACTTTCTTGTGGTCTTTACAACTATGGTAGGGAAATAGTATATTTTTCAAGGGGTTTCATAATTCTTTGGTAGAGCAGGCCTCTTCATGAAACCATCGCAGTCTATGTTTAAGATGGAGGAGGATCTTCCCTCACTTGTACTAGTTTGGATCCGATTGTTTAGGCTTCTAGCTGAATTTTGGAATCCTATTATCTTCCAAGCTATAGGCAATACTTCGGGTCAATATGTTTGTGTTGCAGATGCCTCTATTTGCAAGGAACACATGGTATATGCTCACCCATGTGTTTATATGAACATGAACCAACCCTTACCCTCTAAAATCATGTTGGATTTGGGTGATGAACAATGGGAGCAAGTAGTGGATTATGAGAACATTCCCTTCAGATGTAGAGTATGTCATGAATATGGACATTTTCTTAAGGAATTCCCTCATGCAATACAAACCCCAACTATGGGGAAGGAGAAACAAGACAAATTTATGGTGCCAAATAAAAAAAATATAGTAAAAGGGAAACCTCTTGATAAAGACTTGCAAACCATTTCCAATCGTTATGCAGTCCTGCAGTTAGAAGATGCAAATCCAAATATGGAAGATATTATTGTCTCACAAGTTCGTGAAACACAAATTGTGTTGGTAGCTCTTGTGCCTACTGCAACTATAAATTCAAAAGAGAATGAACCTATTGCAGAACAAAGTGATAACAGTGTTCAAGCAGTATAATATCAACGGTTCCCAACAGAAACACAAATTGTCTGGTGAAAGTGAAGAAAAAGGGTCCACAGGTGGCTCAAGTGGAAGAAAATTGTCTAGCCTTAATGCTTCCTCCCTATCTACTTGGAGTGGGTAGCAATACACTGTCATTGGGGGTGCATCAAGAATCTAAGAAAAAAATGAGATTGGACACTCTAATTTGCTCGAGGACAGAAATCAAATAATTCATGTATTTAGAAGAAAGGTCATGGGTTAACTAAAGGAGGTAAGGTAGCAAATCCAACTAGCCTTTCTTGATCAAGTTTCACAATGAGGGTCATTACATGGAATGTGTGGGGGCTAAAGGGGATCCCTTCTAAAATAAATGAGATTAGAATATTGATGCAACAATATCAACCTCAAATGTTGTTTTTTCAAGATTCTAAGACATCAGTTGAATTAATGAATGTTTTGGCCAATAATATTAGTAAACAAGGTTCAAGTGATTGCATTAGGCTCTGATGGAGCTTCAGGAGGTATGGTGTATATTTGGAACCCTTGGAACCTTCAGACCTTACATAGTGGGGGCCACGTACGGAGTTCTATATTTGGGTAATGTGAGATATTGGAATCTGATCAATTACTCTTTTTCCTTAATATTTATGCCCCCAACTAATGTTGAAGGAAATAAATCTCAGTGAAACCTTATTATTTCTATTGTGAATGATCACTAGGGGTATCTTTAAATAATTGGTGGATATTTTAATATTATTCTCCCTATATAAGAAAAACATGGTGGAAATTCACATTTGAATGCTTCATCATCCATTAGGAGTAACTCTATTCAGAAACCTTCAACTAATTGATATTGACACCCAATATGGTCTTATGACATGGTCTAACAAAAGAACTGGGGATAGCTGCATTATGGAAAGAATGGATAGATTTTTTATATCAGAGGATTGGATGAACATGGATTTCCTCCCAATTGCCAATGTCCTTAATCATGGGGGATCTTACCATTAGCCGGTATTTTTGGATATTGGGCAATCAAATACATTTAAGGTGCCCTTCTGCTATCAATTAATGTAGATGAGACATGAAAAATTTCCTAATTTGATTACAAAATGATGGAAAGATGGGAAGCCAAGATATGGGACCTGCATGCATAGATTTCACCGAACTCTTAACTATGTTCAAAGACAAATTAAGGAGTGGAACAAGAATGTCTTTGGAAATGTGCATGCTAGAAAAAGGGATCCCATTGAATCGATTCAGGTCCTTAACCAACAAATTAGATTGCAAGGCTTTTCATTCGATCTACAAAAGGAGGAGATTGTGCTCACTAGAGATCTACGAGAGTGGGAGCAAAGGGAAGAGATATTTTGGAAACAAAAGGCACATGTACAATGGTTAAAGGAACGAGACAAGAATATTACTTTTTTCCACAAATCAGTGTTAGCTCATTGAGCACATAACTATATAGCATCTTTGACTACTGAAATGGGCCATCAGGAGACATCCAAGAGGGGAATCCAACATGTCATTTTACATTATTTCAACAATCTGTTTCAGAACTCTGCCCTAAATGGTATGGCACAACAGACTATCTATGCTAATATTCCTTTTATTATTATAGAGGAAGACAATCACCAATTGCTTAAGCTTGTCTCTAACAAGAATTACATTAGGTTTTGTTTACTATGAAGAAAGGAAAAACTCCTGGGCCGGATGGATTTCCCATAGAATTTTATCAGCAGGTTTGGGAGTTGATTAAGATAGATCTTTTGGAGGTGGTTGAGGAATGTTGATAGGAAAGAAATCTCTTGCGAAGTCTTAATTACACTCATCTAGCTTTGATTCCTAAATTGGCAGAGGCATCTACCATTGCTGAATATCATCCAATTGCTTTATGTAATGTTCTGTATAAAATCATTACTAAAGTGATGGCTGAAAGGCTAAAACCAATCATGCATAAAATTATATCGCTAGAACAAGCAGGTTTTGTTTCAGGTCGACAAATTGTAGATGATATAGTTTTGGCACAAGAAGTTCTTCATTCTATGCAAATTCAGAAAAAGCCTGCCATGTTCCTACGATTAGAACTTGCAAAATCATATGATAAAGTGGACTGGGTATTTTTGGCTATTCTTTTACAAAGATTTGGCTTTGCTGCTCAGTGGATTGAGTGGATCCAAACTTGTATCACTACTGTCTCTTTCTTTGTTCTCATCAATGGGGAACCTTCCCCTACATTTTTAGCCTCGAGAGGACTTAGGCAAGGTGACCCACTCCCTCCTTTTTGTTTATAATTGTGGCGGAGTCTCTTGGGCGATTGTTAACTACTGCCAGAACCGAAAAAAAGCTTACAGGTATCCAACTTGTGCGACAGGCTCCGCCTTTGACAGACTTGCACTTTGTGGATGACTCTTCTATAATAGGGGAAGCCTCTAAGAGAGAAGCATCTCATATTGCCTCTATTCTACACATTTTCTCTCAGACTACCGAACATGATATTAATGAAGGTGAATCCAACATCATCTTCTTTCATTGCTCCCCATAACTTGAGTAGGATATCATTCAAATGTTGAGGTTTCAGCAGGGCACTGTGCCACTTAAGTACCTTGGTGTTTTCCTTTCTCCTCAAAAGCTTACAGATTGGACATGGGTTACTGCCAAAATCAAAGCCAAATTCGACAAATGGACAAATAGATGGCTTTCTTTAGGAGGACGAATGACCCTGGTCAAAACTGTCCTGCAGGCCATTCCAATATATAGTGCGTCCCTTCTTCATATTCCGGCTAGGATTCTTCATGATATAGATCATATGAGTCAGAGGTTTCTTTGGTGTGGAAAACAACAGGATAAAAAATGACATTTAGCCAAATGAGAGATTTTATGTTGTCCTAAACACATTGGGGGTCTTGGTTTTAGAGATAGTGTTAAGAACAACATGGCATTGACAACTAAATTATATTGGAGGCTGAAAGCACATAACCAGATTATACAATAATAATTCTCTCATAAATCAATTGATTCAGATTACACATATATAGGAATATGCATTCCTAAAAACAAGGAGGTTGTTCAACAACACTCCCACATATCTCTCTCTCAACACCTATATACGTGAGTTATTAAAACTCACCCAAACTAATATTGTTATATGAGTTGTTTATCAAACAACTCACATTAACATTTACATCACCCATATATATTTACCTCTAAGTAAATATTCAATCATAAATATTAATGGAGCACTAAATAAATATTTCCTAACATTCCCCCCCTTAGTGCGAACATGGGGAAAACCTGCCTTATACTTGCACCTGCTCATGATCTGGTGATTTTCACAGGATGATCACAAACCTAAAGGATGGTTTTGCAAACGGTTGACCACAAACCGAGAATGGTAGTTTTGCAATTGGTTTACCACAAACTACAAAGTGATGGTTTTGCGAATGGATTACCAACAACCAAGAATGGTGGTTTTGCTATTGGTTTACCACAAACCACAAATGAAGGTTTTCAAGTGGTTTACCTACAACCACATCATGATATGCAAAGTACTATTCTCAGCCCTCATCACATCTCACTGCAGGGAAAAACATAGGAAATTTTGTTGAAATCTGCTGCTCATACATACATAGGAAAAACTGACATAATGGAAATGGAACATTGGATCATGTTCCCCCCCTCAATGTGAAATTCCACTTATTCAATCACGAACACTGCAAACAGGAACACTGATACTGGAACTCTGAAAAAAACATGACAAGAAGCACACGACACAAGCTGAAAGCAAATACACCACAAAAATGTCACCAAACCATCTGTGCGGCCCCGTCGTTGGCGACTGACGAGAGGTCACTGAATGACCTCCAACCTCCGATGCCTCCTGCCTCCGGTGTTCTGCTACTTACTTAGCGGATATGGAAATGAGGCTCATTTACAAACTACTAGGTGCCGGTTTCCACCGAAAATGCACCCCCCCACTTGGACGTCGCGTACAAGTGATAATGTGTCCAATAGTTGAAATGTGAGGCAAATTTTTTATTTTTACAATATTTTGACTTGTTGACTTTTTGACAATAGACTCATTTACAAAACTCTACTCACTATTGTTGACAAATAATAAGATACATTTCTAATATAACTAAAGTTATAATTAGAAACTTCCTCTTAACACCGACTAATGAGACTCTTTTACTTTTTATTATTCTATAGAAATGATATGTGGACGAGCTAATAATAATAATGTTGACTTTTAAAACTAAAACTATAAGGAAAAAATTAGGTGGAATAATAATGAAAGGAAAGGAATGAGATGTATTTAACCTTACAAACGAACTGATGTACAGACCAACAGAGCAATATAGCCGCAGCAAAACTGAACGTACCAAGCACGTCTTAGTGTATAACTTCCAATAAGACGCCTTCCACATTCACAAACTCGTGGTAGAGATTATGGAATCCAAAGGAAAGTGGCTTGACAACTGGCTGGAAGGAGCTTAAGATGTGCACGCCACACCAATCCACAATCAGATTTTTTTTATAGTATTGCAATCAAAACAAATCTTATTTTCAAACTGCAAGTTTCAACTATTTCAGACTTCAATATGCAGGTTATCTCCAGAAAGAGAATAATATGCATCTATACTTGAACGAGCTTGAAAAGTCGATGCAAATAACTCAATGAATAGGCGGTGGTGAATTAATATATACCCATATCTGTCAAATGTGCACAGGCCGCATTAAGAATACGATCTGACTCAAAAAAAGGCCGTTATATCCTATCAGTTCATTTCTCCACAGAATAGGCCGCTATATCGATCAAACTTCTAATACGACGTGGCATGGTGATGAAGGGATCAAAATTAAAGAAAATCTTGCATGTAGTGCTCAGATCTGCGGTATGAAAGACCACGTGGAAGAATAAAAATTTATGCTAATCAGGTCTCCAAGGTTGTAGAACGAGATCATATCAGAAATGCTTGCAGATTCAAGAGACTGCACATCTCTAATAGTTAAATCTGATGCAGACGTAGGCTCCCTGTATGTTAAGTTTCTAGATCTTGCTAGAGTATCATTGCAAATAGTTCATTGTTGTGTCATGCCTTCAACAATAATATGCTCCGTAAGGTAAAAAATCTGCCCAGCACCAGGAAGATGCATGCAAAATCTGAGACCAAATGAATACCAAATCGATGCAATGAAAAATGGATCAAAACAGAACTTATCCCCCAAGCAATAAAACTCAGAACTGCACAAAAATTGCACAATAAAGATCACGCTCGTCCTGGCAAAATAGGCATTGCAGTGTATGGATCTCTCTCAAAACAAAACACTTATTATATTAAATATTTGCAAAGCTTTTGCATATCACAGGGCAAATGAAGAATAATCATTGCCCCTCCAGTATGTACCAAATCATATTAGCACAAACAAAAAACTCTCAACTTCAGGATTCACTGCTTCGATACCAAATGAAAGCACATAACCAGATTATACAATAATAATTCTCTCATAAATCAATTGATTCGGATTACACATATATAGGAATATGCATTCCTAAAAACAAGGAGGTTGTTCAACAACACTCCCACAAATCTCTCTCTCAACACCTATATACGTGAGTTATTAAAACTCACCCAAACTAATATTGTTATATGAGTTGTTTATCAAACAACTCACATTAACATTTACATCACCCATATATATTTACCTCTAAGTAAATATTCAATCATAAATATTAATGGAGCACTAAATAAATATTTCCTAACAAAGGCTTCTCCAAATCCGCACCACTTATGGGTTATTAATGTGTGTGCTAAATATGCAAGTGGTTTACCAATGACTCAACTCATTCGCAATTCCTTACTTGTTACCGGCTCTTCTACATTGTCTGTCCTTTGCCTAGGGGAGACTCTTATCAAAGACAATTTATTTTAGATTGTCAAAAAATCCGTGTCAAGCAAATTTTTGGACAGACTCGTGGAATGGGTTTCCACCAATTATTTCTCAGTACCCGGATTTGCTCCCTGTTATGAATGCACTCTATGCACAAGGGCGGATAAAAGTTAACCATTATCAGCTATTACATCCTCAGAAAGACTAGCTTCCATTTTCTTAATGGCCAGTGACCTTATCGCAGCAACAGATCTAACAACTGATGTACATTTTATAGCCGCGTTAGCTATCCTTGTCAGGCATGCAAGATGAATTGGGGTGGGGAGGGCAATCTGATGGTAGTTACACGGTGGCGGAGGGGTATACTTCTTTGGCTGGGCCAATTAATCATCCATGGGCGGATATCTTCAAAAAGATATGGCAGCTGGTGCTATGGCCGAAAATGAGCTTTTTTACCTGGACCCTTCTTCGTAAATGGGTACTCACATGGGAAAATCTTATGAAAAGAGGGTTGAAAGAACCTTCTAGATGTGTGTTATGCTTAAATGAGGTAGAAACGTGTGATCATCTTTTCCTCTCTTGCCCTTTTGCTTTACAACTATGGCAGTACCTATCCAACATGTGCACCCTAGTTTGGAATGATACCATTGACCTGGTGCAGGTTATTCGCAATTGGGAATTGGCTGTAAATGATACCCCTGTGATGAATATTGCTTGTTGGATTTCTATAACATTAATTTTATGGAATGTCTGGAAAGAAAGAAATATGCTCATATTTACAGGAAAAATACATGAATTGGTCTCTGTCTGGACCTCTATCAAAGCTAATATTGCTGAAACTCTTTAAACGAAAGTCAAATTGCCACAAATCGCGATATCGGCTAAATGGAAGACAGTTCTTGCAATTCTGGAACTTCGAGAGGATAATATGCTACAAAGTCTTTATACCAACCCTATCATCTGCAACCTACATGTTGGCAGCTACCTCATGAAGGTTGCATTAAAATTAATATTGGTGGGCCATCTCGAGGAAATCCAGAGACAAGCTAGTATAGGAGGAATAACTAGAGATAGTACAACCCAACAACACCTTTCTTATGGACAGCAAATTGGAATTACCACAAACAATATGGCTGAAATCCTTGCCATTCAATATGCCTTGAAGGAGGCGGCCAAAATGGGGTGGACCAAGGTTATTATTGAATCTGATTCTCAAATGATTATTCAACTGCTTAATAAGCAAGGCACCATTCACTCCTCTAATTGGCATATTTCACATAGCCAAGAGAATACTGGTATTTTGGCTCAAGCTTTCCAAATAGTTTTTTATGTTCATACTCCTCAGTGAGAGTAATAAAGTAACGAATGATTTGGTCAACTGGGTTTTGGATTAGGGAAATGTTCATGTCATAGGTCATATTCCTATCGGGTGGTCCATGGAGAAACGCATCAAACATTTCACCAAATCCTTCATATTGATGACTCACAAGGATGACTTCTTCCTGTTGTATTACACTTTAAGCTGTTATCATGATATCTCTAAGGACGCTTCCTGGTGTATTAGTTATACTGCTTGGCACTATATCTACTTGTAACACGTTTTTTGTTAATTAATAGATGTTTTCTTTAAAAAAAAATATTAATTTTTAAATGCACAAGAACAAGTCGATTTCCCCAAATAAAATTCCCTTTAATCCAAGGGGAGTGGATTAAAGGCTATTCGACTTGCCTCATTAATTATTGCTTGGAAAAGGGGACATTACAATTGAGCAGAGTGGAAGCAAGGAAGCTAATTCTAGATTTGCAAATCGGTTCTGCTTTTTTTTGGTTTGATCCATCTTTGTAACTTATTTCTCTGTTTGATCTCCCTATCATCAGCTCCGTTTTCTTTTTTGTCGTGATTTAATATAATTTTATCTTTTGTCAAAAAAAAAAAGGGTCTCATAGCTCAACTGTTGCGGCCAAAAGAGGAGAAACTTGGAGCAACACTCTATTCCATCATGCCCAACAAATGCTGGTCCTGATTGGAACATTCATATGGCTGGCAAGGGTCTGAGAAATGAACACCATTCTGCTGCTCAAATCTTTCAGGGAAGCCATCTAGGAGAAAACTGAATAAGTTTCTTTTCGATGTTCCCTGTTTTGTATTGTTCAGCTTTATACTGGCTGAGGTTTTTGGCTGCACTTCTGCCATCTAACTCTTTGCCTTCCTCGTATAAAAGGTTGTTTTAAGTATGTTGAAATATCTTTGTACTTGCTTGGCATTTTCAAAGTAGGACCTTATGTATGCCCTCTACTGATATGATAACATGGCGAATTATCCTCTTCCCCCTCCCCTCTCTCCCATGGAGCTCGGAGTCTAGAGTTTCCGTAAAACCTTTTTATAGTCAATATAATTATCTTTTTTCAACGCAAAAAATAGCTTTATTTGGAAATGAAAATCAAAGAAACACTTGAACTTCATTGCCAGGAATAATATACAGGATAAGCATATTTTCCATGAAATGAAAGACAAACAGAATTATGATTTTGTATTAAATGTTAAGAAACAGTACTCTTTTATAAAATTGTATTGAACTGTTTTCTTTATTTTCCGAGTAAAGCTGATAAGGGAAACCATTTCTGGAATATTAATAAATCTTCCCACAGTGGTGGGACGTCTTCTCATGAATTTTCTTCATAATGCCTCAGATTTGTAGATCTGGAATGGTGCAAATTGGAAAGACAAGAAGAACCAATATCTGAAAATGAGATGGTCTTCAGTTTCTACCTCTTGAAGGGTGCAATGCCATACTTTCATCTAGCTAGGGGGAATCTAAGATTGTGTATCTAATGTTGGCCCAAGTAGTTTGGGCTGATAATTCTGCAAGGAATCTATAGAGAATGACAACTCCAAATTCTTAAATGCACTTTGAAGTGCATGCACCCAAATGGGTTCTAGTAAAAACCATAAATGTGTTTGTATGCACTTTGAACGAGTAAGGTAGCTATACCATTAGGAATTTGTTGCATATGTGATTCACTCAAATTCACTAGAGGGTCCAACATCCTCTATTTCATTTTGAAGCAGCTCTAATTGCAAATTTTGTAGTAAGGTTTGTGCACCCATGCCTTACCTTCATTGGTACTTGGATTTGGGTATAGGTGCATCGCAGATGCAGACAAACAAACATGCAGATGTTCCTCCTTGGGATATACCGAGGGTATTTTCCAGGAAAGCAACCATGAGTGTGTTCCCAAAAGTCATCTGAAATGGGTAGCCTGCAGACAAATCCCGACATGGTAAATGAATAAATACAGAGCTGCAGCAGCACAAGAGCTGAGCTGGAATATCTTTGAGCGAGTGATTAAAGATTTAAATTTGATCGCTAATATCTAAGTGAGGGTTGCAGATTCTTGAAACTGGTTTCATGTGGAGTCAACTAGTAAGTTACATTTTCCATTTTCGTTTATTTGATTTGAACAATTAAACTTGGGCATTTCATTATAATATAACTTTTCTCTGTGTTGTTCTATAATATAATCGATAAGCTTTCACCAACTCCAGCAATATTATTCAGGCATAAGCTTGTACTAAAAATAGTGTCTTAACAGAGTTGCATATTTGTATATTTTGGCGATATTCCCTGTAACAAACTTCTTATTGTCTATATTAACATTGCTAGGAAATCCACCGCACCCCCTGCCCTCCTCCCCCCGACGTTAAATCATGTGATTGCAACTTGAGTCTACAACTGAGCTGAGAATGGAAAAAGGATTATATGTTGAATAGAAACTTGGTGTTTAGTTGCTGCTATTTCAAACATTTAGTGTTTCAGCATTTTGTATAAGGTCCATTTGTGAATACCTTAACCCTGTAGTAGCTCCTACAAAATCTGTGTCTTCAACAGCCAAGGCAAACTTGAAAATAGACGTGGGAGAATGAATTACCTTATGTCCGATTGAAAATAGAAAATACTCTGCATGTCATACTCCATATTTGTCTATTGTATGCTGTCAGCCAACAGCCTTAGTGGAAGGCAGCCAAGGCATTCTCAACAAGCTTAACTTATGACATCACTTACCCTCCAATACCACAAAACCTTTTGCTTCATGGTGGCTATTGACTCACCATTCTAAACACTTCGTTATCAATATGCGATCTTTTTCGCTTTATGGATGTTCAAACTAGCTTTATGTTCAGTATATAAACTCTTTATTGCAGCGTGAAGAACCCAAGCTGTTTCTACCCTTTTTTAAGTAACTTTTAAAGACTGATGTTCAAAGTTTAAATGACATTATTACTAGGGTTTCAAAGAATCAAAACTAAGATGACTTCATTTTCTAGTGTTTTAACTATTTTCTTTTTTTCTCTCTCTCAGAATTTGATTCGGGAGGGTGAGAAGGCTCCTAATTTGACCATTGGTATCTTTGTGTCCGTTTTTGGTGTTGTCGTCTCAATTATCCACAATATTCTTTTGAGGAGAAAATAAGTTATACCTGTAAGTTGCTCTTTGTTACGTTTTAAGATCCTCTCAGCATTTCCTTCGGTTAAATATTTAATAATTTGTTTCTCATTCTGGAGTTTAAGTTCTCTTTGCAGGTTCCTTTCGAGAGTGCAGGAGGAGGTTCTGGCGAAATGCCCAGCCATATAGACAAGGATGAGGTACCGCATGGAGAGATCGAGAGGGAATTAGAACGACTGTCTGGTACACACCATAGGAGGGTAAGAAGGGAGACCTAGCTGGGACAACATATCAGATCCCTGGATGGAAATGTCAGTCAATATAGAAATTGTGTTTTTGCTCTATATCCAGTGGTAGTAAATTTGACGGTTTGATGGCCGTCTTAACATTTGTGCTTTTCCTCCCTATTTTAGCTTTTCTCTATTATTTTTAATAATTTTGTTTATAATAATTAACAATTTTACCTTTTTTTTAAAAAAAATTAACAACAATTTTAGCTTTTATTTTTAATAATTTTGTTTATAATAATTAACAATTTTAGCTTTTGTTTTTAATTAACAAAAATTTTAAGTTTTATTTTTAATAATTTTGTTTCTAATAATTAACAATTTTAGCTTTTGTTTTTAATTATGTTGAGCTGAAAATAGAAATCTCTACTATTTTTAATAATTTTGTTTCTAATAATTAACAATTTTAGTTTTTGTTTTTAATTAACAACAATTTTAACTTTTATTTTTTATAATTTTGTTTCTAATAATTAACAATTTTAGATTTTATTTTTAATAAACAATTTTAACTTTTGTTTTTAAGGTTGAGATGAAAATAGAAAGTGGGAGATCAATAATAGATTGCTAACGCTAGAAAAGAAAGTATTGACATTTGTGCTTTTCCTCCCTATTGCTAACTTTTCTTTATTATTTTTAATAATTTTGTTTATAAGTAATTAACAGTTTGTACCTTTTCCTCCCTAAAAATTAACAACAATTTTAGCTCTATTATTTTTAATAATTTTGTTTATAATAATTAACAATTTTACCTTTTGTTTTTAATTAACAACAATTTTAAGTTTTACAATTAATAATTTTGCTTTCTAATTTTAATCAACAATTTTAGCTTTTGTTTTTAATTATGTTGAGCTGAAAATAGAAATCTCTACTATTTTTAATAATTTTGTTTTTAATTAATTAACAATTTTAAGTTCTATTTTTAATTAACAATTTTAACTTTTGTTTTTAAGGTTGAGATGAAAATAGAAAGTGGGGAGATCAGCTAATAGATTGCTAACGCTATGAAAAGAAAGTATTGAAATTAGTGCTTTTCCTCCCTATTTTAGCTTTTCTTTACTATTTTTAATAATTTTGTTTCTAATAATTAACAATTTTACCTTTTGTTTAAAAAAAATTAACAACAATTTTAACTTTTATTTTTTATAATTTTGTTTATAATAATTAACAATTTTAGCTTTTGTTTTTAATTAACAACAATTTTAACTTTTGTTTTTAAGGTTGAGATGAAAATTTTGAAAATAGGAGATCTAATAATCAACAATTTTAACTTTTGTTTTTAATTATGTAGAAAAGAAAGTATTGATATTCTGTGCTATTTCCTCCCTAATTTTAGCTTTTCTAATAATTAACAATTTCAATAGCTTTTGCTTATAAATAATTAACAATTTTAGCTTTTATTTTTTATAATTTTGTTTATAATAATTAACAATTTTAACTTTTATTTTTAATTAACAATTTTAACTTTTGTTTTTAAGGTTGAGATGAAAATTTTAAGTGGGATTTCAATAATAGATTGCTAACGCTAGAAAAGAAAGTATCTGACATTTGTGCTTTTCCTCCCTATTTTAACTTTTCTCTATTATTTTTAATAATTTTGTTTATAATAATTAACAATGTTGACCTTTTTAAAAAAAAAATTAACAACAATTTTAGCTTTTATTTTTAATAATTTTGTTTATAATAATTAACAATTTTAGCTTTTGTTTTTAATTAACAACAATTTTAAGTTTTATTTTTAATAATTTTGTTTCTAATTTATTAACAATTTTAGCTTTTATAATTAATTATGTTGAGCTGAAAATAGAAATCTCTACTATTTTTAATAATTTTGTTTATAATAACTAACAATTTTAGCTTTTATTTTTAAGGTTGACAATGAATTTTAACTTTTATTTTTTATAATTTTGTTTATAATAGATTAACAATTTTAGCTTTTATTTTAATTAACAATTGCTAACTTTTGTTTTTAAGGTTGAGATGAAAATAGAAAGTGGGAGATCAATAATAGATTGCTAGAAAAGAAAGTATTGACATTTGTGCTTTTCCTCCCTATTTTAGCTTTTTCTCTATTATTTTAAATAATTTTGTTTATAATAATTAACAATTTTACCTTTTTTAATAAAAAAATTAACAACAATCTTAGCTTTTATTTTTAATAATTTTGTTTATAATAATTAACAATTTTAGCTTTTGTCTTTAATTCACAACAATTTTAAGTTTTATTTTTAATAATTTTGTTTCTAATAATTAACATTTTTAGTTTTTGTTTTTAATTATGTTGAGCTGAACAATTTTAATCTCTACTATTTTTTATAATTTTGTTTCTAATAATTAACAATTTTAGCTTTTATTTTTAATTAACAACAATTTTAACTTTTGTTTTTTATAATTTTGTTTCTAATAATTAACAATTTTAACTTTTATTTTTAATTAACAATTTTAACTTTTGTTTTTATGGTTGAGATGAAAATAAAAAATGGGAGATCAATAATAGATTGCTAACGCTAGAAATGAAAGTATTGACATTTGTGCTTTTCCTCCCTATTTTAATTTTTCTCTATTATTTTTAATAATTTTGTTATATAATAATTAACAATTTTACCTTTTAAAAACAAAAATTAGCAACAATTTTAGCTTTTTATTTTTAATAATTTTGTTTATAATAATTAACAATTTTAGCTTTTGTTTTTAATTAACAACAATTTTAAGTTTTATTTTTAATAATTTTGTTTCTAATAATTAACAATTTTAGCTTTTGTTTTTAATTATGTTGAGCTGAAAATAGAAATCTCTACTATTTTTAATAATTTTGTTTCTAATAATTAACAATTTTAGTTTTTTTTTTTAATTAACAACAATTTTAACTTTTATTTTTTATAATTTTGTTTCTAATAATTAACAATTTTAGCTTTTATTTTTAATTAACAATTTTAATTTTAATTTGTAAGGTTGAGATGAAAATAGAAAATGGGAGATCAATAATAAATTGCTAAAGCTAGAAAAGAAAGTATTGACATTTGTGCTTTTCCTCCCTATTTTAGCTTTTCTCTATTATTTTTAATAATTTTGTTTATAATAATTAACAATTTTACATTTTTTAAAAAAAATACAACAATTTTAGCTTTTATTTTTAATAATTTTGTTTATAATAATTAACAATTTTAGCTTTTGTTTTTAATTAACAACAATTTTAAGTTTTATTTTTAATAATTTTGTTTCTAATAATTAACAATTTTAACTTTTGTTTTTAATTATGTTGACTATTTTAAATAATTTTGTTTCTAATAATTAACAATTTTAGCTTTTGTTTTTAATTAACAACAATTCTAACTTTTATTTTTTATAGTTTTGTTTCTAATAATTAACAATTTTAGCTTTTATTTTTAATTAACAATTTTAACTTTTGTTTTTAAGGTTGAGATGAAAATGAGAAAATGGGAGATCAATAATAGATTGCTAACGCTAGAAAAGAAAGTATTGACATTTGTGCTTTTCCTCCCTATTTTAACTTTTCTCTATTATTTTTAATAATTTTTTTAATAATAATTAACAATTTTACATTTTTTTAAATTTTTTTAACAATTTTAGCTTTTATTTTTAATAATTTTGTTTATAATAATTAACAATTTTAGCTTTTGTTTTTAATTAACAACAATTTTACGTTTTATTTTTAATAATTTTGTTTCTAATAATTAACAATTTTAGCTTTTGTTTTTAATTATGTTGAGCTGAAAATAGAAATCTCTACTATTTTTAATAATTTTGTTTCTAATAATTAACAATTTTAGTTTTTGTTTTTAATTAACAACAATTTTAACTTTTATTTTTTATAATTTTGTTTCTAATAATTTAGAATTTTATCTTTTATTGTTAATTAACAATTGACAATTTTAACTTTTGTTTTTAAGGTTGAGATGAAAATAGAAAATGGGAGATCAATAATAGATTGCTAACGCTAAAAAATAAAGTATTGACATTTGTGCTTTTCCTCCCTATTTTAGCTTTTCTCTATTATTTTAAATAAATTTGTTTATAATAATTAACAATTTTACATTTAAAAAAAAAAAAATTAATAACAATTTTAGCTTTTATTTTTAATAATTTTGTTTATAATAATTAACAATTTTAGCTTTTGTTTTTAACTAACAACAATTTTTATTTTTATTTTTAATAATTTTGTTTCTAATAATTAACAATTTTAGCTTTTGTTTTTAATTATGTTGAGCTGAAAATAGAAATCTCTACTATTTTTAATAATTTTGTTTCTAATAATTAGCAATTTTAGCTTTTGTTTTTAATTAACAACAATTTTAACTTTTAGCTTTTATAATTTTGTTTCTAATAATTAGACAATTTCTAGCTTTTATTTTTAATTAACAATTTTAACTTTTGTTTTTAAGGTTGAGATGAAAATAGAAAATGGGAGATCAATAATAGATTGTTAACGCTAGAAAAGAAAGTATTGACATTTGTGCTTTTCCTCCCTAATTTTAGCTTTTCTAATATTATTTTTAATAATTTTAGCTTTTATAATTAATTAACAATTTTAACTTTTGTTTTTAAGGTTAAGATGAAAATTAACAACAATTTTAGACTTTTATTTTTAATAGATTTTGTTTATAATAGATTAACAAAGTATACGCACACCGTTTTTAATTAAGGGAGATCAATTTTAAGTTTTATTTTTAATAATTTTGTTTCTAATAATGAATAATTTTAGCTTTTGTTTTTATATTATGTTGAGCTGAGAAATTAGAAATCTCTACTATTTTTAATAATTTTGTTTACAATAATGGAAGCACATTTTAGTCAGATTGTTGTTAATTAGACAACAATTCTTAACTTTTATTGGTTATAATTATGCTCCTAATACGCCTTTACAATTTTAGCTCCTATTTTTAATTAACAATTTTAACTTTTGTTTTTAAGGTTGAGATGAAAATAGAAAATGAGAGATCAATTTTTAGATTGTTTAAAACGCTAGAAAAGAAAGTTGTACGCACACCGAAAAAGGGAGATCAAAAGGAGATTCAGGAATTTAGAGTGACACAAACTGTATATACAGACAGCAAGAAATTAAAAAAAATAATAGTGGATAGCACAAGAAGTCAGATTGATGTTTTAGACACTTCTTTTGGATTGGTAAGTTATGCTCTAAACGCCTTTACACACTTCCTTTAAGAATTTGTGGATGATACTGTTAGGGTTTAATATTTGTTGTTTATACATGAAAATTTTTTGTAAGCACTGGTCTGGCGCCATTATGTATCTGTATTGTATTCATTTAATTGACAGACATGAATCTGAGCTGTATCATCAACATTGCGAGATCATGTAATTGACATACATGAATTTGAGTTTGTATTATTAACATTGTAAGATCATGTAATTGACAGACATGAATCTGAGCTGTATTATCAACATTGCGAGAGCATGTTTCATCAAGCACTGGTTGGCAACTTGGTATTTCATATGTAAAGTTGCTTTTGAATTTTGCATGAGATAGTCAACCCCATATCTGATCAACGATACTCTTTCTTGTGATATGAATGATTGCCTATAAGTAAAGTTGTGTTTCTGTCCCAAATATCCCTGTTTTAAAATTAAATAAGTAAATGAAAATTACAATAATCAACTCATAAACAAACAAATGGTTGATTTGCGAGCCTGATACAGTTGATGAAATTGGTTACACAACAAATATGGACGTGAATTAGCTTATCTCAATTATTTCTATTTTACAGGGAATAATTAGCTTATCTTATTATTTCTATTTACTAGGTGCTCTCGGGCATTTAATAGTGCTCAATCTAAAAAATAACTTACTTTCTAGACAAATTACCAATTCTTTGAATAACTGCACACAATTGCATCACTTTTCATTGTCTAATAATACGTTTGAGGGACCAATTCCATCTGAGATATTAATAACATTGACCAGATTAGAACATCTACTTCTAAATTCCAACAAACTCAATGGTAGTATCCCACTACTATACTCAACACTTCTTCTATCCAAAGTGGCACTGTTGTTCAAGGGGTATCAAATGTAATCATGTTTATTGAAACTAAAATTGCCCACTAAAGGCTACCATTCATGATATAAATACTGCAAATGTATACATGTCTTATTATGTGCACACAGATCTACATTTATTTGATGTTTTGAAATATGATATGCAATTTTAATTGTACGAATCTGTAACAGAATTAAATGTACACATACAACATTTCAATGTAATGTTTCAACTAAATTCCTACACTACAACTATCAAACACACATTATCAACTGTACAATAAATGTTTTTCCAAGAAAACACCAACCGAACAACCGATGCACAACTAATAAACACAAATTAAATACGTACAACATCAACTATAAAATCAATTTAACTATCGAAAATGATATCAAATGTATTCATGTACAAATTTTTAAGAAGTTTGAAATGTAGAAACAACCTTCAAATTAAGTGGCCCATCTATATTTCTACACTTACAAAATCAATCACACCACTAATCAACATCAATTACAAAAGTAATAATTATACCTCTAAAACAAATAACATATACTGTTCGGCGTTCACATCTCATGAAACACATGCGATTGCTAGTAATAATAATAATTATAGATACAAATAATATATTATACTGTAAGTAATATTTATTTTATTTATAATATCATTGAAATTTTAAAATATTACACAAGTTTATTTTTTTTTCGAAATTTATGTTAGGTCATATATATATATATATATATATGTACACACACACACGTATATATATATATAAGTAAAAAAAAGGGCTTGTAGCCCAACTATATTAATATTTAGCAAAAAAGTCAAGTGAACAAGTTACAATATCGAGATTAAGCAACCCAGTACGTGTTGCTATCATAGTACCAAAATTACATTATATCGAAATATATACAAATTTATAGAACTAAGTAGGCTCCTCAGAGGAGTTGGAAATCACCACCTTAGGTGCTACTACAGGATCCCCCTTGGCTTGGGCATTCTCCTCCATGAACAAGCGATTCCTCCAGTTTGTGAGCTTTCAAATTTGTTGGCCGGAATTCCCAGAATAGAACAAATGGCATCAAGCTTGCGACCTTGGTTGATGCTTTCTAGGGCCTTGGCTTTGGACAAGGTCCAAATCTGCTCCAAGGCCAGGCTCATATTGAAACCCATTTGCTCAATCTCTTTGCGTTGAGTAAAAGAATTGCTCTCCCCAAGCATCACAATTTACACACCAATAATTTGCGTAACCTTCAAGGCTTCTAACCGAGAGTTGGATTGGCCTGAATCACCCATCACCCGAACTACTTCATCCATCGCCGCATTCCCCCCAAGCTTAGCCGAGAGTTGTGCACGCAACAAGTTAGTGGCCATCCAACGCAAGAGTCGAGGGTCTTCTACGCCTTCAATTAGAGTGTTATGCCAGAATTGCATTCATTCTTTAGCAGAAATACGAGTGCCTTTGTCCAACAAGTGACCAACATTCAACATGTCCCATAATTTCAAGCCATTAACCAAGCCCAAGAAAGAAGAATGCACATCGTCCAGAGAGAAGCGATGAATTAGATGATCATTCGTTTCTTTGACAATGCTATCCACAATTGTTTTTCCTTTATTTCGACTCGTGTGCTTAGCCGGACCAGCAAACCCCTTGCCTTTCTCCATTTCGCTGAACAACCTCGAGACTTCTCTACATAAATTGTTAGGCAAATTCCTCCAATAGCTTTGAGTTTCCTTATATCCCCACTCGCATGTGAATGCCATTTAAGTAAAAGCGTGCAGAACATTTGGCAACATTTAAAATAATCATCAGGCTTGAAGAGTTAATGGGGAGGATAACTGGACTGCCCTTTCAAAGCCATCGTTGATTGCCCCTTGCTAATATCATGATTAAGTAGATTGCCCATTAAATTTAATAATTATTTGGGTTGAAAAATGGTAAGGCTTTGGGGATCATTTTTAATGCTTCTTTCCACACCAATAATAGCTAATCTATCGGCCACTTTATTAGCGCTACGAAAAATGTGAGAAATAAGGAGGGGCTCACAAAGAGCACGACAATCTTTCACAATTCTGAAAAGTTGTTAATTGTTGATATGATCTTTCTGAACTACATTGATTATTACCTGCGAATCATCTTCAACAAGAGTTTTTTCCCACTTTCTTTGCTTAGCAATTGAGAGGCCACGCCAAAGTGCTTTGGCTTCAACAAAGTTGTTAGAACACGTCCCTAGGGCTTCAATAAAGTCCAAGATAGGTTGACCAGAAGAATTTCGAAAAATTCCTTTAGCCCCAACCCAACCCGGATTGTTCTTACCATTCCTGTCGAAATTTAGCTTGATGTAATCACCATTTGGAGCCTCACAAGAAAAAGTTCTGTGCGTGTTGCTTTAACCCCTTTATCAAGGAATCCATATATATATTCAAAAGACATTTTAAATATAATATTCATTTACAATGCATTCTTTATATAAATAAAAGTTACAAAAAAATATATTAAAAGAATGCACTCATATGAATGATTATAGTTTCAGATTTTTTTTTTTTGGAGAAGAAAAATATGATTTGATACATAAAAAATTAATATATTTGTGTTGATATTTTTTTTTCCCAATTTTCAATTTATGTAATTTTGTGAAATTTTGTAAATTATTATAAGAAAAACAATTTTAAGTATTTTTTTAAAGTATAAAACCATATAAATAATTTTACTTTTCTACATATATATATTTATTTTACTATGCCAAAGGCGTTCCCCCTATGGGAAAGGCCCTTCCAGACGTTTATGCAACTATGTTTTATTTGACGTCTGTTTGGACGTTTTTTCAATGTGGTTAGTTTTGACGGCCGTTTAGACGTTTTTGAATTTCTAGCTATTTTTAACAGTTGCTTTTTTTTTTTTTCTATGTTTAGATTTACTTTTTCGTGCATGTTGAATGCAGGTTTTTTGTTTTGCTTTTTTACTATTTATCACTGAAAACCATTTGATAAAATGCATTGGGAAATAAATACCTCAACCCTGCTAACATCAACTGCTTTGGTATGATATTTTTGGTCTCTCTGTAGAACCCATCATCAGAGAAAGGATTGAAGCCAATACTTGCCTAGATAGACTATTGACATCTTACTTTTCCTTCTCAAAACTAGACTATCTATTTTAGCTTTTTCTAGATTGTGCAAACCGGATGCGATCTCCTGGACGAGGCCCTGTAACTATTTGGGGAAATGCCTTATTGGGCTTTCTAAGGAGGCATTGGTATTTTATAGGAAAATGTAGTCGACAGACATGAAACCCAATCAATTCACCTTTATGGCGGTTCTACCTGCATGTTCCAACTTGTCCTCTTCCGAAGAGGGTGTGGAAATTCATACTCAAGTAATAAGTGGCATATTTTAGTGTAATCTTCTGGTTACAAATGCCCTCGTAGATATGTATGTAAAATGTGGGAGTACAAAGATTGCACGCGATGTGTTTGACAAAATTTTAGATCCACTTTTCTTTATTTCCTTTATGTCATGAATCTATACACTTATCGCTATTGTAGTGTTTTGCTTTACGATAATGAACAATCCTCCACATGTACTTAGCATATTACTATAACGAACAAAATGTGGCAATTCATACTCAAGTAATAAGTAGTAGATTTGAGTGTAATCTTTTGGTTACAAATGCCCTCGTAGATATGTGTGCAAAATTTGAGAGTATAGAGATTGCACGAGATGTGTTTGACAAAATGTCTGATCCACTTTTCTTTATTTCCTTCGTGTCATGAATCTATGACTGTTAGGATAGTTAGGATAGTTACCTTTTTAAGTTGTCATCACTATGACTGTTAAAGTTTATAAAGTATAAGTATGAATTGTGGTTGTTTATAATCTTAAAATGAATGAGGGTTTAATTAGGCATGGATTGAATTCTATTTAGTGACCTACTATTTCTAATCTTGGATTAATGAAATAAATGACAGTTTTAGTATGTTTTATTATTATCTAAATGTTAAGTTTAACATGTTGGTTTCATTAGGTGAAAGTGAACATACTGTTTTTATATAAAAATGAATGATCATTTTTATATTTGTGTGCGATAAAATACTTATTGTAACTAGGAAGTTTATAATTATATCGTACTGGTTATGAATCAAGTTAACCATAAATTATTCAATTATTTAATTATGAATACAACATGGCATGTGAGTTTGCGAACTCATGTTAGTTATTTGAACTGACCCATATCTTCTCTTTCTCCTACAATTTTCAAGAAAGGATGGCACTCTTGAAGTGACTGTTTATATTTTTTATGATTGATTTACGTCATTTGTTATTTGATATAAATCCGGAAAGGATTATTGTAATCATTTTGATAATGAGAATGAAATATCATCACATATTGTTAAGGGCATTTTGTCCACTGTATTATTCTTGATGAAATAGGATATCATTATTAACGAAAATAAATGATTATCCTTATTTAAAAACAGAATATACGACTTGGTTGATTCGTGGCTTATCTTGTTGGATATGAAAATAATTATATGATGTTTATATAATTGATTATAAATAAAGATTATTAATATTATGTTATATATTAGTTATTGATTTCATCGATTTAATTGACACAATCATGTATATTGAATGATGACATAGATAATAAGGATAAAAATATAATGAAAATGAAGTACAATTATTGTTGTATCGTATGGAATTAGATGGACTATTCATGACAAATAATGCACTTAAAAGAAATAAGTCTATCCTTAACGAGCGATTGTAATAAAACAACTCAATGTGAAACATGATTAGTAACCTATACTTAACGATTTAGACTTTGTTGTAAGTACGAAAAGAGGAACTAATGAAAGATAGTGACTCGTTGAGTTACTATAATCCTCTTTCGAGAATATAATATTGTGTACTAAAACATTATAACGTGTTGTAAAGAAAGACTTAGATGCTTCATCTATCAATGATAACTTAAAGATTATAGGAAGCATAAATACTATGTCCCTTCATCCTCTTGTAGTTTCCTACCCATGCCAACTTAGGATGGATACGGGAAGGGTAGCAATGACGTAATGATGTTAATGATTACGTGGTCACTATCTTGCCCATAGTGATCCTAAGGTGGAACTGATAGGATCATTCGTTTAGTAGGATGAGTTGGACATTGATTCTTCTTCTTCAAAACTAAATCATCTTCTTAAACAACAAAATGAATCCAGATAGTTGTGTTGAGATGGTTGTGTGGTGACAGAAGATGAGTTTTGTGGGCTTGTGTGTAGTCTTGAAACTAATCTTGCAATTCAATGCTTTATATCCTTGGCCAAGGCAATGTATTAGCTAACTACATTGTCTATTCACCAATCCCCTATTTTATTGTGTTGGATATCGAGTGGAATGTAGCTTGAATGTTTTTTGGCTTGATACCTAGGAGATGCACTTAGTTCTCATGACCTGTTAAAGGTTTAACCAAAGTATACAAGTTATACACACTTGGGTAGTTGTCAGCATACTCCCTTTCTATACCAATATGGGAGCCTTAACACAAGGTATGAACATCCATCAAAGTATAATGGAAAGTGGATTTTTGTTTGCAAAATGCCTCAAAGAGATGTGGTCTCATGGAATGCCATGATTGTAGGATATGCACAAAACAACTCTGACAATGATGCTCTCAAAATCTTTGAGGTAATAAAGCACTTTGGAATGTACCCTAACCATTTAAGCTTCATTTATATTTTATTCTTGCATATTTTGTCTCATTTATGTTTCTTGGAGAGCCAATATGTTAAAGCACTTAGTCGTTCTTTTAATCTATTTTGACGTCAACACTTCACATTCAATACATTCTCGAGAGTGAGTATTAACAAACTTACATGTGTCACTTACATTTGTATTCGATTATTACAGAACTAACTATTATTTAGCATCCCTTCTGATGTACTTTCCAACATTTGTTTTGGCTTCAATAAAAAATCAGAATTGTCAATCACACCCCTTACCAACATCAACTACAAAAGTAATAACTATCCCTCTAAATCAAATAACATATACCATTCAGCGTTCACATTGCATTGTACACATGCGATTGCTAGTTAATAAGTATTCTTTTAAAATTTATCTTATCTATTTTTAATATTCTCTAAAATATAAAAAAAGAGATAAAATGAGATATACTTTAAAATATTTGTTACAAAGTGGCCTAAAATTATTTCTGTAACGTATATATGTATAAATGATTTCATTATGTATCTTTTATTTATGGGGGACAATAATGTCTCTAGTATCAATGTTCACTATAATTATACACAATATATTTATTATTTTAAAGTATATCTCATTTTATCTTTTTTTTAATATTTTAGAGAATATTAAAAATAGATAAGATAAATTTTAAAAGAATATTTATTAACTAGCAAATATAAAGACTTTTAATACTTACTTTTATGTGCAAATGTTTGAAACAATTTTAAATGGAAAAACAATTTAACGTGTGAGATTTTTTAAATATATACGAAAATATATTTTAAAATTATATTATTAAAATAAAATAAAAATAAAGATAGTAACAAGCTTGTGTGTAGCTTTAGATTTGTAAAGAGTTGTTTGAAGTTTTGGCTATATTAATTTTAAAATGTCACAAAATTTAATAAACATTTAGATAAATAAGAAATCAAAAATTAAAAAGAAAAACAGAAAAAGATAATCATATAGCTGCAGTTTCAATTAAAGTCATTGCTATGATTCGACTTCTAAGATACCTCAACAAAATTGAACAGATGATAATAAACATGTGGCCCAACATTGTCTTCAAAGAGCCATTATGCAGGAGGAAGAGGTTATGGATGAATCAAAATACCAAGTGGATGAAGAAATGGAATATTGAATGGAAAACATGGCCCCAAGGCAATAAAGAAATACAAGCATTTGTTATTGATAAGGTCCACAAAACTATGTGGGACAATAGAGGCAGAAAAAAGAGATACTATCTCGAAAAATTTAACTACACTTGTGACCATCAACAAAAGGCATACATTGGGGCCCTCATTCCATGGAGAGCTAAGATTCTCATAGCTCAACTAAGGACAAACTCCCACTGATTTAGATGTGAAACAAGTAGATGGAAAAGACCTAAAGAAAAATGGGAAGAAAGACTTTATGTCTTTTGTTCAGATGGGGTAGTGGAATCAGAAAAACACTTTATTATAGATTGCAGTGCCTATAATGACATTCGTTCCAGATATGCAATCAATTTCGAGAATTTGTCATTACAGGTTCTGTTTGATGAGGAGTGGATAACTGGTATGGGAGACTTCATCATCAAGATTAACAAAAGAAGAACTGAATTGGTGAATTCTGAAGACATTGGTTTTACTGTCTCATAGGCTATTTTTAGCATCGTGGACATTAAAATTTTTCTTTCTTTCTTTCTATAATTGGGGAAGACATGATGTATGAGTTGAAGGTGAATGCAAATAAGATTAATGCAATTTTGGGCGTGAAAAGTAATTTCCTCTCACGTGCATAAGTAGAAGTCAATGGCAAAACCTATAGCATATAAAACATGGGAAAAGGCCGAGTGATTAAAAACATGTCATATTTGAATGGTAGGACGAAATATTCAACGATAGAAAGCACAAAGGAGAAGACGAGCATAAAAGTGAACCAACAGAAAAAAACCCAAAATTCGGAGCGAAAAATTGGGATAAGTATAGGCTCATAATTTTTAAGCAAGGCTTTACACAATTAATTATATAGGAAGTGTATGGTCAATAGAGAGAAAATCCATGTCTCATAAAAAAATCCTAGTTGGTTCCAAAATTGGAATTAGAAAATATGTGGGAGGAATCAGAGGAGAATTGAAAGAGTCTACCTCAGACTTATTTTCAAGGAAGAAATGAGCTTTCCAACATCTAGTGACATCCCTATCTTGGACATTCTAGACTAGGTCATTGAGAATTCATCTCAGCGCTTGCATGAAAAATGCTACTTTGTATATTTATTGGAGCAAGTGAGCATGGAGTCTTTAAAACAATTTGGGAGTGAATTAGAACTTTTAATGCCATACTAAGAATTCAATTGTAGGCCCAAAGGGTTCTTTTAAGGGACGCATTTTAGAAGGTTGAATACTGGGAGGTGATGTTTAAAAGGGGACAATGGTTCCTCAAAAAATTGGGATTGTTTCTAATACAGTGAACTCCAAATTTAAACCTCTTTAAGGAACTTGTACCTAAAGTGTTGTCGCGTTGGATAAGATTGTATAGATTATCACTTGATTATTGTAATGTGGAGATATTGAAACAAAGTTTGAATATCATATTCCTCTTTGAATACATAACTTTATACTTGCGCCATGAAATCTATCTTGGTTCCTTGTGTCATGGGAAGTTGGAGGCAAGAATTGGATTTTGAATGTCCCTTTTGGATGGTATTAGTGTAGGGGCATTGGACATTTAAAGCATAATTGTCTCAATGTTATATTTATAAAAAGTGCTAGTTGAGACCTTAAACGGTCTTTGATGAGAGACACGATTGAATTACTTGGGGAACCCTTCTCAATTCTTTGGCTCAAGAAAGTATAATCAACATACCCCATACTCAAAGTTGAAAGGGCTCAAAAAATATGGGGAAGAGTCCCTCTTGAGACAATCGAAAGATCACAGGGATGGATTGCTTTGCATAGACTTGAGGGAAAAAATGAAAGGTAAACATATTGTATCCCTAGACCAATGGTTATGTTGTCGACGAAGGATAAGCTTCTAACTTTAAAAGTATGAAACATTCAAAAACCAAGAAAACTATAAAGAGACCACCAAAGTTGTAAGTGAAGATCAATTGTTGCTCGTGGCCAAAATACTAAATTTGGACCCAATCCTAGAAGAAGATGTCCTAAAATATATTGATACTCAATGTAGAGAGAAGGAAAGGCTAAGTGTCTCTAAGAACTTTTGCGAGAAAGAGTGGAAATAAACAACACCAAGCATTCATTAAGGATTCAAGGCTCTCTGGCAAAGTAAAACCCAACCCTCTACTAGTCTAGTGGGAATCAAAAGTGGAAAATTCAAGAAATAAAAGATCTAACTCATCCTAACAGTAGATGAAAAAGAGATGTCAGTGAAAAATTCAAATAGAAACCAAACTAGATCAATTCCTAATCTAACACTCTCTATCACTACTTCAGATTGAGCTAGATGGAAAGGGAATAGAATGCAATACCTTCTCTCACCAAAGTATACCTCCCTATGATTTGTTTGATGTGCTCCAGATGTTGGATTGAACTTGGTTGTTGCTTCAGATTTGTGTGGACAAGCTTGGACAACATCTCCCCTTGATTGTGCTTGGATTTTCTTGATGAAGATGATGATACATTGATTGTAGATGAATGGATTGATTGAGTGATTGAAGATAAAAATGGATGAGTGATGAAAAAACTGGCAGAAATTTGTTATGGATTTGAGAGATGGCTCTCATGGAGAAGGATAGCTAGATTTATAGCTGAGAAGTGGAGGATTCAATGGCTAGGATGAAGCCATGTTGGATTTAGATCAAGGATGGAGAATGTAAGTGAGGATTAAAGAGATCTAGAATTGGAAGACTATAGTTTTGAATTCAAAATTCATGGAGGGAAAAAGCTTTTATTGATTTAGAATTAGATTAGGCTAATAAATGATGACTATATGTGAGATTACTTGGAAAGGCTAGGTGTAGGGATGTGTATGGTAGGTGGTAGGTAGGTGTAGGAATATTAAATTCTTACAAAATGTTAATGAAGGATTAAAATAGGATAATAGGATATTATTAATGAATTAAATGATTATGGTTGAGATGGGATATAATAATGAAATAAAAGGATTTGGGATAAATGATAAATGATGGTAAAATAATAATGGGGGTAAATATGATAAAGTGGATTAATAAGAATTAATATTGTGATTAATTACTGTGTGAATTTAGATGATGTTGCGGGACAGATTAATCATAATTAATCATGTCATTATTTTAGATGTCTACATTTTGCCCCTCTTTGAATGGTTATTGCGTAACAATGATCGTTAAAAAAGAGAGAATATGTTAGGACGGTGATATGATACCCTCTCGAGGGGTTAGGCAGGGAGGAACAAGGCGAGTAACCACTCAAAAAAAAGAGAGGTCCAAGTTAGTAGATGAGAGAGGATTAGAGGATGAGAAGATTGAGGATTTAAAGGATTAGAAGATTGATTAGAGGGGTTGGATTAGAGGATGCCCCAGTCAAGGGGTGAGACTAAGGATATTAAATTTGAGGATTAGATATTAGAAGGAGATGCAGAATGAGAAGAGTAGAAGATTAAAGGATTAGGAGAGAGGATGAGAAGAGTAGAAGATTAGAGGATTAGGAGATATTAGATTTTGGATGCCCCAGTCAACGATGTATGACAAGGGTGAAAATTTAGGATTTAGGATTAGAGAATGCCCTAGTCAACGATGCATGACAAGGGTGAAGATTTTGGATTTTGGATTAGAGGATGTTGGATTTGAAGATGTTAGATTTGAAGATTGATTTGATTAAATGATTGAGGATGTTTGGATGAGAGAATAAAGATTGGTTTTTGGATTGATTTGGATGATAGGTCATTAATGAGGAGAGGATTGGAATGATGATTGATGAAGTGATGAGAAATAATGTTTGAGTTTGATTGATGAGAGGATGTTAGAAGATACCCTAGCTAAAGGGGGAGGATTTTGGATCTTGGATGTGAGAGGATAATATTCCAATGTGGATATTGATTGATTGATAAAGGATTAATTAGATGGGAGGATGAGGAGGTTAGATGATGATAGGGGTAAATGATGATTATATAAAGGGGTGTGCTACCATAAAGTGCCTATTGTTATCATCATTAGCAATTGTGAGTGATGTGGCATAAAGAAAGATGCACCAAGGTATAAAGACCATGATGATTGAATTGACAAATGCCTTGTGTCCTCATATCATTGGACAAATTAATATAAAAAAGATGGTCCTCATATCGTTGGGCTCTGTGAAAGAAAAAAAAACAAAAGGGGCCTCATATCATCAACTAAAATGTAAATGCAAAAAATCAAGCAAACATACACAAGCAAAAAACACACACAAACAAAAACAAACACATTGCATTTTTGTATTATTATTATTATTTTTGTTGTTTGGTGTAAATTTGTAATGTTTTATGGATTTTTTTGAATGTTTTGATTTGTAGATTTTGGTTTTTGGATGTTTAGATTATTTGATGTTGGGTGTTGAGATTTTAGATTTGGGATGGGGGTATGGTTGAGGATAGGTAAGATGAAAGGATTCAGGATGGGATAACTTAGGGGGGGATGGGAAGGGATGCAAGGTGGGATGTGACTTTCTCCTATAAGTGCCAAAGTCCGTTTGGGTAGAATGAAAGGGAAGGATTGAGGGGAATTGGATTGGTCGGATAGGATAGGGATTGGTTGGTAGGTTAGGGTTAGATGAGATGTGGGATGGGGGATAGATAGATAGGATGAGGGATGTGGGATAGGATAAGCTGAGAGATATGGAAGATGATAAGATATGCCCCAAATTATATGGGGGTGGATTGAGGGTGGGCAAAATGGAAGTGAATTTACAAACTCAGGGGCAAATGAAAGCACCACCAAGAAAAATATTCAATACAACACAAACAGTGATGGAATGACTTACAAAGACTACAAAAATGAAGCTTGTGTGGATGGAGGTGGATGGGTATTGGTACATTCGAATTTGAATTTCAGCGGTTGGAAAGTGTTTTAGAGACAAAAAAAGGACAGGGAAAGCGGTACATTGGTGGATAGAGCTCAAAATTTATTTTGGGAAGTGTTTAAATGATTTAAAAATAGCTTAGGTTTTGTATTTTAGTGCCCCAACACCATTGGTGAATGTTCAAACCAGCAGTTTTCGTCTATAATAATGCATTCATTTGGTTTAATCAGCTTTTTGGCTATAGGATATGAGGTAGATGGGGAAGATGATTCCATGTGGTCATCATGAGATTGGGGGTATTAGTTTTTCCATCCACTAAAAGGACAAACTTAACAAAGGATGGGAGGTGAGATTTGTTTTGGTTTTTGGTCAGTTATGATGTTTGGATGTACGATGAGATTTGGATGACTGATGATGTTTGGATGTCGAGTGGGATTTGGATGGTGGGAAATGTTTGGATGATGGTGGATGATGGTTAGGGATATGATTGGGATGGAAAGGCAGTGGATAAAGAGGTACAAGGATAAGAAGCCCTTGGTTAATGAGGTTTTGGACATAAGACCTAAATTACATGCAACGATTGGTCGAGTGTCCATGGGTTCAATGGAAGTCACAATAATAGTGCTCCCAATGCCAAGATGGTTTGGGAAGGTTTTGATCATGTGATTTGATTGGGAGATGGATGATCATGTTGAAGGTTTTTAGACAATGTAAGATAGTGGTTAAGGATTTTCCTAAAGGAGTGAAATGATTTGGGTTAAATGATTTTGGGGGAGTAAGAAGTAAAGGTCTAGGATTGGGTGGATTATGAGATATTTTGGTTAATTTGGATTTATGGAGTGGATTAGGTTGGTGTGGATTAGAAGATGAAGGGTATGGATTAGTCTTAGGGGTTGAAGTGGATGGTTTGGGCTTGAAGGCCGAAGTAGATTTGGTTGATTTTGGATTGGTTGGAGTATGTTGTTTTGAGGTAGATGGTTTTGGCTTAGGATTAGATCGTTTGGGATTAGTAGATGTAGATGAATGGAATGAGGTAGATTTATATGAAGGGGAAGGGTGTGATGTAATATCCCCTTCTAGGACAAGTTAGGAATTAACACAAATCTGATCACACACATCTGAAAATAATTAATATTCAAACCTTGAACTGTTGCAATTTTCCAAAATTAATTCTTGCTTAACCGTTCAAGAAAAAATATTCAAACTTTGGATTTTGGGTCAAAAAAATATGAAGAACAATATCCAAAACCACATTTTGCACAACCAACATGGAACCCTAATTTTGACCTAAAAATTAGGTCGCCCAGCACTTTTAGGGCACCAAATCTACTCCAAAAATTATGAAATCAATTTCTCCTTATTCCTCATAATTTCCATAATCAAATCCACTATTAAACTGACCCCCAAACAACAAATCTGAAATAAATATTAATTTATAGCAACCAGAAGGCTTCAAACAGTAGAAATCTTCTAAAATTGATATCTCACTCAAAAATCAATATTTCTTCACCAAATAAATTGCAAATTGTTCTATAAATTAAGGGCTTTCCAAAGAGCTATCAATCTGAACTTTCTGAGCATTAAAACCTAGCCAAAACAGTCCCAGAAAACTGATTTCAAGTCACTAGGTTTCAGATAAAATTATATAAAATAATTCCAGCTCTTTCCTAGCCTCCAAATACACCAAAATATTAGCCCCTTGCTCTGAAATAATCAACAACACATGGAAGATTGCATATCTATCATTTATGGCATCAAAACATAATCAATTCATCACCAACCCAAGTCGCTTTGGTAAGAATATTTGCAACAATAATAGAATAATTTAAAGGAGCAATATCAAATGATTTTCACACTCTAAACTTGGCGCCAAAACTGAAATAACTCAAGAAATAATGGAAAATCTGAAATTGATCAAAACCAGCCCACTAACTTCCCACGAGAGAGAGAGAGAGAGAGAGAGAGAGAGAGAGAGAGAGAGAGAGAGAGAGAGAGAGAGAGAGAGAGAGAGAGAGAGAGAGAGAGAGAGAGAGAGAGAGAGAGAGAGAGAGAGAGAGAGAGAGAGAGAGAGAGAGAGAGAGAGAGCATTAATGGGCATACATCCCAACTCCAAGCATGGAGCATAAAATAAATATCATCATAACATGAGTCTAACAACGATCCTTGCACTCCTTTTATAAGCAAGGAGGCACAAAATTCGAAATCCCTAGGAGAGGGAAATTATTAAATAAAAGTGTCAAATGTCATAATATTTAGTGGGTGAACTTACAACAAGTGCATTGTGGAAATTTACAATGTCTACACAAAATCAAGATAAATAAGTATATTCATTATATTCATAATCAAATTGCTCTTCAATGTCTTCATCGAGAACATCAAATCTATCATGTGGTTCATTAAAACCACAAGCAGCAGTAGTGCAACTGCCTCTAACAAAAGGATGGAGTTTCTGTTAGGTAAAACCTTTCTAGGGTAATTTTTCATTGTATTTACTGTTTACCATAGTTAATAGTTGGAGTTACTGTGGTAACTAGTTGTTTTACTTAGATTTGGGTGATGTTGGGGATGAAGGAGATTTTGGAGATGGATGTAGTGTAGGAACCATACAAGATTTCGTCAATTTAGGGAATGAAGTAGATGAAGGTGACATATGAGCCTCATTAGATTGGGTAGGAGATGGGGTGGGGAGAGGATTGATATTGGATTTGTTAGGTTTGGGAGTTGGCAACTTAGGAGTCATGTTAGATGTTTTAGGATTGGGGGATGGTGGATTTGAAATAGGATTAGAGGATAGGATAGTGTTAGGTTTAGGTGATGAAGGGGTTAAGATAGGATTAGGTGTGGATGAAGAGGATAAGGGTGGTGTATGAGCCACATTAGATGGTTTAGGATTAGGGGTAGAAGGGGATGAGGGTGAATTAGGATTCACAGTGGATGAGATAGATTTGATAGGATTGGGCTTAGGTGATGGAGGGCATGAAATAGGATTAGAGGTTGAATTTGATGGTGGACTAGGGGATGTGGGACTATCTAGGAGAAAGTATGTAGGGGGTAAGTGCACCAAGTTGGGGGATAATTAAGTGGACATCAAATCCTGAATTTTACATTTAAAACAACAAAACATAAAATTTAGTCTTCCGTGGACTTGAACCATGCTGAAAAGTAAAACATATGTCATAAAAAATGGTACCATTGCATAGGGGAGACTGTTAGCTTTGTAGAAATACTAATTTTAAAGTGAATAGAAATTAGGATAAATATCATTTTATAATTTTTTACTAATAGTAGGTCTTTAAGACACTTTTTCCCATGAATGTTTATGTCTACGTTTAAGACTACAAATTTTGTTTCACTTATTAGAATGTGATAAAACTTATACCATCCCAACTGTGGCAAAATTATATACATGTTCAAATTTTTTTTTATTTGATTTCAATATTTTTTGATGAAGTTATGGCGGGCAAACGGAAAGTGCTGTTTTCTTTATGTTTTCATAACACTTTCACGGAAAAAATCATAAAAAATAAAATATTGCTCAAAAAAGTACCAAATAAAATTCATCCCAAGATAGATAGTGGCATCTAACTTCTCACCAAAGGAGAAAAATATATATCAATTTTTGGTCATCCAAATTGTGGGCAAACAGACTATAATCTTATAGGCGTTTTAAAAAAAAAAACCAAGTCATTGAATTTTGAGTGTTTAATATAGCTAATCTTGTCCATTTTTTTAAAAAATTAGTATTTTAGAAACTAGATTCTGGATGCTACGATTCATATTAATATAAGTTTTTCTGATTTTGAGTGTATGTATTGCTAATAATCCCTATAAGTTGATATTATGTTGTTATTTGCAATATGATGTCCACGTATGACCCCCTTTTGGTCCCCCAACTTGCTACACTTACCCTAGGATTGGACTAGGATGATGAAGATAATGAGGATGGAGGACCAAGATGAGATGTGGGGGATGATAATTTTGGGTTAAGTTGTTAGGATTGTGTTACCATGCTAAATTTCAATCATAAAAACTTAAAATTTTGGCCATGACAATAAAGCCCACACTCATAAAAAAATACCTGAATCGGGTAATGTGAACCTTCCCTTCGACTGACTTTGTAAACCCCAATATGGCTGAAAGGGATGTGCTAACTAGATTTTTAAAGTTTGTTTCATGTGAATGTAAGTTGGTGAGAAACAATTCATGAGTTCATTATGAGTTTCTTGGAAGGAGTTACTTCCAGAGGCCTAGAAAGGGCCTATTTTCAGACTTCTTACACCTATAGAACACCCCTGGAGATGTCCGAAGAAGATATAATACCTTTAAGAAGTGTGTGATATGAGTTATGTAACTATCTAGAGAATTTTAGGAAGGTTCTGAAAGAAAATCAATGTTCAAGAACAAGTTATGTGAAATTGGGTCTTTGAGAGCAGGGTATTGGGAAATGCAAGTCCTAGAAAAGCTAGTCACCTTGTTCCAAGAGTTTGAGGAGATCAGTGAAGATTCAGAAGCTCTTACCCCAGAAAATGGAGAGATAAAAGATCATAATTCAAGTTGAAATTATCCAAGAAATTTTTTGGGAACATTGAGATGTGAAAACTTGTTCGACAATATGACATAAAGGTCATGGTATCAGCTGTAACTTGCTTAAAATGTTTCTTAATCTTTGTGAATATTTGGGAGCTTAACCAAAGTTCAAATGAAATTATATTTAATGATATTCATTATTCATATGATGTGTTATTTTTTGGTAATCATAAACTCTTCCTATCACTCAGTTTATTGGCACGCACCTGGATGCAAAAGTCAAAATTTTGGTAAAGGATGATGAATAAATGGAATTTCAATTAAATTCACCTTCTTAATGAATTATATAATTATAATTGGATTCATTGGACATTTTCCATAAATATTCATATATTATACGACCTATTTTCAATGAAAATCACTCCCAAAATGGTGAAAATCTTCAAGTTCGAGCCAAAACTGCCAGTTGCTGATGCGCGACAACAAACTTGTTGACACGCGTCAAGAAGGTTTTTGCTGATGCGCGAAAAAAAAATCAACTCTTGACACCCAAAATTAACTTTATTTTTTCCTGAAAATGATTTTCAAGCATCAAGAAGGCTCGAGATGCATGACAACAAGGGTTTCTAACGCACGACATAGAAACCAAGACGATAACAAAAATGTTGACACACGACAACGAGGGTTTCTTACGCGCAACATGAAAACCAAGACGACGACAAAAATAATAATGTGTGATAGAAAGGAAAATGCTGATGCATGATAGGAAGGAAAATGTTGATGTGCGACATGAATGGAAATGCTGACACACGACAAGAAGGAAAATGCTGAGCGCGATAAGAATAGAAACGTTGACGTGCAACAAAAGAGTCTAGATGTCGTGCGACATAGAAAATGAGGTCAATTTTTCAAGCAAAATTTTGGCAACCTAGTCAAATGTCATGCATCAGGAGGATGATGTCATGCACAAAGGATTTTTTTTGATGGCATGGAAATCGATGTCATGCGTTAAACACATTTTTGGTGTCTTAAAAAACGATGTTGTACGTCAAGAAGATTTTGAACAACCTGAAGATTATATGAGCAGAAGATGAATGGTCACAGGTGACGAAAGAATATCAAAGGTCGCGACAGGAACTTGGAAGGTCAATAGTCCTGAAAGAAGATGAAAGGTCATACAGGGAAGACAAAAGGACATTCTTGGACCTATAAATATGAAGGGCGTCCTCATTTCAGAGGAGGTCAATGCTTGTTTACTAGATCTCACTGTCTTTCTAGAAGTAAGTGTATCCACTTCTTATGTTTCCTATTTATTATTATTCTCTCTCCATCTCAACATGTACTCCAGGAGCATTGTAAAGTGTGTAACATGATGCAATAAGATGTGTTTCTTGTTGATTATTCCTCTTTCTTTGCAAACGATTTCTTATGATTGATTACAAGTGAAATGTTATGATTTTGATGCAACAAAGTCTGATATTATATTTGTTGATTGAAATAATTTTCTCAATTTCCTTTCCTATCTCCCTCACTAAGCAATATTCTTCTCTTGTATCTAATACAAGTAATTGCCACAGGTTTAGGGAAGTATTCCTGTGTGATCTCCGGTCTTCGGGCCACCCTGAAAATTAGTTTAGATTGTTTTCATTTCCTTATTTTCAATAAATGGAGCTTCCCCATTCAAGTATAGGGACTCAGTCCCATGCACTGTTTGTGCAAACTCACTAATTTTCTCACTCGACAAATTATTTTGCCAATAGATTATTATGGATATGTGAATGGGACTCGATTATAGGTTTTACTATGATTGGATTTAGGAGTTGAAATTTTGGATGGGGGTTGATTATCCGCATGAGATTTGATGAGAGGAAGGTGTAGATCATGATGATAGATAGGGGATTTGGAGGTTGGAATTTGGGATGGTTGTGTGGGCTTGGGATTGGTGACTAGATTAGCAAGAACATAAAGGAGGTCATCTTGGTCTAGGTTAAAGTTAGTGAGGTAGTCAAAGTCGATGTAATTGGCTTGTGGGGATAGTGGTTTATGTTGATTAGGTTGGGGTGTGGATTGAGATGATTCAGGTTCCTTAAAGAGGAAGTCAATGGGGTGAGGGGTAGGGATCTTAGGAAGGGAAAATTATGGATGGGGTTAGTTGGGAGATGATGGTTTAGGAGGTGATTGGTTAATACATGATTTGAGATCAAATATTTGTTGATTGAGTTGTTGGATGGTTTTTAGGATGTTAGGATCAACATGGGATGGTTAATTTGGATGGCGAGGAGGTGATTGATTGAGGTAGGATGTGATATTTGAGATTTATTTATTAATGTGTTGGATAGTGTGTGGGATTTCATGATCAAAGCGAGATGGTTGACTTTGATGGGTGGGGGATGATGAGATAGCTTGGTTGATGGATTTAGAAAAGAGGTAGGGGTTTGGATGTTTGTTTGGAGAGTATGGGGATTGATGATTAAAGGCCATGGTTTGATAGGATGTGCAAATGGTTAGATTTGGATTAGGTTGCTTGATTAAGGATGTCGATGGAATTTGGATTGAGATTGTTTGATTAAGGGTGGTTAATTATGATGATGTTTGATTAATTAAAATTTTAAGGTAATAAGATGGTTAAGTGTGTTCATAAGCAAGTACCAAACATGAAATACACACCCTAACTAGTCAAGTGGGATTACAATCAAGCTATAGTCCACTTTCAATACCACACACCGATGATGGTTGCCACAATTAGCTCTCCACCTATTTGTCAATGTGGGGTCAGCTAGCTAGTGATCCTGGGGAGTGCAGCCTCCTTGCACCATAGCTCGATATGTAGCCAAAAGGTTTCCTAGTCTAGGATGTATGATCTTGCTAAGGGAATCCCCAATATACCTTGCAGTACGTGGGTCCTAAGTCCATGTTGTAAAGATGTTGTCTAACACCTTGGTATTAGGACGTGAAATCCTCTCACTTCACGCTGCTCTTAAAACAAGCAAACACTTAGCCAATAATGAAAATTGTCCAAGAATTTGTATACCCCACCGGAACATGGGGTGTGTCTTCGTGTGTGGAGATGAAGCCCACGGTCATAAGACCACTAGGACTATGGTAAGTGTGTGGATGTCACTTCCATGTCACATTACCCCTAAAAAATGAAAAAGGGGAAGGCTAGCCACTTTTGATCCTCAAGATTGTCCTAAGACGCGAGAGGAGAACATACACTATTTCACCTCTGGGATGAACAAACAACAATGCAAAAAAAACAATAATGATGATGGATACAAGATAAATTTAAATTATGAAAATTATGTGATGGGGTATTCAAGAGAAAGCCCTATAAAACAAATATTAGTAGTTTGATGATAACTCCAATTGTCTTTGACCGATCCTATTACAAAATAAGAGGATTAGTAGTTTTCAAGAATCCTACAATCACAAAAAGGTTAGATGAAATAAGATAAATGTCAAAATGGATGGAATCTCCCCTTGTTACTAACGATAAACCTGTAAAAATATATTTTTGGAATCTACAAAAAGTCACCAAAACACTTCAAAACAAAGTTAGACTTTTTGTTGTAAGCAAAAAATGTGATTTTGCAAAGGCGCTGATTACCAAGTCATAGGCACCAAAGTACAATAAAAATGCCAAAGTACAACAAAGGTGAAGTATAACATAGGTGCTGAAATAGGGCATATGTGCCAATTTAGGGCATAGGTGCAATTCTATGTGGCATATGTGCCAATACACAAGGCAAAGACGTTGTTTCATGCTGGAAACAAAATTTGAGCCTGAAATTTGCAAATTTGAAGAAATTTGCAAATTTGAAGGGGTAAATGGAAATGAAAATTCCTGAAACTTTGATAGCCTATTCAAGGGATCAAATGAGATAGAAAATGATTAAAATTTGGGGGTAACCCTCACGGTGGGTGCCAAAATGTAGTGTTAGAACAGATTAGTTTAATTATATGAGAAAAACAAACAAATTTGTTCTCATATTCTAATCCTTTCAAAAAATACCTCAGATTGAACAACAGATAGAAAGTGGGAGAGAATCAATACCTACACTTACCAAGAAGATATAATGCTCCTCCTTTGTTGTGATGAATTTTCTCTTGGATTGGTGTTTGTTGCTTCAGATTTTGTGGAGTCACTTGGGCAATACCTCCCTTTTGATTGCATTGGATTGATTGTGGATGAATGGTGAATTGATTAAGGATAGAAAATAAAGTGGCAGAGATTTGTTATGGATTTTATAGCTTCCTTCCCATCTAGCTCTCATGGGGGAGGATAATTTAATTTACAATTGATGGGTGGAGGATTCAATGGCTAAGATGAAGCCAAGTTAGATTTGGATCAAGGGTGGAGAATGCATGTGAGGATGGAGGATTCTAGAGTGGAGGGTTATAGAATTTAAATTCAAAATTCATGGAGGGAAGAAGCTTCCATTGTATTTAAAATTCAATTGAAGGATAAGTTTAGAGAGGCTTCTAGAAATAGAAGCCTCTAGATTTAGCGGTGGAGGATTTGATTAACTTAGGATTAGGTTAGGTTAAATAAAGGTGATTAAGGATGTGATTACATAGAAAGGCTAGGTGTAGGGTAGGTGTATAGTAGGTGGGTAAGTGGGTGTAGGAATAGTAAATTCCTAGAAAGTGTTAATAAGGATTAAGATAGGATAAAACGATGTAATAATGAAATAAAAGGGATTAATGATAAAATGGGAAATTAGATGAATGATAAAGGGTAAATGTGATAAAAGGCATTAATAATAATTAATATTGCGATTAATTATTATAGGGATTTAGATAGTGATGTTAGGATATTTATGAGACAAATTAATCAAAATTAATTATGTCGACATTTTAGATGTCTACATTAACTTTGAGTAAGGAATTAAAGATACATTGAATAAAATGAACTTGGGTAACCCCAACCGCCTAATCACCATGAAAATCGCAAGATGGAATGTCAAGGGCTTGAATGCCTCTAACAAGTGTTTCTTAGTGAATCATCTCATTGAGGATATAAAACCCAATATCTTGATGGTACAAGAAATTGAGATTGGTAGACGCCTTTTTGAGTTAGTAGTAAAACAAATTTGGCAAGGTTCTAAACTTGGATTATTAGAGAAGTTGATAGCGTAACGAGAGATATGACTAGTATGTGGAACTCTAATGTATGCCACCGTGACTTGATTTCAAATTCTGATCACTTTATCAATGCACATGTGAAGAGGTAAAGGAAAAGTAAACATCTTGATAACCAATGGGCCCATTGAAGTTGAAAACAATTGTTGGAAACAATTGTACCATTAGAATGGAGTGAAGGATGTGGTTGAATGGATCTTTGGAGTAAACTTGAATGCCAATTGAATAGATCTTGGGAGGAAACTTGGATGCTGGTTGAATGGATCTCGGGAGGAAACTTGAATGCCAGTTGAATGGATCTCTATAGGAAACTTTAATTTCACCTTAAAAATTAGAAAAAAATTGGGTATTTGAATAAGATCAAATGGGCCATATGTGATTTCAATATGTATTGTTAGGAAGATGGACTAATAGAGTTTGAAACTTATGGATCTAGGTTTACCTTGAATAACATAAGATAAGGAGACCATGCTATTCTAGAGAAGATGGATAGGTTCCTAGTTAACTTCCAATTAGTTTCTATGAACCTCAAGTTCAGAGCATAAGTGATGCACTTTCCTAGATTGAATCACTAGCCCAAATCACTATTAGTAAAAGGTGATAGGGAATCAAGAGGCATACCTTGTAAATTTGAATTCATGTGGTTTTAAGAGTCATCTTTCTTGGATCATGTAAAATAATGGTGGAAGACTCTAGTTAATATATATCTAAAATTTTCATACTCACCCAAAAATTAGTAGAGCATGGAGTTGAAGTATGGAATAAAGAAAAATTTGGAAATACGAATGATAAAAAGAGAAGAGTAGAATCAGAAATTCATGAACTCAAATATTGGAGGAGAATTTTTCATGAATTTGCAGACATAGGAAAATACCTAATGGCAGAACAAAAAAGATCCTCTTATAGAAGAAAATTTCCAGTAACATAAATCTAGAAATAAATGGCTCAAGGAGGGGGGACATGAACACCAAATTCTTCTACCTTTCAACTATAATTTGAAGAAATGGTAACATAATTGGCAAGTTCATCACCCCACATGGATTGGTTTTGAAAAACCATGAGGATATCAAGGAATAAGTGGTTACATTCTACAGATATGTTTTATCGAAGGATGTAGTAACGAGGGATTATGGCTAAGAGCAATTCGAAATAATATCCAAACCATCATTACCTATTTAATAAACAAGGAGTTATTGGCCCCTATGACAAAGGAGGAAATTAAAAAGGTAGATTTTACTATGGGTGGTGACAAAGCTCCACAACCTAAAGGATTTTGAGTTGGTTTTTTAGACTTGCTAGGATTTTTCTAGAAGTATCAAATACTCACATTCAGGACCTGCTCCAGAAAAACAACATTACCAAAACATAAAACTAATGCACATATGGATCAATTATCTCTCCTTATTATTGCAGCTCACAAATATTTACAATCCGAAAATTCTATTGCTAATACAAGAGGGATTCCTAGGTATAAAGAATTTGAAAAGGTTTGTTTCATGCAAAAGTAATTAGTTGCATGAAACAAACATTATTTGATATTCAATACTTGCACTTTCCAAATAGTGGAAATAATTTTCACAATCAACTATTGAACAAACATTCCAATTTAAAGCTTAACCCTTTAGTAGTGTGAACACAAACAATGTTAAGTGGTTTGGAAAGGTCCTAAACCACACTAATAATTGCGAACACTCTAAAACCCTCCCTTAAGTACAAAATTGGGGAGTTTGAAAAGAGGAAAACTAGGAGACATCTAAATATGGCTCCCAACAATTAGGCCTGATTAGGCAAGTATTTACAAACAACTAAAAAAAGAGTGACTATGGATGAAATTACTCACCAAAAGGTACCCAAAAAGCCAATACAAACAATAGATAAAATGTAGAGAGTACATATGCCACAAGTCGTCACAAGAAGCGTGACTCAAAAACTAACCACAATGCTTAAGTATATGAACTAGAAGGTCACAAGAGATATGATGAGAACACATGGTTTGAAACTACTAAAGATTTGATAGGTGTTGGGGATTTCATTCTTCCAAACACTATCAAGTATAAATGCACCACACTTCCTGAGAGATAAGTTATGCTAACTGGAAGAAATTTTTGGTAGACATATGTTCACTTCAACTCATTCTCCACTCGTGGTCTGAATCCAATACAATACAAGAACTCACAAAACTCAATTTTATGTAACATTATGAACATAGTGTATTGATTATGTCTTTATAACGTGGCTAGGTAACTCGTACATTAGTTATTAGAGCAGGTTCTCGAAAAATGCATCTCTAACTTTCACTCCACCCTTCATTTTTTTCAAGTTAGGCAGTGACAACAGGTAAGCAAAGCAGACCTCATGTAAACTCGTTGTCATTTATCTATGTGTTGACTTCACCTTCACATGACAAACTCATCTATGACCATTTCATGCCTTCCACCTTGGAAACACACTCCTCCCTCCAGTGGCGCAGCGAATGTAACTTCCCACAAAGGATTAAATTTGCACCCGTCCAAGCCGTCCCAAGAGTGCAAACCCGTCACAAAAGTGTAATGGAAAATTTACTGTCAAATTAAAATAAAAAAATAAAATTTAAATGTGTTGGCGAGAAATTTTTTTGGGTGGAAAAACTTGTGGATTTCTTGCCAACACTTTGGGAATCTAAGTCCCTCTACTTAACCAGTGTAACTTTCGTATATGCATGTGCTTGAAAAGGTGGATTTCTGTGGTGGTCTTTCGACCGGGGATCCAACAGGGGAACTCCATTGACTCTGTGACAAAGCTAACAATATCTTGCTAGGGAAGACCTTGTCTGAAAGTGGGAAAGGGGAGTGAGAAAAGAGGTAGGAGAACTAATGTTGCAGGTAGAAAATCGGATTCCTGCATGCACTAGTTAGAAACTTCAACACATGCATTCATGAGAAGAAACAACCCTGTAAATAACAACAAAACCAAATAGAATTTATTGACCACAAAGTATCAAGAAACCCCTTAGTCAAAGAAAGCTAGAAACTCCTTCTTCTTGTATTGATTTCTCAAACCAAAGTTGTACATAGTGGAGAAATAGAGGAAATTTGAGAATGGAGGAAAGTAGAAGAAAATGGCTATCTCCTTTGCTTTCTCTAGGTACAATGCACTCTTGAGTCTACAAGATCAATCGCCAACCCTTTGCAATGGGAAGGCGTTATAATTTATAGAATGAGAGGTGACTTATCATCTTCCTCATGACCCTTCGATATGCCTTAATATGACTTAATATTGTTCATATTCCACTTTAAATATTTAAGTCCCTTTTATAATAACAAGGTGACTTAATTTACATTATGTTTCTAAAGTCACTTTTAAGTGACTTAAAGACATATCAAAAAGTGCAAACCCCAATGAAGAATTAGAACATTTGAAAGTGAGAGAAAGTTGGGGGGAAGAGGAGAGAGAAAGAGAGAGAAGAAGAAGAGGAGATTTCGCCCAATGAAGTTTGTTGATCCTCGTTGATGGAAAGCTCCAAATGCAGTGAAACTTTGAATCTTTGAACTCCTTGCACACTGTGAAAATCCTCCAAATTAGCTCACGAATGCTCATCCAGTTGAATGAAACTAAGGTGGATCTCAAATTCCCTATGAAAAATGGCTAGGATGCTCTTTAACAATGATGTCCCCTTGAATGATTATCCTTATACGACCCATTGTGCCAAAACTACTTTTTGAGTGTAACTTACTATTTTTAGTAAGTGTGAATTGCGAGCTGAGATGACCCTTTTTTATGACCTTTCCTATGATGTTCCCTCTATGTTCACCGCCTTCTTCATGGAATCTTAAAATGGTGGCTTACCTGAAGTAACATTCCCCTATGTAAGGAGACATGCTATTTTTAGTAAGTGTGCCACAAATGTCAAATTGTGACGAAATGAGTCTTGAAATTCTAGGTTTTATTCCAGGTTCCACGCTCTGAATTTGGAGTAATTCCTTCATCTGAACAAGTGGGAAAATGATGTCTTCATCAGTGGGAGTAGAATACTGCCAAAAAACACAGCCCTCCATATCCCTAAAAAATAGGGGCTTTACAATGCAAAAACTAGTTCATGTGAAACTAGATTTTTCAACGATCGTTCCCTCCAATTTTCAGATGATTTCACTCATCGGACCTTTAGGAATTTTATAAATTCTTCGAAGAGGGAAAAATTTGATAAAAAACACAGCCCTCCATATCCCTAAAAAATAGGGACTTTATGGTGTGAAAACTAGTTTGCGCGAAACTAGATTTTTCGACCATCATTTCCTCCAATTTTTGGGCATCTTCACCCACTGGAACCTTGAGAAGCAGAGAGGTAGCTCGCTGATTTTTTTCCATTACTATGTCATGGCAGGCCATTAATGGAGCTTGAAAATTTCAGGTCTGGTTTTTTTTCTCCATTAGCGATGAAATCAACTCCATTGCATAGGTTTTTTCATTATGGTGCTTCACGTGAAATTTCTCTTCAATCCAGGTGACCGGTTTGATGGGAAATCAAGATTTTTTCCTTCGTAGAGCCGAAAAGAGGATTTCTTCACTGCATGTAATCCTTGCTGAAAATTTGAGGTCTGAATATGATTTTTTAATGGCCTTCAAGAGATAAAAACTCAGCAACAAATGGTTCATCAATCCGAGCACCGGTTTGCAAGATATGTTCGAATCTTCGTTTTCATGGCTATGGGGATTTCCATTGTTCTCCTTCTCTGTTCTTCATTTCTCCTTCTTAGCTTGATGAAAATTCCTTCTGAGACCTGGGTATTTCCATGGGAAAGGTATTTTAGTTCCTTTTCTGATCTGGTCTGAGTTTCTTGCAATGGTGGAGTGGTGGACTTGTGTTCTCTGCAACTTTTCTTCCGGCAGTGAGAAGCAACAAGAAGCAGCTAACAGTTACAAATGCTTTTGATTTTTTGAGTTGGAGTTGGGTGCACTTTTTTGTGTTTGATGTCCCTGACCTTAGGGATGTGAGGGACATCAAATTCCATGGTGGTCAAGAGGATGACACGTGGCAGCGATCCGAGAGCAGGGAATGAAGGTGGAAAAAGTTACTTTAAAGCATTGGGAGCTGAAAGGCGGTCACGTGGGTGTCCAGAAGACTCCCCATAGGGGTTGGCAACATTTTTCAAGGTCTGATGTCCCTCACCTCAAGTGCATAAGGGGACATAAGGTGTTCCTGGAGCTGACACATGGTGCCCAATCTGAAATTCCATAAGCACTTGGGGACTGAACGACGGTCCTGGAGCTGACACGTGATGGTGCAAGGGACATCAAATTCCATCCTAGACGACATGTGGGAATGACATGCTCCAAATAAGCACCTGGGGGCTGAACTGTCAAGTCTGGAGGTCATATGAGGGTCCCAGAGGTCACATGGGGGCTGGGCACATTTTCCAAGGGCTGATGTACCTGACCTTAGGGATGTCGGGGACATGAAATCCCGCCAGGCTCCTGGTGCTGACACGTGTCCTCTCGAAAAAATGACTAAGTCTTGAACTACCTTTGAGAGGGTAACTTAGAACGAAGATAAATTGAGCTCTCCGATGGAGTTTATTGGTGAAATTTTATATGATCCTGACTGGAAATGGAATTTTTAATCCAATGGTGGGGTTTCATGTCTTGATTTGACCATATGATCCCTGAAAAATTGGATTTTGTATCTGGACTCCACTTGTGCCTGAGAAAAACTACCTGCCAATCATATGCGCCAAGGTGTTGTGAAAAATATTATTTCACCATAATGTAGGTATTGGAATCCTATTTCCGAAAATATTTTTTTTTACTTCTAACTCCATCCGGAGCTCCCAGAATCTTCTTCTGAAGCCTAGTAGTTGTTTTAGGCCTGTGTACTGCCTAGGTTTGTGAACCCTATTTTTACTCAGACTACTCCAAGTCTTTCAAAACTTCCCCAAACCTTCCAAAATCATTTCCATGATGTTATAAGGTCTTCCATTCACCTCCATGTTGAATTTTTCCCTTCCATTCCACTCCAGGGGGTTGATCCAGTCCTAGGAAGGCCAACGATAGCCCTTCCCGTGACTGCCCAAAATTTGCATTTTCAATGAACTCCTAAAATCACCTAGGGGGAATGAATGGAATTTCCTAAATCACCTAGGGGATGTTATAACTTTGATTGAGAGGTCATTTGGACTGAATGGATGGAGCCAGGGTTTCCTAGGAATGATAAAACATGAAAATTTTTGCATAGGGGTATAGTTGTCGTGCTCGGAAACTTCCAATTTTCCTTTGCACATTTACACAAACAACTGGCTCTAGCTTGGGGACATGAAATGGACTGAGTGAAGTGAAGACATGACATGGGAATCCAGAATCTCAATTTTAGACCATATAATTTCATTGACCAGTGCCTTATCCATTGGGCCTTGCAGAGTCATGTACAACTTCTAGAAAGGAAGATCAGAAGAAGGAAACACACACACACACAAAAAGATGGGAAGGAAACACACGACACACAACAGGAAGGGAAACAAACACAACAGAAAGGGAAACACACCTAATAATCACCTATGGTATAAGGTGAGGGACAACCCGCTTTCAATGAAGCACTTTTTGTTTCTCAAAAGTTACCCTTGAGTGGGAAACACTGAGTGATGATGTTCTATGAAGCCATTGACGGGTTCGAGAAAGTAACCTCCCCTCCTTAATTGTTTATGGAAGCTAGGTGCTTTCCATGATTGTACTTTTACTTTGTAGGAGTGAGTCCATGTGAGCTTCTTGATGCTCAAGTCCTTGCTTGGAAATTCCACTGCCTTCATGTTCTTTGAAATTGGTTTCATCATGACAGTTTCCTTCCATGTTTATCCATATAGTTGATTCTCCATCGAGCATCTCATCACTGCCCCAACACTGATTTTTTCATTCCAATTCCTTGGATACCTTCTGAGTTACTTTCTTTCCCGGGTCTATGCTCATTGACATCTTCTCCATGAGAAACCTCAAACTTCATCCTTTATCCTCTACTCCACTGTGAGGTGCTTGAGTACTGACGGAAGGATTGGATGCGGCCTCATACTTGTCTTGTATGTCCATGGCACTGAGTGAAGAGATCAAGAATCAGCTCAGGGTCTTCCACAACTTCTACTGCATCCAAGATTTCTTGCACAGAGTTATGCTTCATCATTTCCTGTAGCTCCTCTTTGTATGCCTTTGAAGAATCTTTATTTTGCAGCTCAAGGAAACTATCTAGAGGGATTACCTCATCATCTTGGGAATCATTGCACTCTACCAATCCTTCATCAAAAAGAGATTCATCTTCAGAGGTCTCAAAACTCCTTGCTTCAATTTCTTTGTCATGGAAAGAGTCTTCATCTTCAAATGGGAAAGAAAATATCTCCATTTCATATTGCATCCATCAATCATTAGCTCAAGAGCGGCATCATATTTTTCATCTTGCCTTATCTCAATATGGCCAACCTTCACATTGGTTAAGGCTTCCAAATCAACTTCATGCTTGTCTTGCAGATTTGTGGCTTGCATCAGGAGCTCGAGACTGAGCTCAGGATATTCAGTTTCTTCTGTAGCTTTAATAATTTCTTGTACAAGCATTTCTTTCAAACCTTTCACGGGCTCATCATAAGATTGATTTTTTCTCTCCATAGATGACATGACATGAGATCATCTTCATCCCCAAATGGGAATGAGAATAACTCCTCATCTTGGAAAAGAATATAAGCTGATTTTTCTTCTTGAAAATCATCGAGAACCATCTCCTCTTCCTCATGGTTTGCATCATCTGGCAATTCAGGGCTGCCCTCTTGTAACTCGAATCTCCTCAATGCTTCTTCAAAATCCAAATCTCTCTGGAAGGCATGTCTAGCCCTATCAAGATGGGGATATCCTCTTCCTCCTCGGTTGCCACCAAGTGATTCATCTGCCTGGTATTTTGATACAAGATGTTAGCTTCTGGGCTTCTAGAATTTCATACCAGTGTACCTCATTTTCTTCTCGGGAAGCAATTTCTCCATGTCTCCCTTCACTGGTATGGTTGCAAAATGACCAATTCATCTGAATTTTCCCTCCCAAGTCTCGGTAGAAACTTCTACTCAGCAACATTCCGAACGAGGCCGGGACATCTACTACCAAAATCATCACTGAAACTTTCTTGTCTGGAAATTTGGCGAGAGACACTGTGCATCTTTGACCTTCCCTACAAGTGTGACCTCTTTTGATTCCAAAGAGTAACAAGAGCCACTAGGTGGAGTCATGGTAAGTTTGAGAGCCTTGGCAACCTTCAAAGGCATCACGTTGTCTGAGGCACCAGAATCTATTATGCAATTATTCAGTACATATTCTCCAACAAGAAGGGAGATGTAGAAAGGTTCAAATTTATCAGTCTTTGATGCACTCAGAGAAAGCATGTTCTGTGAGGGAGGTGTAGGTGATTTTGGTAGTATGCCTTTAGAAATAGAAGTTACAACATTGGGTGTTAGACTACCACTCCTGATATATCAGATGAACCTCTCAAATTGTTCAGGATGAGTCCACAAATATTCAGTTTCAGTAATGTGCACTTTGGCCTTGTTTGCATATTCTATGAAGTCAAAAGGAGTAGATGTGGACACGGGGGGTGAAGGGACTAATTTTAGAGTCTGGATAGGTTTAGGAGTAGGATTTGATGTTTGAGGAATGGACGATATTTTGAAAGGCACTCTAGGAGCTTTCAAGGAATTAGATTTTGTAGGAGTAGATTTAGATTTATACTTGGAAGAGACATCAGAAGACTTACTTGGGATTGCAGGAGTCTTCTTACTTGCTACAGGGTCAGGCTCCAACAATGCAGACTTCATGGAAGATGGAAGTGGGGATCCTCGACTAATTATTTTATTTTACGGAGTCACCACAAGAGGATCATCAACCTTCTTTTCTTTTGCAGCAGTGGAGGGAGATGCTCTTTTCTTGGACTGAGAATGAGTGAATACCGCACATGAGAAACTGGGTGCATCCTCTTCATCTTCTTCATCACATCCAAAATACTCACAGAATCTGATTTGTGTATTAGTTTTCAAACTCATCACTTTCTAGGAAATCTACCACCTTCACTTTCTTGTTCAAGATCTTCTTCACTTTCTTGAAATATGCAATTTATAGTTCATGGGTGGGGCCTCTCAAGGTGAGCCTTTGGGGTGCTCCTGCAATCTTGATTTATGTTTCTTCTTTGGATTGAAGATACTCATTTGCAAATAATTCCCTCTTCAAATATGTTATCTCATTCGCCAAATTTTGGACAATGATGGATTGGTTCTCTCATCTTGCTAGGATGTAGGGTTCTTTCCCTTTGATGGATTCTTGATCTTTCCAAGAGAGTGATGAAAGATCATCATCTAATTCAATGGCCCTCCTTTGTGCTTTGTACAATGTTCCTTGGTTGAAATCTTCACGTAGGAGGAAATCCTACCTCCTGGATGATTAAGCATTTATGAAGAATCTCTTGATATTGTCTGAATTGGCGGTTCCTCTTCAGGCTGTCCTGCAAAGTAACTATTCGAAACATTAACCACGAAGTCTCTAATGGATTCATCTTTGGCGTAATTATGTGGATTTTAGCTATACAATGCACCAGAGACTTGTTCAATTGAGCAGTATTCAGTTGATATAGAGTAAACTTTGAAAACATGGAACAGACTCTCTCTGATCTCTATATATATCCAACTATATGGTCTGGATAATAACCAAGAAGGAGGTAAGGCTATATATTGCTGATATTTTATATGGAGGGACTCCACGTACAGTCTGAGTGAGTATTTTTCTATCATGTGGGTGTAGTATACCAATTGAATTATTTGTATGATAGTCATGACATTACGTTACTGCTAATGTGCCTAATTTTAAGATATTATGAAGTATATCACCAGTATCATACGTAGAGCGGTTGCTAATTGGTTACTTGAATCCTTTAGTATACTTCATGCAAACAGAGGGGTTTCAAGAGTAATTGGTGCAACGTTCAACACCTTCCCCATGGAATGATTGGTCTCGGTATTTCTCTTTCATCCTCCATTGGCGAAGTTATCAAAATCTTCTCACTTCTATTTCAGCTTTTGTGACTGAATTTGAAGAGGGAGTTCAAGAAATATACCTACACATTATTATTAATTAATTCTTACAACCGAATTACAATTGTGAACATCGATAGTTTGCAGGGAACGTGGAGTTGTGTAACAATTCAATTAGATATACTTTGTGAGCTGCCAAGGGAAAGTATCCAACCCAGAAATTCTTGGATAGGATTTTAAGACTCTCTAGTCTTACCAGTGAAGAGCCAGGTGACATTGAGGATGCATGCTCCTGCTGCCGAAAAAGTATAGTTTATCTCTGCGCAGCTTAATTTGCTTTTCTGACTGCTTTCGCAAAGATTTGAACTCCATTTGGTGAGTGAAAACGACGTCTCGACCTAATCCTTTCAAGGTGGCAATCCTCGCTAAATTCCAGCTTTTGGAAGACTGTTAGCTGCCGTTCATAACCCTCTCCGCGACGGACGTTGGTGGTGCGTTTATACGGACCAAGTCACATTTTAGAAATCCACGTATCTGTATCTTTCCGCAACGGTGGACAGATGCATGAACTCCTTTTTTAATTTTTTTACCGATTTGATTTCTTCACACATTATCTTGATGATGTCACGGAGCTTGATCCGCACTTGCTACGAATAAAGTGGGCAGCATTTTTACCAGCGCGTGCAGATGTTGCGCGGTGGGCCGAGCGATCTGCGAAACAGTGGGTGCCCTGAAACTCGACGGTGACGATTAAACGAATGTCGTTGATCTGGTGGACAACCACATGGAATGAACTCGGGGAATCCTCAACTGCAACACCAATCCATGACCAAGTTGGAGTCACCACAAGCAGAATCATCAACCTTGATTTCTGTTGCGCACAGTGGAGATGGACATGTCGTATCGCTCACCTGGAGTGATAGCCATTCGTTTGCTCCCACCGTGCACTTGCAGAATACCTGGGTTGTATCTTGCTTTTCGCTTCCTGTTCATTACGGACCGTCGCAGAATAATCACTCTCTCTCTGCCTCTCTGTGTATCCATTCTCAAAGGGCGGCCATTTCCAGCGCTCTAGTTACATCTCCATCACAACCATCGCTTCCACTTTCTGTATTCAGGCTGTTATTAGCACTTACCCTGCACATTGAAAGGTCCAAGATGACATTGTACGTAAATGGGTGGGGCCTCTAAGGAAAAAACTTGGGGTAGCTCTTACGCTTTGATTTATGTTGCTTCTTTGAGAAGATAAAAATTAAAGCAAGTCCCTCTTCAATACTCGGCACATCTGCATCTCCCCACTAACTGGAATGGACAGTTGAATGGATTGGTCCTCTCGATCATCCAAGATCCGCATACTTGGGAAATTTCCATTTGATGGATTCTTGATCTTTCCAGAGAGTATGACATCATCATGTCGGTTAAGAGTGGCCTTATTTCGATGCTCCGTACATCGCTTCCGCTTGTGTAGGGATAAATCATAGGCTTGGCATCCGCAGTTATGACGATTCCAGCATTAATGAAGAATCGTCTTGACATGTCCAGTTTCCGCAGAGCCTTGCGCGCACGGCTTCCTCTTCAGAGTATCCTGCACCTGTTTGGCTATTGATACGCTGCAACCATGAAGTCTCTCATGGCTTCATTTTCAGAGGATTCTTATGAACGTGACTCCCCTCCTTGAAGATGCACCAAACTGGGATATTCTGCGCCGTCGACCTATGGTCAGATGTGATTTAGGCAGATGCTCCGTTCCCTGGCAGGGCGTGCAAGCGAGACATTGATCGATCGATTCCAACAGAATTGTGATGGACCGGCCAAGAAGGCTTGTAGCATATACCTGTATAATCTAGGCTTAAGCATTCTTGGAGGAAGACTCCATCGTACAATCTCATAGCAACGTCTTCATGTTGAACACCAAGAATACCCATATGATGTCATGAAAGCAATGATGTGTTGGATCAATGATAGTGTGTGTTTTCACCTTCGAACATGGGAGATTTCTTGCTTGAACCCATTGGTATATCCACTGAAGAGGGATCTCCACTCCGAGTAATCGAGCCTTTATTCCTTCGCCATGGATACCTTCCTTCGGTTGATAATGTATTTCTTATATAACGTTCCTTGATCATTGTCTTCTTGCTACTTCAACGCTGATTTCAGCTCGATTTTTCAACCCAAAATAAATGAACTTATGGTCAAATGAACCTAGACATTCTTCCTATGAACTCGGATGTTCCTAATGATGGATTACCCAATGATATAATTTGAAGGTAGACATCCGTGTCAACTAGAATCCATTTAGGATAGAGAAGGGGCAAGCTTCACTTCTTGAACTTCAATGAATATGGTCAGGTGACGAGGATATTAATTCAAATAGAAGAAGTATGGTGTATTATCATACTTTTTATATTAAATGACTGATAAATATTTTGCAAAGATTTGAATATTTCAAAAGATCAAAATTACAAGTATTGTCGACCTGAAGTCATTACTCTAGTTAGAGTATCCTAATCAAACATATCATATATATAGCTTTAATAATAGTATAAATATTGTTAAATAAATTTATTTAGAACACGAGTTGATAGATACTATTATGAATGTGTTCTTAACTTAGTCACATGCAAAAATCAGTATTGATGTATCTAATTGATAAAAATGGAATCTTTCTTAAAAAATACTCCTTAAAATAATTTTTTTAACAATTTGGCGATAAAATGAACTACGCTATATGTCTATTTGAATTTTTGGACCTTGACAGTTGTAAATTTGGGTGCAGATGCTGCTAACATTTTTTCCCTCCTACAGTGGGTAGCAAAAACTGTTGGTGAGACATAATTATGTCAGGTGGAAGATGGATGTGGGGATCTGTCGCAACTGATTGGTGTTGTCATTGATTTGACAATCACCACAAGGAGGAGTGAAGTGTCATGTAACCTTGATTGTCTATTGCATAGTGATGTGCAGGGACATGGTATACGAGCTTTCTTGGAGTGATACCAAGTAAATACCGTTTCATGAGTGCTACACTGGGTTGATCTTCTGAGGTTCTTCTTCATAACCTCCAGAAGGTAATCACAAGGTTCTGATGTGTGTGTATCAACTGCTCTTCAAACTTGAAATCACTTATTCTAGCAAATCGCAACCTTCACTTTCTTGTTCAGGCTGTGGAGGTATGGCTTTCTTGAGAACTCAATGAGACCTTTCCGTTCAACGGGTGGGGCTATGCAAGGAAATCCTTTGGGGCTGCTCCTGGAGGAAGTTATGGCTATTCAAAGTTTTGCTGTTCGTTGACGAACGATACTCAAGCAGACACAGTCGAAACTAGGGACACATGGTTGAAGATGCATAAGATATGTGACGGAAATCTCAATACAACTAAATTTTGCACATGTTGGCTTTCCGACAAGCTCTTAAGTAGATGCGTCCAACAGATGTAAGGCATTTCCCTTTGATGGATTCAAATGCTGATAGCTTTCCAGAGTCTGGGAAAGGTTGACATCAGTCATCCAAGTTAAATGGCCCTATTTTGTGCTCCATCAATGTTCCTTGGTTGGGATCTCCTCACAGAAATAAATCCAAATTCCAGTGACGATTGAGCATTTAATGAAGAATCTCTTGACATTGTTTTCAATTGGTGAATGTTCCTCTTTAGGTATCCTGTGAAGTAACTATTCAAAACAAACCATGAATTCTCTCATGGTTTTATTTTCTCCTTTTTTTATTTGAGCCAACTGCACCTAAGATAGTCCTGATAATATTTAGTTGATTTAAATCTCTCTTTGAAGGCATCCTTGATGTTATTCCAACCCGTGATGGACTAGGAAGGAAGGAGGTAAAACCATTCTTCTACTTTTTCTTGGAGGGACTCCACAAACAATCTTACAACAACGTCTTCATGTTGGACACCAAGAATTCCACATGATGTCGTGAAAGCAATGATGTGTTCTTTCGGATGTTGTGTTTTGTCTCCATTGAACTTTGGAAATTTCTTGCGGGAACCCGTTGGTATATCATGAAGAGGGGGTTCAAGAGTAAGTGAGCCTTTATTCCTTCCCCATGGAATAATGGGTTGAGGTATTTCTTCTTAGTCTTCCATTTTTTCTTCTACTTCTACTTCAGATCTTCGCTTCTACGAATTCTTCTTCAAATTCTTCTTCTTCCTTAGGAAGCATCGATGTTCAATGGTGGTTGAAAAATGATAGAATTTGAAGGGGAAGTATCAACAGAATTTTGGATAGGATTTCTAGGTGAACTTCTTGAAGAGCCAGATGAAGAGGAGGCTTGAGAGAAGAAATATGGATTATCTCTAATTCTTTCTTGGTTGATTTTGTCAAAGCTTCGAAATTGGAATCAGCAACACCTCTCGACCTTCTCAACCTGGTGTATCTTCCTTCAGCCATCTTTTGGAAACTTTTGCAGTCAGAACACGAAAGGGCACTTGTGGAATGTGAAAAGTCACGTGTAGAAATCAGCAGTGTATCTTTCGGAAATGGACTTTCATGAACTCCTTTTTTATAATTTTTTCAATATTTGATTTTTTTTTTTTTGAATTTTTGGGACCTTGCGGTTGTATTTTGGGTGCAGATGTTGCTAACTTTGCACCACAGTGGGTTTAAAAAACTGTTGGTGAGAAAAATTTTTTGGGTTGGACAAACTTGTGGATTTCTTGCCAATGCTCTGGGAATCTAAGTCCCTCTACTTAACCAGATGCAGCTGTCGTATATGCATGCACATGAAAAGGTGAATTTCTGTGGTGGCCTTTCGATTTGGGATCCAATAGGGGCACTCCACTGACCTTGCGGAAAAAGCTACAATATACCTACAAGAGATGGAACTTTGTCTATGAAAGTGGGAAAGGAAAGTGAGAATTGAGGTAGGAGAACTAATGTTGCAGGTAGAAAATCAGATTCCTCCACACACACTAGTTAGAAACTTCATCACATGCATTTTTGAGAAGAAACAACCCTGTAAATGACAACAAGACCAAATAGAATTTGATGAACACAAAGTATCATGAAATACCTTGGTCAAAGAAAGCTATAAACTCCTTCTTGTTGTATTAATGCTTGAACAAAAGTTGTACATAATGGAGAAATGGAAGAAATTGAGAAGGGGGGAAAGTAGAAGAAAATGGCTATCTCCTTTACTTTCTCTCAAGGTACAATGCACTCTTGAGTTTACAAAATCAATTACCAACCCTTTGTAATGGGAATGGCGTTACAATTTATAGAATGAGATGTGACTTATCATCTTCCTCATGATCCTCCATATGCCTTAATATGACTTAAGACTGTTCATATTCCACTTTAAATATTTAATTCCCTTTTATAATAACAAGGTGACTTTATTTACATTATGTTTCTAAAGTCACTTTTAAGTGACTTAAAGGCATATCAAAAAGTACAAACCCCAACAAAAAAATAGAGCATTTGAAATTGAGAGAAAGTATGGGAGGAAGAGAACAGAGAAAGAGAGAGGGAAGAATAAGATGAGATGTTACCCGATGAAGTTCGTTGATCCTTATTAATGGAAAGCTACAAATGCATTGAAACTCTAAATCTTCAAACTTCATGCACACTATAAAAATCCTCAAAATTAGATCATGAATGCTTGCCCAGTTGAATGAACTAAGATGGATCTCAAATTACCCTATGAAAAATGGCTAGGATGCTCCTGAAAAATGATGTCTTCTTGAATTATTATTCTTATACAACCCATTGTGCCAAAACTACTTTTTGAGTGTAACTTACTATTTTTAGTAAGTGTGAATTGTGAGCTAAGATGACCCTATTTTATGGCCTTTCATATGATGTTCCCTCTATGTTCACCACCTTCTTCATGGAATCTTATAATGGTGGCTTACCTAAAGTAACAGTCCCCTATGCAAGAAGACATCCTGATTTTTAGGAAGTGTGCCACGAATGTCAAATTACGACGAAATGAGTCTTGAAATTTTGGGTTTTATTCCAGGTTCCACGCTCTGAATTTGGAGTAATTCATTCATCTAAACAAGTGGGAAAATGATGTCTTCGTTAGCAGGTGATAGAATACTGACAAAAAAACACATCCCTCCATATCCCTAAAAAATAGGGGCTTCACAACGCAAAAACTAGTTCATGTGAAACTAGCTTTTTCAATGATCATTCCTTCCAATTTTTATATGACTTCGCTCCATCAGATCTTTAGGTATTTCAAAATTTATTTGAAGAGGGAAGAATTTTGAAAAAAAAAATATCCCTCCATATCCCTAAAAATTAGGGAGTTTATGGTGTGAAAACTAGTTTGCACGAAATTAGATTTTTCGACGATCATTTCCTCCAATTTTCTGGATGATTTCACCCACTCAAACCTTGAGAAGTGGAGAGGTAGCTTGCTGATTTTTTCAATTACTATGTCATGGTGGCCATTAGTGGAGCATGAAAATTTTAGGTCTAGTTTTTGTCTCTGTTAACGATGAAATCAACTCCATTGCGATAGGTTTTTCATTATGGTGCTTCACGTGAAATTTCTCTTCAATCTAGTGACCAGATTTGATGGGAAATCAAGCTTTTTCCTTAGTATATCCGAAAATAGGATTTCTTCATCTACACAAAAATCCTTGCTTCAAATTTGAGGTCTTAATACGATTTTTTAATATCCTTTAAGACATAAAAAATCAGCAACAAACGGTTCATCAATCTGAGCACCAGTTTGCAAGATATGTTTGAATCTTCATTTTCATGGCTATGGGGATTTCCATTGTTCTCCTTCTCTGTTATTTATTTATCATTATTAGCTTGATGAAAATTCCTTCTAAGACATATGTATTGCCATGGGAAAGGTATTTCAGTTCCTTTTTTGATTTGGTATGAGTTTCTTGCAATGGTGGAGTGGTGGACTTGTGTTCTCTGCAACTTTTCTTCCGGCACAGTGAGAAGCAACAAGAAAGCAACTTGGAAGCAGCTAACAGTTACAAATGATTTTGATTTTTTGAGTTTGAGTCGGGTGAAATTTTTTTTTTTTTATGTCTCTGGCCTCAGGGACATGAGTGACATCAAATTCCATGGTGTTAAAGAGGACGACATGTGGCGGCGATCCGATGGCAGGGTATGAAGGTGGAAAAAGTTACTTTAAAGCACAGGAAGCTGAAAGGCGGTCACATGGGTTTCCATAGAAGAATCCTCATAGGGGACTAGGAAATATTTTCCATGTCTCTGATTTCCCCCACCTTAGGTACATAATGTATATCATTTTCCATGGTGGTCTTGGAGGTGACACGTGGCGCCTGATAAACGGCAGGGAATGCATGCTCTAAATAAGCACCTGAGGGCTGAACTGTCAAGTCTAGAGGTCATATGAGGGTCCCAGAGGTCACATGGTGGTTGGGAAAATTTTTCAAGGGCTTATGTACCTGAACTCAGGGACTTCGGGGACATGAAATCCCGCCAGGCTCTTGGTGCTGACACGTGTCCTCCCGAAAAATGACTAAGTCCTGAACTGCGTTTAAGAGGGTAACTTGGAACGAAGATAACTTGAGCTCCCGATGGAATTTCTTGGTGAAATTTTATATGATCCTAACTGGAAATGGATTTTTGAATCCAATGGTGGGGGTATCATGTCTTGATTAATTCATCTGATCCTTGAAAAATTGTGTTTGTTATTTGAGACTCCACTTGTACCTGATAAAAACTGCCTGCCAATCCTATGCACCAAGGTGTTGTGAAAAATATTATTTCACCATCATGTAGGTCTTAGAATCCTCTTTCCGACGATATTTTTTTTTACTTCTAACTCCATCGAGAGCTCCCATAATCTTCTTCTAAAGCCCAACAATTGTTTTGGGCCGGTGAATTGCTTAGGCTTGTGAACCCTGCTTTTACTCAAACTGCTCCAAGTACTTAAAAACTTCCCAAAACCTTACAAAACCATTTCCATGATGTTTTAAGGTCTTCAATTCACCTCCATGTTGAATATTACCTTTGTGTTTCGCTCCAGGGTGGTTGGTCATGTTCTAGGAATGTCAGTGATAGCCCTTCCCAATACTACCAAAAGATAACATCTTTTCAGAATTCCTAAAATCACCTAGGGGGAATGGATAGAATTTCCTAAATCACCTAGGGGATAAAATTTACATCAAATAGGGGGTGACCAGACAGTCGGATTTGACTTGGGGTGCATGGGAATGATAAAACATGAAAAATTCAGCACATGGGTATAATTGTCGTGCTAAAAAATTGTCAATTTCCTTGTTGCACATTTGCACAACAACAAAATAACATTCTTGAAGTATAAACTATTATTCAAAATGTCAAAAGAAGGGGTCCATTCAAAAATACCCCTCAATATCATCTACTCCCAGCGATGCATCTTGCACTATACAGATTTTACTATAATTGAAAGGATTACCTATGGAGTATTGGAAATTGGAAAGTGAAATATTTTGGACTTTGGAGGAGATTACAAAATAGCTCTTGGATGTACAACTAAATCTTTAACATTTAATAGTACATCCTATACCTAGAATTCATGACTCCCAAATTCCCAATTCCAATTTCGAAGTGAATGTGGACATTGACAAGTAGACGGCGCCAAGCAATGCTAATTAATTATAAATTTATAATGTCATTTTCTCTTTAAGCGCCGAGCTTTTCTCCCAATACCTACACTTTATAACAAAAATAGACGAAATGCATGTGGAAGCTATAACAAAACATGTTTACTTCTTTTAAGAAAGCATTTTTCGATACGTCTGGTGAATTGATGGGAACTACGTGAGAAATAAATACGGTTTGGTGCCAGAAGACTAAAAGAGTTTGTTAGGCGACTTACCAAATTTCACTGAAGCACAGAAAATGCACAGTAAATGAATGCGTAAATGGGAAATATGATGCAGATCAAGAATTTGCAGAGAAATTACAACCTGCATGGATCCATAAAGTTTAGAATTTAAAACTTGTCACATAATAATCAACGCGTATATATATTATGTTCACAATCTAATTGGAACTGACCAAGATTTGGAGAGAGTATTCCAATTTAATTTCTTGTCTTCCAACTTTGGAGGTTTTTTTGAAATTTTAATTTGTTATCTTTCAAATTTCACTGGAACATTTCAACATTTTGGGGGCATATCACATTCGAATGATGCATAGGCTTTCTTTTTGGGCAGTGAAATTGCATTTCTACCGCTTATATAATGAATCACCTACTAAAAAAAATCATTTTATATTAAAACTTTCATGCATTCATTTAAATTTCGTATAGGTTAAAGTGAAGTTGAACTTAGATTCTAAATAATATTAGGGGTAAATACACCGACTTTTATGTGTCCATGATTTACAAATTAAAAATTGTAAAGCAACGAAAATGAGTATAAATTTTATTTATATCCTTAGAATTTATGCTGCACACCTACTCCGTAATTCCAATATGCTAAAGAAAAAACTATTGTATTTATAATTTTCCTTTCTTGAATTAATTCGTTTTCTTTCACCCTAATACAAATATAAATTCATGCCACTATAAAATTTGATTCGTTTTGAAAAAAATTTAGATTGATTTTATTTTCAAAAGGAAATTTGAATAATATTATTGATTGTATTTTTTTGGTGTATGTTTTTAAGTTATAGAAGAGGATAATGATACCTGAGATAAATTATGTTTTCACAAAGAACCTTCTACTATGGATTAGTAATAGATATCACTTTTGTATTTTAAGTGTAGTGGAATTCATCTAGTTGGTCAATTGGAGTAAGGAAGAGTGTCTTAGAATGTGATATTTATGGAGGGAAACACAAGAAGGTATGTCAGTTGGGTTTAATACATTTGTACCTCGTAAGGATCATCATTGTGGAAGCGATGAGCCATAAGGAAAAGAGATGGAGATGCTTTGGAGAATAAGACAAACAATTAGACCCACATAAGGTAGTTAGTGGCTATATCACAAGGTTCTCCAAATTTTGATAAAAATGTTTGAATTTTGATGAATTTTATTATTGTCGAACATGAACTCGAACTTAATCCATTATTTTTGCATGGGAATTTTTTGACACAAATTTGCATTATTATCCAAATGTGTGTGTATATACATATACTAGATGAAAGTAGTGGACAAAAAGATCTACTTTTTCCCTTTGACATATTCATGCATTTAAAAAAAATAAAAATTATAGAAAAGAATTATTCAAACTTAAAGGCATTTTCTCTTTCAAACTTTATATCTTAGTGAACTTGGACCGAACTTTATCCTTGTCGAACATAAACATGAACTCAAACTTTGCGACTTAAGTTAGTGGTACTCCCAATGTCAGTGAAAATTCAATGACCACTAATTGATGAAATATCCCTTGTGGGATACCACTTAAATAACACAAAATATTGAAAATTTGCAGCCAAATAAAATATTGATTTTTGCATATTTTTACCAGTTAGGGCAGCGAACTGAAGAAAATTAATAACTCCCAAAATATCCACTCAAATCACTTGAAAATTTAAAGAGAGCTTGCTAATATTATAAAGAACATAAGAAAACTATTTTTGGAATTTTTCAGACAATATAATGCTGCCAGAAAATTACAGCGTGCCCTAAACAGCTGGAAAACTTCTAAAATTCATATCTTCCCGAATACAAGTGCAAAAACTATGAAACTTTGGAAATAACATTTACAAATATAGAAGATGATATTCCAACCCTCAGATCTGAAAATGGCCAACTGGAAACCCTCCAAATAAAGGCTGCAATCTCCAAAACAAGTTGCCCTTTTTGGTAGATGGTCAAAACCCCTTTGAAATCCTCAGGAAATGATGCCAAACCCTTTCTTTATTGTTGCCGTAAGTCTGATCTGAAAACCCACTGATTATCTTCACAAATTATCTCAAAAACCCTCAAAACCCTATCTCTAAAACCTCTGAAAATATCTCTGTAAATCAGCCCTGAAAACAGCTCCAAAATGACAAGCTAGGGTAGATCTTTCACTACCGAAGAATGCCCTGCTAGCTAGGGATGGATCTCTCACCACCGAAGCTAGGGTTCCTACGGGATTTCACTCCACAAGCTATAGATTTGCAAACAACAGTTGCACATGAAAGGAGATAATTAGGTATGCAAGAATGCCTTTCCTTTCTCCCCCAACTCCTTATATAACTTCTCCAAGGCAAAAGAGCCCCAATAAACCCTAGTCACATTTTTCCCTTGGAAGGGCCAATAAAATAAAAGTAACTTAAGTTACTTTTCCCTTTTTAAGTCGCCATGGTCCAAAAGTGACCCCCCAATGCAAAATTAGAACATTAGTACCATGTGGCCCCTTCCTAACGACAAAACGTAACATCTAGTCCTTCCAAAACACCTTTTTGCATATGTCAATGAAGAATTATAACAAAATGGACTAGATATTCATACCCAATAGCTCCCAGCATCCAAAGCCCCTTGGGTATGACCAAGGCTTGGACTCGAATTGGCCCTTAGGCCTTTGGCGTAGGAAAGGGGACATTACAGTCCTCCCTTCCCAAATTTTGCTTGTCCTCAAGCAAATGCAAATTAGGATGCTGCAAAATCTGCTCTCCCTCCCAAGTAGCATCCTCAAGTGGCAATCCCTTCCATCGCACCAAATACTCGGTGATCACTCTACTCCTAAGCCCCCTCTATCTCTCTTCAATAATGGATTCTGGTTCTAACACCAACTTCCCCTCCTCATCTAGTGGCGGCAACTCTGTAGATGGTACAATATGTTGTCTGAGTGCCTTCTTAAGGCATGAAACATGGAAGACATTATGTATCTTACTGTGCTCTGGTAGCTCTAGCTCATATGCAACTGCCCCAACTCGACGAACTACCCGGTACAGACCATAAAACTGTGGTTTCAATTTCTCTGCACCCTTCTGCTTCAGTGAGGACTGCCTATATGGCTACAAACATAGGAATACTAGATCCCCAACCTCAAAAGACCTCTCTATCCTGTGCCGATCTGCATATACCTTCTGTTGATTCTTGTGCCTTCTGAAGGTTCTCTCTGAGAGCCTTCAAAATATCCTGGTTCTCTAGTAACCAATCTCAAGCTTTGGGAGCTCAGCTATCTGGTAATACCAAATCCACAAATGTCATAGCGTCGTACCCATACAAGGCTCAAAAAGGAGTCATACCTATGCTCATCTGATAGGTGGTATTGTAGCAATACTCACCCATGTGTAACCATCTAATCCATGCCCGTTGATGTCCTGACACATAACTCCGCAAGTAGCCCTCTATCCACTTATTGACTATCTCCGTCTGCCCATCTGTCTGTGGGTGGTAGCTAGTGCTAGGAGTCAACTCCGTACCTGCTAGTCTGAAGATCTCCTGCCAAAAGGTGCTCATGAAGATCTTGTCCCTGTCACTGACAATATTTTTAGGCAACCCATGTAGCCTAAAAATACTTGTATAGAAGATCTCGAGCCACATCCACTGCCTCATGCCCCTTGGGTAGGGAAAAGAAATGAGCATACTTAGTTAACCGATCAACTACAACATAAATGCAGCTATGCCCATGCACCAAGGGAAGCCCTGTGATAAAGTCCATAGATATGCTTTCCCATTTCTGTTCGGGAATGGGGAGAGGCTGAAGTAATCCTGCTGGAAAAGACTACTCGGATTTGGTTTGCTAGCAAACCATACACTCTCTGACATGATTAAGGACATCGTCCTTCATCCCCTTCCATGCAAATATCTCCCTGATAAACCTGTATGTTTTGAAATACCCAGGATGCCCAGCTAGTGGTGTATCATGTACTGCTCGAAGGATCTTCTCCTTCATTTTGGATCCTGGTACAAGGAAAATCCTATCCTTGTAGAAAATGAGATCATCCACTACTCTGTATCGGTCATCCTGTATAATACCATCCATGATCTCACATGCAAACTGATTTTTGGAATACTCAACAAGTATATGAGCCTTCCAATCCGCTGAAATCTCAGACATAGAACTAAGCATAGAAGTGAGGTAAGGCCTCCTAGATAAAGCGTCAGACAACAATATTATTCTTACCTCTAGTGTACTCTATGTCGAAGTCATATGTTTGTACCTTGTTCACCCATCTTTGTTGGTGATCGTTGAGCTCCTTCTGTCCCAAGAAGAACCTCAAACTGTTGTGATCCGTACGAACCATGAATTTGCTGCCCACAAGGTACTGTCTAAATTTGGCCAAAGCATGCATAATGGCCAACATCTCCTTGTCGTAAATTGAATACCCTCTCTCCACGGGTTTCAATTTCTAACTCTCATAGGCAATGGGATGCCTATCCTGCATGAGAACTGCCCCAACACCCTCTCCTGATGCATCACACTCTAGAATGAATGGGTGGGAGAAATCTGGTAATGCAAGAATGGGACACGAACTCATCACCTCCTTGAGGTGATCAAAAACCTGTTGTGTTGCCTCTGACCAAGCAAAAGCCCCCTTCTTGGTCAAATCGGTCAATGGAGCAGTCAACCAAGAGAAATTCTTCACGAACCTCCTGTAGTATGTGCACAACCCCACGAATCCTCTCAAATGTGTCAATGTCCTAGGTGGCGGCCAATCCAGAATTGCCCGTATCTTCTCTCTATCCACCTTCACTGTACCCCCACCAATCACATATCCCAAGTATAGAAGTTTGGTCATGCCAAACTCACACTTAGAAGCTTTCACATATAGCGAATTAGCTTCTAATATCCCCAATATCTCACCAAGGTGCCTGATATGGTCCTCCCAAGTCCTGTTGTAGACTAAAATATCATCAAAGAAAACCAATACAAACTTCCACAGGTGGCGGTTGAACACATGATTCATGCAAGACTGGAATGTAGCTGGAGCATTAGACAATCCGAAGGGCATCACCAAGAACTCAAAGTGACCGTAATGGCATCTGAAAGTTATCTTATGCACATCCTGCTCCCTGACTTTGATCTGATGATATCCAGATCGCAAATCTATTTTCAAAAAATAGATTGCACCATGTAGCTCGTCAAGCAACTCATCAATGCATGGTATGGGATACTTGTTCTTTATTGTCTTCTTATTCAAGGCACGGTAGTCTATACACATCCGCATGGTCCCATCCTTCTTCTTCACCAATACCACCGAAGAAGCAAAAGGGCTGGAACTCGGTCTAATATGCCCCATATCAATGAGCTCATGTATAGTCTTCTCGATCTCATCCTTAAACCGTTTGGGGTGATGGTAAGGAGAAGTAACCACCGGTCTAGCATCCTTGAGCTCAATCACATGCTCAAATCCCCTATCTAGAGGTATGCCTAGAGGTATGTCACCAAAAACTGCACTATGTTTGTCCAATAAGCCCTGTATATCCACATGATACTCCTGTTGTCCATCCTCTGATTTCTTGGTCAAAACCAAACAATGTACTGCCCAATCCACCCCATTGTGCCTATAAATCCTCTCGATCCTCTTGGCCGTAACAACTTGGGGTGCCTCTGAAGATAAGCCCCTCAAGATCACATTCCTCCCTTCAGACTTAAACTTCAGCTCCATCGTCTGGAAGTTAGTCCAAAACTCACCAAGGGAATGGAGCCACTGTACTCCAAGCACTATGTTGGTCTCTCCAATACCAACAATATAGAAATCATCAGTAACTGTATAGTTACCCATCATGATGCTCAATTGGGGAACCCGTCGTGTGCATCTCATAGAATCTCCATTGGCTATAACCACGTTGAAGCCCTCAAACTCCTATGTCTGTAACCCTCGCCTCTCAACCAATGAGGCATCAATAAAGTTGTGGGTTACCCCACTATCAATGAGTACCACTACTCATTGTCCCTGCAAAACTCCCCTAACTCTGAATGCCTTGTACCTCGGGGTACTAGACAAAGTGGCGATAGTCTCCTGGGGAAAAGTCTCGCTATCCTGCTCAACACCCGCACTATCTAATGCCTCATCATCATCATCCTCTAATCCCTGTGTGTCCAACTCCTCGTCACCATCACTCTCCTCAAAGACCTCTATGAATTGGGCCTTCCCTCTACCCTTGCAATCATGTCCTGGAACCCAAGGTGTGTGGCAATCGAAACATAGTTTCTTTCACCTCAATTCATCTCTGTCCTCTCTAGATACGAATGGTCTCCTGGCTGTATCTTGCCTAGGTGGAGGTACCTTCGGCTACGAACCATCGGATCTAGAAGGGAAACCCTTAGGCTACACTCGAGGTGGAAACCTCGACTTAGGAGTGGATAACTCCAAGTCACGAGCTCTCCTAATAGCCTCATGCAAAGAAGAAGGCTCAAATGCCTTCACAAATCCAACGAGAGCATCTGTCAAACCTGCTGTGAATAGGGAAATCAACCTCATCTCTGTAACATCAGGTACCATGACCGATAGTCTCTGAAAATCTGCGATATACTGATCCAAGGAACCGGTCTACCTCAAATGAGTCAACTCTCTAAAATACCTGTCAGGGTCCCTCCTATCAAATCTGCTCACTAGCCTCTGTGTGAACTCTGCATAAGTCGTGATGTATATGTGTCCCTGTGTAATCAACCCATGATGCCACCAATCATGAGCGTCTCCCTCAAGATGTAAGATTGCAAACTTAATTACATCTTCCTCATGCATAGGATTCAAGTCGAAGTATGTCTTCAACTTCTGAACCCAAGACTGTGCAGTACACTTCTTAGAACCATCGAAGTGTGGAATAGAAATCTGTCCCAATCTCCTTTGCAACTCTGGTACATGTACCTGATGATCTCTCCTAGGCCTGCTGCCAATCTTCATTTTGTAATATTCCTGGAATGGCATGTTGTCATGAAAGCCATCACTCAAGGTCTGGTACTTTTCCCAACAAGACTCCTCATCTACAATATCCACTGGTTGTCGTACCTGTGAAACTTCCGGATCCTTCAAGAAAGAAGGTTCGTGAAACCCCAAAGGCCTGGTAGAAGAATGGGGAGACCGCTGCCCTAAATGTCCACCCTCACCTCTTTGACCATGTTGTCCCATATTGCTATTTTCTCCTCTTTCCGTATGAGCATCAATCATGTCCTGTGCTAATCTCTCAGTGAGCTGGCTCAAATAGAGATTGGTAGTCTCTTGCTGCTTTACCATGTTGGTGAACAATTGTTTCATCAAATCTACACCTATATCCTCACTGTCTCTGTCTCCCATCTTTCAATCCCAATAGGCTGGAGAAACAACTGCTCTGATACCACTGAAATATCCCTTGTGGGATACCACTTAAATAACACAAAATATTGAAAATTTGCAGCCAAATAAAATACTGATTTTTGCAGATTTTTACCAGTTAGGGCAGCGAACTGAAGAAAATTAATAACTCCCAAAATATCCACTCAAATCACTTGAAAATTTAAAGAGAGCTTGCTAATATTATAAAGAACATAAGAAAACTATTTTTGGAATTTTTCAGACAATATAACGCTGCCAGAAAAATTACAGCGTGCCCCAAACAGCTATAAAACTTCTAAAATTCATATCTTCCCGAATACAAGTGCAAAAACTATGAAACTTTGGAAATAACATTTACAAATATAGAAGATGATATTCCAACCCTCAGATCTGAAAATGGCCAACTGGAAACCCTCCAAATAAAGGCTGCAATCTCCAAAACAAGTCACCCTTTTTGGTAGATGGTCAAAACCCCTTTGAAATCCTTTGGAAATGATGTCAAACCCTTTCTTTATTGCTGTCGTAAGTCTGATCTGAAAACCCATTGATTATCTTCACAAATTATCTCAAAAACCCTCAAAACCCTATCTCTAAAACCTCTGAAAATATCTCTGTAAATCAGCCCTGAAAACAGCTCCAAAATGACAAGCTAGGGTAGATCTTTCACTACCGAAGAATGCCCTGCTAGCTAGGGATGGATCTCTCACCACCGAAGCTAGGGTTCCTGCGGGATTTCACTCCACAAGCTATAGATTTGCAAACAACAGTTGCACATGAAAGGAGATAATTAGGTATGCAAGAATCTTTTCCTTTCTCCCCCAACTCCTTATATAACTTCTCCAAGGCAAAAGAGCCCCAATAAACCCTAGTCACATTTTTCCCTTGGAAGGGCCAATAAAATAAAAGTAACTTAAGTTACTTTTCCCTTTTTAAGTCGCCATGGTCCAAAAGTGACCCCCCAACGCAAAATTAGAACATTAGTACCATGTGGCCCCTTCCTAATGACAAAACGTAACATCTAGTCCTTCCAAAACACCTTTTTGCATATGTCAATGAAGAATTATAACAAAATGGACTAGATATTCATACCCAATAGCTCCCAGTGTCCAAAGCCCCTTGGGTATGACCAAGGCTTGGACTCGAATTGGCCCTTAGGCCTTTGGCATAGGAAAGGGAACATTAGTATAATGCAAATTTTATGAACTTTCATGTTTTTACTATGGTGAAATGTTACAAATTGGATTTTATTGTGGCTATAGTGTTCTAGATAGAGATAAAGAATCACAATATAGAATATCCTCTAATGTTAGTGGATGATTTGGGAGGAGGAAGAGAAAACACAAAGCGAAACACATTTTGGTAAATTTTAATGTTAGGTTACTTAAATGACAACACAAATAATTGAATGCTTTGAGTAACGTTTACTTGCAAAAAAGAAAAGAAAATTTCCCCAATTCCCACAAAAAAAATTCACAAGTAGAACATAATAGGACACCAAAGTCATCCACCCTCGCTTTTTACCTCTTGCTAATCACACCCATTTCCAAATTATTTTAATGCATTCCCATGTATTTCCTATTATTCCATGCAATTCTTGTACATCATTGTCACTTTAGCTAGATGGTTATTTTCTTATCGTGAAACCCAATTAGATAGGCATAATAGTATATATCTATTGATATAATTATAAAACCAACATGTAGACATTCCCAAACCTTATAGTTTAGCAATCATGTTGGTCATGCTAATTTTATATACTAATTTAGGATGGGGTTTGGAACGCTTTTGACCATATAGTCCTACTAGCTATATTTGGCAGGGGTTATAATGAGACTTAAATTAAACATTTTCATCCAAAAACCACCAAATTTTATAATGTAATTGGTTTTGGAGACGTTTTATTTAAAGGGCAAAATAGACATGTAATGCCCAATAACATTGAGATTAAAAAAGGATCCATATAATTCATTTTTTATAATCTTCGGTTCCATATGTCATTCTTGTATTTTTATGGACACTAATATTTAAATTAAGTAAAAACTCTCTTAAATATATGGAGAAAGGTGTTAATAAGTATTAATTCTAGTTATATTTCAATGCTAATTATTTATAGATTTTTTAGTGTTGCTATAATGTTTTAATATAATTTATTAAACAATATAATAGGTATCTCTAGAAAGGCAAGGGCTACAAAATGTCACGTGTCATGACATTCCACACTTAAAATATGAGACATTTTTTTCATACATACTATTATTGATTTTTATCACTTACTACTTCTATTATGACATTCAATAATTCTAAATATGAGTGTTGTCTTCACACTTATAAATATTGAAACAAAATTATAATGCATATACATCATAAAATGAGAAAAACTATAACCTCGTTTTAATACCTTATAATTAATTTTTACTATTATTATAAAAACTAATAAAAGTCTTGTAAATTATGAGATGCACTCTTTCATAACCAAGGGCTCTAGTTATAGAACTTCACATTATCATGTTTTCGTATCCACAATTTCAAATATGAGATATACTTATTCATACCTAATGTTATTGTAGTAAAATGTTACAAGTAATGGCTATAGAGTTTAATATAGTGAATCACAACTCATACAATGGTAGAGATAAAGGATGACATTATATGATATCTATTGATATTTGTTTATAAACATATTTCAATATGATTGTTGTTAACTCATTTACTGAACTATGGGCTCCTAGTTGTGCTCATTGCAAATAATTACAATTTTCATTATATGTTTAAAGCATATCTTTCTTCCTTGTCTTTGAATGATTTTTACAAATTGTAGAGTTTATATTATTGATATTTATTTATAAATATTCCAATAAATAGGTATATATTGTGAGAAAATGGCTTCTGTCGGTCATCCTAAGAAGGATAAAAAGCAATTATCACTTGCTGATGCATTTGGTTTCCCTCAAAGTTCATATCAACAAATTCATTCCCAAAATGAAGACTTTGTTGTTAATCCACATGACTTGAACATGAGTCGGATGGAGCAGAACTTCTAGAAGAGGAACAAGCATAAAAGAAATGCAAAAGAACATTAAAGTCCAGATGGAAAACAAGATTTCCATGGGATTATGCTATAACATATTGCAATGGAATCGAAAGGATAAAGTGTTCTTGGTGTGTAAAATGTAAGAGAGAAACTCCATTTGCTAAAGATGGAAGTACTGCCCTTCAAGTTAGCGGTCTAATTACCCATGCTAAATCATAGCCTCGTAAATTTTCTTTGCAACGTGTAGAGGGAGAATCCAAATGAACTAATATTCCAATAACCAAACATGTAGAGGTCATGGTAGATGCTGAAAAGGAGAGAATCATATTAGTGATTGAAAATATGTATTTTGCTGCCATACATGATTTTCCTTTAGAGCTCTATAAGCCAATTTGTGATTTGAACATGTATAAGGGAACTCCACACATGACTATAACAGATGAATATCCAGAATATACAAATACAACTTCTAGAAAATAGTTTCTACAAGATGTCAAGGAGGTATATTGGAAAAAATTAATAGATGATATTATTTGTAGTTCGTTTTATTCCATTTTAGTTGATGAAAGTACCGATCGGACTATGGACCAACATTTGATAGTTATATTACATATTTGACTAATGAAGGGAGAGTTCAATGTGTAACAAAATTCATATGCATCCTTCAAATAAATGACTGTACATCTCAATCTATGCATAATGTTGTGATTACTCTTTTAGCATAGATGGGATTATCCTTGATGAAACTAGTGGGATTTGGATCTGATAGGGCATCTGCAATGAGGGATATTCGTGAAGGTTTATCTACGAAGCTCTGTCGAGATTCTCCTCATTTACTATATATTCATTACATAGTTCACCGAGAAGCATTGACAGAAAATGATACTTCTTCTTATTTTCCAGAGTTGCAATTTATTGATAAATTTACAAAGAAAGTTTATTTATGGCTTGGAAAATCAGCTAAAAGACATGGAACATTAACAAACTTAATGGATTCATTTCAAATCAATAGGTTGGAGGTGCTACAAATCCATTAAATTAGGTGGTTCTCTAGAGGAAAGGTCATGGAAAGACTTGTTTAGATCATGCTTGCTTTGTTGAAGGAATGTGAACTAGAAGAGAAAAAAATGTATGATTTGGCAATAATATTTCAAGTGTGTATTTGTATCCATTTACTTGCAGATGTGGTTATTGACTTGAATAATTTGAACAAAAATTTCCAAGATGATCGTGTTGACATTACTTCCACTGGCACTAATTTAGATATGCAGTTGATATGCTTTGTAGGAGATTTCGAAGAGGCATATTCTGGGAAAATACTCTACATATATAATCTTTTCTAAGTAGATAAAAAAGAGGAACTCTTCAGTTTATAGATGGAATAGGTATGATACATGTGCATACATTAAGATTTGAAGGCTTTCCTGACTCACAAAGATCAAGAATACTTGATGATTGTATTTTATTGGGAAAATATTTTATAGTGAAGGTGATTGATTCTCTTGATTCAAGGTTTAAAGACTTACCTATATTCAATGATGCTAAGTTTTTTAGTCCTGTAATTATTATGAGGAAATGGATGATAGACATCGACAAACAAAAAGACAGTTAACATGTTTATGTGAGGAATTTAGTGTTGGGAATTCACCTATTGTGGATACTATTAAATGTTTTGGTGAGATGGATGGATTTGTTTGTACTATTTATAAATCATATCTGAAAAAACGTATGTTTGGAGCATGGGATATATGTGGGGGTGAACCTGAATGGTTTGAAGGGTTTCCATATTTAATGGGAAAGATATTATTTTTATTCCAGCAAGCACAACAATATGTGAAAGGGGTTTTTCAAAGTTAAATAGGATAAAGAATAATGATAGATCTGAACTTTTTTTGAATACATTGGATATGTTAATGTTTATTTCTTTGTGCACATCATACTCTAAATTGGGTAAATTAGAATGCTATTTATGATGCATGGAAGCATATGAAAACTCGAAAGTGTCTTTATCTAGACAAATAGCTGGTGAATTTAGAGGCCCTTTAAGTATGAAACATGTTCTTTATTGGTTTTACATATATATATCTAATTGAATTGTGTATTGATCTGAAAATTGAACGAAAACATTTAACTCAATCACGGACTCCTATAGGCATTAAACTCTTTTTCAAACTTACCCCATTAAAATCAACTTAAAGCAATGTAAGAATTAAAATACACTGCACACAGGTTGATAATGAAGTTCGACAGAATTCCTACGTCTCCATGTTCTTCAATAGAACTGATATATTATCTACTTCAACGAATACAATGAAATGATACAATCTAAACAAGATAATACTAAATACAAATTGGAACATGAGCCTGAACACCAAGTAGCTACCCTGGCCTAATAGAAAATTCGATCTAGTATTCTCCTTTAGGAAGAACAGTCCTTTGGTATAACGATTGGTCTTCCAGATGGCATCCCAGTTGATTCTCCAGGCTCTGCATTATAAACTATGGCTCAAATGTGACCTATTGGGTAGTTTAAATAAATCTCAATAATAATGTTTTGTCGTATTAAGACTAATAGGTCTTATCTTCATTTATCTGATAACAAATAATATCGGTCCTTAATGAAGACGATGCCTATATGATATAGCTCTTAGTATCTTTCCATAATGCCTATATTAAAATGGGTCTTCTCTCTTCATAATGTTTCCACGATCACCATCGAATTTCACCAGTCGTCCTTCTCAACTCGGGCTCAGAGTATGTGATTCTCAAACGAAGAGAGTTTGGAGCTACTTTTTCAAAAGAATATTTTCCTATTAAATATAATAGGACTTAAAATAACAATAATGCCTATAAATAGGCCTTTACATTATTTTCATGCCAATAATAATAGGCCTTTAGCTCTGAAATTGTGCCTATAGGAATTTATAGGTCTTTAAAATAATAATGGGCCTATATACATAATATTATGCTCTTACACATTATAAAACCACCATATTTGGCCTCATACAAATAATGATAACAGGACTCATAATTGTTTCAAAATAATGATTCCTATCATAAATACATGACTTCTAAGGCCTCCACCAAAATGGCCTTCGAACTCCTTTATAAACTCCACATCAACCTTTTCCTATAAGGCTGTTCTTTCCTGTGGAGAGACTTAAGAGCTCAGGAAATGAACTTATTTTCCAAAGTCCACTTGCAAGGTGAGCTTGTTTTAATGGACAGAAGGAGTAACCTTTTATAGTGGTTTACATGGGCCCGTTTATCTTATATGCTAAAGAGAATCATCACTCTGATCTCATACTCACATACCTACTCACTAGACTGAGTTGGATTGGTTAAAGTACTGAATGTAGGAAGGAAGGTCGTTGCGGTTCCAATCTTACTCCCGTGCCATGCATTGCTAACCCCAACTTGGTCCGCTCCTTGCTTCTATCGTTTCACAAGTTTTCCACATGCCCTCTCGACCGCCAACCTGTGACCCTGCCACATCTTCCAACCGACTTCATTGGGTCACATCCCTCTAAATGCATCATTTATTCGCTAGATCACTACGACAAGTCCTGAGCCCTGTAGTCACACCATGTCTTTCCATGCCCATGTTCGCCACGGCCTCACCTGTTTGTCTACCAATGAGCTTTTGGACAATTCTTTTACCACGGAAGGGTAATGTAGATGAGGGGTTGTCCAAAATTGATGTAGCGGGAGAGGATAAGATAAGGAAGGCCTTCATTTAGGCTTTAGATAACTACCTTATGAGCACATGGATTTGGGCCATATCCTCCCAGCTTTTGTCAAGCAAATACATTATCCAAGACCATTGACTCGCCAGTGCAAACCTAAGAGCTCAATTAAGCTTATCACTAAGATGCAATGCATCGATCTAAAATACTCGCCAATGCAATAGCAATATGACTCGGTGTAATGGATCGAATGCATATCTCACCTAAAGCTTGACTCATTGCAATAGATCAATTACAAAACTCAGTCATAAATCTTGACAATGAATAGCTCAATGGCTACTGTGGTCAACTATAGACCCGAGTTGAGCCAATGTGGTAGCAAGCCACATGGTGGCCTGAGGACCCACCACCTAGAAAATATTTTTCTTGATCGATCATATATGAAGATGAATGACGATAGTGCGAAAGACAAATATCAGAGGTGGAAACCCGAGAAACATTATATCTTTCATGATCAGACTTACCACTACTTCATGAATTTTCAAGTTGACCTGGTCCCTCCTAAGGTTGAATTCAACTTTAACCAACCACCGTTTGCAAGTACAGAATCCATTTTTGACATTCAAATAGTTAAAAGAAAGCTCTTAGAGTCAATTGTTGTACACAATATGTAAATCCTATGAGAGTTTAAGGAACATTTCTTCATCCGTATTGACCTGACTAGATCACAGTTCCACAATGGGAAAGTAGTTTTTTCCCAATAAATCTCATATCTTCGCTTTTGGATTATGAACTCTATCATTGAAGATATATGTTACAATTGATATCGTAGTTTTTGAACTATTAATTATTCAATACAAAATTTGGTTCGACCTTTGGGGCATGTGGTATGTACACCACTATGATGAAACCTCATGGTAATCCTTATTCTGCTACATGGACTATGCCTCAACACAGAAAGAATTTTGGTGTCAATGAAGAAGAAACTTGACTTCACCCCACTACAAGGCCTTGGCCTCTACACTGGTAATGATAAGTGTTTGATGGTGGCTTACCCCATTACACATCTTCCATACTCTACACGGTACAAGCCCTAATGATGATGATGATCAGGTACCATCTTGCTACACAACTATGAATGATCCTGTACACATAATGAAAATCTGATCTACCACCAGTGCTCAACTGTATAACAACCAACAGGCTGAAAATTCTCTAAGCTTATAGGTATGAGTATCTAACTGTAACGATCACTCAAAAAGTTGATTAGGAGATATGTTCCCTTAAAAGGGTCTTTATACAACTTTCAAATACAGGTGTAAGGAAAACATTTCCTAATACATCATGCAAGATTAGTTGTAAAAATTCTCCATTTTTGGAGTCTTTGTACAATAAGCTTAATTACCAAATTTATAGGAAAATAATTTCGCATGATAAACCTGTCGCGAAGATTTCTCCTATTTGGTGGCTTATGTACTTTGTCTTCTCCACTGCATCACAACATGGATTGACCTCATTTGTCTCCTCCCTGCTAGAAAAATAACTCAACAAGGAAAAAATATACTGCATCTCATGGTGTTAGCAAAATCGCCAAAATAATTGCCCTCTAAGGGGTCTTACTAATGCAAGTATAATAGAGTACAAACATTACCCAAAAATTGGGTTTTACTAATGTTGCCTGATTGGTTAGATGTATACAAAAATTTCCCATAAGGGGTCTTATTAATACATTCTACCTAGCACAACTTTTTTTTGGTTTTATTTTATTACAATTACAGAGTAAGAAATAAATGCTCAAAATCCCTATACAATAGCTGAAGAAAATGTCAAATTTTATTACACCTTAAATTTCTTACCAGTTGTAGAATCTTTGGTGTTGACCTAGGTTACTCAATAGGTGCCATGTGGATCATCGAATGATCTCTCCACCTGCATATGAGATAGAATGGAAATAATCTAGCTATAAATGTGAGGCAAATACCGAGGATGATAAACACCTGTCCCTTATGATTCTATCCCACCAATTTGGACATCCACAAATATCAAGCTGATTGCCATCACTTTCAACTTAGATTGTCAACTCAACCTACTTGGAGAATAGTAGGTTTGCCGGAAATCAAAACTCAGCTGATATCAAACTTAGGAGAATAGCAAGTTTGTAAGCATACGATCACCTGCTCTGATACCAACATGATCCGATGGCCTCGGATCCCTGAAACAACATGATCTAAAAATTAATCAAATTTATCCTTAAAGACCTTTGGACCCCTATAGATTTTTAAATTATTTTTTGAATTTACCCCATTAAAATCCATCTGTAAAGAAATGCAAGAAATTAAAAGTGACATTCTACATAGATTGATAACTATGAAATTCAGTAATAATGCGTACATCTCTGAGTTCTTTAATCCATGCAACCAATATATTATCCTACTTACCAACGAATTGGTAATAGGAATTTTGTATACAATCAAAGCAAGATAACACTGAATACAAATTAGGAACATGAACCTGACTTACACAAGTAGCTATCCTGACTTAATAGAATAGAGTTGATCTAGTATTCTCCTTCAGGCATAAATTCCTTTGGTATACCGACTGGTCTTCCATGCTGCATATGCACCCCAGTTGATTCTCCAGTGCTCTACATTCTAAACTATGGCTCAAATGTGGCCTATTGGGTAGTTGGAATAAATACCTTTCCCTGTTTTGCTTATTCAAAATAATAGGTCTTGTCTTCATTTTTCTGATAACTTCTAGCAATGCTCAGTAGCATCCTTTTCCAAGATAACTACACTTAACCGCATCTGGTCTTAGGTAGACTTTCTATTTGGCATGCCTCCGAAGCTGACTTGTTTTAGCTACTTCTTCCCAAGAGGAGAATTTATGCTCTTTTGTAACTTCATGAGGTTTTGTTGTTGTTTTTGGTCAGAGTAGGTCTTCTCGGACAGAATTTGGGGCTTCAAAATAATATTTGCCTAAAAATAATAAGACTTAAAACTAATAATACTGACTATAATAATAGGACTTACATATTTACATGTTTATAATAATAGGCCTTAACTCTGAAATTGCCTATATAAAATATAGGTGTTAAAAAAAATAATGCCTATATAATCATATAGGTCTTAAATTTGCCTCCTCCATAATAAGGGCATATACAAATAAATAGGACCGATATTGTTTCAACATATGTGCCTTCATATTTTGCTAAGGCCACATAATACCCTGAAAGGCCTTCGAGCTCCTTAATTCTCCATCGCCGAGCTTGGGAGAGAGACTCATAGCTCAGGAGGAGCTTTACATTAAGCTCAAAATGATCTTGTGTGTTGAAGAGGGGTCGGGTCACTTTTCTATTAGTAAAGGGCCCAAAAAAATTGTTTAAATCCCTTCTCACTCCATCTCCTCACATAGCCAGCTCGGATGGCGGATTGGTTAGGGCACTCCATTCACGGGGAGGTTGTTGCGGTTCAAATCCCATCGACGTCGTTCTTTGTTGACTCTGTCTGCTCCTTTTCTATCTGTCACGACCCGTCCACGTGTGTTGTCGCACTGTGCATGTGTTGTCTGACCACCACGTGCCCCCTCATTCGCCGACGACCTCGACATGTCCTCGTGCCCGCCATGCCACGTAACCCCATTGATCCACCGACTTGTCGCATGCCCCGAGCCTACCATTCACTGCTCCCGAATCTTTTGCCAGTCGTTTGGGGTGTGGGAAATATCCCACATTTGTAGGGGAATGGTTTAGATAAGGCTTTAAATAGCCTTTGTTCCACTAAACACAATGTGACTTTAGGCCACATAAGCTCTTTTATTGGCCAATGCAAAAAGGTATAACTTGCCGATATTCAACAGTTAAATCACCGAGATTCAACAGTTAACTCGCCCCTTTGCAGCTCGTCCAAGTATGAACTCAACTCACCCTTGCAATGAAATAATACAACTCGGCCCTTGTTAATGCATATAGCTTGCCAAGCTAATTATAACTCGTGCAAGTTGATGGACTTAATGGTGGCAGGCCACGTGGTGGCTTGAGGATCCACCAAACACACTGTGGCTTTAGGCCACATAAGCTCTTTTAGTGGCCAATGCAAAAAGGTATAGCTTGCCGAGATTCAACAGTTAACTCGCCCCTTCGCAACTTGCCCAAGTATGAACTCAACTCACCCTTGCAATGAAATAACACAACTTGACCCTTGTTAATGCATATAGCTCGCCAAGCTAATTATAACTCACCCGAGTTGATGGGCTTAGTGGTGGAAGGCCACGTGGTGGCCTAAGGACCCACCAAACACACTGTGGCTTTAGGCCACATAAGCTCTTTTACTGGCCAATGCAAAAAGGTATAACTTGTCGAGATTCAACAGTTAACTTGCCCCTTCGCAACTCACCCAAGTATGAACTCAACTCACCCTTGCAATGAAATAACACAACTCGGCCCTTGTTAATGCATATAGCTTGCCAAGCTAATTATAACTCGCCCGAGTTGATGGGCTTAATGGTGGCAGGCCACGTGATGGCCTGAGGACCCACCAAGTGGTAATTTGTTTTGTCGATCGTAAACGAAGATGAAGATAACGTTTAATGACGAAGACTGGAGGTAGAAGCTTGAAAACATTATCTTCGCACGATCATACTTTTCGGTGCTTTGTGACTCGCCATTTGACCCGGTACCGCCTAGGGTTGACTGCAATTTTGACCAGCCATTGTTTGTACATATGGACTCCGTTTTCGACAATCAAATAGTTGACGGAAAGCTCTTAGAGTCAACTTCCATACTGTGATGATCCTAGGATATTTAGGGAATATATGTTCTCTGCATTGACCTCCGGATCATGTATATATATTTTTTGTTTGTTCCATTCTAACTAAAGTCAAATTGTAGCAGATGGTTACTACAAATCCAATGTTGATAAGGGGATTTTATTTTGAACTTTTTTTGGGACTCCACCCATAAATTATGTGAATATACATATAACCTTTGAATACATGATTCAAAGGAAATGTAATTTGTTACATTTTAGGTGGAGTTACTCTTCTTAACATGTTCAATATGAACTAATATATTTATTATTAACTCTCTTAGTATGGAAGACACTTGAAATACTTGAAAGGGGTTTGAGTTTAATGCATAATGCACCATTTACTTGATTGTAACCATAGTACTATGAACCAAAGTATTTTGTGCTTTTATATAATCACTTATTTAAAAAAATGTTCTTAATTTTTAGGACGTGTATACTAGATTTTCTCTTGTCATATGAAGTGCAAATTTTTATACTACTTTTCATCATGGAAGGGCTACTTAAATACGTGCCCTTCGAGATGAAATTTTGACTAGCCCTTCAAAATTGATCCCTATCCCTCCCCATTGGTTTAAAATTTTTCTCAAAATAAATAAATTATGACCAAAAAAACTTAAGCTTATGGGTTCTTTGGTGAGTCGACCCCTCGACCATCATCACACTTGAATACCTTATAAGAGGGCATACGGCCAGAGGTCAAGTTATATATGCCTTTGAACATATACATGATTGAATTAATTTTTATGTTTTCAAAACACCAAAACAAAATTCATTGCCCAATTAGGGTTAGGGTTGCCACATTCAATACACCATGGCCATTGAGATGCCATGTTGAGTTAAGTGGAAACGTTACCCCTTTAGCTAATTCCATTAAACATTTATGTAATTAAATGGTTAATTATCCTCTCATAACTAATAAAATTAGCTATTTAAATATAAATAATTCTATTTATCTACTCACACTCCACTCAAATCTACTTCTAGAATCCTACAAAGGTGGGGGCAACAAAGTTGCACATACAACCACAATTTTTGAATAAAATCCAAGCATTCCTTGCCCCTACAAAGTTGCAACTGCACAGACCAAATCTAATGGTTATTTCAAGAAATTACAATTATGAACCTGTAACCCATTCAAACCTTGATCCAATATTCATGGCCTCTCCCTCTATTATAATTAGCATGCCAAATCCTTTGTAAATGACCCCTGGAAACTTTGTGTAATTACAACCAACTTCTGCCAAAATTTTCATCTGCATCCTCATGTCTATCTTCACTCGTAGCATTATCGTTCCTTCATTTGGAGACTAATTTAGAGCATCCACAATCAAACAACTACAATATTCTACAATTTTAATACATCGGCAATCTTATCGTTGATGTTTGCAAGGAAGAGCTTAGAAAAAGGTTTGTTGTCTTTATTTGTTTATCTTTCATTTCTGCGAAATTTTTCACTGCTTATAGTATGTGAGAGAAAATTTCAGGATAGGCATGTGGACACAACAACCTAAGAAAAAGAAAGAATACTACATCAAAGAATTTAATCCAATTTTTGACTATGGGGAAAAGACCTATTTAGGGGAAAAACTCAAACAAAAAACAAAAATGTTGATCGCCTACTTAAGGACTAGTTCACACCATCTTAGGTATGAAACCGGGAGATGGACATCTCCTAAAGAAGAGTGGGAAGGAAAAATGTGCATGTTTTGCAACAAAAGGTAGTGGAAACAGAATGATGCTACATCATGGAGTGCACAACACATACTATCATCTTTTTCAAGTATACGAACAATTTGAAAGTAGACAAATTACCATCCTTGTTTGAAAAAGAAAGACATGTCAAAACAACGACTCTTTTAGTCAAATCCACAGCAAGAGATGCAACATCAAAAAGGTAATGGATTCTATACAAAATTGTTAGAGTAACTTTTGGGACAACTTTGAAGACTCTAATTGTGGCTTTGAGTCCCATAGACTCCGTGGTCTTATAGACATTATTAAATTCATTCATTTAAAGACAAATTTTCAGAGGGAAAAGTCATTGTTTAGGGAAAGATTGAAGCCTCTATCTTCGAAATTGTAGTATCCAACAACAATGAATGGTCTCTTTTGTACTTTTTTGGCTTCTCTTCCCCACAAAGGGCCTAATCCTATTACTAAGGATAAATATAAAACTCTGATTGTCTAGCAGACCTAGGTCAAAGATTGGATGAAGCTCAATTTTGATAGAGTTGTAAAAGGAAATCTAGAGTCATGTGGTAGTGGAGGAGTTTTTCATGATTCTTGGGGCCATCCCCTGGTAGTATTCTCTTCAGATATTGGGTTTGACACGAATAATATGGAGGACGTAATTTCCCTTATAAAAGGTGTCCAATTAACAGTTGTGAAAGGATGGAAAACATTGGTCATGACACAAGGTTGGATCACTTGGTATAATTGGGAGACTTCAAACAATCACTTCACATCTCACTTGGGGATTATATAGTCACTTCTTTTCAGCACCACATCACATAATTCATCTTCAAAAATTCAAGTTAGCAATGGAGGTTCATCTCTATGGCACACAACTACACCTATGAAATTGCAAAGAAATATGAGTTCATTTGAGCAAATGTGCAAGAATTCACTTGGACGTCTAGTGTGTAGTCTTATGCGCAATGGTGTAATATGTGTGTAATATGTTGAGTTTCAACTATAACATTGTTGTTTAAAGTGTGGAAGAATTCTCAAACCTAGGATAGTAATTTTTTAGTCGATTTGTATGTATTGAGTAGTGTTGTGATTGTAATTGTTGAGCTCACTTATGCATCAAGTTGTGTTATTATTGTAAATGTATTAAACAACCATTTGGATCTTATCTTGCATAAATCATTGCGATACAATTAATTAGGGAAGCTTTAGTAAATGTCATTTGAAACACTTGTAGCCTTGAGGCAATATCACAAGTAGGTGGTTCTTGCATCTATATAAGAATGCCCCTACACTTGTGTTTAGGACTAGGCAATTTGGGATATGCCGAAGTCATCAACAAGCAAAGTAATTTTAATTTCTTCCTAGATCGACTGAAGCTCAATACCTATTCCAAGGGATGATAATTACTAGATAGTTGAGTTATTAGCTATTATTATAGCTTGATCTACTCAAATTGAAGTTGTTGTTGTATCTCCTCTTGTCATATTGTTGAGTGGATAGTCTTTTTTTTTTTTATTGAATATGAATAGTGTGAGAAATCAATCATAATTGCTTCCAAAAGTCACATTGTTCTATTGTCATTGTATAAATTTGAGGACTATATGGTATGAGTTGTGTATAATTGTGGCACCTAATCATAGCGAAATCAATTGGTATTAGAGTTGGTTTGTCGAAATGTGTCAATTGTTATCATCTAGTTCGTCAACATCATTTGATTGATATCTACTTTTCACATTTGCTTATGAGTAGAAAGTAGTTTAAGACATCTCCCAACAAATGAGTTGGATATTAGGTATAGAGGAGATCACGACAACATAACACTTTGATTAGAAGTAATGGCAGAAGTAAGTGGGAACAATGGAAGGAGACCACAAGAAGTTGGAGCACCTCATGTAGAGCAACCAAACTTGTGGATTTGGTGGGTTTGATGAGATTTACAAGCTTGTTTGGAGGCTAGGGAGACAATTCAATGTCGAGGTGTTGTGGTTGAAGATGATGCAAGCAATACTAAAGCTGGAGAAGAAGCACCTAAGAATTGGGATGCAAAAGAAATTAAAGAACATGATGAAATGTTTTTGAAAGTTGTCATGAGGATGATAAGTATATCAAAGTTGGATCCTCCCATTTATTCTAGAGGTTTAAATCTTCAAGAACTCATTGCCTGGATTGTTGAGTTGAAAAACTATTTCAAACATGAAAACTCGGAAGATCCCATGTGAGTCAATTTTGTTGGTTCAAAATTGAAAGGTCGTGTCTTTATGGTGTGACTATGTGCAAGCTGAGAGATTTAGCAAAGGAAAATAAAAGATCAAGAATTGGAACAAATTCATCAGAAACTTGAAATCTAAGGTTCATTTTGCAGGATTATGACACGAATTTGTTCAAGAAGCTCCAAAATGTGTGGGAAAGGGATAGAGTGTCAGAGATTATGCGGAGCTTTATAAGCTACTTGTTGGTCATGTTGAAGATGATGCAAAGAATAATGGATTGCACGTGGCAATTGAAGATGAATTTAGGATGATTATATTGCATTCAGTTGAGAAAACCTATGAGTGTGCGCTAAGAGCAGAAGAAAAACTATAGCGTAAGCAGCAGAGAGCAATGCGAGGGAAAATAAAGTCCGCTCGTAGTCGTGGACAATGAAGCAAAAGAGGAAATTATGTGCAAGAAGGTGAGGCAAGCACAACTCAGTGCGATGATGGTGCATAGAGAAGTAAAGGAAACTTTAACTGAGGAAGAGGATCCTATAAACGAGGATGTGGACGCGAATTCACTTGTGCTTGTTTCAAATGCAGAGAAATTAGGCATAGAGCATTTGAATGTCCGCACACACATAACGATGGCGGTAAAAGAAATGATGTCAGTGTACATATCGCACAAGCTAAAGATGAGAGATTTGCATCAATGCATCACATTAATGAGTAAAAAATTGTAGAAGCTCTTATGATGAAAAGAGTACTGTTGAAACCGGCCAAAAAAGAGAATGTTTCTACACAACAAAAGAATTTTTCTAGGACCCTATGCAAGTAGGGAAGAAAATTTTATAGGATGATTGTGAATAGAGGTAGTACAAACAACTTGGTTATGAAGAGATAGTGGATAAATTGGGTTTGAAGAGGATTGTGCACCCAAATCTCTACAAAGTTTCTTGGTTACTGAAGGGACATCAAATCTTGGTGAACAGACAATGTCTTATATGTTTTCAAATTGGTCAATACAAAGATGAGGTAATGTGTGATATAATATCAATGGATGTTTTGTCATGTTTTGGTAGACCTTGGCAATATGATAGGAAGGCACATCATGATGGTCACACAAATGCCTACACATTTGGTGAAGGATAGGGAGACACAATATAAATCCTTTGAAACAGGATTCCACAAATCTTGATGATTTCAAGAAAAAGAGTTCTTGAAGGACACAAATAAGGAGAGTGCTTGTTTTGTGTTTATTGTCAAACCTACACAATTTGATAGTGCAATGACACAAGAAAAATATATTTCCACATGAAGTGAAAGACTTGTTGAGGAAATTTGTACAAATGATCTCAAAATATATATTGAATGGATTACCACCAATGAAATGCATAAACCATTGCATGGATTTGATTCCAAGTTCATATTTGTTAGATGAAGTTGCCTATAAATCGACACCACAAGAGAATGTAGAGATACATAAACAAGTTCAAGAGTTGTTGGAGAAGGGGTTGATTAGAGAAATTTAAGCATGTGTTTCGTACTAGCAATACTAGCACCAAAGAAAATGGAGAATGGAGGATGTGCACTGATAGTAGAGTAATAAACAAGATCACAATCAACCATAGATTTTCATTCCCACTGATGGATAACATGATGTATTGTAGGTTTTTCTCTACATACTATGAACTCGTTGAATTTATATATATTCCTAGCTCTTCTTGGTGGTCATTCACAAGTTTATCAATTATGTATGGATCTCAAATGGAGCCACTGGGACACACTCTTTGTACTTTGCACAATAGACACGAAATGAAGGCGCCATAATTAGGAATTGACAAGAGAATATATGACCAAAAACACACTTTAAGTCCCTACTTTGGGTATTTAGGTCGCAAGTTACAACATTGGTGCACAATGGGGCCCATTGGCTCACAATCAAGAAAGATTTTAGGATGATAATTTCTATTGATAACACTTGCACTCACAGATTATATTGAAGTTGGTGAAAGACTTATTGGTTGTTCTCTTGGAAATCATTATCAAAACTTGGGGTAAAACCTCAGTTTTTGAGTGATTGTTGGATTTAGATGTGGAATTTGATGGCCACCCCTACCTATCAAATGTAAATTTTATGATAGTTCAATAATTTATTTACATTTTAGTTTACATCTTAATCAAAGTTTCAAAACATCAATTATTTTATATTTATTAAAAGACTACCTAATTCCATTATTATTCAATTTACTCAAATTGATACATACAAAAACCAAATTACTTATGCATTAATATTATACATCTTATATAATTACGCGTGACCACAAAATTAGGCAATTTTATATAAGAACCAAATGTACCTTGCAAATAAAGTATTAACAAATGAAAAAATAATAATAATAAAACAAATATAATACTCCTAATTTATCAGGACTACAATACATTAAAAGTCATTGCGGAAGATTACAACATTACCAAGGTATTCTCTAATGTTCCTTGAAAGCAACTTTGTCCATAGAAGAATTCAATGGTGTGAAAGAACCTTAATCCTTCTCAAAATGTGAGAAATTAAAGAAATTTGTGTTTAGGTCATTAATGGTATAGTAGTTGTTATCATTCACAAAATATTTTTTTTCAAAAACTACACTCTTCCCCATTCCTATTTCATGTAGTAGAGAAAAAAAATCTTAAATTCCACAAATTTCTTTTAAAACATAAAAGAAAGTCTAAGAGATTAGAGTTCATTTTCTATTCTTCTCATTTAAAAAAGTTGGTTATATAGTCTTCTTTACTCGTGGAAATTTTGAATTGAATGTGTTGTTAGACATAGAAAGTTGATGTTTCTAGAAGTATTTTTTTATGTTATTATGAGATGAACTTTTTTTTTTAAAGAAACAACAATGCAAATTTAATTGTAAATGAAAAATGAGAATAAATGTTATGCATATGAAAATAGAAATTGAGAAAAACAAGGGAGTTTCGTTTAAAGCTCAAACGCCTCAATTTTTTTTTCACTTATTGTATAAAATATAATTAATTAAAAATATTTTATCTTACATAATATTGAAATCATTTTACTTGATTTATACTCTAAAGAACTACAATTTGTGATAAACCTAAGATGTCAAATTTACAACTATGATAAAATACAACTGGTCTTATTCTACAATTTATCATAATTTTTAATTGCAAAATACAACCTAAAACATAAAAAAACAACCATCAAATTTCACGCTTGGTTGGATTGCTCGAGTAGGCTAGTGTGGGCACCTTGTGGTGTTGCTCAATATTTTTGTTGGACTTGATGTGTATTGTTCTCCTAGGCAAACCCCTTCCCCAGTTATCAATTAGCAAAAAATAAACATAAAAATCTAATATTTTATTTATTTGTTATTATTTGAAGCATATGTTATACTACATAAACATTGAGATACGATAATTGTTATTATTCAACCCCTAAATTGGTCCCTACATGTGGTCATGTAGATTCACAGTCAACATTGTGAACCTACGCAAACAATTGACGCTGCTACCTAGCCTCGATCCCACGGCCTCGACATCACAATTTAAGTGTCTCACCATCTGCCCGTGCATATGTTTTTGATTGAATACGACACATGATCTTTTTAACAAAACACTAATTGCAGTTTGACAGAAAAGGTAACAACACATTATGTTGTTACCTAAAAAACTAACAATGTAGTGTGTTATTACCTTTTCTGTGAAAACTAATGATAACCCGATAAACCATATTTATGTGAACTTGCGTGAGGGATAGGCTCATCCGTCCCTATCATGTCAATTTATTCTTAGTATATGACATTAGAAGTAAAGAGTTATTAAAACGTTAATGCAATTGCATGGTTGCTCATGTCATTCTCACCTTCAAAAGGCACAATAAATCTCTTGATTTAAAAAACACGTTTTTACAGAAATATGATTTAAATTTCATATGAGTAAATTTATTTTTGTTGACGTGTTGTATATCACAACCAAAATTGGATCTTCCAATTGTCTATTTTTCTATTTATATTCTTACCGTAATATGACTAATAATGAAATGAAAAAAGAAAAAACATAAGCAATATAAATAACTATAGCTCTCAAAGTTGTGCCACAACAGTAAGCCATTGCATTGGTGACCAATAAGTCATAGGATCAATTCTTAATTTATCCACAACGTGTGGAATGGAGCATTTACACGTCCGATGGTGGTTAGCCATGGTGACACTTTGAAGTAGGGGTCGCACGTCTCAATGTGAACCAAGTGGAACTCAATGGGGCACTCCAACACTCCAAATGTGGATCGCTCACTACATTAAGGACCCAAGCTCACTCCCATTTTTCAATATCACCATTATTTAAAATTTAGGTCACTAAGGTTGGTTCACTCGACCTCGACCACCACTTTAGATAGCCCATGTCGTGAATTCGACTCGCAACTTACACGTGGGGGCGGTGAGTGGCCCACTATAGGTTATGGGGGGACTCACCCTATGGTAGAATTCCAAGTCACTGGACAAACCTTGATTCCCTCTGAATTATCAATAAATAGTTCCTAATTCAAACTTACAAAAAATGGCCCTAATAGATGTCATAGAGTCTCATTTGTTTCTTTTTTGATACTACAGGTTGTCCCCAAGTGATACTACAATTGGGAAAAGTGATGTACATGATTTCAAGAATGGCCTCTGTTTTTTCTTTTTTTAGATTTTTTTTAAAAATATAATTAACGTCATTCTTTAAATTTGGGATACATATGGATTGATAAAATAAAATCCAGTACTAAAAGTTGATAGTGCATTAACAATAATTTTAACCACCCTTTTATCTTCTAAGTAATCCATGAGGCTAAATTGACGAAAGTTCTTAGAAAGGGGCAAAGTAGTAGTGAAAAAAAAATCCATATGAGTGTATTATTTAAACAAAACAAATGCTGAATGGAAATGATCATACAAATTTGCCCCGCATGTTATAGGAAACCATACAATTTTAGAAATCTATATACACATTAGTGAATATTTTCAATACCAAACAATTAATTTGCTTGTTTAATTTAATATTTGAAAGTTAGAGCAACTTCCTTGAGTTTATTGTTATGGAACCCAATTCAATACGTTCTCAAACTATGTATGCAAGTACACTGTAACCCTTTATTTATGATGTAATTTTTACAGTGCTTCAATCAGAACATGTATGTTTTTTTGGAACCTCTAAAATGCTACTTTATAAAAAGTAAAGGTTGTTTTTAAGTCTCCTGCAAGCAAAACACCAATTTGGAATATGAAACCCCAACTTTTGAAACTCAAAAGGATTTGTTTGCATTTTGTACACGTCGGTTTCAACCTCATGACCAAGCTCGGGACTAAACCCATCCTTGCCAATCCACCCACATATACCCAGAGTTAAAACTCTTCAAATACACATCATGACAAATTTCTACTAATTGTTTTTGAAAACCATCAAATTTTATTAAAATGAAGTCTGTTTAAATACATCTTGGATCAGTCAAGCAACAGCAAAGCGCTGATTGCAAATTTTTAATAAAATAACCTTTCATGGAAAAGAAACGCTGGAGGAAAAAGCGATACATATTGAATGAAGTTAACCTTAATTGCCACTATGAGCTATCAGTAATTTCTTTTCCCAACCAAATACATTTTATGAGGAAACACTGAAATAAATATTGGACTTCCCATTTTTATCAACTCCCCATCTATTCCACATGATATCTTACCTTCGAGAGATTTGAGCCTCGCACAATGTACCTGTATTTTTTATAAATTGGGAAGTTTCAGTTGCTTGAAAACCATGTTTAAATAGGGTGTAATAGTTCAAACGGATATCAAAGAATGTGGAGAGGTAGCAAGATTGTTACCTTAATGTACTTAACAAAGGAGAGTGAGATGTGCCGACTATATTGCATCAATATTAGAAACCAAAGCAGTTGAATAAGACTAATCCTTTCCACCAAAAGAAGATCTAGAAAACCATCGTTGTGTTGTGCATGAGGAGCAAGACTCTGTGACTTCAAGCATTGCACTGTTTTGCATTGGTGGTTGCACATTATGATACCAAGAAACAAACCTTTCCTTGATTTCCAATTCCCTTGTTCGTTGATATCACACCCTTGTACCATGGGTTTTCTTGCATTATTGTTTTTCCTTCTACTCGAAGCCGAATCACCGTCAATGCAACTTACTGCTTGTTCTGTTGCTGGAATGTATTCAATCTCACATTCATAGTATCTCAAATTAAGAATCTGAATTAACCCAGCGACAAAATATCTCAAAGGCCCAAATCTCCGGTACTTGGCAGAGAGTTCAAGTACTGCATTTTGAGAAATGTTCAATACTTATAAAGTTATATTTCAACATAATTTATGGATTGCATAAGTTTAGCTTCAAAAACAAAAAGCAAATGCTCTTGTTTTGTTCATAATACAATCTTGAGATTCTCAAACAAAAAACCCTACAAAAGGAGAGGACTAGGTAACTAATTGCAACCCAATAAAAAACCATGCTATATTCAGAATGAATAATTTTTTGAGATTTCCACAGGTGAACCTTTTGATACATCTATCTGGAAACAGGTACATTGTATCCTCTTTTCATCTGACTGATTGCCAAGTCGTTGCAGATCATATTGAATAGGTGATCTGGAGGCTATATTTTGGCTTCCAAAAGACTGCAAAATATTTACAGACTTTGGTTTACACAGTAGTGGTACTTGCACACATAGGATTATAGAACAGATATGAGATATGAATGGTGTGGTAATGTAATGCCTAAAAAGACAATTAGCGGGTGACTAAAGGATAGTGAGCTCCTTGAACCTAATAGATATTCCCTTAATAAGAATAGTAACCAACCATTTGTTGAATCAAAACTAAACGGTCACAGTTTGCTAGATTATTGTAACTACTCAAAATCATAATTGCTCAAAATGTGACAATGTTCCAAGATTACCATCACTGAAGACTTAAAAATGTATCCAGCTATGAAAAGTTTTATTTGGAAGTATTCTGTTGTATCATTGGTCACTTGTTTTGACTCTTGAATTAAAATTCTGAGACAATTATTCTGAACAGTAAGCCCACTATGCTTTGTATTGAACTTGAGATGATTTTATGATTGAACTTTGGCGATATTGATACTCCTATGGTTTGACTTTGGACATGAGTCCTCGAATAATTTTGTTATCAGGAAGATGCATCCAGTATTTTATAATGTCTTGACTAAGAAATTTTTTCTAAACTTGCTGTTAAGACAATTGGGGTCGAGTGCATTTTGTTTTCTTGTTGAGCAAATTGTATTTAAGGCATGAGCTGTGGCTCAGAATTATTATGAAAAATTCTAAACTAAATAGCGATACAACTTTCTTTATTTTAGCCTAAGTAGCCAGGTTCACCCCTCACCAGGCCTGGGCACCGGTCCGGAACATACCAGGTCTGGCCCCAGGTTTGTCCCGGGCCATACTGGGCTCTTCAGCTGAACCCATTGGCATAAAGCCTGTTTTTAAAAAAAAAAAAAAAAACACAACTTTGAATGTTTACTTTAAAGAAAAAAAGAAAAAATAAATTAAACAGGTATTTGCTGTTGTTTTCATCATTTATGTGTTGTTAGAATCCAATTTACATTACATGGTGTGACCAACGCAGAGTATGTTACATAAAGGACTGTCACTACATCCAGGATTCAAATAAATATCTAAATTGCAGAACAAGTAAACTCCACTTACTTGCCTTCCTAGTTTTAGACTAGTTCCGAGGAGTCTGTTAAAAAATCCTGTTTTTAATTTAGTTTGGAAGTTAAGAATCCTTCTTTGACAATAACTTATTATTTTTTATGACAGTTACAGAATTATACTAACAGCTATCCCAGCAGTTAGAAAGCCTTGTAGCATGATTTTTTAAAATTGGACACGAACTAGAATATTACATACAATCTATAGTTCATTTTCAACACAGAATCTCTTTTTTGTTATCTCATTTGGATTTACTAATAAATATTTATCATGAAATTGGGCTTTCGGTTATCATTATCAATATATCTGTAGTGTTGTGTTTATTTTGTTTATTCGATGCAAATTTATTATTATATTGTTAGTTCCTATCTATTAGGCTATGGTCCCATGGAGAGGGGATCCATAAAAATCTCAGCGGGTGTTGCTGAGAAAATTTATGAGCATTTTAACATTTTTAAGGTCTCGGCTTTAAAAAGAAAATAGGAGCTGAAGCCCCTCCATGGGACTATGCTCTTAGTTAAGAATATTTATATTTTTTATAGTTATCAAATTATTAGGAGAAGATAAAGGTACTTGGAGATGGGTACATGTGTTTATCAGAAAAATAGGAGACGGCTACTCGAGTGGCAATCAAAAAATAATTTAAAATACAATTTATAGTTAATTTAGATTTTAATTATTCATGTTATTAAACATATATAATATATATCCAATAAAATTAAATATTATTAAAAAACAAACACAAAAAATTGTAAATATATTATTTAAAAATTAAACCACTATAGTGGCTTCCATGGCAATGTCGTGTGAATGTCATGGCAGGTTGTGGCATTCACATGGCATTGCCACAACAGGCTTACTAACCACTATGCCTAGGTCAAGAATTTAAGAATTGAATCAGACGAACACATAATTTTAGGGCCTAAGAGAGTATGACTCAAGAAATAATCACAACGCAATCGGCCCAAACAGCAGAAAAACAATGAACCACATACAATAGACAAATGACAAATAAAAAACAACATACACCATTTAAATGGCAAACAACAAATTAGAATACATCTCAATGCTCCTCCCTCTGCAAATATGTCTTCTCCCTTTGGGCCTTTGAGAATAGATCTAGAACGAGAATAACATCGAGACATATTCTTATCTGTTGTTTTTGTTGCATGTCGTTTGGCATTTGTCTGTTGAATACTGTTTTCCATTTTTTTTGTTCAATCCGATTGCATTCATGATTATTTCTGGAGTCTTATTGTCTTAGGCTTTAGACTGCCTTTTGACTGGTTCAAGTTTTAAACTCTTAATTGTAGGCGTAGTCGTCAGTAAGCTGTTGTCACAATGTTGTGTGAATGCCATGAACTATTGTGGCATTCACACCGCATTGCCACTAGGGGAAAAGAGCCAATAATCGTGCATGGGCCAATGACCGTGAGTCGATATGTGAAATAAAGTACCATTAGTTATTTGAATTAAAGTTAAAAATGAAATAAAAACTAGCCAATAAAGTAAGTCACATCAATAAATTAACCAATGAAATGGTGACACATAGAAAACCCATAAAAGGTGATTTTATTCTCAAGTAATGGATAACTTGATGAAAAGAGGTTTGGTTGGTCCCTTTTGGTGTCCTTTATGCAGAAATGCAGCTGAGACTCTAACTCACCTCTTCTTTCAATGTCCTTTCACTTTGGGTTTATGGGGCACTCTTGCTGATTGTTTTTCGGTAGCTTGGCATTCCCCTGATAATATTGTGGATACTTTCAGAGGTTGGAAAAATGCAGTTAGGGATACCCAAGACTTTTACAAAGGTATATGGCTTGTTGTTTCTCTTATGTTGTAGAATGTTTGGAAAGAAAGAAACAGACACATATTTAAGCTTGAAATCAGAGACAGGTGGTATATCATGGACATGACTAAAAGCAATATAGCCGAATCTATCTTACACAACTTGACTCTTCCTTCTCCGTTACCTGTGAGGTGGTTGGTCTTCTTACAAAAACTGAATATGGATAATAGGCAATTGCAGTTGAAATGAGATACTAAACTAAGGACATCTTTCACTATTCGCTCATGGCAGCCTCCTCCTTTTGGAATTGTCCAAATTAATACAGATGGGGCAGCGAGAGGAACTTCGGGTCCTGCTAGTATGGGAGGAATTGCTCATGATTCTTTAGGAACCCCTCTCTTTTTCTTTGCTCATCAGTTGGGGGCACTACACTAACAATGTTGCTGAAATTATGGTTGTTTGTCGTGCTCTTTTGGAGGCTACTAAATTGGGATGTCCTAGTATCATAGTTGAAATGGATTCCAAGGTTGTTATTAACATCCTTCAAACCCTTGATCATCACTTGTCTAATAATTGGCTTATTGCTAGGATTCAGGATCATATCAACATTATTGCTAGCTAGTTTCATTCTATTACATATTCTCATGTGCCTAGGGAGCAGAATAAGATGGCAAATGCTTTAGCCAACTGGGCTTTAGATCATTCAAATCTGATACACTTTGGTCCTCTTCCCCTCACTTGGTCACAGGAGAAAAGAAAGCAGATTGAGCAGATCCTCTCTTTGAAAGATCATAATTAAATAGATAATTCACAGATATGCTATCTCTATCTCTTTATTTGTACTTGGAATTCTAAAGATGTCTCCTCTAGTATGAGCATAATTGCTTGGCATTGTATTTTGATCCTTATATTATTATCAATATAAAGTTGTTGGTGGTTTTTTCTTTAAAAAAAAAAATGGGTTGCCTTAAATTCCTTTGTATTCAAAAGAACTTATTTTAGATCCCTTATAAATATATTCTCCACGTAATTTAAATTTGTGAAAGAAAATTTGCATATTAAAAAAATCATGATCTATTAATGGGTATTTTAAAAAAAAAAAATTATGACTGTTAGGTGGCTCTAACAACATCTGACATTATGATTCACGATAATTGGCTCATTTCCCCTATAGTGGTTTAATTTCTAATTTTCAATTATGCTATTCATTAAAAAAAAAATTGTTTTTTTAATGATATTGAAATTTTCAGTTTTATTAGATATGTATTTTAAAATTTAAATTAACATTAAATTGTTATATTTTTTGCAGTCTGCAAGTACTCATCTCCTAGTTTTCTATAGAATGGTGTATCGGTAATTGTACCGTCTCCTAGTAACTATGATAAATTATATTTTTTATTCAAACTTAACCATAAATTGTACATCACCTAAATAATTGGACACATAAATACCAATCTATCTTGGAAAGATGACAATCCAAGATGGATAACTACGGTATGAAATTCCAAACACAAGTTTGCCACTTTATGGGGTTTGATCACTAGCCAATCACTTTAATCTAGAAATGATATGATATTAATGTCCAAGAATGACGAAAAGGAGCCCAATGGGACTCGAGAATACATCCAATTACAATAGAAAGTGCTAGGGTGAAATGACCTTAGGAACAAAGAATTACTAAATACAAAGAGAGAGCATTGAAAATTACAACAAGCCTCAAGGCATCCCATTCAAAATGAAGCTCACATGGTTTCAAGACACATTATTTGAAAAGAAATAGAAGAATTGGTGGAAAACATCAAAGTCATTGTCTAAAAAAATTACCTTGTCCTGGAAGAAAAATGTCAAAAAGTAAAATCTTGGAATCAAAACTATGTTGCCGAAACGGCAGGCTGGGGCCTTGGGAGCGAGTACGGGAGCGGAAGGGAGCGGGAGCGGGCAGGGAGCGGCCAGAGGCCTGCAGAAATGGCCGGGTACGGCACAGGCTATACCCGGCTGTTTCCATAGGCCTCTGGCCGCTCCCTGCCTGCTCCCACTGCCAAAAAACGTATTTTTAATTTTTTTTCATGTTTTTAAAGCCCCACAACATTAAAAAATAAAATATTCTTCTAATCTAAACCCTAAAATCTAGCTCTAAACAATAAAACAAAAGAACAACACAAAAACAAAACATAAAGCAAATAAACTTACCTTTGGCTCTCCAAAATTGCATTGTTTGTCTAGGGTTTGAGGAGCTATTGCTAATCTTGTAGGAGTGTGAGGAGTTGTAAAGGAGGAAGATTTGTGAAGGATTTGTGGTTTACTAAGTGAAGGTAAGTTTTTTTTTAATTTCTAACCTTGTTTTTTTTTTTTTTGTTATTTAATCTTTTGCATATTACATTTTTTTGCTTATGTTCATCTTTTTTTTGCTCTTTCTATTTTTTTTTTTAATTTTCATTGTTCAATCACAATGCAATTGCATGCCATTGTTTTCTTTGCTTTTTTTTTAACTTTGTAGGTATTTCTACAATGGCAACAACAAGTTCTGCTTCTTCTGAGAAATCTTTGGCCAAGGACTTTGACCCAAATTCACCGTTATGGAGGCATGTAACATTACTTCAACAAATTGCGGGTGGTGGTTGTTTTGAATGGAAATGCAATGATTGTGATGGACTATTCAAAGGCTCTTATAGTAGGGTGAAAAGCCACTTGTGTGCCATAACGGGTAATGGTATAAGAGTATGCAAGGGGAGGAATAATGTTGGGGTGCCAAAAGCAAAAGTTTTGGCATATATCAAAGAGCAGGAAGATGCAGAGGCAAATGTGGCTATGAGAGCGGGTCATCCATTGGCCAAAAGAGGAGGTTCATCTCGTTCAACGAGGCCTCCAGTTGCTCCATCACCTAGTGGATCCCCAATTGTGGCCATGCCACATCCATTTGTGGCTCCTATCTCCACGGATGAGGATGTTTTCCTTGCACGAAAGAAAAGTAAGACAAAAGGGCCATTGGAAAAGGCCTTTCAGAATGAGAGCAGGGAAATTGCAGATGAACACATTGCAAGGTGTGTATATGCTAATGGGCTTTCTTTTAATGTTGTGAGATCACCTTATAGGCATGAGATGGTGAAAGCCATCAATGAGGCACCAAAAGGGTATAAATCACCAGGATATGAAAATATCTGCACCACCCTTTTGGATAAACAAAAAAATATGTGGAAACCTCCTTGCAACCAATTAGGAACTCATGGACCAAAACAGGTGTCCATTGTTTCTAATGGATGGAAAGATGCAAGAAACCGCCCTTTAATCAATGTGATTGCAGTATTCCCTAAGGGGGCAATATTTTTGAAAGTGGTTGATTGTGAGGGGCAAGTGAAGGATGCCCAATTCATAGCCAACATTCTCTAAGTCCATTGAGGTAGTGGGGCCTGAAAATGTTGTCCAAGTCATAACGAACAACGCCAAAAATTGCAAAGCTGCGGGGATGCTAGTTGAGGCACAATATGGGCATATTTTTTGGACACCATGTGTTGTGCATTCATTGAATTTGATGCTAAAGAAAATGGCAAACAAAATAGAGTGGATCCAGCAAGTGTATGCAGAAGCTGAAGAGATCCAAATGTTTGTCACCAACCACCACATGTCATAGGGCATTTTTAGATCATTCTCGCAGTTGGAGCTACTGAAGGTAAGGAAAAACTTTCTTTCTTTTTAATTTAAAATTTAAATATAAGTTTTTTAGTATTCTATTAGCTTTCTATTTTATTTTTAATTTTTATTCCTCATTCTTATTAGGTTGCTGAGACTCGGTTTGCATCACACACAATCGTCTTGAGACGACTAGTGAAGGTGCGAGAGGCACTCATGAGGATGGTAACATCCAATCTTTGGTCTGTATGGCGGCAATCAAACACTCAACAGGCTCAAAAAGTGAAGAACCTGATCTTAGAGGACCCTTGGTGGGAAAGAGTTGATTATCTGTTGAGTTTTACGGAGCCCATTATGAGCATGAATCGGTTTACTGACACAGATCAACCATGTTTAGGAGAGATATATGACGGCATCAACTCAATGATTGAGAAGATAAAAACCGTCATAAATTCAAAAGAACAAGATCCCGAGGAAATATTTTTCAAACAAGTGAAGTCAATCCTCATTGAGCGGTGGAACAAAATGACCACCCCATTACATCTACTAGCTTTTGCATTGACTCCTAGATGCATAGCTGAAAACCTAGGCAGTCATGAGATAAATCTCCCTCATTTACCGGTGAGGCTCCCGTGTCAGATTTGTCAATTAAAATATGCTAGTATCTATATGGGGGTTTTACTTTAACTATTCAGCTCATGAACCATAGTTGTATAGTTTTGCAACAAGTAAGCAACTGTTTAAAGAAATGAAATATTTATAGAAGAAGGAAATAATAAAACACGGAAGAAATAGGAAAGATGTGCAACCCAATCAATAGATAACAGAGTTGATTGCATGCACATAGAAGAAACCAATAGATATCAACACACATAATTATAAGCAAAGGCAACTCCAGATCTAAATTTAAAATAACACAAAGTTTATAAGTAGATCTGAGATAAAAAGCTAGAAACAAAATGCACCGTGACACAAAGTTCTCCGGAAATCTGCTCCTTTGTATTCCTTTGCTTCAAATAGCTATCAGGGGTTTCAGCACAAAGTCTGGAACACAAGAATGCTGCTTACAAATTCTGATCATTAACCCGAAGGTTCTTCTCCTACTTATAGAATGTAGAAGGGAAAGTACAAATGGGAAACTCAACTGAACTGAAACATAAACAAAAGGTAAAGATAACATCTGGCAATCATCTTCCTCTAATTCCTCTTCAAGTGACACATCTGTCACTTAACTAATAGAATTGTTCCACATAACTTAAAGTAATGGTTTCAAAACCAATAACTTTAAAGTTTTACAATTACATCCGGGAACGTGGAAAATAGAAGAAGAAAAAGTAGAAGAAGAAAGACACGCCAGCTGTAACATCTATATCTTCTTTTTGTTCTGATACTGAATATACTTGTCGAACATGTAATTCAGCATCTTCCCATCTGTCTTAGCCACAACTTCCTTTTCTGTCCTGAACTGCAGCAAGCCTTCGTTCAATACCCTGATACATGCTTCCACCTCCTCCAAGCTAGGCCCGAACTTCTCAATATCTGACTGCAGTGCCACCAATTTGCTGATGGAATTCATCGTGAAAGGCTTAACAGCTCCATCAATTCTCCCTTGCACCATCAGAAGAGATCCTTCCAAGGAATTAGGCACTTTGCTAGGAATGATCCGTGTGTATGAAGTAACATTCTCGACCACTTCCTCATGAGTGAAAGCAATGACATTGTCTGGTAAAGATGATGCCATACTCTCAAGTGTGCATCCTCTTCAGCATAATTCTGCAGATCTCCAAACGGAAAGATACTGCAAACTCAAGCTGTTTCCCCTTCTCAACTGATCCGTCAGGTACAATCTGTTCCGCAATCAACACTTCTCTCGGCAGCTTATTTATTTCGGCCAAAGTACTCAGGTTACTCTCAGCAACTGTGTTCATATCTATCGTGCTTGTCACCAGTTGCTTCAGCTGATCTGATGCATCTTTCATAACCTGTAGGCGGGCTGGCACCTCTCCGAGTTGTACAGAAGCTTGACGAATGATCAGACTTTTCCATTCATCGATAGCTTTAACCTGGTTGCTTGCATCTTCCATTTCCTGCATCAGATGATCACTCACCTGCTTTTGTGCTGAAATGGGCTGAGTGGAAGATTTAGCAACCTTGGCAATGATCTCGCACAACTGAGATACCTGCTTCTGAAGTTCAACTTTCTCCGCCTTTTCTTTGTCAAGCCTAAGGAATAGAGCATCTATCAATGTCTGCGTGTCCTGCTTCAATCCTTCTGTGGTGGCTTGACCTATGGGTACTCTGGTTACTGTTATGTCTTCTGCCGTGAGCTCATCCTCCTTTCCCTTCTGCCGGAACTGACATCTCAGCAAACTTCTGTCCTGATTCCTCAATGATCAACCTTGAAGTTACCTTAGCAACTTTAGGTTTTCTGTCTTTCCCGCTTAGACTCAGGAGCAGCTGCAAGTCGTGTTCCTCCAAGTTGATTTCTTCTCTAGCCTCTGGAACCAACTGCGAAGTCAACCATTCTGAGAAATTACTTCTCGGAGAATGAGAAGTTGCTGAGTGTACCACTATCTCGCGCTCTGATTCCTCTCCATCTGAAACCGCTACAGTGTTGTGGCTGCCATCCTCTGAATCATCCAAAGACAAAGCTCTTTCAAACTTCTGCCATCTGCAGCTTCAACGTTTCTTCAGGAAGAGGTGCTGAACGGAGTGGCTGAGGAGAGAAGATGAATGTTGCCGGATTCAACGGAGGAATGGCAGTGTCCTGCTAAGGTGTAACAGTCGGTGAAGTATTGGATGCTGGAGAAGCCGGAACTAACATCATAGCCGTAGAAGTGATCTTCTCCTTTGAATGAGACCTTCTGTGCACTTTAATCTTCTCAGGCCTTCTGCTGCTTTCTCCTCCGTGCTTCCTCTTGAGGGAATCTCCTGTGCCGAAGTTGCCCGTGATTTGATTCATCAATGCTTCATCAAGGCAGTATCCCTTCGTCAACAACCAGTTTGAAGTATTGACCAGAACAGCGGCAGACCTTTCTTCAATCGTATGGCAGCCCCCTACGTTCTCCTGAAGTACAACTCTATCTCCTCCCATCCGATGGTATGTGTCAAGTAACACAGGCCCATCATCTTTAAGATCCGCAGGTATCCGTGCTAATCCAAAGTCAAACACTTGCCGCGTTGATAACCTGCTGAAATCTTTCTTTCTAACCTCGTACTCACTTCTGCACTTCATCCAGAAATCTTCCAATGAAGGCACATGCGCGTACTCCTGGGAGATTGTCTTCCTTGCCACTCCAAATGGATCGAAGTTCAGCCGTGCTGGGAAGACCTCTTGCTCGTACTCAGAGAACATCTCTGCTTCAATTCCTCGGGCCTTATGAATGCTCTGACAGCTATAATGGCCCACAATGATCGGGAAGAAGCCTGTAGACTTGTGTCGTTTCGACTGAAGGTCGTGCATCTCCACGAGTTGTCTGCTCAGCTCCATGGTGACCAATCTATCATTCGGATATCTGGGCAACTTAACTGGTTCTCCAGAAAAGCCGGTGACCCTGAGGTATGTGAAATCCACAAACTGAATGAAGAGACTGCCAATTCTGGACACAGCTTCCCACGCTTCCTTACTCACCCTGTTGGCCTTTAGATCGCCGTCCAGCCTGCAAATGAATTCGTAGAAGAATCCATCATTGACCACTTTGAAATCTTTCTTGCATGCAGGCATAGTAAGCTGTGGGTAGCACTCGAAAATAGGGTCCTTGGAAAGAACACCACATCTATCCAGCTTGGAGAAGATGCCTTGTGAAGCTGCTGCATATACCAAATAGGAAGTCATTTTGAAGCTGAAAGTACGCCTCACATTCCGGAGCTGCTCACCAATGTTGTCGCTAATGATTTCCGACCAATTGATTATTGAATCTGCTTTGTTGATTTCAATGGTCCTGATGAAAGCATACATCCATACGCGGAAGTTGTGAGCGTTCGCTTCGCCATTTATCCTGCATAACAATTTGGCAATATCATCCACCTCTTGTACCAGATTAGACCGCGGAAGAGTTCTCGGGAACTTGGAAGGAGATCTGGGCTTCTTCATGTATCTACTGTTCATTATGCCCACACAGTCAACTCTATGCTTTTCCCATCTATTGCCGACATCCTGTATGCTAATAGTAGTCACCACCTTTCGTGCCGGAATCTTCAAACAATAATTGATGAACTGTGCGTCCAACCGGATTATTGTTTTCCCTGTAGCATCTCGGACTGATCTAGATGATGGATGGTAAGACCTAGCACACTCCATGACAAACTCTGGCAACTGTGCTGTGAATGGAAACACTGCAGCTCGAATGATTCCACTGCTTTTGACTGCACGCATGAGGGAAGTCTTTCCTGCTCTGGATTTGTCAATCAATTCAGAAAGAGGTTCCGGACCTAGATCTGTGTCTCCAATGTCTGCAAACTTAGAAGTGATGCATGACTCTGTTGTGCTCTCTTTTTCATCCCTCTTTGCCATGGTTGTATCTATCTTTGTCTGAACAATTCTTTTCCTCTTTATTCGGCCGGAATTCTTCACAACCGGTGCAGATCTGGATAATTCTTCAGATTCGGAGGATATGTTCAATGTATTGGACATTGATTTAAGCTCCCTTTCTCTTATAAAAGCACCTGTAATGAATTCCTGCAATTAATTCAGACAAAGATGGCAACCGGAACATGAACAGTGGATTTTAATCATAAAAATCTGCATATATCAAGCCTGCTGCCCCAAAATTTGATGTTTTATTTGCATGCAAAGCAAACATGAATTTTACCAACTTCACCTGAGCACCTGTATCACTTATGCAGACAATTATTCAGACACAAATCAAGCTCCTTCAAACCTAGGCGCCAAATTTGGAAGCTTCCAGCAGTAATTACACCTTCTTTTGAGCAAAATTCCTCTTCAAATGGGGCGCACTTTTTGTCTGGGCTGCACTTCTTTGCTATTGAATTAATTAATTCATCCTTATGGCAGCCTTTTTATATAACCCTCATAATTCTATAATTAATTAATGCCCCTCCTATTCCTGACAATTAATTAATTAATTAATAAGCTCTTCTCTTCAAATGGGGCGCCTATTTTGTGCATGTTCATGGCTGCCATTAAATAAATTAAATTTATTTAATTTTAGCTCTCTACTTCCAGTTAACTTAAGCCTCACAGTATGCTTTGACCTCAGCCACTGAAAATAGGAATTAATTAAATCAATTAATACTTAAAAAAGTATTATTCCTCTCCCAAAAGGGGCGCACTTTTTGACATGAAGGGGCTGCATTAAATAAATAATATTTATTTAATTTTAGAACTTCTAATTCCAATTCCCTTTGTCCACTTTCCTTTTGTTGACTTTTCCACAAACCTGGGCGCCAATTTTAGAGAAGAAATAAATTAATTTAATGCATTTAAAGCTGCCCTTCCTTCCCAAAAGGGGTCGCACTTTTTGGCATAGTCAATTTCTATTTTTAAAAGCCAATTAACAATGGGATTATTCACCCTGCACTGCAGCTCCAAAAATCCCATGATCCACTTAAGCTGTTTGACTTTCATAATGGGATTATTTACCCTGCAAGGCAGGTAATAAAATCCCATCAATGCCTTAAGTGATTTTTCTTTTATTTCACAATGGGAATTTTTACCCTGCAAGGCAGGTAAGAAATTCCCGCCTGCCTGCTGCCTCTGATTTTCCATTGTGACTTAAGTGGTGTTGCTTCCATGGGAAAAAGTACCCTGCTAGGCAGGTACAAAATTCCCACCTGCCTGCTGCTTCCAAAAATCCCATGATCCACTTAAAACCCTCTTTTTCCAAAAATGCGGCCTGCCCAGAAGAAGCTTTTTTGTACGTGACTTCGTCTTTTCAGAGAGAACCAGACCTCCGATGGCAAATTCCTTCTGGCATAACGTGCATAGGTGATCTCCAGATACTCTAGGCAAAGAATCAGACCAAACCGGCAAAGGAATTGATCCAGAGAAATTTCACAGAAAACGAAACGGGAAAACACCAAAAACACAAAACGTTGCCAGAAGTCACAAATAAAGCCCAGAATTCATTCCTGGTTAAAACCCTACTGGTATATGGGAATATTGACATGTACGATCACAACAGGGTTAAACCGGAGCACAAATTGCCTCAAACGGGGCTCAAAATAATTAAATACAAATTTCCCGCAGGCAAACCCCAGCGACAGAATAAAACAATTTTGGGCATCTGGGTATTTGTCGAAAATGGCTTATATGGCTCCTTGGGAATATCTTGACACAATACAAACACTTTCTGGCAATTAACACACAAAACGACCCATTATTTTAAAAGTACGATTTTTTTTTACATAGGGTAGTCCCAGATTTCAGGGTGAAATCTGAGGACACCAGGAGGGTAGCACCATACAGGGATGTGGAAGTCAGTGAGGGATATATGGCGGCATTGGCTAGGCTCTTCCCTGATCTTGAGGCCCAAGACCAGGTTATGGTAGAGTTTGCCAATTTCATAACAGAAACTGGTCATAGCCTTTTCACTCTTTGGAGAAAATACAAGATGGATGCTCATATGTGGTGGTACCTCCATGGTACTTCATCGGTTTACTTGCAACCTCTTGCAATCAAGGTCTTGGCACAGGTAAGTTTTAAATTTTTTTATTCTCTTTTCTTTTAGTTTTTTAAAATTTAAGTTTGAAGTTGAACTTTGCATTGACTTTGAAGTTTGAGTTGTCTTAATAGGTTGTAAGTTCATCTTCCTATGAGCACAACTGGAGTACATATAATTTCATCCACTCACAGAAACACAACAGGTTAGGGGCTAAAAGGGCTGAAGATTTGGTATATATACATTCCAACTTGCGTCTTTTATCCCACAAGCAGCCGGAGTACAAGGAAGGGTCAAAAAGACATTGGGACATTGATCCAGAGATAGTTGACTTAGATGCTTCCATTTCCCACCATGGAGCATATGATGATGAGGGGAGTTCTATGGCACCACGAGACCTACATGCACAAGGGGGTGCAACTGGCAGTGACCCTAGTGCGAGTGATTCGAGCCCATGTAGTTCTAATGAACCACATAATGATGATGATGTAACTGATCTTGATCCTCTTGATGAAGAGGAATATGATGAATATTGACAATGAAAGATAGTTTGAACTTTGAATATTGATCTATGATTGAATTTAATATATCATGAGATTCATGACGTTCACATTGTGATCGATTTAAGTATTTTAATTTAACTTTTAAGCTTTTTTCTAAGTTTTATCGGTATCCTAGCTTGTTTGTTGTGGTTATTCACTTATTTAGCTTATAACTTGTCTTTTATCTTGTCTTTCATATGCATAATATGTGGTTAATAATTAAATTCCTATTTAGAAGGCTGAAATTTATATATTTTTTAATTTTTTTATAGTTTTTGTACTGCCGTATCCTACACCGTATCCGGGGTCCAAAAAAATTTTGCCGTTTCCGCGTATCGGATACTCCGCTCCACTCCCGCTCCCGTATCCAGAACGTTTCGGCTACTTAGAATAAAAACAGTTATGTATACATTTTTTAGAAAAAAGAGTCCATATCTCCTAATTTAGGCTTAATTCAAAAGAAAATATCAGAAAATGGACCAAAGCAGGAGCTGGCAGAGAAGGAGAAAGGGCTCGGGATTTACTTCCAATAGGTTTTGAGGATAGAGGAATTAAACTAGAAGCAAAAACCGCGAGTAAAATGGCTATATTAAGGAGATAGAAATACTAAATTCTTTCACCTTTCAACCATAGTCTGCAGAATAATAACAGGACTGAGAAGAGTTAAGCTACCATCTGGGCTAATTCTGACTGAAAATGAGGAGATAAAGAGAGAAGCACGGGGTTTCTATAAGAACTTATTACAAGAAGAGGCAGCAAATAGATCAAAATCATTGGTGAAAGTCATTCATAGCATCCTGTCATAATAACAGAAGAAGATAATGAAGCACTGATGAAACCCATTGATGAAGAAAAAAGGAGACTTGTTTTTGCACTTGAACAGTGACAGCACTAGGCCGGGATGGGTTTCAATCTAGCTCTTTCTAGAAATTCTGGCACATTGTAACAACAGCAGTGAAGGAATGTATAAGGAAAAAAGTTGCCATGAAATTCAAAAAAGTGGAACTCTACCTTTTTTGCCCTCACGTTGAAGAAAGAAGATGCAAAATACTTTAATATCTTCGGACCAATGCTCTGCAATACTATTTACAGTGGATTTATTACCAATTAACATGATGGAACCAGAAATGTTTAAATAAAAAACACAGCATCAAGAAAACCTGCATGGTCTCAGTAACAGAAGCGATGAATCTCAAATTGAAAGCATGCCTAGAAAAATTAATCTCTGAAAAGTAGAGTAGCTTTGTAGCAGGAAAGTAAATTTTGAATGGAATTGCTATTATTTATGAAGTCATCCACTCACTCGGCCATAGGAAAAATGCTAGCATAATCGTCAAAATAGATGTAAACAAAGCCTACGACCGAGTCAATTGGTCCTATTTAATGAGCTTCTTGGCAAGGTTTGGCTTTCAGCAAATTGGAAGAAATGGGTCTGCATATGCACTTCCTCTCTCTCAGATTTGTTCGATGAGATTCTGGTGGGCTATATTCCTATTTCCAAATGATTGAGACAAGGGGCCCCAATATCCCCATACATGTTCATCATCTTAGGAGAAGCACCCAGACCATTGATAAAGAGAGGAAGTTTTAGGGGGTCTAAAAGGGGTACAAGTCATTGTTCCTTCAACACCTTGATCATTGGGCAAGATGACCCCCCACCTTCATTGAACCAGCAATGGAAACTCGTAAAACTAGGCAAAATAGTCCGTTATTTAGGTATTCCGTTTGGTATGCATCTCTCTATAGCTGATCAATGGCGATGGGTATTAGAAGATTTTGAAAAAAAACTGTTAATGTGGAATAAGCTTGAACCTCCTCTTGCTGGGAAGGTTACAATTGTTGACAAAAATCTAGCAGCAGGCCAAATGTTTTACGCTTCTTGTTTGTTTCCTCCCCAAGGAACATTTAAAACACTCGAGAAGTTTCTTAGAAGTTTTCAATGGGGCAAATAAGGAGGTAAAAAAGGACTACCCCTTGTCATTTGGGATATTTGCACTCTCCCAAGAGATCAGGGGGGTTGGGAATTCTAGACATAAAGAGCACAAGGACTTGTTCTTGCCGGAAAGGGGGTTGTACGGACAGGGGATGGTGATGTCCATTAGCAGGTGCTTCTCCATCATAGAATTCTTAATGCACATGTCCAAAAAATAGGGGGGGCTTTCCAAGTTTGTGACATAGCTGGCAATGCTAGTGCATTTATAATTGTTGGATCAACACCTCTTAAAAGAATTTGGGCTGCTTGGCAGCTACTCTCAGCTTTTATCCATTGACAGTTTGAGGGCCTTCTAGATGCTTGGGATTTAGTGGCACGCCCTACTTGGACCTTCAAATCACCACATGGACAAGTTGGACTTCAACCTTTTTTTGCGGGCAAAAAAGGTTGGCATAGATGGGTTTGTTTTGTTGGGGAGACTTTTGGAATAATGGGCGACGGAATTGGAAAACTTGGAGGAACTTAAATAGGGCTCAAATTTTATCACCAACATACGAGTGCTTTCCAAGCCCTCTGTAGTGATTCCGGAAAGTCATTTTTTCAAAATGGAGTTTCAGAGTGTGGGCCCATGTCGGAGGGATTGAAAGTGGAACACTAGAAAAAATCTTCTCTACCATAATTCAAAGGACTTATATCATCAAGTGTGTTACCGTAATCCTATTGCCACACGATTGAACAAACAATGGCGGGTCAACGATCCTGAATTGAGATGGCAACAATTGTGCCAAGTTATTTGGAAAACATGAACATCCTTCAAACACAAGGTCTTGGGCCAGTTAGTATTGCATCTGGGTCTGGCTATCAAAGCACGATTGAGTAAGGATGGTTTAGCGGATGCATTTTGTATTGCGTGAGAGATGAAATAGTTGACCATATCTTCTGGAAATGCCCAATGGCAAGAGATTTTTGGGGGTGGTTGCAAGCTGAATTCACTTTCATTTTATTACACCTCTCTTGTGGAAGGGGCCTCTTTTAGGAGATACTTGGATGGTCGGGGACTATTGCAAGGGTTTATGTCACACAACTAGGCTGGCGGCAATTACTTTTCTTTGGAGAACAAGATGCCAAGCCGTCTTTCAAGAGGATACCTCCCCCCTCAGTTTGGGGAAGTTGAAAGTTGAAACTCTTCAAACAAGAGTTGGATTTGATTGTACAATCTAATTTTGAGTGGTTTCGCAAAGATGTGAACTCTTTTTCCATTGGGGCACAGGCTCAAGTGCTTTCTTGCCTTGCTTAGCTAGGGAGATATTATTTTAGATAGCATTATGCCCATTTTACGTACACTTCTTCCTTGAAGTAATATAAGACGCATTTTCACAAAGAAAAAGGGGGCACAAGTGGCCTTTAATATTCTTGCACTCTCACATCTGCAATTTGTGGTTGAAACAATACCGACACACACCCCATCAATGGAAGAGGCGAGATGTTTGAAAGAGATTCTTTCCAAATATGAGCTGGAAACTGGACAGATATTAAATTATGTAAGATTAAATCCTGCAAAGTTAAAAATATATTTCCTAAATATCCCTAATGAACTCTAGCAAAATCTTTAAGCAATGCTAGGATTTGAGGTGGCATGCTCCCAAGCCTATACCTTGGGATGCCTTTATTGAAAGAAAGGCCTCACGCAGCATGTGGAAACCAGTTCTTGACCAAATTCAAATTAAATTCTCAGCTTCCAAGGGAAAGTGGATCTCTTTAGCCGGAAGAGCACAGACAATACAAGCTTCATTGCATGCAGTACCAACTTATATGAGTCCATGTTTAAGATGCCAACAAAAATTATATTAAAGATTCCTTTGCCTTTGTTGAATTCATTAAGAAACAATCTAAATCGAGTGGACAACAGTGTTGTTATTCCTCTATTTAAAATGGGGATATCAATATTCCTTCCTATTTATGATCCCTTTGATGTTGTCTCCCTGTTGGGCAGAAAGAGAGGGCATAAGAGCAAAAATTTTCATTAATGAATCACTCTTAGCCATTGAAAAGGTGTGGGATACCCAAGGAGAGGAAGCTCATCTCTCAAATCATTGATGAGCCGGAATGTTTTTGGTAGACCAAAAAACTCGTTATGTTTACGCAAGCTCTGGTTACCTTCTTCCGAAGGAGTTTCAACAATGAAATAATTTCGAACATCTAAATTCTGAAGGTATTGCTATGGGAAAGTGGAAGCAAATTAACCTATTATCGAAACGTTTTGAGGTGGATGATACAAACCTGTTTAATGGCATCATGGAATGGATAAGCTTATACGAGTCCATGTTTCACGAATTTCTCATATTCCTTAATAACATATCCCCTAACATTCAATTCACAATGGAAGTTGAAAATGAGGGTTTTATTCCGTTTCTGAATGTTGTCCTTGGTCAGAAAAATCGACAACAATGGATCCATTATCTGTCTTTGATGTTGTCATCCCTGTTCCCAAAGTAAAGTGGGAAAGGAGATGGAAAATCTTCATCACATGAGGCCATATAGAAATCAAAATGCATACTCAAATCATTGATCCGGAGACCAAAAAACTCAGTTATGTTTACGACTCTCACCATTCTTCAGTTTCAACAATGAAAGAAAATTGCAGGTATTGCTAATTATCGAAACACTTTGTGCCGATCTACAAATGTTTAATGGCATCATGGAATGGATAAGCTTAACGAATTTCTCATATTCCTTAATAACATATCCCCTAACATTCAATTCACAATGGAAGTTGAAAATGAGGGTTTTATTCCGTTTCTGAATGTTGTCCTTGGTCAGAAAAATGATGGATCTCTCTCACATGAGGTGTATAGAAAGAAAATGCATACAAATTTATACCTCAGAGCACTCTTCCTCCTGCCCAGAAAATTGGTGTTCTAAAAACACTTGTATTTAGAGCTTTACGAATTTCGGATAGTGAGCATTTGGTTGATTAATTTAAGCACCTTTCCTCTGTTTTTAAAGATAATGGATATAATGTTAATCAATTTAATAAAATTTTAAATAATGCAACAAACCTTCCCCATGTTAAGACTTCCACTCCTGACGATAATCGTAAAGCTAATTTGCCGTACATTAAAAATACTACTAATAGAATTGCACGGCTTCTTAGTAAAAAAGGAATAAAAACCACTTTTCTCTCAGTCAATACATTAAGAAACAATTTGAGATCAATCATAGATAAGCTTGACCCTCGCCTTTGTAGTGGTGTCTACATGATAAATTGTTCCTGTGGTATACCCTACATTGGAGAAATTGGACGTTCGATCAAACGACGGATTTCTAAACATATCAGAGACATCGAACATGATATGGTTGAATGATCGACCTTCGCAGAGCACTCTCTTAACACTAAGCATTCCATTTGCATTGATTTTGCCTCAGTCCTGGCTTCTAAGGATCATTATGTGAAACGTCATCTCTGTGAAGCGATTGAGATTATGCATCATTCTGAGAACATTAACCAGCATTCGGGTTGGTTTATTAGTAACACTTGGATGCCTATGGTTCTCAATCTCCCTAAGTGTAAAATTCAACAAATTGATTAATAAAATTGTTAATTTGTAAAGAAAAAATTTATTTTTACCTTAATTTAGATGTGTCATTTTTATTTTACTTAAATGTAATTTACTTTTTATCCTTTGTAATGTCCCCTTTTAGGACAAATGGGAATTTTAACAAACTTCCACACCAATCAAATCAAGAAAGATTAGATCCTTTTGATTCAACCTCAAATAATCCAATATCGGCTAATTACAACCCAAAATGGGATTGGAAGTAGCCAAGGCGATGGGTGAGATGGGATAATCAATTGGAATTCACACCTTTTCCAGATTTAATTTTTATAGCAGCACTATTAATTTAAAATAACTTGCAGATAGCTGAAAAGTTCTAAAATTCATAACTCTCTTGATACTCAGTCTTTTTGCATGAAACAAAGTGCACGATAAACTTGGGATTTTTCCCTTTTCAATGAACTAGAGCTCAGATTTTTCTGCACTAAAACCCCTTCAAAATAGCACTTAAAATTTCAGATCTGGGTGCTAGGGCTAGAAGAAATTAATAAAATATTTCCAATACTTTTCCTGGCCTCCAAACACACCACAAAGTACCTCCCTTGCTCAGAAATAAAAGATAAACAAATCAGATTTGCAGATCTTGTTTTATGATCACCAAAAACATGCCAAATAATTCTGGAAATTATTGAAAAAAAAATTGTCTGCAGCATAACTTCAAAAATTCATATCTTTTGCTAGAGAAGTCCAAATGAGCTAAAACTTTGGATCTTGGGCCACAAAAATATGAAGAATAGTATTTCAAAATTAGTTTGCGCATAGCAAACACGAAACCCTAATTTTGCCCTAAAAAATAGGTCGCCTAGCACATTTAGGGCATCAAATCATCTCCAAAAATTATGAAATTAATTGCAAAACACCGCAGATCTGAAAACAAACAAACATGCTCCCAAATCATGCAACAATAACCAGATTTGCACCATAAATAAATGCGCCGGGGCAAGGAAACTCTCCTAGTGCAATTCGCCACCCACAACAAATGCAATACACACACTAATGGATCCTTATCAAGATCAAATTTTACTTCAACTCCAAATCGAATGAGAGAGAGAGAGAGAGCACAATGAAGAGCTAGGGCATATATCCCTTGGGCATACATCCCATTTCTCCAAGCATGAAGAGATATAAATGATCAAATCCAACATGCCCAATGATGGCCACGCAACCTCCTTTTATACCATAAGGGGTGCAACATTCAAATAGCCGACCTCTTCCCTTTTGGAGGGAAAACTTAATTAAAATACTTAAAAGACTCACTTAATGTGCATTTTATTATTTTCTAATTAAATAATACAAAGTAACTAACCTATGTGCACATTTTTGAACTAACTAGAGACTTCCACTTGTAGCGCTAGGCATGCCAAGGGGTTACCATGCAAATAAAAGAGATGAACAAATATATTAGTAATGCCCCGGAAAAGGGGACATTACATCCTTTTAATCCTCCTTTTTCTAAATAGTATTTTAATTTTTTGGTTTTGCCTCCCTTAGCTGACCCTTCCTTCCCCCCTTTTGTAAATTTGTTTTTAAAATTATATTTATACTTTAATCTATCAGCGATTCTTCGCATTATATTTCTGATTTGTCCCTGAGGATGGGTCCGGAAGTGTGACCCGAAACGTTGGACTTTGTAACAAACTTCTACACAGTATATTCCAAATACATTTTGGCAAAACGTTGGACTTTGTAACAAACTTCTGCACAGTATATTCCAAATACATTTTGGCAAAATGTTGAACTGTGGAAATCTCAGAAAAACAATCATTAATGATGTCACAACAATTCAAAGACACTTCCTATGGAATGGTACGGAAAACAGGAATAAAATCTTCTTGGAACCTAGGATAAGGTCTGCCTTCTCAAGAGTCTTTGAGGACTTGGGTTTAGGACAAGCGGACTGATACACAGCCCTTGGGGCTAAACTCTGCAGGAGGATTTATGAAGAAAGATCCAAGCTCTAGAATAAGATATTACAAGCTAAATATCTAGATATGCAGGCAGGCCTACACCTCTTCACACAAGACTTCCTGCCTCAAGGCTCAGCAATTTGGAACTTCATCAAAAAGTGCAGGTCTCTAATTCTCCGTAAACTACGGTGGTTGAATGAAATCTTGCTAGTCCATGATGAGGACCTCAAAGACCTGGCTGAATTTGCAACCTCTGATTGCAGGCCAATAGTTAGAAATTACCTCATTGAACTGGAAGGTTTCAGACACTGGAGAAAATCAGACTGGCCAAATTTTGTTTGGGCTGAGAAAACAATAGTCGACCCTCCTCAAGAGCTTGACAGGATAGGCTAGTATGAGGAGAGACGTCAGGGTTTGTGTCAATCAAAGCAGCGTACGTGGAAGCATTGATTGAGGCTAATCAAAACCTAACCGAAAGGTATGAAGCAACAAGGGTCGACCAAAAGCAAACATCTTTTAGGGAGCACTCTTAGCTTATGATAGATTGATGTGAAGGGAAATTCATGGCCCATGGCCCTTGTATATGGTTTCTTTGTGGAGAATTCTGCATTGCTCCTAACCCAGGCAGATTTGGGGCTGCTTTATTCAAAAAAGGGGAGTGAATTGGGTAATCCCCGAATAATTTGTTAAGGAATGGAATCTTGAATTGAAAAGTCACCTCAACAAATCATATCGAAGAATGCACCAGAAATAATAATTTGGAATATCTAGCTTGAAAGGAATAACATGATCTTCAAAGAAAAACACCTTTCATAGCAAAGGTTAGGAGATAGAATCGAATCTGCATTATCAAAATTGATGAAAGTTTGGATTAAAGACAAGAAATTGATGGAGTAGAAGAGGAATTTTGTAATCAACAGAAATTGATCCATTTGTCTAAACCCACCCTTATTAAAGTACGGTGTACTCTCCAAAATCGTTGTAAACAACCATAAGACAAACAACCACAAATATGAATGCATAATAAATCAATGAAAGCTTAAAGTAGAGACATAACATAAATTTATCAAGGGTAGCATGACTACCACAGCTTTATTAGAAAGCTCTGGCTTGAATTCGCCAAAGTAAGAATAATTCTCTTCCACAATATATGGTACACTAACACTATCTCTCTATGCTTTTATAAAAACAAGTAGAGGTTAAAATTTAGGTTGGAGAGTAATTAGCTTGCAAAGCAAGTTTTCTTTAAACTATTAATAGTGGAAGTCAATCAAGTCAATAACTTGGTTGATACTCTTCTTTATTAATAGATGTGGATAAGTGGGCACCAATGAGTGAAATATCCACATTAAATTACAATTAATATTACAAGTGCATCTTAATCACATACAATAGTGTATGATTAATTAAATACGCCAACATCCGCCCTTAAGATGTACTTCAATGAAAGGAAGGACGGAAGAATCATAGAACTATCCCCCCCTTGACAACACATTCCTTCACTCCCAAAAGTTGCCTAAGACGAACGAATTGGGCCTCAAGCAAGGGCTTTGTAGAGATGTCTGCAACCTATTTTTTTGTTCAGCAAAACTGAAGGTCAACAACCTTGTTCTAGATCAACTACCGAATATAATACATGTGTATCTGAGTGTGCTTTATGCGTTGGTGCTCCACTAGGTTGCGAGAGATGTAGATGGCACTTTGATTGTCGCACTAAAGAGTTGTGGATTGGGACTATGGAAACCCAAATTTAGAAAGCACGCATCATCTCCACACTAACTCGTGTCTTGCAGCAGTAACTCCACTATACTCCACCTCTGTAATAGACAAAGCAATGGTGGTATGATTTTTACAAGACCAAGTCACATGACCTACCCCAAGATGATAGATATATCCTAAGTCACAGAATTCGCCACATTTGAACCAAAAAATTTGAAATTCGGCACATTAAGATAAAACAACAAAAAATTGTTAAAATTCGACAGGAAATTCACTTATTCAAATTATTTTTCAGTTTTATTGAAAACCCTATTAAAAAATTCTCTCATTCACGATTTTTAACCCTTACGGCGGCTAAATCTTTCACCCAGAGATTCAAACTAAATAATGCAGCTGCGGAGGATTTATTTGCATGTGGAATGGAAGCGTTCGAAGCTTTGGAACTGTTGTAAGCGGAGGATTTATTTGATGGAGTTATGCATTGAATACTCGAACTCCTATCCGTCTGCCATGCATCGTGTATTCCACGTTTTAAATTTTCAGTGCATCCTCCATTTTCTAGAGTTTCATTCCCCTCTTTCCAACCCTCGACTATCCTTCCATTCTACTAATATTATTCGTAAAGGCTTAATATATTAAGAAATTAGGTTACAAGCTTTACGGGTTACATTTTAATAAATGAAGTTTAGTGTTTACTATTTAGAAGTTGATAAATTAATTGTTCAGGATTTTAATTTGTTAGGTTATATTTGATTAGTTACAAACTTCCATTATAATTTATAGATAATACTAATAGTTTGACTATTATGTGGTGCTAGTATTTTAATATATTTGTTTTAGATTTTGCCGGTTCGGTTTGACTCGAAAAAATTATAAATTTTTAAAAAATAAAAAATGATAAACTTGTTTTATTATTTATTATTAATGATTTGATTATTATATAGTTTTAGTTTTTTATGTATTTTTTACTTTATTAATAATTAAAAAATTAATTTCTAAATTTATAATTACATAGTATTTAGACTTTTTGCCTGATAAACTTAGTTTTATTAGTTATTAAACAAGTTCGCTTTTTAATGATTTGATTATTATATAGTTTTAGTTTTTTATGTATTTTTTACTTTATTAATAATTAAAAAATTAATTTCTAAATTTATAATTACATAGTATTTAGACTTTAGAAAATTAGAAGTATAATTTTATATTTTCACATTATTATATATTTATTATTTATTTTTCAAAAAATAAAAAAATGCATCGAACTTATTGACGAATTTTTTTAGTCAAATTTTATTGGTTGACGAATTTGTTTCGAATTTTACCCTCGCCAAACACGAACATGAACACGAGCCTGGTGACTTAGGATATATCTTGTAGTTGACTTGCAATCATTTGGATCCCCTGCCAAATCACTATATGAATAGCCTGCAACAATTGGTTCAGAAGGAGCATGATTCTTTACTACTTTCCCCCTGAAGTGTAACCAAACATTGAGGTTGTGCCACCTGACTTGTACTCAATCCCATAATTAGTGGTACTCGAAGATATCGAAGAATACGTTTTGTAGCTCGCCAATGGCTTTCATGGGGGGTCCTGACAATAACATGATAAAGATTCACAACAAAGGAAATATCAGGACATGTATGAGTCAAATAGAGTAGGCTTCCAACCAACTACATGTACATGTAGGGTGTCCCATCAACTGAAGGATTAGAATATTTGGTGAAACGCTTGACCCTCAATTGAAAAGGATTTAGTGTAGACATGCAATTTTCCATGTTGAAGCAATAGAGAATGTCTTGAGTATACTTGGAATAAGGAATGAAAATACCTTTGTCAAACTATGAAATCTGAAGGCCTAGGAAGAAATGTAGAAAATCTAAATTGGTCATTTCCTCAAATGTGCTTTCAAATCATGAATCTGATGTGTGGAAGCTCCGTGATGATTAAGTCATCAACATAGGGGACCAGAACGATAAGTTTTCCATTGACTATTTACTGTTGACTGTAGGGTCGGAGAAACACTATGTAAAACTAGAATTGATAAGAAACATGTCGATCTTTTCATACCGAGATCGAGGAACCTAATTCAAGTTGTGCAAGGACTTTTTCAATCTGCATACATAAGTGGAGTTCTCACTATCAACGGACCCTGGAGGTTGGGATATGTAAATTTCTTCCCACAAATCACCATGCAAGAAGGCACTTTTAACATCCATCTGATGGAGTTCCCATCCATGTGTCGCAACCAAGGAGAGTATTAGTCGAATAGAGTTCATTTTGGCAACTGGAGAAAAGATTTCATGGTAACCAACACCTTCAACCTTTGAAAAACCTTATGCTACATGTCGGACTTTGTACCTGTCAATGGACCCATCTATTGCATATTTAGTTAAGTACACCCACTTGTACCTCATTATTTTTCTTCCTTTTGGAAGTGGAACCAAATTCTAACTGTTGTTCCTTTTCAAAGAAAGTTCAGGGTGCTTAGAAGCTTGATGATAAGTCTCAGGATCCTATGTGTCAAATGTGCAACACCATACTAATGTTGGGATCTTGTCCTACTCAGATCTCTGGAATCTCTTGCCAAGGCACCAACCTCATTGTGTACTGTGCAGACCAATTTTTTGTTGAGGCCATGCGGGTTGAGCATGTGCATTTGAAAGTTCTTTTGGCACTGTTGGTGGAGGTACTAGTTGTCCCCCCTGCAATTTATCGTCTGAAGTGTAGGAACTCACTGAATGGGAGTCTTCAAAACTATCATGTTCATCATAGGAAGGTTCAAAAGGCAATGGAGGAGGTGTAGCTGACGGGCCATAAGCTTGAGACTATTCATCAAACGCTACATGCTAAAAAAGAATCTTAGTGGTTCCTGGAACGAGAGGACGATATGCCTTCACATCTTCATAATGACCAACAAAGATACAAGGGCAGCCCTTCCTTTTCATTGTTTTTTGCTTTTCATCTAGGATATGCCCACGCAGGGCATCCAAAAACCCTATAGTCAGAAAATCAGGTTGTTGGACTCTCCTTGTACATAAGCGTGTTGCGGTCAATAAAACACAAGGCACTATGTACAGCTCTAGTAAGCCTATTCCTATAACTATAGTAGATGAAGCTATAAGTAGATCAATTCCTCTCAACAACAGATGAACAAGAAACTTGAGCTACCGGACGAATGGTTAGTGCAAATGTCAAAAAAGTAGGCCCATGCATAGTCCACCATAGAATTGGGTCCTCCCATGACATAATCTCCCTATCCAACTTGGCCTCTTCTAGATATCCCCTAAGAGTGGGAAATTTTGACCACTTAGTACAAATGATGCCAAAATCTGGAGATTTGTACATCTTCTTAATAGCTTTCATGAACCTGTTCTTCACCTCAAAATATTGTCTAGGGATAATTCTGTCAAACCTTTGTATGTACCACTTCAGGTTCAATGCATGGGCAGCCATGTGCAAGGGAGTGTTGAGCTTCTTCCATTTCTTATGAATGATTGGCTGAATATGTTCATTGTAGAATTGTATTGTGGGGTCTTTTTTTATATAACAACCTTCATTTGGCCAAGCTTATCGTCAAAGGGTAGGTACGTTAGTATCCCCATATCTAATGAATTTGAACACCAGACAAATGATGGAGACGACGAATTTTGCATCAACCCAAAAAATATCACTATTCACCACCTCCTTCACCCTCTTTTCATGCATTGACGTAGAATTGTGCCACGGATTCCACTCTTGAATTGACCATTACTTGTAATGCCTCTTGCAACTCAAGCATCCTTTCCAAGAAAACAAAGTATGATGCATATCTAGTCTCTACAGGTTTCAAAAATTCCTTCTTGGAGAAGGCCCTAAAGAGTGCATGTGAAATGTGGTGGTTACAGATTAACAATAGCACCTCTCTAACATCATTAACCTCTTTGATCCAATCTATTTTTCCCATGTCCTTGAGTGCATTATTCATGGAATGTACACAACAAGGAGTCCACTAAATATGTTCGTAGGTCACCTCAATCAACTTCCATGCAACTCTACACACATGGGCCGCATTTGTCACTACTTGCACCACATTCTCCGGTCCAACCTCCTCAATAGCATCTCTAAGGATTTGGAACTAAAAATCGGCACCCTTGCGATGTTGTGAACAATCAATAGCCTTAAGGAAGTAAGGGCCATCTGTATATGTTGATGAGTGAATGATGTCTAATGTCCGTCCACCCACCCACGACCATGGTGTATTCACTAGTGACCTATGTAGCCTTCATTTTTTCCATAAGAATATTAAGCTTGGAAGACTTTTTATCCAAGATTGTAGTCCTCAATTTTGTCTCTCCTTGTGGTACATATTATGGTCCAGCTCTTATTATCTTTGCCACAACCTCCTTATAACAAGGAGAGAAAACCATATGGAAAGGATGCCGTTGGCAAAGAATAATTTTCCAATGGCATCATCTGTCTCATCCTTATATTGCACATTGAATAACTTTGCCACCATGTTTGCAACATCACTACTAGTCATTCTACATTTCTCCTTAAGCTTTGCCCCTGAACTAGATGGCCAAGTAGGAAGTTGTGCCTCTTGTGAAGTTCTCGTATTAGGTGTAGGCCCCCTCGATGGCATAATACCAGCTACATGTGTTTCATCACCACACCCCACAATTTTTTTATTTAAGCTCTTTGTTTGAGTGAAAATTTGTCACATACCTTCACACCTTTGTCTCGGATGTGAAGTAGGTGCATATTAACTCTTGTACTGCTGCCTCAAAATTCAAGTTGCCAAAAATTACGCTTATACAACCTAGTGCCCCCTACTGCCCCAGGGTTAGTTGGATTTTGTAGTCTGGTTGCAAATTGTTTTAAAAAGACCTTATCAAAGGGACCCTTGGCAAAAGGTTTCAATACCTTGGAAGGGCAACCAAAATGAGCAGTTGCACTCCCAATGGAACTACTTGCATCAGCCCCCAAAACATTTATACTCAGAGTCTCAGATTCAACCCCCATAAGCTCTTGTTGACCCTCTTCGTCACTCATGTTGTGAGAACTCATAATGACACTGCAAGAAATGAAATTATGAATTTAATGAACTAATTTATGCAAGGGCTCGAAAGTCCAGGAAATAAGGATTTTGTTTTTGTTTTTCTTACTTCAGTCCACACGAAACACAGAAGTAAAGGATGCCAAGAATAAGAATCCTTAATCTTGAATCTTCAACATTCGTCAAACAATGACTTTAAATTTTTAATCAGCTATTTAGGGTTCTCTAATTGTTGTTTAACGCTAAACAGTAAAAAAACAGCAGCTTATAAATTTCTAATCACATGCAAATTTACAATTCTATGAACTATTTAATAATTTATTTAACTATTTTTAAAATTTACAAAATTAAATTTAAAATAAAACAAAAAACAAAATATTAAAATGCAATATTGCAAATCCAAAATTTTTAAAATTGAACAATGGAAAAAGTAAAATGTCAAAAGATGAAGGGCCATGGCTTACCTCGAACTTGAAAGCTTGAAGTTAAGAGCTTCCGGCTTGATGAACGTGTTGAAACTTGAACGGTTGAAGGCTTGAAGTTCAAAACTTCCGGCTTGATGAGGATGTGAATTTTGTCCTACTTTTTCAGTTCAAAGAAAGGCTAAGTTTCTGTTTTATAAATTCATTTACAGAATTTGGTCAATCGAGGAAGGGATCCCTCATCTTTGCAAAAGAGAAGACTTGTGAAAGAGGAAGCTCTTCCAATGGGCTGGTAAAATATTGTTATCAACTATTAAGGGTTGCATGGTCTTGTTTTTCATCGAGTGGAGTTGTTGTATGGATTAGAAGGCATATCAGATGGTGTGCTAACATGATACCATGCTCATTCTTCATTCAAGGTTCTAGTGAACTTTTCTATGGGTGACTATTTTTTCGCTGAATTGTTTTGCAAGCCTAGGGTCCCTAACCTTGGGTACCTTTAGCAAAATATATAAAATCACAAATTTTATTATTTTTTCTGTGGTGAATATTTTACGGATGTAATGTCCCCTTTTCCAAGCTAGTTCGATTTGATGACCTTGTGGCCGATTTCTACTTCCAATGGGCTTTAAAGGAGAAAATGAGGGAAGTACATTCGTGTTATAATTGTAATTTGCTATTTTTAGCCTTGTAATATTTTTGTAAAACACAAATTGCAAATTGTAGCACTAGAAATAGTAAGTTGGTGGCTAAAGTACAAAGCGCCACCTTCAAAATAGAAAAAGAAGGTTTGAAAAGCGGGTCGTCCCTCTTTAAGTGGGAAAAGTAAATATTAAAAAATAAATAAAGTATCCCACATGGAGCGCTCCACAAGGAAAAGAAACTACGTTGCACGGATACCTCAAACCCCCTGCCGAATCCTGCCTGAGACGTCTCGGATCCGGATACGCGACGGATACGATTCGGATACGGCCCGGATCCGCACGGGATACTCCCAGATACGTGGCGGATACGTACAGACGTATCCGCCACGTATCCCGTGCGGATCCGGGCCGTATCCGCCTTCAAAAGCGTTTTTTAAAAGTTCTATTTCATTTTTTAAAAAATGTTTGACTTTTCTACTCCCTAAAACCGAACCCTAAACACTAAATGAATAAAATAATACACCCTCTCCCCCACAAAAAGTTATAAAAAGCACCCATCCCTCTCATTTGAAATCACACAAACAATTTCATTGTCTTTTTGCAAGTGAATGAGCAAAGAGCCAAAGAAGAGTTGTGAAGAGCTTAGTGGAGGCAAAGATTGGAAGGAGGTTTTGCAAAGAGCTTAGAGGAGGAAAAGATTTGAAGGAGGGGCAGCGATTGCTTCTATTGTTTGGAGTCCATTGCAAGGAGGAGAACTTTGAAGGAGAAGAAGCCATTGTTGAGACTTGAGAGGAAGAGATTGTTTTAAAATTTTAGAGGCAACCAGAAGATCTACGATTCTACACTACATTTGTAGTCTACAGGTATACCGTATTTTAATTTTATTTTTTTATTTTTAATTCATCCTTTCGTTTTATTTTTTTACGGTTATTTATTTATTAATTATGTTGCATTTTTTTAAATTTTATAGTTTAAACACATCCTAAATCTGTGTATGCTCTCACGTCGTGCCTTTATGGCGATCTTGGTGATCAAAAACAGATTAGGATGACATAGTCTAGGGGTTATTTAATTTAATAATTAGTAAAAAATCATTTTTTTACTTTTAAATGCATTGTTCAATATTAATGTATTTGTTTTTTATTTTTTTAGCTTCCTAAATCTGTGTATGCTCTCACCTCGCGCCTTTATGGCGATCTTGGTGATCAAAAACAGATTAGGATGACATAACTAATTAGTAATTTATTTATGTTAAGGCAAATTGTTTTTTAATTTTTTAAACATCCTAAACCTGTTTATGCTCTCACCTCGCGTCTTTATGGCGATCTTGGTGATCAAAAACATATTAGGATGACATAAATAATTAGTAATTTATTTATGTTAAGGCAAATTCAAATTGTGTTTTAATTTTTTAAACATCCTAAACCTATGTATGCTCTCACCTCGTGCCTTTATGGTGATCTTGGTGATCAAAAACAGATTAGGATTTTTTATTTATGTTAAAGCAAAATGTTTTTAATTTATTAAACATCCTAACTTTGTGTATGCTCTCACCTCGCGGCGTTATGGTGATCATCAAAAACAAATTCGGATGGCATCAAGTTCTGCTTCGGGTGGAGTGCAAGGCCAAGCTGAAAACACATCAGTTCCTGTGAGACATGATCCTAATTCCCCTCTTTGGAGACATGTGACAGTGGTAGACAACATTGCTGGTGGTGGGTGTCGGGTTTGGATATGTCATAGTTGCCAAGCTTAGTACAAATCCTCATATAGTCTGAGTGAAAATCCATTTGACTGGTGTTGGAGGTGTGGGGATAAAGAGGTGCCCAAAAATATCAAATGAAAAAATGGCAGAGTACCTAAGAGAGCAAGAGGAGGCTGATAAACAAGCTGAAAGAAATAGAACTAGAACAATTCCTTCGCAAAGAAGGCCTTCATCACTACCACCCACATCTAGACCTACTTCTCATCCTTTCATTCAAACTCAAAGTCAACCATTTGATGAAGAGAGTCCAGAGAGCTCACGAAAAAGGCCAAAAGGAGCATTGGAGAAAGCATTTAATATTGAAAAGAGGGAGGTTGCTGATGAGGTTGTTGCTCGATGCATTTATGCATGTGGGCTGCCCTTTAATGTATTGAGATCTCCATATTGGCATCAAATGGTGAAGGGTATCAATGAAGCTCCACAAGGGTACAAATCCCCAGGTTATGAAAAAGTTCGAACCGCACTCTTGGGAAAGGAAGTGGAACACATTCACAAGACTTTGCAGCCAATCAGAGACTCATGGAAGGAAACAGGGGTTTCCATCATTTTAGATGGATGGAAAGATGCTAGAAATAGACCCCTCATAAATGTTGTTGCAGTATGCCCTAAAGGGGCAATGTTCCTTAAAGCCATTGACTGTGAAGGGCAAGTCAAGGATGCACAATTTATTGCTGACATTTTAATAGAGGCAATTGAGTCAGTGGGCCCCCATAATGTTGTCCAAGTCATCACAGACAACGCTAAAAATTGTAAAGCAGCAGTAATGATCATAGAGGGTAGATATGAACACATTTTTTGGACCCCTTGTGTTGTCCACTCCCTTAACTTGATGCTCCAAAAGATTGGGAAAATCCCATGGATTGAGCAAATTTATTCTGAGGCAAATGACATTCAAATGTTTATCACAAACCATCATATGTCACAAGCCATGTTTAGGAAATTCTCAAGGTTAGAGTTGCTGAAGGTTGCAGAAACTAGATTTGCCTCTCACACGCTTGTTTTGAGATGGCTTGTGAAGGTGAGAGAGGCTTTAACTAGTATGGTGATCAGCAGTGTTTGGTCAGTGTGGAGGTAGTCAAATACAGAGAAAGCTATAAGGGTAAAATCATGGGTCCTTGATGAGGATTGGTGGGCCAAGGTTGAGTACTTGTTGAGTTTTACAGAACCCATTCTCTCCATGATCCGATATGTAGATACTGATGAAGCATGCTTGGGAGAGATATATGATGGCATAGATTCCATGCTTGAGTGTATCAGAGATATAATACAAAAAAACAGTCTAGATCTAGAAGAGACCTTCTACGGTGAGGTCAAGACTGTGGTCATGAAGAGGTGGAATAAAATGACCACCCCATTACATCTCCTTGCTTATGCACTGACCCCAAAGTACTATAGCTCTAATGTACTTGGGCTACCAAACAGGCAACCACCATTTTCTGACTCCGAAGTTGGAAATGGAACCAGGGCAGCATTCAGAAGAATTTTTCGTGATCCATCTATAGCCAGTGTGGTCAAAAGTGAAATGGGCATGTTTACTGGTTCAGAAGGCATCATGGGATCGATTGAGGCTCTTTTTGACAAGAGTAGCTTGACTCCAACCACATGGTGGCGTGTACATGGCCATGATGCCAAGTACTTACGTCCTATTGCTATAAAAGTTCTTTCACAGGTATAACATTTATAAATTTTAAAATTTAAAATCATTTCAAATATTTTAAATTTTATTAGGTTAGAACTTAGTATACTAACTTGTCTTTGAATTTCAATTTTTTAACTTTGTTGTAATAGGTGGTTAGTAATTCTTCCGCAGAGCGGAATTGGAGTACTTATAGCTTTATCCACTTAGTTAAAAGAAACAAGTTGGCATCTAAAAAAGTTGAGGATTTGGTATATGTGCACTCCAATTTGCGCCTCTTGTCACACAAGTTTGAGGAGTATGCTAGAGGGCCTCACAAACTTTGGGATCTTATTCCAGAGACCACAGACTTGGATGCCTCCATAGCCACGCTTGCCCAACTTTCATTATTTGATGGCAAAGATGACGCTCAAGGGAGTTCGCAAGGAGCGGAGAGTGGAGTTAATGAGAGTGGAGCTAGTGCAAGTGACACACATGAACTTGATTTTGAGGAAAATCTAGATGATATATTCCAGATTTGTTTGTATTCCTATATCATATATATGGCAGCCACATGAACAATGAAATCATAAATGTTAAATCTTAAGTATATTGTATGTTTTGAAAATTTGAACATGGATCTAGTTACTATATACTTTTCAAATTTTAAGTTTTGTTCGTATTCATGTTAACATGATATTCGTATATCATATGTATATGATCAATATGCAAAGTCTTAAGTATATTGAATGTTTTGAACATTGATTCAAGTTTTGTATTACTATTTCAGTTTTTTATGGACTAAAAAATGAGTAAAATGAGTAGATGTATCATATATAACCTATCTTAATTTTATTCAATATATATTCGTTAGTGCAATACGGACGTATCCAAGGGTTTTCCAAAAATTGACGTATCCGCGTATCGTATCCGTATCCAAACGGATACTCGTATCTGTATCCTGGCAACGTAGGTTTATCTGAATACTAAGAAAAACCAACAACTGCCATCATGTTTAACTTTATTTAACCATTTTACCAATCATTCATATTTGTATCTTTGCTTTTGGTCATTAGATGATTAAAATGCTCTATAACTTTCTGTCTTTGACCATTTATTGAAGGCCTTTCCAAGTAGTCTTTAATTAGTTCCTGATACAATGCTAGTTCTTGACTATAGGGCCTGGTCTGGAGACATCATGCCTTACATAAGTAATCGGCTCGAAGACTTGTTGTAGTCTCATCTCTTCTACAAAATGATAAGGTATGTTTACACTGCTCTCTTTAAGAACTACACACTCTCTTTCCATTTAATCTATTCATTTACCCGCTCATTTGAAAAAGTATTATGCAATGTAGATTGACTGTTCAAAGCAACTGATATTAAATTGTAATTTTGTTAGCTATTACATCTGAAGATAGTTTGCCATTTTATTTTAAATTCTCATGTGGGAAGCATTGAGAAAATAATGTGATTCATTTGAAGCGCTCAACCTGGAATGAACAAAAACTCTGGTACTAAGAAAAATTCCCATACGAAGTATATTCCTTCGAGCAGTAAAGTTGGTGGTATATCGAGGGACCCTTAGAGAATGGTTCCTTGATGTGCTGGCAGAATTTGTGGAGAATCACTAAGTAGATTAGTGGTACCAGATCTTCTATGGATGAGTGGGAGACTAAACCTTCTTCTGAACCATAAGTACTTTAAAATTAAATTTCGTTACCGATGGTTTATCCTTTTGCAATCTGCTACAGCTTCCACAGTGTGTGAAGTATGTTGTGGGAATACCTAACAAGTGAGTTCTCTCGATATTGGTAGTTAAATTGCTAAATTCAACTTTGGCGGGGGAAAGGGGCCTCTTGATCAACTAGGGGTTCAAACCCCACACCCATTGATAGGTTTTCATTTTGATTTTTTGAAAGAATTATGTTTTGATCAACAATGAAGCTTCTATTGACATGTCCCAAATGACCTCACAACGACCATGTCTACGGCTGAACAAGTAGCCTCTCCAACTAAACAATGGAGTGAATTCAGAAATGGGCAAAACTGACAAGTAAGAATGTTGAAGCCAATACCTACTAAACCATGGAAAGTAGGCTCCATCTTGAAAGAACCCCAACTAGAATAGTTCAAGAAAGTTGAAGCCAATCAAAACTAGGGATAAAATCAAGCAATGAGGAACTTTGTGGTGTCACATCCAGTAAAAACACTGAACGGAAAAATACTAAATCTTCTCCAAATCACATAACTGTGTGTGCCTACATTTTAAAATGTTGGGCAAAAGTTACAATGTACTTTGGAACAATGCTTCAAAAAGATGGTTCATTGAACCATTAGGAACTACCAACACATATAATGAATAAACACCTACCCTTCAATACCCTTTTTGTCATAGCTGCCCCCCCAGCCCTAAATAACTCCGGATCCTAAAATGACTAATCCATCCCAAAATTAAATCAACCCTTCCCGAAATTTTGCAAACAAGAGGGATCTGAGCCCTTTAATTAGATATGGTGTCCCCAGATTTCACTCCTTGAAATTTGAGACTAAAAGTTGAAGAGATTTAGAATCAACCAATTCTTTTAGTTGAGGAATTTTACGGGTGCTTTTCAAGCAATTATTGCCTAGAAGATGTCTGTATTATCGTTAAGATATTCCTAGTTACTCAGGTTCGGAAATCCAATTTCGACAGATACGGCAGAAAAATCCGAAAATCCAGAGTTCTCGAAAAAATCCCTCCATCCAAGTTTTGGAATATATATAATTTTTAATTTATAATTTTATATTATTGAATACTTAATGTATTATTTGATAGACAAATTGTGCATCCAAAAAAGTATCCAATACCATGTTCATCATTCATGCATAAGAACATAAAATTCACTCATCTCAATAGCTTGTAGAATCAGAAATGCATTTAGGGCAGTTGTCTGCAATTTCTGGCATCGTTTTTTCGCTTTTAGTTTGTTTCTGGTTTGTAAGTCTTAAGCTCCACAGTTTAAATGAAACTTAAAAGTTTCAAACATTTGCAACATTCCCCTAGGTTTGTTCCTTGTAACATCAATAGCCTTCTTTAATTGCTTGAAACTAGTATCTGGAGATCACTGGTGTCCCCAGATTTCACCCTGAACATCTGAAGGAATCAGCCTCTTTTTAAAATGCAAGCTTCTGGCCAAAAAAGATGAAGTCATGCACAAAAAGGTCGTCTTGTGTTTGTTTTGTCTGCACTTGTTTGAAATAAATAGATCTACGGTATGCCCATGAGAATTTTGGTAGCCAAATGGTCCCCAAGTACGGGACATGCTAAAACTTACTCAATGCCTTAGCTAGTGTACTTTTTCTCAGAGAAGTTTATTTATTTAGTCACTTAAGCTACAATGGGATTCTTTGGCAAATGGCATTGAGCTAAAATTGCGAGAATTCAGGTTATCTAAAGCGCTTGCAGGGTATCTTTATTACCACATGAAGTCAAAGTCATTTAAGTTGCAATCGGATTTTTGGCAGATGGCAGGTAGGCGGAGAAATTTCTTCCAGCAATTGCCTTGCAGGGTACTTTTGTCCCATGTTTTAGTTCTTTTTTGTCACTGTAAGTTGTAATGGGAATATTAGAGGTGGCAGACAGGTCCTGTAGCCTATTCATTCTTCCTGCCAGATCTTTCCTTAGGCCTAGGGTTTTGAAAATTTATCAAGTATTTTAAATTACTAATCTCTCACTTAAAGCACTGAGTGGGAGATTTTAGGATCTGCCTTGCAGAAGATTGCAAGAATTTCCATTATGAAAGTCAAACAACTTAAAGGTGCAAAGAGGGGATTTTCGGAGCTGCAGTGTAGGAAAGAATATTCCCGTCAAAGTGTAGAGCTTCAAGAAAATATGCACTTTCAGAGAAATTACGACACTTGCTAAAAAATGCGACCCACCTTGGGTGAAAGTAATAACACATGCACGTTTTTGCTAATACATCGTCTCAGACCCTTTCCAAAAATGAAAAAAATTATTCTGTGCTTGTAATTTTCTTCACCAAAAATCCAGAAAAGGAAAGTCAATGCAAGTCTTCATGCTAAGGAGTCGTCAATGATCAAGGCATGCTTCCACAATAAATCCAATAATTCCATGTTAAAAGCACGTGAGCGAACATTTCACTCAATTTTGAGGCGCCCAATTTCGGTCAATACTGCAAGATTGCACTTATTGATTAAAATTGCTAGGAATTAGGTCGCCAGTGGGCAATTTCGGCAGTGGCAGTATGCTGAGGAATTTCTATGTCTGCCTAACAGCTTACTTTTTCCCATAAACTGAAGAAGCAATTAATTCTTAAGCTGCAAATGGATTGTAGCCCAAGCAGGTTTTGGCGCCAAAAGGAGGATTTCGCATTAATTTCACTGCCGGGAAGCTTCCAGTTTTGGCGCCTAGGGTTGGAAGTGCCCAATTTTGGTCATTTTGAGCATCTGCATGTTGGTATATGTGCCCGGGTGAATTAAATAATATTTTTGCTTGCTTTGCATGCAAGCAAAACCTCAAATTTTAGGGCAGCAGGCTTTATATGCAGATTTTGGTGATAAAAATCAAGTATTCATGCCATGGACTCCATCTTTGTCTGAATAAATTGTAAGTATTCATCACAGGTGCTCAAATCAATGTCAGGTACATTGAATATATCTTCCAAATCAGAAGTTGTCAGATTTACACAAATTGATCCAATTGCAAGGGATTCCGGCAGAATTAAAAGAAACAGAGCTCAGACAAAGATTGTTCCAGCCATGATGAAAGAAAAGGATCAGCAAAATCATGCATAGCGTCCAGATTTGCTGAAGTCAATGATATAGACAGGCCCCGAAGTTATCACCAATTTGTTTGACAGATCCAACTCTCATAATTGCAAAGGCTTCTAGCAAAAATTCATCGTCTTGTATCTAACGCAACCCATGTGGAAGTCATTGCATGGAGAATTCCTTTCAGAAGTTTGTGCACATGCTCCCAGTCTTTCACTTGAAGCCTTTATTGAATTTACTTGTGTTTGCATTCACCCAGAGTGTTTTCTAGAATTTAAAATTGCTCATATGCAATTTTAAATAAAAGATGCTGAGTTTTGTCTGAATTATTTGCTGTAAACATTGAATTGGTGCATGTACTGAAGAAGAATTACAAAAGCTTCAAGGATAGAAGGGAAGACAGATCAAAGGAAATACCTACAAGCAAATCACATTCATGTATAGCTTCCAGATCCAGTTTGGTGAGAATCAAAGGTAAAAGAGTCAACCGCATGCAAAATATGGAAGAAGAACAAGACTAGGGGGGTTGCAAATTTCTTCTTATTTCTTTTCCCCTTTCTTTTATTTTCTCTGACAAAGTAATTGAGCAATCAATTAAATTATTAAAATTAAGTGATTGGTTTAAAAGCCGTTACTTGAAGGAGTCAATTACTTGGAAATAGGTGGCAGACATGTAAAATAAAAGGTTATATTTTCAGTTATAAATCATGCATATCATGCAAAAAGGAATTCCAGAAGGAAGATTGTCAGCTGCTTCCCTTTTTCATAGCTTCTACATGTGGGCAATTCATTAAAAAACTTCTAATTTGTAATTGCCCTCTCTACACTATAAATAGAGCACGAGCCTATGGGTTAAAGGATCACAATTTTTTAATCAGCATTCTTGAGTTCCAGACTTTGTGTTGCAGCCCTTGATGTCATTTTTGTGAAAGCTGAGGAATTGAATAAAGGCAGATTTCCAGGGGAACTTTGTGTCCACGATGCATTTGCTTTCTACTTCTGTGTGGATCTTTAGATAAACTTTGTGTTATCTAAGATTTAGATTAGAAACTTTTCTTTTCTTTTACGTCAGAATATTATGAGATCTACTTGTTTATTTAATCTATGTATGAGACCAACTCTGTGAACTATTCGTTGGATCACACATTTTCCTTCTTTCTTTCCCAAATTCCATTATTTTCCCCTTCTGAAAATACTTCATAAACAACTGCTTACTTGTTGCAAAATTGTTTAGCTATGGTTCATGAGCTTTGTAATTAAATTAAAACCCCACAAATAATTATTAGGATTCATACCCACTAAATTGATAAACATCTTTACCGGAAGCCTCACCGATAAATGAGGGAGATTTATCTCATGACTGCCTAGGTTTTTAGCTGTGTAGAAAATCTAGCCAACAGATTGGTTCTATGTGGAATACCAAGCTTTGAGGCTAGCCATCCGCCAAGAGCTTTCTTTCCTTGATTTTTGTACCTTGAAGTCAAGGAATGGTTGCAAGGGTGGAAGAAGACTACGTAATGATTAGTCCTGGAAATATATTCAACAAAGATTGGGGAAAATAACCCTACCTACATATAATGGATCAACAAAGTGTTCTATTAGGGCATGGCTCCAAAAGTTGGATACTTATTTGTCCTTGAATCCAATGTATGAAGAGGAGGCACTCAAATTTGTCACCCTCCACTTGGAAGGAGTTGCACATGAGTGGTGGTACCATGGCATGATCACACAAGGGCATGAATTGATCACTACTTTGGAGGAGTTTAGTCAAAAGCTTGCGGAAAGATTTGATAGGGTTGATCCGGAAGTGCACTTTAGGGAGTTGGCACAATTGAAACAATGCAGCTTAGTAGAGGAATATGTGGCTGAATGTCAAAGACTTTCCATGATGGTGTCGGATGTTTCCGCAAAGAGACTTGTGGTTTTGTTTGTTGAGGGTTTTATGGACCCCCTCAAGGGTTTGGTAAGAGCTTTCAAGCCTCTTTCACTCCAAGAAACAATCAAAAAATCTCTTGATTTAGAAAATTCAGCTCCTAAGACAACCATGATTAGTGGACAACCTAAGACCACTTTGGTCAGTGGGCTGCCAAGGACAACATTGGGGTTTGGACAGCCAAGGACAACAACAGCAAATGGGCAACAAAAGGGACCTTTTGGGCAGTCCAAAACAACACCTTTGGGGCAGCCAAAGAAGACATTACATCCAGTACCAAGCATGCAAAAGGAGCTGCCCAAAACAAGCAATGCATGGGACACAAGACACGATTTGAGAAGAAAAGGGTTGTGCTTCAATTGCAAGGATCCTTGGACACCGGATCATCGTTGCTTAGGTAAGGGGCATGTACATTATATTGTATTTTCAGATTGTAAAGAGGAAGGAGCTGAAAGTGAAGAGGTGATGTCAAAGCATGAACCAGAGGAAGACATTGACTCTATGAATAACACTCTTGCCACTTTATATAGTGCCAATAGATACCATCCTTTTTGTGTGAAAGGTGTGTTGAAGGGTCAAAAGGTAATGGTTTTGATTGATAGTGGAGCTACACATACTTTCATTGATGAAGGTTTGGTTGGTAGGAAGGGGTTTGAAGCGGAAGACTTCAAGGGTTTCGAAGTGACCGTGGCTAATGGGCTTTCTATTCCATGCACCAAGAGGATTCTAAAGCTCAACATCACCCTTGGAAGGCATAAGGTATGTGATGACTTTTATGTGGTTGGCATAGGTGAGACAGATCTTGTGCTTGGTGTTCAATGATTGCACTCATTAGGAGAATTCACACAAAATTACCAAAGTATGGAGTTGACGTTTAAGGTGGAAGGAAAGGAAGTTGTACTCCGAGGCATGGCTTATAGAGCTCCACAAGTGGTCACGGAAAAAAGAATGGAAAGAGTCTTTAATAGAAGGCAATTTGTGTGGGCTGCTTATTTTATGGTAAGTTCTACTTATGCATTTTCAGAACAGTAGCCATATCTTGTAGACATTCAGCCCTTAATTGATAAGCATGCTAAGGTTTTTGGTAGCATTCCACATGGGTTGCCACCGGATAGGGGTTTCCAACACATCATTGAGTTGGAACTGGGTTTAAACCAGTTATCACTACTCCATACCGTCATCCAAGATCATACAAGGAAGAAATTGAGAAGGCAATTAAGGATTTGTTGGATGGGTCGCATGAGGCCTAGTTCTAGTCCTTTTGCTTCTTTGGTTGTGTTGGTTAAAAAGAAGGATGGAACCTTAAGGATGTGCATTGATTATTGATTGTTGAATAAGAAGACCATCAAGAATAGGATTGATGAATTGTTGGATGAGCTACATGGGGCAGCCTTCTTTTCCAAAATTGATTTGAGATCTGGCTACCACCAAATTCGGGTAAGAGAGGAGGATGTGAAAAGACAACATTTAGATGTCATTTTGGGCACTTTGAGTTTCTGGTTATGCCATTTGGTTTGACTAATGCACCAACCACTTTCCAATCATGCATGAATCATGTTTTTAGCAAGTATTTGAGGAAATTTGTGTTGGTTTTATTTGATGACATCTTGATCTATAGTAGGACATGGGAGGAGCACCTCCAACACTTGGATAAGGTGCTGGAAATTTTGGAACAACGGTCCTTTTATGCAAAAGAATCCAAGTGTGAGTTTGGGTTGACTGAAATTTTGTATTTGGGACATGTTGTGAATGCACAAGGGGTTCATGTGGATCAACAAAAAATTCAGGCCATCTTGGATTGGCCACCACCTACCAATATATCACAATTGAGGGGATTTTTGGGTTTGTGTTACTATTACAGAAGATTTGTGAAAGGGTTTTTACAACTTGTTGTTCCTTTGATTGATTTAACTAGGAAGGGAGCTTTCGGCTAGTCCAAAACAGCCCAAATAGCATTTAATAAGCTCAAAAGGGTGATGAGTTCTTGCCTAGTACTTGATGTTCCAGATTTTTCTATTCCATTTGTGCTTGAATGTGATCCTTCGAATGAAGGTATAGAGGTTGTTTTGATGCAAAATAAGCATCCCATTGCATATGAGGGCCGGAAACTCAATGAGCATGAGCGGGATTTATCCATCTATGACAAGGAAATGTTGGCCATCATGCATGCATTGGCCAAATTCCGGCAAACTTGGTTTGTGGTTGAAACCAACCCTAATAGCTTGAAATTCTTTCTTCATCAAACGAATTTGAATGATTGGCCACAAAGGTAGGTAAGTAAACTTCAAGCATATGATTTTGATATTGAATATGTCAAAGGGAAAAATAGTGTGGTGGCAGATGCTTTGTCAAGGAAGCCAATTCCTTGCTCTTTTGATGATGTTGCAATACAAAATGGAAAGATGAAAGATGCAAAACTTTCAAGACAACCAAGGTTGCAATTGCTTGAGGGCAAGCAATTTTGGGAAGGGAGGACTGTAATGTTCCCTTTTCCAAGCTAGTTCGACTTGAAGACCTTAGGGCCCATTTCTACTTCCCGTGGGCTTTAATGGAGAAAATAAGGGAAGTACATTCGTGTTATAATTGTAATTTGCTATTTTCAGCCTTGTAATATTTTTGTAAAAGGCAAATTGCAAATTGTAGCACTAGAAATAGTAGGTTGGTGGCTAAAGTACAAATGCCAACTTCCAAATAGAAAAAGAAGGTTTAAAAAGGGGGTCGTCCCTCTTTAAGTGAGAAAAGTAAATATTAAAATAAAGTATCCCACATGGAGTGCTCCACAAGGAAAAGAAAGAAAAAGGCTATAAAGGCTAATGTTCGGGTAATTTTAAGGGCCTTTGTGTAAATTTGATACTTCTCTTTTGGAAATTGGAGCATTGAGCTCTCATTTTCAACCTTTGAGGATGAAAACCCTCATTGGATCCTATTGAGGATGAAAAGCCTCAATAATCACAACATTTGGGGACGAAAACCCTCATTTGTTGCTTTGGTGGCTTCATCCGAGAGTCACAAGTGAGCTTCATATTCAGAATTTCAGTACATCAAGGGGTTTCCATCCATGCTTGGGCACAAATTCCAGCTAGGGCACACTATTTTGGGGTTGCTACACTTATTTCCAGCTTGGACGACCCATTAGGGGTTTCAGGATAACTTTTCAATGGATTACTGTAGTTGGAAATAATATTAACTTAATTTTGTTTGATAGCTGCCATTTTGTGGTCATTTTGAGCTATCGTTTCCATCGTAACTCCAAGTATTTCAGAAGATATGGATTTTTGAAGTTTAAGTTGTTTTTGGACAATAATTAATTCCAGAATTATATACTTTGTTGTTGTTGCACATATTTTGCATTATTTCATCAAGGGTTTCAAGTGGTTGATATCTTTCTGAAGATTTGTGTGTGAGAAATACTAAAATCTGAATTTTACCTAGGTCACCTAGGGTTTTGTGACCAAAAACAGGTCGTAATCCTCTTTGGCTCTAATTTCTATGTGGCTGTCATGAAAATTATGTTTCCACATGTGGCTGTCATAATTTCTAACAATGTTTCATTTGGGTTTTGGGGAAAATCCAAATTCCTCAAATTTGAACCTAAAAGGGACATTACAACGGATTGTGTACTTGCTAATTTCAATTCAAACAACTTAAACTACGGCTAACTAAACCATTTTTTAACTCATGCCTAACACCTCCACTATCTCCAGACCATCCACCCACAGCTCCCACATTCCCCTCGCGTGCCCCCAAATTAACTCAACCACATAAAACCCCTAAAAGACACCAAACAAAAAAAAAATTGCAAACTTTCCTGTCATTTCACTCACTCTTCTTGTATTCTTAGGATGAATGAGTGTAAAACCTTGCATTGGAAAATTTGTTTTTCCCTAGGCCTCGACTGTCCCTTCATACCATTCACTTGTAAAGATTATTATTATCTTCTTCGACAAAAGAAACATCAATTTCTTACGTCTAGACAACTTGTTCTCCTTGCTCCCTCTACCATTATTAACCTAAGACCTTTTGGCACACTCTTCTCCCAAGGAAAACCCCCACTTATCACAATGACCCCTAGGCATGGATTTCCTACACTAGTTCTCTTTATGACATCATATGGAAGCATGTTGTCATTGTCTCCACTCCACCTATTCTCTTCTCTACAAGTACAGTCATGAGGGTTATTCAAAAGTTATGTGCCAACAAAACAATGGATTGTGAGGACCTCCAAGCTGAGTTCCTCAAATATGGTGTGGATTCTCTCACCTCCACAAGGGAAAGCTCTTTAATGAGGTTTTTTATTAGTTTTTCCTCATTCTTGGTCCCAACACAATCCATTCCATTCATAAGTTTAGGAATAGCTCCAACCCTGACAACTACGTGACCATTATGATTGGGCATACATTTGCAAAACTTTATGCCACGGTGTTAGGCATGCAACTTCTAGAGCACTTGGAGAGAGGTAATCTTGGAGCAAGTAGCAAGGAAGCTTCAGGAGAGAATATTGACTATTGAACACATCTTTACACTTCGGGATATTATTGAGGAGACTCACCATTGCTCTTCCAAAGTCTTTTGTTGTTTTGTAGACTTTTAGAAGGCCTTGCTTTTCCAAAAGGTGTGTGATGTCAATGCAGCAAATTCTCTCATTACCACCACTTGGAGGCTCTATGAGACATTTGACAAGCAATTTTGTACTTCTCACGGTCTTTCTAGCTTTGTGAAGAGTACGAAATCCTCTCTCATCGAACCGCTTCAGTATTTACATTGACGAGCTAGAGGATTTTCTTCAACAATATACCCATGCAGATGATAGTTGTATTTTACATGATGTGATGATAGCCATACTTCTTTTTTTCAATGTTCTCCTCTCTTACTCTACCAATGGTTTACAGAGACAACTTGATGCCCTTGCTCGTTTTTGTGATCTTCATCAACTAGTGGTCAACCTTAGCAAAACTAAGGTCATGATATTCAACACCTCAAAACATTCTCTTTCTTGGTCCTAGTTCCTCTACAAAGGGGAACCATTGGAGATCACATCAGCCTACACTTAGGGGTCTATTTTTTTAACCTTTTTTTAGCATGAGTTTGCCTTTCGGTCACACCTTTGTAAGGGATATGCCTCCCTTTCTATATTGGAGTGTCGATGTTTTCATATCCACTTCAAGGATATCCCTTTGAAGATGTGTCTCTTGAAAACAGTCATCAAGCCTAGGGCTTTCTATGGGTCTGAGGTTTGAGATAACAAGTTTGAGGTATGTTGATTAGGCTCATATTGAGAGTTTCCAAACTCTCATGATTCAACGTATGACCCATTGAAAACAAATTGTTTCCCAATGCATCATCCAAGCTGAGTTTTCCGCCTAGCCTTTGTACCTTGAGACTATCTTCAAGCTTACTTTCTACATTCATAGACTCCAAACTATATGGGACTCATTTTCAGGTTGTGACAAGTATCCATACTTAGCTCTCTATTCTTCATAGAGGATTGCATTATTGGGCCCCAATAGATGTTGGTGTTTTTGGTATTCTAAGACTAGTTAGCTCTTCCAATATATCAACATCTATATTGATAGGTTATTTCCTTTCAAGTACTCCTTGGATACCTCCTCTTCATCTTCTTCCCTTAAAGGAGGCCATCATTAGAGCTGTCAAAGAGGGTATCTATAGAAAGTATGTCCAAATCACCTAGACCTCTTCTCCTCTATTGCTCATCCCTAAGCTTTCCTTTTACTTTGAGCATTTTTCATGGGCGGTGGCTGGTGTCATTCATAGTCCCGAGTATCTCCAACACCACTGGTCTCATGGCTTGAGGTTTCCCCTCAACTAGTTGAGGGTGCTCTTGCGCCCTTTATCGGTTGACACTACCATCATATTCCACGAGTGAATTAGATTTATAGTCTTTGCTCCCTCTAGAAGGGAAAGATTGAGGAGCACTTCCTTTTTAGATGCCCCGTTTATAGTGACATCTAGAGAGATATCACTATCTTGATAGAGACTCTAATGATTCTCTATCCACTATCTTTTGATTCCTAGACTGATGATGCCTAGCCCTTATTAATCAAGACGACATCACCCTTCAATGCAAGTCCCTACAAGGATCCCTTAGATCTCCCATATTAATCACCTCTTTATTGTAGAGCACCCTTTGAATATTATTGCTTCACAAACTAAAAGGGGTAGGTGACTGAGGCAACATTCATATTTGCACAACACTTCTACGATGTCCCAGCACATAATCTCTCGGCGACGTGGATCCACTCCTTAGTGTTATGGATCCCCTCGGTATCATGGATCTACTCAACTACTTCTCGAGCCGCAAGGACTAGCACACCTTGCGAGCTTCTCAAGCCCTAGATGTTAGGGGGAGCTTTGTTTCCTCCTTGGATTACCCATCCTAGCCCCCTCACCCCTAGAAACTATCTGATGATCCTTATTAGATCATGCATCGGCCCTCACAATGATAGACAATGATACACATGAATCCTCTGTTTCGAGCATGGTCAAAGGTGTTTGATGGGACTAGCATCCATTCTTTCCGACTTTCATACGCCCATACTCTTTGGGGGTTCTTGCTTCCCCCACATGGCAATTTGTATTAGTACCTTAACCACATGAGTTGGGGTTTTATTGTTTTAAATTTACCCCCCATTTATTTTTAATGCTTTAGTTAGTCTTTGATCCTAGGGTCCTTTTACCCCAGCACTTTCTACTTTAAATTGATCTTTTACGACATTGCTATATTTTTGTTTATATTTTTTAATATTGTTTGTACAGACATATCGAAGTTGTATCGAACCTAGGGCCCCAAAGAAATTGGTGAACCCCCCTATCCATACCCTAGTAACTTAGAGGATTTGTCTTTATGGGTTCTTCTAAGCTAATGACCAAGGCCATGAATAGAAAAGAAAAATGATTAATTGTTTGAAATTCTTCTTTTATCTTTTATCAAGATGCATCAATAATCATTTAGTGTTATGTATATTCAGTTCGTGATTACATCATTTGGTGAATAACAAAGGATATAAACAATATGATCAAATTGACACAAAAAAGGCATAAACTAAATACAACATTCATGATTTCAACACAAAGTAAAAAGAAATGCATACCATCACTCATGAACCCATGGTAAAAGGTCGTGTGACCTAAATACATTGCACCACCTTTGTTCCATTGAGCTGCAATTACATCTGTACACACAACGTGTCCCTAGAAACCCAAAACGAGAGAGTTTGGAATGTGAGAGATTTGGGTGTTAAAAGCAACTTAAAATTTATGCGAAAAATAATTCCAAGAAAGTATTCAAGTCATTAACTTAATAGCTAGAACAAATAACACCATGAACATCAAATAAAAGATACATGTAACCCATATATGCAATGGAAGTGCTTTGAAACTTACACTTAAGACAAATTAAAGCACGATAAGATCCCATAATTATTGTTCCGAGGAATTGGAAATCACTTTAAATTATTTGTTGACCTGAATTTTGCAGCAATGAAGCACTATTAATGATGCACAACTAGGTATCCTCCCTTATGCTTAAAAAAAATAGCTCATGCTTCAACTTGTGAAAACATCATCTTCTAATTGTCGAATAGGATGAGCTCAAGTGGTAAAAGGATTGGCACTTCCATAATGAATCCCTGGGTTCGAATCCCAAAAGACATGATAATGTGTTATATTTGGTAAATAACCACATCCACCTCGCTAGGTGCTGCATACCCCAATGAACAATGGCAGATGCCAGTCTGGGGAATTCATTAAATCAAGATGAACTTCATCTTCAAAAAGATGAAAGCTTTGGAAATTCAATGCCCTTGATAACCTTATAAGATTTATGAAACTATAATATCTCAGGAACGTTTTAATTAATAGGAAAAAAGAAAAGATAATGGAGGAGAGGAAGCGCGAAGATGATAAGCTGGAGAAGCAGTTGTGGAGGGGGGAGGAAAACATTAAGAATTGGAGATATTCGTACACGGTATGTTACAACGAGGCATGCTAAATTACCATAAGCATAGTGCATTAAATGCCTTGCCAAGGAAATGTAATTAATTGGGAAGCAATATGCAAACACTTAAATGTATGTCTTATAACAGGAATGACAATGTTTTATGATCTTGTAGTTCAGAGTTCACTTAAGTTTTTAAGAAGCTCCAATACAAAGATATTCATGGTAAAGCATACTATACATAAACAAATTAGAGAAATATAGAGCTTCTAAAACAAAACCAATGGAGTTAAGTAGGAAAAGAGAATATTAACCGCAAAAGCTTTCTAGAATTTAAATGGAAAGCACATATAATTGATCCCTCATACAGGAAGGTATTTTTCAGTTTCTCTTCTTCCCTAATTAGATCTGTTAATTTTTCGTGCAAATGGCAAGCTGAAGCATATCATGCAAAAGCTCTAAACATTTAAACTGGGTATTGGACACTTAATGATTTTTTTGATACCATATAGCTTATAAAGGAGCTCTAGCTGGCCAACCTGCTTGAGTAAATTTGCTACGATTTTAATTAGAGTATATAGGGATCTTTTAAGCAGTCCCCCTTTCCAGGAATTGATTAATCAGTAATGGCATCGATTAGAACCACCGTTTAGAGACTCGCTAGGTGTATTTTAAGCTCTATTATGATAAACCTTGCTATGATATATGAACAAAGCATATACAGCGTGTAGGCTTAACCAAATGGCGCCAGCAGGGATTATATATGACAGTTGACCATGCCTATAGTATGAAAGTTTGATTACAATTGTATATTCAACATTGTCTTCATATGTTAATATGGTAAAACAATTGATTATGGTTATCTATCCAACAAAACCCTTCTTATGTTAATGTGGCACATAGTAGAAGACAGAATCATAGAAGACATTATTTATGTTTTGATGGGTTGCTCAAAAGCATTCCATACAGCGACTACTAAAAAGAAATAGGAAAAAAAGGTGTATTAATACGGCCATACTATACTGAATTCGGATGCCTAAACATAGCCATAATAATCAATATTTCTGACTATCAGTTTTACCCAATTGGATTGCCCAACTATTCGCCTCTATGGCCAAAGTATATAATTCCATATGCAAGTTAGAAATCTGACCAGAAATGTTTTCTTATTAAAATTATATTATTATTTAGAGTGATTGGTCGCTGGTAAAAGAGCTCCAATTCCAAAAATTATATTACCATTAATGAGTGCCCTGACAGACTAATATCATGGGCCTCTTGTTATTGTCAAAGACAAAAAGAGAGTACCTTGTGCAATACTAGAAGGAACATCTGAGTTTTTAGATTGGCTTACTATGGAAGCACCATATTTATCATCGTTTCATTGATTTTTATCATCGGTTATTTCTGTCACTTTATTTTTTATTTTATTTTTAAAACTATAAAATATTATTTCATGAGAAAAATATTTGTATAATGTCGACTATGCCAGGCATGGAAACTATTAGTCCAATCCCAAGCATTATGAAACAAAATAAACTTAATGAACATCATTAAATATTATCAAGTTTTAGAATAACATTCATATCTTTCTGATCTCGTTGAGGCCACCATAGAGGAGGATCTCCATCGCATCCGATGTCATGATTATCCAGAGCCTAGTTAGCAAGAGCATCAACTACCTGATTTTTTTGTCTAGAAATATGATTGATTTGCAGCGATTGAAAATAAGCCTACAAGCCTTGGATTTTTCTTTTTTCAGTTCAATCTGCTAATTTGAACTCCCTAGATTGTCTGGAAAAGTCAGCATCCTAACAATAATCTTGGAATTTGATTCCACTTGCACCTGAGTCCAACCACACTTAATAGCCTCTTGTAAACCTCTATAGATAGCTCAGATCTCAGCAACATTCTTAGTGGTAGTTCCCAGATTCTTAACAAAAATGAATATAGCTCTCCCATCATGCATTCTTCCAATGCCCCCCATAGCCGCCTTTCCCGAATTTCCCCTGGAAGCCCCATCCATATTCAATTTACCTACCTACAAAGGAGGAGGAACCCATTTTTGTTGTTTATCTTCTGTTTTTTTATCGTAAAAGCAGGAAGTCAGAGACTAGTAGGCTGAAAAGAAAGCAAAATACATATTTTACTCCATTCCAGAGTAAGAGAGGAGGGAAGGGATACTTTCTGTTTGATAGTTTCTGCCATATTAATTATTGTCTGCTGCCAAACGTACCCCTTTCTGTGATCTCTTGCTTGAAAATTATTTTATTTTGTTCCTTCCATATATTCCAAATTAACAAAGAGATACATATCCATAGGGAAGGAAGTAAGTAGCCTCTTGTAAACCTCTATAGATAGCTCAGCTCTCAACAACATTCTTAGTGGTAGTTCCCAGATTCTTAACAAAAATGAATATAGCTCTCCCATCATGCATTCTTCCAATGCCCCCCATAGCCACCTTTCCCGAATTTCCCCTGGAAGCCCCATCTGTATTCAATTTACCTACCTACAAAGGAGGAGGAACCCATTTTTGTTGTTTATCTTCTCTTTGTTTATCGTAAAAGCAGGAAGTCAGAGACTAGTAGGCTGAAAAGAAAGCAAAATACATATTTTACTCCATTCCAGAGTAAGAGAGGAGGGAAGGGATACTTTCTGTTTGATAGTTTCTGCCATATTAATTATTGTCTCCCGCCAAACATACCCCTTTCTGTGATCTCTTGCTTGAAAATTATTTTATTTTGTTCCTTCCATATATTTCAAATTAACAAAGAGATACATATCCATAGGGAAGGAAGTAAGTTTTGTCGTTTTGGGATACCTTCTTGCCACTCCTTCATCAGTTGCTCAAGAGAATGAGGTCCTTGGTAATGTATACCAAACATATTCGCAAGAGATTTCCATAAACGAATAACTCATGGACAAAGCAAGAAGAGATGATGTCTAGTTTCTGCCTCATTCCAAACATAGTGTACATCTGAAAGGCCCATAAAAACCTCTCTTCATAAGTCTATCTCCTGTGAGAACTCTACACGTGCTAAGAGCCAAAAAAAAACTAACCTTGGGCCATATAGTAGGCTGCCATATTTGTTAAAACATAGCTTGGAGGGGATCAGGATTACCTCTAGTTAGCTCTTCATATCCAGAGTGAACAGTATATTCTCCTCCTGATGAGTTCCCCCATCCTATTTGATCAGATTCGTGAGAGAAGGAGAGTGAATATCTTTTCAGGATTTGGTTGATCAAAGCTTGTTCTGGTTGTTGTAAAGAAATAAGTCATTCATGAGGAGATATTCAACATCTACCCATTTCTAAATGTTGAGATATATGTTTAGTATAATGTATAACCCTTGTCCATCCTTTTTGATGTATTGCTTCCATCACATTACTTAGATGAGGAAATTGATGGATTAAAGGAGGTTGAGCATCCCATGAAGCCAGCCAAAAATATGTGTAATTCCCCTTATTCACTATCCAGAATAACTTTGTTTTGATCATGCTTTCTCCCATTTTAAGAACTATCAGAATCAGAGATCCTCTTGTTGGAAGGGAACATCTAATAATATGGTTCGATGGCTGATTTTCTAGGGATTTGCCTCTTATATTAATAGCCCATAAATCATTGGGAGAAGTGATTATCCTCCAATAAAGTTTACCAGCTAGGGCCTGAGCATGTTTAACAACATATCAGAAACCTAGTCCCCCTTACTTTCTAGAGCGACAAAGAGTTTCCCAATTTACTAATGACCATTTTTTCTGATTTTGTGTCCCTCTCCACAAAAAGACCTGACAAATAGAATCAATTTTAAAAAAAATTGATTTGGGAATATTGAGGATAGATGAAGCATAAATTGGAACCGCCTGAAGGACAGCCTTAACCAGAGTCATCCGACTTGCCGTAGATAACCATTTATTGGTCCATTTTTGTATCTTACCATTTATCTTCACTGTTAGCCACTCCCAATCTTTACTTTGCTTGGAATAAAGAAGAACTCCCAAATACTTTATAGGAAGAGAACCCTTTTTGAAATGGAAAATCTTGAGAATTCTCTCTTCCTATTGTAAGGAGCAATGGAAGAAAATAATACTAGATTTGGCTTCATTAATCAGTTGACCAGTGGCAGAAGAAAAGACATGAATAAGTTTATCCAATTGCTTAGCTTCCACTGTGGCAGTCTTCCCTTCCAAGGTAGAATCATCAACACACTAAAGGTGAGAGAGAGGCTTTACAGAAGTAGCAAGTTGCACACCTTGTATTCGTTTATCCTGACAAGCTGTGTTCACTAATCTTCCCAAACATTCAGCCAAAATAATAAATAGAAAAGGGGGCAGCGGATCTCCCTATCTAATACCCCTAGAAGCTCCAAAAAGGTTGGTAGGTTCTCCATTAAGTAACACAGAGAAAGAGACTGAGGTTAAACAAGCCTCTATCCATTTAATCCACTCCTCAAAAAAACCAAATTTAGCTAGAACTTGGCTGAGAAACTTCCAATCCATGTGATCATATGCATTGGATAGATCTAATCTAATAAACATAGTCGGAGACTTCTGGATTTCCATAGAATGCAAGAGTTCTTGGGCCAAAACAATTTCATCATGAATATGACGACCCGAAACAAAACCACCTTGTTCAGGAGAGATAATCTTATACATAAGAGGTTTATGCCTTTCTGCCATAACTTTTGTAATAATTTTATACAAAACATTGCATAGAGCTATAGGCCTGAAACCCGAAATTTCAGTCACATCCTCAGATTTCGGGATGAGAGAGATAAATGTTTTGTTAAATTCCTTGGGCATAGATTTGTAATATCTTGCCTCTTCCACAACACCAAGTAAATTTTGTTTTATTAAATCCCAGAAAGTCTGATAAAATTCAATTGGGAAACCATCTGGCCCAAGAGTTTTTCCTTTTCCCATACTAAAAACAACAGTATATAACTCTTGCTCAGTAACTGGCTGAATAAGTTTTTCATTTTCCTCTTGAGAAATCAGCCCAGGCAACACCTCTAAAACTTTTTGCTGACTCTGTAGATGGAGAGGTTGAGCTGAAAACAAATCAGTAAAAAACAAAACAGCCTCTTGTTTCATTCTTGCAAGGGAATAGATATGTTGGCCCCCTGTTGTCTTCAAAGAAGAAATATAATTATGCACCCTTCTATGAAGTAATGATTTATGGAAAAATGCAGAATTTTTATCCTCTTCATTTAACCATTGAATTGTAGATTTTTTGCTTCCACATTATTTCCTCTTTGACTTCCCATTATATCAAATTTGTTTTTAGCAATTGTTCTTTCTAAATAAGCTCACCTGTAATGCCTGTATGACGTATTTCATAATTAATCTCTTCCAGTTGTTGGAGGATACCTGTTTTCTTGGCCTTAATGTCTCCAAATTCAGTCTAGTTCCATTTTTTAAGTTTGGTCTAAAGATTGCCCAACCTCTTAACAAAGGAGTACATCTGAGTCCCATGTCTTGGCTTTCCTTCTATCCACCACTGTTGAATGCATTGTCTGATATTTTCATGTCGCAGCCACATCAATTGAAATCTAAAGGGTACATTATGCCGAAAAGATTTCCCTATCTCAAAAGAAACAGGCCAATGGTCTGAGCCAATGTTGTTTAGAAATTTGCCTTAGGAACAAAATTTTGGAACCACCATTCTTCAAAAACTAAAAATCTGTGAAGTCTTTCCATAATACATTGCTGACCTTGTCTTCTATTATTCCATGTCATAACCTCGTTTTCAGTTGGAACATCCAGAAGGTTTAGTGATCGAATTTGTTGGGACATAAGTGTAGAACTCGCATCTAACTGTTTATTACCACCTTGTTTCTCTTGTAAATTGAGAATAGCATTAAAATCTCCCCCCAAGATAAAAGGAATCCCTGAAAACAGACTAGTCATACCTGAAATCTGGTTCCATAGTTTCTGTTTAGCTCCTACTTCCAAAGGGGTATATACATTTATAAGCACAAAATTTTGGTCATCCACTTTAGAGTACATATGAGTTAAGAGTCCTCCTTGAATAGCACAAGAGTTCAGAACCATAATAATCTTTGGATCCCATAAAGTTACAATACCTCCAGAAGCCCCTTGCGAACTCGAAGCTATATGATGTGCTTTCGGCCATACTCTCTCCGAAATAGCAGCCATAAGATCTATAGAGGCAGATTTAGGTTGTTAATAATTGATTAAATGTTGACGTGACATTTTGGGGCGATTATGGGTGCCATGGCTGGATGTAGAGGCGCCTTATCTCCATCCTTTTTGACTGATACCTTGACTGCTTAAATGTGTTGTATATAACTATGACTGAAGTGTTATTATGGATTGGGTTTGCAGTGTATACCTGTGTTATAGTTAATTGCATGCAGATGCTACATTTTCCTGCCTATGGGCATTAGATTCGGCTGCTATTGTAGACATGCCAGTTGCATAAATAGAGAACTTCAAACTATGATGTAATTATGCCTGCTGGGGTGCCACATTTGTCATCAGTTGATGGAGATTTGGGCTGCTCATTCTTGCAATAATATTGGATCAAACAGTTTCTAGGTTTTGTCTGTCTTGACAAGAGCTTCAAAATGAGTATAATAATGATATATTTCATTCAAAATCGAGGAAGTAAACATCCTTTAATCTTGCTGGAAAATTACATAAACTGGTGTCATGAACAAAATTGCTGAAGAAAGAGTGATAAAATTATCTAACATTGTAATCGCAGACCATTTTTGAGGCACCCACACCATGGGTTGCACTCTTTAATCAACTCCTCCATACCTCGTAGTGGCTCTCCAAATGATGATTGGCTCGCCTATGAAAGATACGTATGGACTCCCTGGAGGGTTTGCAGAAGTTTATGATTCCATTCTTTTTATGTGTAGCTGTATATATGGTAAACAATATCCACAGTATTCTATCCTGCAAATTAAATCCTAGATGACAAAGGGGCATGGGTTTGAGTGTGGTTAGTGATTGTGATAATGTGACTCATGTTGATAGAGAGGACAAAGCTGCAAACCTAGGAGTTCATAGGTTGCGACATACTAATGATCATTTAATTTCCATACAATTGTAAGTACTTGTATTCATTGTTACTTAGTGTTATTGGCTTACATGTACAATGTGTAATTATGTAAGCTTGCGAATGATTCTTGTATCTCGGTTGTTGTTAGAAGAATTCATGTTTACTCAAACACTCTAAATAAAGGAATGTAAAAAGATGGTTATTATGATGTCTTTACAAAGCGATAAAGTCATGAATTATAGTCACGCCTTTCCCATATAATGTTAAGCAAAGAAAATTATTAGGTATCACTACATATTATGCATATGAAGATTAAGGAACCAAAGCATTCTAGACAAGTGGAGAAGATTGTTTATTGATAATGTTTATTTATTTTTAAATAGCAATATATATACATAGAGTAGATTCTCTAGGTTAGATTTTATTGGGATGTTACTCCATGTGGAAGGTTGTATTCTAGCAAGGATACATGTTATTCATTTCCACAAAAAATGGAATGCATTGCAGACCAACAAAGAAGTACAAAGGATCTTATTACTTTTGAACTAGGCAATGGTTAGCGATGAAAATACAATTTTTAAAGACAACATATTCTTTGAATTTGTACTAGAAGTACAATTAAAATTTAGGACTGGAAAAGAAGATACTTTAATGAATGAGAAAGCAATAAGAGAAAAAGGAAAGTTAACCTGTAAATAATATCAACAAAAGTAGACAAATGAATAAGTGCATGAAAATGAGCAAGTGATAAGAGAGAGGAAGTTCATCCTAGGAGCAGTACATAGAATGGAAGCAAATTTGAAACCATGTGACGTTAAAAGCATTTTTTCACTCCAGCCAAACTTTTCTTGCTTCCAATCACTGTCGTAACCAAGAAAGAGCAATGGGAAGTCCAATCACTAGAAAAACTTGAAATCATCGGAGTGGAGGCATCACAATTTGTCTTGCAACTCTTCAAATCGGCCCCAAGTCACATTCAATTGATCCAAGGTCACCCAAGCCTAACTCAACAGTCACAACCAGCCACATGGATGCCAAAGGTTGACCTTGGTTGTCGCAACTTGTCAATCAACTATTTAGGTTGACCATGGGCACCTGGTTCAACCTTTGGTTATCACTACTTGCCACCCAAATTCCCAGACTAACCTCTACTCTCATAGCCTGACCCTAGGCCACCTTGGCTGAACCCCAACAAGCATGGATCAATCCTCCACTGCCCAGGCCAATCCCCAACCACCTAAACCAGCTCCCAGTCATCATGGCCAACACCCATTGTTAAAGGTCAACGCTTGGCCACTAAAGCCAAAACCCAGCCACTTGAGTCAAAACTTGTTGTCAAAGGTCGAACCCAAGTCGTCTTGGTTGAACGTTAGCTGCTTGAGCCACCATATTGCCTCCTAGGACCTTAACCAACTCTTAAGCATTAGAGGTTGACCCTACACCTGCCTAGACTGGCCTCCAACCACTAAAAGGTGATTTCCAACTACTAAAGGGTCCTTCAAGCCGTCTCAAGCAGATTTTGATCCATTGTAGATCAAATCAAACAAAAATTTGAAACTGCAGTTGTCGAAGTCTTTATTCCAGTTATCACAAGCATCCGATTATTTTTGTAAGCCATAAACACCCAAAAATATGTGTTACTATCAAAAGATCAATGGATATCTGTCAAGACTCAAAACAAAGCAATTACCATGGTTAATATAATCTATAATTTTTCAAACATTGGAGAGGAGTACGATGGCACATGGTCATCACATGCAGCCTAGCCCACACTTAAAACAAGCTATGACATCATGCAACTCTTTCAAGGTGCTTTGTAGAAGAATTTATTCCATGAGCCTTCGATGTTAGAACGTAATATTAAGTGCCTATAAAATTTAGTTTATAATTAAATAATTTAGAATAAGTTATATTCTGAATTATTTAATATAAATTTTATGTTTATGTTTAATTGGTTAATTATTAACTAATTTATATTAAATTGGGGTACGATTTAATCATACCCCATCACTTAATACGTTTGTGACCCATGGGGTCAATCAAATATAGTCGTAGATCATATTGTTTTCACCTCGCATGAATGGTTTGGAGAGAAATGAGGAAACAGGGATTTTACTAGACTGTAAAAGGTTGTTTCTCATTAATAGAAATTTCATATTTGTCTGTGGTTTTTCCCCCTCGGGGGTTTTCCACGTAAATCATGTGTTCACAGTGCTATTTGCTTTGTTGTTTATTTATTTACTTACTCATATTAATGTTTGCTTCAAGTATTAATTAAAAATGGTTTAATAATCCTCGTCCTAACATGGCATCAGAGCAGGTTCAAAAGGTTTCAAATCAATAAATTAATTTAATCTGGTGTTTGGGAGTCTGGAACTATGTTTTAATACCCAAACTGTTTGTCCTCTTTTTCTCACACAAAATGTCATAAATTATTGAATATGATGATGTTGTGTTAAAGGGCTCGAAGATACCTTTCCAACGAGACCAATTTTGCCTAATTTGGAGTTGTGGTGAGAAAGTTATGGCCATTTAAAGTTGTGCATCTCAGAAGGAATAACAGTCGACATGTGGCAGTTTTTGATTTGCTTCAGGTTTGCCTATGTGTGCCTTTGTGATTATTTCCTTCTTTCCCTCATGTCTACTACCTTTTACTTTTCCACATGTTTCCTTTGACTACCTCAACCCTACCCAGACCCAAAACCTTTTATTTGAAACTCAGTTTATTCCGTGGACTTGAGGTCCACGAAATACATTTGGTTGAAAATCTTGCGGAATTACGCAACGTGTCCTTCCTTTAGCCCATGATTCTATGACACGTGTCTACCATGTCAAATCAATTTATACCTTTATATTATTTACTTTGCTTGATCAAAGATCATTATATGCGATTTGATTAATAAATTTGGTTAGTATTTGACATATGCGGCCCGCTTAATACTACTAAGCCTTGGTCACGAACCCGAAGTTGCAATTAATCTCCTTGATAAAGATGGAATCATCATCATCAATTTGAGTATTCTCAAATCTTATTTAGTTATGTAAATTACTTATTTTAAGTAATTTTAACCAATTATCAAAGATAAGTCTTGTTAATGACAAGTTAATGGATTTGAAATCAAGATCTAGAGGAGTATATTAGTATGTGATTACAAAAATAGTATTATATGCATATCAAATGACACTTGGGGATGCCCTTGTGTTTGTAATGGAGACGTCCAATACTGATTGCATCTAATATATATTTTACAAGATTAATATGTTGAAATTACTCAACATATTGTTAATATAATATGGTTAGTTATTAAAGCATGTTGTTATTTAAGTTGTTATACAACTTGTGTTTGACTTATCAATGTAAGTTTTATAGATGGTTAAAAATGAAATAAATAATGATTTATATTATACTTATTATGATGTCTATATGGATATTATGACTCTAACCGTGTTGATGTTGTGTTAGATATAAAATATACAACTGGATATGTGTTCAAGTTTTTTGGTATAGGTGTCATTACTTGGAGCAGTAAAAAGAAGTCGAAAGTCTCCATCTCTTCTACTGAGGCAAAGTATAGAAGCTAGACTACACGAATACGGGTACGGGTACGGTTTCAGTACGCTGAAACGGCAAATTTTTAAAAATCTCGGGTACGGTACGTTTTATGTATGTATATATATATATATATATATATATATATGCATATAAAATTATAAATTTAAAAAAACATTTGCATAGTTATTGAAATTTAATACTCATACAACTTAAAATCATTCATAGAATATGAAAACAAATTTCCAATACTTTGAGAATTGAGACTTGAGTTTGTATTGATTCATAATGTTCAAAACGTAATAGTTAATAACATAAACTGTATTATAGATTTGATAATTCATTAGTAATGCCTTAAGCTTGAGTTAGACGTATCATTGGACATTAAAAAAACATTTAAAGTCATGAAATATTTTAATTCCTTTCTCAAACCAAAGGAGGGCAAAACAGCCTCTTGTCAAGGCAAGGATCTTGTCATTATATTTCTGATTCGATGAAATCGATTTATAGGCTTGGCACCTAATGTCAAATGAAGAGAAGATAGGCTGCCCAACCACCAAGTGCTTCACTTGTTCCCATGCCTTCCAAATTGACTGAAGAATAAAGAACCCATGAGGAGAAACAAGAAAGCCCCCAAACAGTAAGTCAACCAAATGAAGTCTTTTTCATCTCTCTAGACCCTTCAGATCCTATTGGCAATATTGAATCTCACACGAACTTTCCAAAGTTCAATTCCAATCAAAGCCCTCATGTTTTATTTATTTTTTTGCACTTAAAAAAAAATTGTGGGTACTCTCTAGGTACTTTTTTTATTTATTTATTTTCACTTAAAAAATAGAAAAAACTGTGAGTACTCTGTGGGTACGTACCCATAGCGTACCCAGGGTGTACCCATACCCAAAACATACCCAGTCTGGTACGAGGGGGTCTAGGGCGTTTCCGTGTAGTCTAGTATAGAAGTGTAATGGAAGCAGCGAAAGAAGCCATGTGGCTGAAGCGGTTGTTGGAGAGATACACATGGAAGCCAAAGGAAGTACTCTTCTATGTGATATCCAGAGTTGCATTGCTCTTGCTAAGAATCCAATTCAGCATCAAAGAACAAAGCACATAGAGATTCATATGCACTTTATCCAAGAGAAGGTTCTCTGCGGTGATATAGATCTTTAGTACTTCCTGACTGAAGATCAAGTTGCAAATATGTTTACAAGCCATTGTGTGTTGTAAAGTTATACAAGTTTTGTGCAATGCTTGGCCTTTGAAAGTTGCCATTGAGGGGGAGTGTGCATGGCAATGTCACCTCCTAATGGTCGGCCGGTTGATATCTCCTTCTCCTCTATACTTCTGCTCCAATTGTAAACCATTGTAAAAAATATCCCTACGATCTTTGTAAACTTGTCACTCTAAGTTTACGATGTACAGTCACTCTAAGTTTACGATGTACAGTCCAGTGTGTTGCATCTATTTGTAAAGGAGGTCCTTGTGTTACAAAAGGCTCCTAAAGAGGCTATTTGAGATTTTTTCATGAGAAACTGTGAGATGTAGTCTCACAAATCATGCTTAACCTAAATCATAACTTCTAATTTATGGATTCCAAATCCTTTTGTACCAAAAGGTAATTTGAGCATGATGAAGGTGTAATAAATCCTTCAAAAGTGATATGCTAGCCTATACCTTCACTAATGGTTTATGGATTTGTAAATCCTGTTGTACAAACAGGTAATGTTGGCATATGGTTCCCCATTTGATATTAAGGGGGAGTGTTAGAACGTAATTTTAAGTGCCTATAAACTTTAGTTTATAATTAAATAATTTAGAATATTAACTTAATGTTTATGTTTAATTGGTTAATTAACTAATTTATATTAAATCGGGGTACGATTTAATCATACCTTGTCACTTAATATGTTTGTGACCCCTGGGGTCAGTTAAATATAGTCGTAGATCATATTGTTTTCACCTCTTGTGAATGGTTTGGAGAGAAGTGAGGAAAAGGGGATTTTAATGGACAGTAAAAAGTTGTTTCTCATTAATGGAAATTTCTTATTTGTCCGTGGTTTTTCCCCCCTCGGGGGTTTTCCACGTAAATCCTGTGTTCACGGTGTTATTTGCTTTGTTGTTTATTTATTTACTTACTCATATTAATGTTTGCTTCAAGTATTAATTAAATATGATTTGATAATCCTCGTCCTAACATCCGAAACCCAATTCGTATTGTGAACCAGATGGCAGTTACTACAGAAAGAAAACTCATTCAGCTTCAATCAACAAACTTCATAGTTGTTACACATTCTAGATTTCAGAGTCTGTAGATAATTTACAGGCATTAAAATTTGAATGACACTAAGCAAGGAGTAAGTGCAGATGTGAATTGTGACCCATCTGAAGAAGCAAAAAAGGACAATAGCTAATGTCTACTTAAATGAGATGTCCAACTTCATCACCAGACATTCAAGTTATCCGGGTACAAGATTTGTCAGATATAAAGTTACGAAGTCCAAGACACCTTGATATGGTGTTATAAGATCCTTTTTTTATATGACTAGAAAACTTCTTATCCGCTATTATGGTAAATGTTGATTTCTTGAAGATAAGATGTGGCGATAGATCTTTAGAGGGATGAACCATAGACAACAAACCTAAATTGCCCTCCAAATTTCTTTGATGATCTTTAGTGTTCACCTCCATGACAAACTCAGCTGCATTGTTCATCGTAGCATGCTAAAGGAGAGAGGTATTTTTTTACCTTGACATTGTTTAAGCTTATATGGGACTCAAGTTGAAGAACTCCGTGCTCAAAATAAGGTTTATGTAGGGAACTCGATGATAAATTTAGGGTTTTTGTGGAGGGATTCCATGCAGAAATTGGGGTTCCCATGGAGAACTCCATGTTCACATTAAGTTTTCGGTGGAGTACTTTGTGCTATAGAGTCATTTGACTTCAATGTCCAGTTCTAGTCAAATCTTACATCTGAACCTCATGCAACATTTTTACTGTTGTTAACAGGACAAAGAATTGTTTTTCTTTTAGTTACGTTGATGGGGAGAGGGAGGTAGATATAGACAATGGTTTAAGTGATACATATTTATCGATGTTCCGTTAATGACAATAAAGCATGTGTCTAGTACAAGACAAAAATCATCCAAAATGTAATGTACTTATGACCCCTATTTAATTTTCTGATTTGCACTGGTTATGGTAAGGTTGTGCGTGAATCATGGTGGTCAACAAATGTACCTGTCATACGCTTCTCTATATGTGCTGGCTATGGGGTATCATTCCGAGTTCCCTCCACATTCTCCATTGAGTTCCCTTCTAAGTGAGAAAGGCTCGAGTGTGACGAAAACCACAAACATTATGGATATGACTGATGAAGACAGTTTTATTTATCCAATATTGTGCAATGTTCATTTTTGAATATAATTGTTCATATCTATTATAAAGTAGTTATCGCTGCATATGTGATGGATGTGTTGTTCTTTGTTCAAGTCTGTTAATGCAGAATCAAATGGCAACATGAGTCACCACATGATGATGGGGTGACGACGAATTTGAAGAAATTTTGTGCTACTCATAACTATTTTCCTAATAAGGTGGTTTAGCAGGCAAGCCATCTGACACGGCACATACCCCTCGGTTTGAATTTCATGGCATTTCATTCATTGTCTTATTTATAGAATCATATTTCCTCCGTTATCTTGCCTAATAATAGATATTTCATAGAAGCATAGTAGCATCTATTTTCCATCTCTACAACAATATGAATCAACTGTTATACCTCTACCAAGTCTACAAATATCTTATACTAGGTGGGTTTCATTCTTACGAGCATATTAAGCCCACCACAATATGCCTTCAATCATATCCTCCCTTTTTGTACAGTATAAATTAAGCACAATACTTTCACACTCACACAGTACAGTCCTTACACTCCCTTAAACTATTTGATAATAAATTTAACAATCCCAATGGTGTCCTTTTCATAACTTGCAGACATTAGTGCAATTTAATCCTTTCAAAGGAAGCGAACAGATACTATAGCAGCAGAAAGATGACCCACATGCAAAAACTGATGATTAGATAAAGCAGATCTAATTTAGCAGACTTAAAAGGAAATAACAAATCATTGTGCTACTAGTCTATGAAGCCGATACGGCATCCCTAGGGCACCTGGTACTAGTACGAAACGTACCTGGTACGGGTGCATCCTGGATACGTGCTTGGAAACACCCAAGATACGGCCAGGCGGGTCCGGGTACGACCGGGTACTTCTGCAGACTTACCCGGCTATATCCTGACCGGCCTGGCCATATCCTGGCATTTCCTGGCCCAAAACTGTGTTTTTTTTTCTAGTTTAAATTTAGTATATCATTACAAGAGAAATTACAGCTTTCACAACACCATTATTCTACAGAAGGTATAGTTTAAATTTAATATATCATTACAGCAGAAATTACAGTTTTCACAGCACCATTATTCTACAGAAGATATAGTTTAAATTTAATATATCATTACAGCAGAAATTACAGTTTTCACAGCGCCATTATTCTACAAAAGGTACCAAGTACAAGTCATCATAAACATGGATATAAATCATAAATGTAATAAACACCTCAACTACATATGGTAGGGACAATTGAAGTTATGAATGTATGAGTAGTTTGTTGTGGTTATTTAGGTTGTTTTGTTTTTCATATGCATAATATGTGGTTAAATCCTATTTAGCAGGCTGGAATTTATATATATTTTAATTTTTATATATATTTTGTACGGCCGTATCCTAAGTCGCCGAAACGTTTTAGATACGGGAGTGGGAGCGGAGTATCCGATACGCGGAAACGGCAAAAAAAAATTTGACCCCGGATACGGCGTAGGATACGGCAGTACAAAAACTATATAAAAATTAAAAAATATATAAATTTCAGCCTTCTAAATAAGAATTAACCACATATTATGCATATGAAAAACAAAACAAGATAAATAGCCACGACAACTACTCATACATTCATAATTTCAATTGTCCGTACCATATCTAGTTGAGGTGTTTATTACATTTATGATTTATCTCATACATGCTATTTTTATCCATGTTTATGATGGCTTGTACTTGGTACCTTCTGTAGAATAATGGTGCTGCAAAAACTGTAATTTCAATAATGATGCTGTGAAAACTGTAATTTCTGCTGTAATGATATATTAAATTTAAAAAATAACTTCTGTAGAATATTGGTGCTGTGAAAACTATAATTTCTGCTGTAATGATATATTAAATTTAAACTATACCTTCTGTAGAATAATGGTGCTGTGAAAACTGTAATTTCTGCTGTAATGATATATTAAATTTAAACCAGAATTTAAAATTAAAAAAAAAAAACACAGTTTTGGGCCAGGAAACGCCAGGATACGGCTGGGTACATCTGCAGATGTATCCAGCCGTATCCGGACCTGCCTGGCTGCTCCCAAGCCGCTCCTAAAACGTGCCATACCCGCTCCAGGGGGTCTAGGGGTGCCGTATCGGCTACTTAGGTTGATATGCAATAAAATAATTTACCTCATTGTATCTTCATTGTTAGTATTACTATGAAACTGACACATTGTACGGGATTTATCAAATGTTGAAAGACAATTGTATTTTGTCATACATAAGGTCAACTTTGGTATCTAAAAGTATATGGACTATCAACCAGCATGTCTAGGGTTTTATCTGGTGCATCACATAATGATCATTGCATTGGCATCTATTTTAACATCAATGTGGATTTACAAAACGTGTAAACATTTTTTATTACAAAATAGGTAGATCATGGGCTCTAAACAGCTGATATAAATAAAAAAGGTAATAGTGTACTCCCTATCCAAACATAAGTTTCATTGACTTGAAGAACTGACTGAACTGACTGATATGATATAGCTGGTGGACATACTTCGAGTTTTCGGCTTCGAACTAAGCTATATTTGTTCCTAGTAAGTAATACATGTGCCTTAAATGTAATTCCACTTAATGACATAAGACTTTAAAGTATGTCACATTAGAGAGGATGACAATCTTATTAAAAAATACTGATTTGACCTCTAAAGGAGTTCGTGTAATGCCTGTGCCTTTTCCAAGCTCCAGTTCGCATTTCTAAGACCTTGGTGCCCATATTCTTCTTCCCGTGGGCCTCAAGGGAGGACATAACAGGAAGTACATTCATTGTGTATGACAAATGTAATTGTGCTATTTTCAGGCTTTGTAATATTTTTGTAAAAAGGCAAATTGCCAAGGCTTGCATAGCACTAGAAGTAGTAGGTTTGACAGCGACCGAACCACACCTTTACATTTGTGGTCTTCATTAGGCCATCACTGTGAGCCAAAAAACAGTGAATACACATTTAAAACTTAGGAAACAACGGAAGCAGTTGAGGATGATAGTCTTCGGTAGAAATAGTGTGCACACGAAGTGTTCTCGCTGGCTGACTGTCTCAAGTTTTATCCCGTGTTGGTCCTGGTCAGTAGGATTAATTGGAGCTCGGGACTTAGGTGGATTCTTGATGGAGTTAGTGCTTCGCGGCATTAAGCTCTTGTCAAGTACTTTTGCGGCATTGAATTGGTCTCTCGCGGGTTGAAGGGCAAGTCATGAGCAATGCTGATCATTTGCATGACTTTCTAGTTCCCTACCCAAGGACTTATATTGGTCCTAAGGATGGGATCCTGTCCCCAGCAATATCAGTGGGAAGAAGCTTAGTGCTTTGAGGGCATGGAAGTCCTCAACACAATGTTACGCGGACTTCAGTAGAATATGGTTTGGTGTTCAATGCCCCTTTCAGTTGGTAACAAAGCCGTTCCTACAACATGAATGTCATCTATTTTTGCTCATCCAGAAGCTTGTGATATCCATCCAGGGGAGACTTAGTTCGGACAGCATTGCCGCACGGTAAAGGAATGGTCTTTGCAATGTTTGGAATAGCGAATATCAAGGATGGCAAGCTGCAGAAATCAGACTATCCATGGTGTTCCGCGGGTTTCCCTTAATACATAGCTAAAGTTTCTGCAACAGGATCCCTAAGCCACAGAATGACAGAAACATGATCGCAGGTAAAATGCTGCGCAAACCTGAAGAAATAATACCATTGTGGCATAGCGGGAGTGTGAAACAATCTAAATCGCTTGAAGCTTTCTCAGAGCCCTGTGATAAGGAAAAGCTGCGGGAGAGCATGTCAAATGATGCGTATGCAAAGTTAAAAGGCAAACATCCCTTGGATACAGAGTAATGCAGTCTTTTCGGGTGTGCGGGAGTTATTGTCTCGCGAGTTTGCTCACCTCAACGGAGACGTTCGAGGACAAAAGCCGCAGAGCGTACATATAATACCTACAAACCAAAGGAAAGATTTTAATTGAAGTTGAAATGCATTGTACCCAAGAAAAAATTGTCAGGACTACTCCCTATGGAACAGGTATGTCATAGTCCGAACGGAATTGCACACAGGAGCCAAAGCACTAATGTATTGATAATCGAAATGTCCAACCACTTCACCGACTAGGATTGTTATGAAGTATGGGCGACATATTCCTTACAGACCCATTGTAAAATCTGAATGGCGTGCGATCCTGGAGTCAATGTCCAGGCGTCTTCACATATCCTATCTTGGGAAGCATCTATGGCGATTGGTCCTTGGTGGGTTGAAATACAATCTACTTGTTGAATGCCTCTCTCTCCTTCTCTCTTCTTCTTCCCATTTCTATGAAGTATGGAACTCATTCCATTGATAAAAAAAGATCCCTCTTTTGTTGATCAAACAGACACCACTGCCAAAATCAGTGGCCGACTTCTCAACGAGTATCCAAACCTCGGATTGGAGCGTTTGCGGTAACATCCAATGCCTAATTTGGGAAATTTCCTAATGTTCTTGCATATTCTATAGACATACACCATTTAATGAAGATTAGTGGCTCGTTTTTGCCTTTCAAGAACTTTGTGTTGTACTTCGAAAGGACTGATGCCTATCCAATTCGTTTTATGTTGTGTATGGATCTAAACCTGCGGGTTCTTCATTTCTGTGTGTTGTCCAAAAATGTTATGGGAAGGGTTAGTTTGTCACCACTATTTGATATATAAATGGCATCGGATTTGTATGCCCTTAAAAAAATCTACTACTTTTTCTTCACAAGGAGAATGTAACTCGCCATCGGGACAGGTATGGAAATTGAATGACGAAACCAAATCTTTCGCATGTTGGTGTTATCATTTGCCTCGATCACTTTAGCTTAGGTTCATGCTTCCTGCCCATCTACATCAATCCTCCCTCATCTCTCCCTAAATCCCCATGGATGTGTTAGTGTAAGTAATAAGCTTAGAGGTAGTGTTAGCACGTGTATGTGTAGATATGTGTAGAGGATACTCATACCTTCTCTAGATCATTTTAAACTCAAACTTTCAACTACGTAAAGTTGAATCATCAACGTTAAATAGGTATAGACTAAAGAGCTTAAGCCGTGATACACATACATACAAATTTTAGGGTGCTACTTTCTGTGGGTTAACAGTAGCATGCACAAAGAAGACGGAAACATGAATATGATACTAATAAAAAAGAAAATGTACATTAAAGTGGGGGTCGTCCTACCTAAGTGGGACAAAGTGAATGTTACTAATAGAAAGGAAAGTATTTTGTAGTTGTCCCCTAGCTTGGGACAAATCAGTTGAGTATATGTACTTTACGTCAATGGAGTACCTAACACATCTCATAGGCAACTACAAATTACAAGGAATATAAATGAGGTATGAAGAATCAAGTAGTCATGAAGTAGATGTCTATTGTCTATTTTGTACACTCCTATGGCATGTCTATGCGTTACAAGGAGGGCTCTCTAAGTTAGTTTAAATGTGCACATCCAGGATAGTTGCTTTTATTATTGTTAATTAAGAAGCATAATAAAGTGCACTATAGTCTTAGTTTATTAGAGACTTTATGTAGCAATGAGAGTTTATGTTTTCCCTTCGAAAAGGGAAAAGGTTCCCGTGCATCCCGATGTTGCACCCCCTTAGTTCTAATAAATAGGTAGGTCGCTATTTCGTTTAGTGGGTCATGTTGATTGATCATTTTGATTTCACTCCATGCTTGGAGTAGCTGAAGATGTACGCCCTAGTTCTTGCATACTGTGCTCTCTCATTGTAAGCTTTTCCACACTGGATCACATTGTTGAAGGTATTGAAGACCCATTGTTCTCTTCATTGTGATCTCTTGTGTTGAGTGAAGTTTATGCATGGTTTCTCCATTGCTAGCTTTGGCGACTTGGCGAAAGTAATTTGGCGCATTTATTTAGAGTGACTAATCTGAATGGCTTGGATTGATTCGATTAGTTGAATGGCGAAGTTTAATAATATTATACTGGTCTAGCTGTTATTGCTGAAATTAAGGTGGAGTCTTCATAGTGAGCTTGCATGAGAGGTAAAGTTTTATTCATGTTTATGATGTCGGTTTTGAGCTTAAGTGAAGTGCAGATCTGATCCGTGCATTAGCCCCTTCATTATCCAGAGTTGGGCCATGCAGGTTATCGCTTGGAGTTCAGTTTTGAGGCTCAAAGAACGGCTGATAATATATTTATAGCAGCCCTATCTAAATCCTGAGCGACTTGAAATCAATGCTTCTGGGGCTGTTTTGAAGGGGTTTTACTGAAAACAGAAAATTCAGATCTCATAGTGCAGTGGAAAGCCCTAAATTATCATAGTTTACTCAATAGAGATCTTGTTTCTAGGGAAAAAACACTGGAAGTAGCTGCCATAGGAGGGATTGGTCACAATTTTAAAGGAGATTTCAGTTGTCTGCAAGCTATCGCGGTTATTAATTAATATTTATTTCTAGATCTAATAGTTTGGCAGTTCAATTTAATATTGCGATTTGGTTGTAGAAATGCAGGAGGCAATAAGGAGAATCAGTAATTTTATAATTTTTTGGAGTTGATTTGATGCCTCTAACTGTATCATGGGCGACCTTACTTTTTAGGGAATTCTAATTACCGGATGCCTTCGTAATTGGCAAATGTGCAAATTTGATTTTTGTAATATTAAGAATCTTCAGGATTTTGTGGCCCAGAAATCCCAAGTTTGAAGGTTTTTTCCTTGGATGGTTAAGCGGGAAATAATTTTGCTGAAGATTTGGCAGTAGTTGGGCCCTTGTATTATTACGATATCCTTTGTTCAGCTGGATTAAAATCCCTTGATGGTGAATGTGTTACTAAGATTCCAGATTGTTTTCTTCCAAATCCATCCCACCACCTTGGCTAGTTCCAACCCCCAGTGTTGGGTTCGAAATTGCTGACATTGGGATATGTTTAGGTAATGCCAGCAGAAATGGTTAATAGCTTCCATGCTTTGCTTGATTTTGACATATGTACTTGATCCATTTCAGTCTAATATAAGGTCCTATGAGGGGACTTTACATATTTCTTATTAGAGGTCGGCCATGAAGATTGGGCTTCTAATTCATCCTTGGCACCAAGAAGGGATACTTAAGGAGGTTCAAATAGAGGAGGACATTATCATCATTCATCTATTTTGACATTTACTTGGATTTGGAGCTAGTGTAGCTTCTCTTCTTGCCATTGAAGGACGAAAACCCTTCCTTGGACACCTATTGAGGACGAAACCCTTCAATAGGATCACACTTGGGGACATAAACCCTCTTGTGTGCTTTGGTGGCTTCACCTGGAAGTCACAAGTGAGCTTTAAGGAGGATTTTATATTTATTTCTTCCCTTCTAACCCTAGGCGACTTGCTTGGGTGAAGGGTTTGATATCATCTAGGAAACTTTTGGACAATTTGAGTTGAGATTATTATTCTTCATATTTTATAAGGCTGAAATCTACATTTTGATGATTTTTGGAGGAGTTTATCTATCATTTCCAGCCTTTGGTTTTGGATGTTCTACTGTCATAAACACTTATTTTATCCATCATTTTGATGTAATTTAGATTGATAAATATTGTCGTGGTTGAATTAATTATCTAAAAGCATTTTCAATTGTTATTACATGGTTAAATGTTGATGTGAAGTCCCTAGAGAGTTCACTACCCTAGTGGACTGATTATTGATTATTTTAATAAGGTTGAAGCATAATTTTCAGTCATTTTCAGATTGATGCTTGTTGGCTTATGGTGTATTTTCAGATTTGGTTCATTAGGGTTTAGGCTAAACCCTTACTCTTGGTTTCGGCCCTAGAAAGGGACATTACAGTGGTATCAGAGCTCTAGTCTTCCCAGCCTGAGGGTTTCTTGCAAGAAGATAAATGGCAGATAGAATTTTTGGTGATGCTAGATTCGAAAGGCTTGCCCTAGGGCAAGAAATATTGGCCAATAAAATGGCTCGGCTGATCCATACCCTTCAAAATCTGAATGGTGGAAGGAACTCTTCAAAGGGAGTCAATAATACTCGGCCATCCAAAGTGGACAACATTGCTACATGGTATGAGTATGGGACTCTTTCCAAGAAGATTCGTGATGCCATGTCATTTTCTAACTTTGTGGGAGTAAGCAAGGGAAGATCAAGGCCCAAGCCTAGGTCGCAAGCTGCAGAAGAAGAAAAATTAGGGCTGCAAGTAATGGAGAAGAAATAGCCGATAGGGGAATTCACGGTACAAGTTGAAGAGGGAGAAATCATGGAACTTGAGACCAAGAAGAAAGAAAAATCATATTCACATGGCGTTGAAAAGAAGTTGAAGGTTGAAGCTCAATTGGCAAAGGAAAAGGAGGATATTCATGATTCCGGAAAGACTCACGAGGTGGTTCCTTACATGTCTCAACAAAGTGCTTCAAAAAATTCTCATAAAGACCACAGAAGGTATGAAGATAATTCAGATTTGGTGCTTTCTATCATGCCATTTCAGATTTATAGTCATGGACAATTTGTTAAAAACAATGACCTTGTGGCGAGTTTGACGCTCCATAATAAGTCACATCCTAAGTTGCCGCATTCGGCGAACTTCAAGGAAAAAATTCGAAATTCGCCGAATTTTAACAGCCCCTTTAAAATCGCGATTAAATTCGCGTTTTTTTCCTTTTTTGGCAATTTTTGGATTTTTGGTGAAAAAAACAGAAGTATAGGAAAAAATTTGCCATTTTTGGAAAGGGTCCGGGAAGATGTAGCAGCAAAAACTTGCATGTGCCATCAAATGGGTGATCGTCATGGTATTTTCTAAGAAGGCAAGAAAAATCAGAATTACCAAGGGGATAATGGGGCAAAAATGTTGAGGTGTCCTTGTTGAAGAAGCATCGGTGAATTCGAACACGAATTCGAATGCGGCAACTTAGGTCGCATCAAATGGGTGATGAAATGAAGAAGGTCTCTCTAGATGCCCATGATAACTTTCAGCTGGCTGGACTATACCAAATAGAAGTCACCAAGGAGCAAATCGATAGGGGTATCCACAAAGAACAATCCTAATTTCGTCATCATCCGAAGAAAGGTAAAAATACTTTGATGTTCTATGATAGTTTATTGAATTCTAATGGTCACACAGGGCAGTCACATAATGAAGTCAAATCAGGTTTACTACAGACCCATGAGGATGACATCATGCGTGAAAGAAGGGCGCCATTAGAGTATTTTCTTAGTGTTGTTCCTAACTCAGAAATTTTGAGTCATAAGAGTGTCGTAGGCAGGCCTTGGTATAAGATTATCTCAGTTTTGTTGCTTGTTGATATGTCATTGACGGTATGTTGCCCTCACACACGGTTAGGAAAGGAGATCGAATTTCATGCTTGTTATGTCCTCCTATGTCACTGTTGATTGGAAATCATTATGCACCTCATACTCCACGGAATAATGAGGTAAGAAGTACTTTTTGTCGTGTGGATTCTTGGGCTGAATTTCAAAATTGTTTCCGTATGTGGAATATAGGTGCAATGTGGGGAGGATATCTATGTTTGATGCATCAAGGGCATGTTGGTAAGTCTGATTTTACATTCCATGATTCCATGAATATGGAAGAACTAGAGAGAATATGGTGGAAGGGTGACAACCTTACTCTAAGGTGTGGCACACAAACTTATCATCCATTCCGGATGAAGGGTCTTTTTCATAACCAAGGAGTCACTATGCTTGTAGAAATTGGCACCATCACACCTTGTGAAAGGAAAACAGTACAGTTGTCAATTCGGAGATCATGAGGTATGTGATGAATTCTTTGTGATTGAACTAGCCAATGATGAAATTGTTCTTGGGATTCAATGGTTGCAAACATTGGGGGAGTTCACCCTCAACTATCAAGATAAAGAACTCAAAATTTGTGACAAAATTGAATAAATCAGAATTCATGGCAAGAAGGACAACATAGGACAGTTGTTTTGGGGCAGCAAGTAAGGCACTTGCAATTAGAAAATTCTCCACAACTAAGGTTGCTCACACTTGGTAAGAATATTTATTACTATGAAGTGAATTCTGAAGAGCATACTGGAGTGAGAAACACCACTTTCAGCCATAGATATAGAGCTGGTTTGAGTCAAGTCCAAGTTGACTATGACATGGAGAATCCAGAAGGTCTTTGGAGATGCAAGGTGGGTCAGTTTTTGGAACCAAGTTTCACACTTGAAAACAGAGATATAAATATAGTCACCATTACTAAGGTAGTGAGATGTTTGATATGGAAAGTGGGTAAGCCATATGATCTTTTTATATTTGTTGTCATACAAGTAGTTCCAATCATTGGAGTTAGTAAAGGGATATTCTTGGATATTGTTGGGGCATATTCCATCAATGTTGGGTTGTTTCTAGTCCCCATGTCATTGATAGTGTGGAAATTTTTGGAGAGATGTCATCCTTATAGCTCTTGTACTTTCCTTTCATCTGTTGTTCACAATTTTTCCAGCGACTTTCCTCCTTATAAGACACCTGAAAAAGAGCTACTACTGACATTAGCATACTTGTGACTGATTTAAGGTGGTCTCCAACCATTTTCATTCTGATTTTTGAGAGAAAAATGCAAGGTTAGAGCTGTATTTGGGACAGCATTGCTAACGTTTTGGGAATCCATCATTTGAATAGAAATTATGAGATGGTGGCAAGCAAAGGAAGGGAGTTAGCTATTATGTGCATGAGGCATGATGAAGATATTGTAAAAGTGTTGTTAAACACTCTTGTATTCCTTGATACGTTTGCTTCATGTGTAGGAACATCAAAGGAGCAGCTGAGATACATTTGGGATCCAGGTATGTGCATTTGCTTGAGGACAAGCAAATTTGGGAAGGGAGGACTGTAATGTCCCCTTTTCCACACTAGTCACTTTTAAGGCCTTGAGCTCATTCCATCTTTCGTGGGCTTCGAGGAAGGAAGCAAGGGAGGTGAACATCATCATTATTGCAAGTAATTTCCTTATTCATTTAATTACTAATTATGGCTTGGAGTGATTCGATTAGGTGAATGGCAAAGCAAAAAAGGAACTTCTATCTTCACCTTCATTAAGGTCGGTCTTCTTGAGAGCTACAAGGGAGATAAAGAAATATTCTTTTATGAGGTTGGTTTTCTTAAGTGAAGTGAAGATTAAAAAGTGCATTTCCCCCTTCATTAAGAGGTCGGCCATGAATATTGGGCTTCTAATTCATCCTTGGCGCCAAGAAGGGATATTTAAGGAGCTTCAAATGGAGGAGGGCATTATCATCATTCACCTATTTTGACATTTACTTGGATTTAGAGCTAGTGTAGCTTCTCTTCTTGCCATTGAAGGACGAAAACTCTTCCTTGGACACCTATTGAGGATGAAACCCTTCAATAGGATCACACTTGGGGACAGAAACCCTCTTGTGTGCTTTGGTGGCTTCACCCGGAAGTCACAAATGAGCTTTAAGGAGGATTTTATATTTATTTCTTCCTTTCTAACCCTAGGCGACTTGCTTGGGTGAAGGGTTTGATATCATCTACGGCACTTTTGAACAATTTGAGTTGAGATTATTGTTCTTCATATTTTATAAGGCTAAAATCTACATTTTGGTGATTTTTGGAGGACTTTATCTATCATTTCCAGCCTTTGGTTTTGGATGTTCTACTGTCATAAAATTAATTGCAACTAGGTGTAAACACTTATTTTCTCCATTCTTTCAATGGAATTTGGATTGATAAATATTGTCATAGTTGAATTAATTATTTAAAAGCATTTTCAGTTGTTATTGCATGGTTAAATGTTGATGTGAAGTCCCTAGAGAGTTCTCTGCCCTAGAGGACTGATTATTGATTATTTTAATAAGGTTGAAGCATAATTTTTAGTCATTTTCAGATTGATGCTTGTTGGCTTATGGTGTATTTTCAGATTTGGTTTATTAGAGTTTACGTTAAACCCTTATTCTTGGTTTCGGCCCTAGAAAGGGACATTACAGTGGCTATTTCCATAATATATACCTATGTTTGCAGCTATTATATTTATTGTCATCCATGTTATCGAGCAATGTTGTACACTGACTTGAAGACTGTCTGAATTTTTTATCAAGGTGTAAACACCCTTGGATATACATGTAATCCTATGGGTTGTAGATGATTATTTACCTTGCAGATGTACAAAAGTTATTAATGGATTATATACAAAATTCCATTGTTATACATTGTTTTAAATGCCTGTTTATATACATTTGGTAACCTTTCTAGATTTAAAATCCCACATACAAAGCTGGACCAAACTATAGTTCAGTGGGTAGGGAAAGCAATGAAGCACAGTGAGCGAAAATGAAAAAGAATTCTTTGATATCTCTTAATGGATCAATCTCCTTCTGAAAATTTTAATTCTCGCTTGAGCTTCCTCCTGTATTAGAATATTGATTTTACACTGTGATCTGTAGATAAAATTAGTTGTACAGAAACTACACTGACTAATTGGGACTAGAGAGAGTGCAACTACTTGCAAAGGACCTATAGAGTACATGCAGTGTCTTAAATAGAAAGCATAGTGACCTACTTTAGAGTGATACTTACTATTTCCTTTGGGCCAGTCTACTGCAAGATTATATTATAACATTCTCAATAATGCAGGTTTACTTGTGATTGATGTGGATATATTTTCCTTATGCTTCATTGTAACTTTGGTTGGAAGTATCAATATTATGCAATTAAAATCGCTGTCTTGCTTTTGTGCTTAGTTGAATTTTATCATGTATATAGTCCAACGGATATATGGTAGAGTTTATGATGAGCACGTGGTTGATTTATGAGTTTTAATATGGATGCATGTCGATTTTGGCATCATAAACTCAAACTGAAAATAAAGGAGGGTAATGTATTGGATTGGATAATACCGTGAGACGAGATGGATCATAATGGCCAAGCTTGTAACATGGAACCTAGTTATGTACATGTTATCATTTCCACTATCACAATGGCCATATTAGTTTTTCTGTTATTAGTTTTTATCATAGTTAGAAGACTCGGCGAGTACTTGCCAAAGAAAACTACAACCGAGTACTTGCTGAAAAAACTCGCCGAGTTTTTGCCAAGTTTTGGCGAGTAAATTCATATTACTTGGTAGTGATATTTTACAAGTAATAAAATTACCCCTATTACAATACAATTGGTGAGATCCATTGAGTTATGTTGAAATTTCTTGTATGCAATAGTAAAAGCAAGTCTACTGGAGTCATCAAAATCGTTCATACAAAAAACAAAAGCTCGTAATTTAGAAACTAGCTCCCTGATACTATAACAATGTGGGTAAAAGTTATAAGTCGACTCTTGTATTCGCATGATGATGCGATTTTGTATTGTATTTGTATTCAAAACTAATAGAAAACACTTCTGCAACATTTTATGGACTCATTTGATACATTTTGTAGCTATATTTTGCTTAAAATTTATGTTTTTTAAAGAAATTTGCATATTTTTTAAGTTATGGAGTATTCTCGAGTATTCGTCGAGTCTTGCCGAGTTTTTGCCAAGTCAAATTTTTTTGGGTCTGTCGAGTATTCACCGAGTACAAGTATGCAAACTATGGTTTTTATCGCATCATTATGAGCGAGCAACTGTGTACCCCTCAAAATAACAATAATTGTACCACCAAGTACAGTGTGTATTAACACTGAGAACCCTATCTAATTGACAAGAAAACGTGTGCAAAACTCATTAACACTGAGAACCCTATCAATAAAGAGGGGTGTAATATCCTCTTCTCAGTAGAAGACCCTTAGTCCAATTTTGTTTCCCGACGGTTAATGGGTGATAAAAAGAGAAACTATAGTCTTAATAAATTATTATAAAGTGCATAAAAAGAAACTTTATAAAAGCACTTTTATTAATTTATTAATGACTTAATAAATTTAAAAGAGAAAAGATAAAGTGAAATTAGAAAAAGAAAAAGGAAAAGGTCACTTTATGTTTTTATTTACCCTAGGGGAAAAATGTGACCCATGTTGAGGATGAGATAATTACCAAAAAAGAATTAAATGCTGGGAAAAGCATGTGATTGGTGCCTGTGGGTGGCTACTAAGCCAAATTTTCCTATAAAAACCCGTCGACTTGGCTTGGAGAGATATCTCTTTTATTTTATAAAAATCCTGATTTTTGTCTGAGCTTTGTAAGCTTTGCAAATAAACTCCTAAGGACGAAAACCCTTTTGAGTTAGCTCTAGAGGACGAAAAACCCTTTTGAGGATTAGAGAAAGAGGAACGAAAACTCTTCTTTCTTGTGAGAAGATTCTCCATTCAGGGGTTTCCATTGAAGATCAAGCTTCTATTTGTGTTTTCCAGCAGTGTTTGAGGGCTTTCCGAGGGGGGGAAATGGTTGTTGATTTCAGGTACAACTAGGGTTTCATCTACACATTTCCAGATTTTTGAGCCTGTTTTGGGTGCCTTCCACCCAATGGAAAATTCTGATTTTGGTATCATTGGAAAGCTTGTGATTTTATATTCAATTTGAGCTATCATTTGTCAAAAAATTGTTGGGTATTTTCCGAGTTATGAGTTTCTAAAGTTTTGGTTGTTTTTCTGCAATTAAAAATCATATTTTCAATATTTTGCAAAAACATAAGTATTTTCAAATTTGATAGTTCAAAGGCTAGCTACAGATTTAATTTCAGAATTTTTGAAGGTGTTTTGACGTTGTTTTACACCCATAGGCAAATCTCCTGGTGGCAAGGAATTTTGGGCTATTTGCATTGTTGTCATAAAAACAATAATTTCCAACTTACATTTTATTTGGGATTTGCCTTAAATCCATTTGGGGTTAGAATATGTCCATTAGGGACATTACAGTGGTATCAGAACAATGTCTTCCCCCAGCGTGTGAAGGAAAGAAGAGGAATTACCAAATCTGAAAGCTAAGGGTTAGAAATATTCAATATGATGTAGACCCAAGTTCCTTTTTTGATGGTGCTAATGAAATTTCTGCTAGATCTTGGTTGAAGGAATTTGAGACATTTTTGCGATAGAATCTTATATGTCAGGATGATACCCTCATAATCATCTCTAGATACATGGATGGAATAACGCATAAGTGGTGACATCATCTGTTGAAGACCCAAAGGGTCAAATCCATTGCCTCCCTTGAAGATTTCACCCAAAGGTTCCTAGAAAGGTTTTATGTGCAAGATTGCAAGGATGAGCAAGGTAAAAATGTCTCATTAATTGAAAATGTTTCTTTGCCTTCTAATGATTGCATGCATGGGGAAATGAAATCATGGAGTATAACCCCAAGAAGGAAGAAAATTCAGATCTACAAGTTGGGGAAGAGAGTTTTGTGGCTGAAACTCAAATTCCGAATATGGATGTTAGTATTTAGCTAGTTGCCTTTTTCATAATAGTACCAGAGGAGATACATCAAGAGTAGATTGCACGTGATGCGGATTATGTGGTAAGAGGTACATCATCTTTGTTATTGCATAAGTATTATCATGATGACATTCAGCCCATTGTGGACAAGGAATTGATACGACAAAGTCAAGATATCATGAAAACAAGTTATGATAAGATAAGATAAGATAAATATATTAATGTCCAACAAATGACCACAAAAGTAAGTCAAAGGGACTGCAGAAAATAGCGAGCACCGATACAAGGCGGGAAAACCAAAAAGTTCTCAAGAAAGATGAAATACAAAAGCCAAAAGAGGTGGCCAATAGGAAGAAGAAATCACACGCACCCAAAATGGGGGTGGAAAAACAAGTGAGAGGAAGAAAGGGGGAAAGACGACTAAGGAGAAGAAAAGAGGAAAGCCCATCAAGGGATGGACGATCCAACTCTCCTAACATCCGAGGCCAACTGGAAGAAGCTGAGGATAGAATGCCGACCAGCTGAAGAGAGAGTTTGCCTATTATGTTGTTGTCTGGATATAGTATTATCCCTTTGATGCCTGGTGGATCTCGTCTGTCTCCTAAGGCCAGGCCTAGTACAGGCATGTCTGGGATGACTCGAAGAACCATAGATGGTTTCCCTAGGCCAAACCAATCTAGAGGAAGAAGCGGGGACGGTCTCATAAGGGCGCTTAATGCCTCTCTCCACCGGTAACACTATGAAGAAGGAAGTGATCCGCTGGTAGAGTCCGGTTGCAGCTGAAGAGTGTGCTCACGAAGCTTCAAAGCCTCCTATAAATATAAAAATCCAGATACCTCTGATCCTCAAACTTGACGAAGTCAGAAAGATCCTGCGTCCTCCTAAATAAATAGTGAAACCTCCCTTTGATCTCATAGTAAATGGGGCACCGAAAGATGAAGTGTATATATAATGAACCTATACGGTTCTAATCAGTTAGGAGGTTGTAAATCAGTTGTAACTGAAGAAACTATAACTACTTCTCCTAATGATAAATACACCCTGCCTGAGTCATTCGAATCAGTGCAGTTTTGTGCATCTCTATCTTCTTGTTGTTTTTCCTTTATGCTTCTAGATCTAACAGTGGTATCAGAGCATAGGCATCAATGAAAGGAGGGGTCGACAGTGTGGTTGACGCAAGCAGAAGATAACCACGTTTTTGAGTGTCTGAAAAAAAAAACGTACAGCGAAAGAAGGAAAAAAAACGTCCAGCAAAAGAAGATCTAACAGTGGTATTCGTTTTGCTGTTGGAGAGTCATCTCTGCTGCTGGAGAACTCGTCTTTGTTGTTGGAGACTCGTTTTTGCTCAGGAGACTCAGTTTTGCCCATCATTGCCCAGTTTGTTGTACCGGAAGGTGAAGTCGTGAGAGTAAAGTTGAGAACAAGAAGAGACATGGATAAAAACGTGCCAGGAGAAGGAAAGGTGAAGGCTTCGTGGATAAAACTCGTGCCAGGCAAAGGAAAGGAAAAGGTTTTAAGTCGTGAAGGGAGATTAAATCTGCCACAAGTATTTGCATAAATTGCTGATATTTGTTCCCAGATCTGCCACGTATTTGCAAGCATTTGATTTAATCTGCCACGTATTTGCATATATTGTTGTTCTTTCTACCACGTATTGGCATAAAGTGGTTTTGTTTTTATTTGGTGGGCAAAAGACTTTATTTCCATTTTTATTATTTTCATAATAAAATGGCAAATATTTCAAATCTTATTCTGCCTGACTCGCAAAAATTAACGGGCACTAATTTCAATGTTTGGAGTCATAAGATTTTAACGGTTGCGGAGTTTCGTGATTGTGATAAAATAATCAAGGGTGATGAAAGTCGACCAGCGACGAACTTCGAGGATTATGACAAACGTCATAAGGAAGCGTTATTGCTTCTTAAGTTGTCGGTATCGGATGATATGATACCGGAAGTGCGGAATGCCACTGTGGCAAGCACATTGTGGACCAGTCTGAAGGGTAAATATCAGACGTCAGAAAAGAGTCGGGTTTTATACCTGAAAAATATGCTCTTTTCCGTAAAATTACAAGGTGGATCGCTATCTGAGCACCTACTTCGGATGAAAGATCTTCGAGACCAGTTGTCTTCCATAAATAAAAAGGTGGACGATGATGATATGGTGGCTTTGGTTCTAAATAGTTTGCCTTCTTCGTATGAGTCATTTGTGGAGGCACTTCATTTAATGGCGGAGAGTCAAACTCTTACGTTTGACAAGGTGAGTTCCTACCTGTTGCAAAAGGAACGAAGACAGACACAGGTTCAAGAGTCCACTTCTGGACAATCTGAGAGCGCTTTTGTTGCTCAATCTAAAGGAAAGTATAAACGACAGGCTGAGACATCCTCTTCCTCTCCTAAATATCAAGTGAAATGTTACTATTGTCATAAACTTGGTCATGTGAAGAAAGACTGTCGGAAAAGACTCAATGCCCTGAAGAAGCAGAAGGGGCAGGCACATGTGGCTACAGTTGAACACGAGTCAGAAGAAGAATATGCTCTCATGGCATCTTGCACGGGTAATGGCAGCCCTACTCGATGTTGGTTCTTTGATTCTGGAGCATCACGGCATTTCACATGTCAAAAAGACTGGTATGTCAATTTTAATTCTTGTTCTTCTGATTCAGTTACTTTAGGAGATGGAAGATCACATGTTGTAGAGGGTATTGGGGATGTTCGTATTATGCTAAATAATAATACCAGATTGCTTGTAAAAAATGTTAGATATGTGCCTAACATGAATAAGAACTTGTTATCTATCAGTCAACTAACTGATAATCCCAATATCTCTGTAAACTTTTCTGGTAAACAATGTATTGTGTCAGACATCAAGAAAAATAAGGTTGTTACCCTGGGTATTGGGCATGGTGGTCTATATAGACTTGTTGATCCTGCCACGGTCAACTTGCATGCCTTAATTGTGGAAGGCAATACCAGTGTTTTATGGCACGAAAGATATGGCCATCTCAACCTTCAGTATTTAGCCCGCCTTCATAGAGCCAACATGGTTGTTGGTTTGCCTCCTATTCAGGAGAAACAGGACATGTGTGCTGGTTGTTTTGCAGGAAAACAAAAGCGGAAGCCTTTTCCCTCTGAAGGTGCTTGGCGTGCAAAGGGGCTCTTGGATCTTGTACATGCAGATCTATGTGAGCCATCGTGGAAGACTCCCACAGTCCTTGGTGCACGTTATTTTCTCTTGCTGGTGGATGATTATTCTCGGAAGATGTGGGTCTATCTTTTGAAGAAGTCTGATTGCTTTGCTTCTTTTGTCAAGTTCAAGGCCTTGGTGGAGAATCAAACCAGCCGGCGGATCAAGACTTTGAGATCCGATAATGGGGGTGAGTTTACCTCTAAACAATTTGCAGATTTCTGCAGTAAAGAAGGGATTCAACGCCAGTTGACAACCCCTTATACCCCGCAGCAAAATGGGGTGGTAGAACGGAGGAACAAAACCATCATGGAGATGACTCGATGCATGATGCACAGTCGAGGAGTGCCCTATAAATATTGGGGAGAAGTTGTTAACACAGCTGTTTATATACTCAATCGGAGTCCTTGCAAAGCTTTGCAGGACATCACACCGGAGGAAGCTTGGTCCACCATCAAACCAGAGGTATCAACATTTCGTGTTTTTGGTTCAGCTGCTTATACTTTGGTTCCTGAAAATAAGAGTAAATTAGATTCCAAATGTTCTAGATATTTTTTTGCTGGTTATAGTGATCAATCTAAAGCCTATAGGTTGATTGATACTTCCACTAATAAGATCATTATTAGTCGAGATGTTGATGTAAAAGAAACAGAGTCTTTCTTTGGTTATAATCAGCAAGGGGACCAGCCAAGGGGCAGCGATCAGCAAGGTGTCATAACAGAGTTTGGTACTCTTTCCTTGCCTGATCATAATTCCGGTTCTTCTCATACTCCTCCACAGACTCCAGGACAATCTGGTCAATCTTCCACTGAGATTGTTGAGTCACCAGGAAATCAACTTGCGTTGGTTTCTCCTCTGGAACTTCCATTGGCTTCTCTTCCAGAAACACCACAACCAGCCACCACATCTTCAGTTCAGCGGAGGCCTAAGTGGTTTTACTCCACTATTCAGGATTTGAGGAAGGAAGAATTGTCTCCTCTCTTAGATGGAAGGTCTCGACGAACTGGTAAGCAAATTGATTATTCTGAGCATGCTCAATTTGCTCTTGCTTCTGATCTTCTTCATATTCATGAGCCACAGAAATACTCTGAAGCACGAGGCATACCGGAATGGGAAACTGCCATGCAACTAGAGTATGATGCCTTGATTAAGAATAATACCTGGAAGTTGGTGCCATTACCTCCAGGGGAACACACCATTGGCTGTAAATGGGTGTATAAAATCAAGTGCAAAGCAGATGGTACTTTGGATAAGTACAAGGCTCGACTCGTTGCGAAAGGTTTTTCGCAACAGGAGGGGATAGATTATGAAGAAACTTTTGCTCCTACTGTAAAGATGGTCACTTTTCGACTTCTTCTTTCTTTTGCAGCTCAGTTTGGTTGGAAAGTATATCAGATGGATGTCAAAAGTGCTTTCCTGAATGGGGATTTGGAGGAAGAGGTGTATATGACACAGCCTGAGGGTTTTCGGGCTCGTGGTAGTGAGCATCTGGTATGCAGATTGATTAAGTCCTTGTATGGACTTAAGCAGGCTCCTCGAGCCTGGTACATAAAAATAGATAAACATCTCAGAGATTCAGGTTTCACACGGAGTCATTCTGATCCGAATCTCTATGTCAAAAGCAATGATGATGACATTGTGATTCTTATTGTATATGTTGATGACCTTGCCATCACCGGCAGTGGAGATGCTGCAATTCATAAGGTAAAATCAGATTTATGTGCTTGCTTTTGACATGACTGATTTAGGCCTCCTTCACTATTTTCTTGGTGTAGAATTCTGGCAACTTGATCACTTGATTTTCATATCTCAAGTTAAGTATGCCACTAACCTGCTACAAAAATTTCAAATGTATGATTGTAATTCTTCTTCTACACCTATGGAGGTAGGGCTGAAACTCTCAGCTCATGATGATTCACCACCGGTCGATGAATCATTATACAGACAGTTGGTGGGTAGTTTGATCTATCTAACAACTACACGACCGGATCTATGTTTTGTTGTCAGTTATCTCTCTCGGTTTTTATCTAAACCGAAACTCATTCACTGGGGAGCAGCAAAACGAGTTCTACGATATGTCAAAGGAACTCTTGACTTTGGCATTCTATATCAGAGAGTTGCAGATTTCAGGTTGATTGGCTATACTGACTCTGATTGGGGAGGATCTGTAGATACTCGACGATCTACCACAAGATATATCTTCTCTTTTGGTTCAGGAGTTGTTTCTTGGCAAAGTAAACTTCAGCCTATTGTTGCCATCTCTTCTACGGAAGCAGAATACAAGGCTGTTGTTAGTGCCAGTTGCGAAGCAATATGGCTTCGTCGGATTCTGACTGACTTTCAGTTTCCCCAGGCTGCTGCAACACCTCTTTCACTCTTTTGTGATAATCAAGGTGTTCTAAAAATGGTGAAGAATCCTATCTATCATGCCCGCACTAAACATATTGAGATTCATCATCATTATATTCGCCAGTTGGTTGATTCTGGTGAAATCTCTCTGCATTTTTGTCCATCTGCAGATCAGCCTGCTGATGTAATGACTAAACCTCTTGGTCCTTTGTTGTTTGTCAAGTTTAGAGATAAACTTGGTGTTGTTTCGAGGTTTGTCATTAAGGGGGGTGTTGAATATATATAATGAACCTATACGGTTCTAATCAGTTAGGAGGTTGTAAATCAGTTGTAACTGAAGAAACTATAACTACTTCTCCTAATGATAAATACACCCTGCCTGAGTCATTCGAATCAGTGCAGTTTTGTGCATCTCTATCTTCTTGCTGTTTTTTCCTTTATGCTTCTAGATCCCTCAACATACCAACCGCGACGCCAGTGAGGGGAGTCTGAAAGAGCAACAGCCTCAGAAGAATAGTATGCCAAGTACAGGTACCTATCCCGCCCCTTGGCAGTGTCCGCGAAGCCCCGAACATGGTGCAAGAAAAAAACCAAGTCAAATATGGTCTCTAGTATATAAGGATGGGCTCTAAAATCCGCCAAAATAATGTGATGGGGTGTAGATTGCTTACACCTGATGAACAGGCGAATGAGAAGAGTCTGGACCCTCTCGATGGAAGCCTAATCAGTACCCAGCAAAGAGGGTCGCCAAGCAATAGAACCTTAGAGAACCGTGGACCTGATGAGGGATTCCATGAGGGACATTTTGGAGGAGATGTCCTAAAAGTGATGGCATAAGCACTGTCTCTCAAGAAGAACTAAGGACCCATAGCCCTTGTTGACTCGAGGTTGGAGAGCCTATCTCAAACTGAAAAGAGGGCCAGAGAATAGAATCCCCAAATAGGTATAAGAGTCGGTGATCTCAATCTCCTCGCCTCTAAAAAAAAGTGGATATGCGAGGTCTTCAAACCATTGAAGACCATAACCTTGGTTTTACCTAGGTTAACAATCAATTGCCGAAGATCACAAAACAAGGCTAAGGCATCAAGTTGTCTCTGTAAGCCCTCCAGAGAAGAAGCTAGGAGAACCACATCATCCGCAAAAAGAAGAATGGCTATCAAAACCTGGTGTAGAAGACACCCATCACTTTCCTGAATATGTTCATGGAGAAAAGACTCAAGCTCATCAATGTAGATCCCAAACAGAGTTGGGGATAGGGGGCACTCCTGCTTTACCCCAATGGTACTCCTGATGAACTCCAACTCTCCCTGGGAGATGCAGAGGCAGCCCAAAACAATCTCGTACAAACGCATGATGGTTGTGAGGAGGGTCTCGAAAATGCCAATGTCACAGAGCCGCTAAAAAAGTGTCAAATGAAGATCTCGTTGACATTGCAAGGTATATGTCTTATTTATTATTGCATATTCAAATTTATTTTCATCATGAGAAGCATGATAAGATAGAGGATAAAGTTTATAATATGGAGTATGATGAACCATTGTTCCAAGTTCATGTCTATGAGCATCAGGAGAGCTATGTATTGTGGCAAGAGCTCTCTCATTTAACAGGAATAGGATCAAGACTTTTGGAGCACTACAACATGTTCTATCTATTGCATATGGCACTCGGGCATAAGAGTTGCAACTGCTTGAAAGAAAGCAATTTGGGGAAGGGAGGATTGTAATATCTCCTTCTCGGTCGAAGACCCTTAGCCCAATTTTGTTTCCCGATGGTTGAGGGGTAATAAAAAGGAAAACTATAGTCTTAATAAATTGTTATAAAGTGCATAAAAAGAAACTTTATAAAAAACACTTTTATTAATGACTTAATAAAAATAAAAGAGAAAAGAGAAAGTGAAATTAGAAAAAGGAAAAGGTCACTTTATGTTTTTATTTACGCTAGGGGAAAAATGTGACCCATGTTGAGGATGAGATAAGTACCAAAAAAGAACTAAATGCTGGGAAAAGCATGTGATTGGTGCCTATGGGTGGCTACTAAACCAAATTTTCCTATAAAAGCAAGTCGACTTGGCTTGGAGAGATATCTCTTTCATTTTATAAAAATTCTGATTTTTGTCTAAGCTTTGTAAGCTTTGCAAATAAACTCCTAAGGATGAAAACCCTTTTGAGTTAGCTCTAAAGGATGAGAAAGAGGAACGAAAACTCTTCTTTCTTGTGAGAAGATTCTCCATTCAGGGGTTTCCATTGAAGATCAAGCTTCTATTTGTGTTTTCCATTGATGATCGAACTTTTATTTGTGTTTTCCAGCAGTGTTTGAGGGCTTTCCAAGAGGGGCAAATGGTTGTTGATTTCGGGTATAGCTAGGGTTTCATTTACACATTTCCAGATTTCTGAGCCTATTTTTGGTGCCTTCCACCCAACGGAAAATTCTGATTTTGGTATCATTGGAAAGTTTGTGATTTTATCTTCAATTTGAGCTATCATTTGTCAAAATTTGTTGGGTATTTTTCGAGTTATGAATTTATGAAGTTTCGGCTATTTTTCTGCAATTAAAAATCAAATTTTCAGTATTTTGCAAAAATATAAGTATTTTTAGATTTGACAGTTCAAGGGCTAGTTACAGATTTAATTTCATAATTTTTGAAGGTGTTTTGAGGCTATTTTACACCCATAGGCAAATCTCCTAGGGTTTTGGCAAGGAATTTTGGGTTGTTTGCATTGTTGTCATAAAAACAATAATTTCCAACTTGCATTGTTAGAATATGTTCATTGGGGACATGACAAGGGGAGACTAGTTGAGATTTTTAAACAAAAAAAAGCTAGCACTAGTAGGAAAACAGATCACAATAAGCAAGAACAATAAAAACAAAATCAGCTTTTTATATTTCCCTTTTCAATTGCTAAGAGAAATAAGGTAGTGAAAAAATTTGTGTATGTTAGGTACTCACAATATGCACCTGTCACCATGGGTTGTGCTCCAGGAAAAGATAACTCAATGACCCTCAACATCAAAGCAGATATATAATGGCTACCATGAGAATGAGAGGAGTGGCAAGCCCTAGTAGAAGCACACGACGATTGGTATCATCTCACTGACATGCCCCCACCTGCATGTCAAAAAATAGTATCCAACAGGTGATTAATTCATCCACCATTTGGGATGAGCTGAAAGAAGGTAATTATCACAGTAGCCCTACAAATACCCTATAAAGTCCTAAATCTGAAAGTGACCACCTCTTGAAGGACAAGGGCTAAGATATTTATATCACAATATCAATAGAAGGTGGACAAGGAACCTTCTGAGTCTCTATACAAACAATAACACCTCCTTTGTATCTCATAGTAAACAAGACACCAAAAACTAATTGTTCAAATATGCAGAAAGAGAAAGAATAAAGAAAGATTAGAATGTACAACGAACAGATGAAGAGAAACCCGAATGCACACATTATCATTGTGTGTCCGTCATTTTATTATGTGCAAGAAGGTAACAAAGTGGTTGAAGTAGTTTCAACCGTTTATTAGTTACCACTTAACTAATATTAACATATTGTTGATAAATAAGCCTCATCTTTTAATAGCCCCCTTAAAGCTTACTCTTTACTATATAGAACATACTGACAGAAGATTAAAATAACATAACCAAAGAAGACCACGCATTCTTCACAAGCTTTCCCTTTTGAAAACAATGCTTTGACCAGGTAGAACTCCATTAAGTTGCCTCCCTGGCCCTGATAAAGGTGTAGTTCCTGAGCTAAATTCACGAGTTCCTGGATTCCACCTCCCCGAACTCCCAAATTACAAAATCTCTCGAATTGTTGGACAACCATCCATATTGAGCCATCCACAATTTCCATCAAGTTGTTCATGACCCTCGTAAGGGTAAATTCCCGAGATCCACAAACTCCTAACTATCTGGACAACCATCCATGCCGAGTTTATCTACATTGGATTCCTTCGTGTCTTCAAAGTGTTGCAATTCTTTTAAAATATGCATTCTCTATCAATGAGTTCATCAATGTTAGCATCCAATGGATTTTCAACACTGGCTTCATTTGGTTTGACTTAGAATTTTTTCGTTCATCTTTTTCTTTACAATCTGACGCTTCTCTTGAAAAATATTTCGTTCAATAACTTGATAATATGAATTTTCTTCACAATTTTTTATCGTTGTCTCACATCTTTGGCTTGTCACAAAATTCAATCTGAAATTCATATAGCGTTTTGTGTTTTCGTGTCCTAGAAATTCGTGAAATTACAATGGTTGTGTTTTGCCCAAATCATGACTATATTTTATGCAAATCGTGACTGTATTTAATGCCTTTTTGAAGCTTTGAACTAATGACAGTAATGGTGGTGGCAATTTGTGTCAAAAAAATGACTGTATTTTTGTCTATATAAAAACGACTGTATTTTGCCCTTTCAAATGTCTAAAACCTTGCCCTTTTCGCTTATGAAATCTGTGACTTCACTTGCTTTGAGATGGCGAACGGCAGTAATAACCTAATAGTCTTTATTTTGCAGAGATAAATCAAGAAATTATGCCCAGTGCCTTCACAATTTGTTCTAGCCCTCACGAGTGTATTGTATGTCCTTTCGAAACCCTTTTAAATTCTCCTTTGACTATGGTAATTTCATTATGTACCTTTCACAACTTCCTAAAATCGCGATTTGCAGTCTGTATATCAATGGCGACTATATTATCTTCTGATTCGTTGGTTTTTGTGCCCTTTTTCTACCCTCTCGTGAGTCACATTTTTGTATACATTATGCCCTACGACTGATAATTCACATTTTTGCCCTGCGATTTTCGAAAATTCTCACAAAAATCTTCACGAAAAATGTCTAGATTTGTTCAACATGCCCTAACGAGACTGTCACAAAAATGTCATTCTTCCCCTCTCTCTTTGCTTGCCTTGCGCTCTGATACAAATGTTAGAATATGCGGTGAGAACGAATTAAGAAATATTAGAATGTACAAAGGACGGATGAAAAGAAACCGATATGCACACATTATCATTGTGTGTCTGTCATTTTATTATGTGAAAGATGGTTACAAAGTGGTTGAAGTAGTTTCAACCATTTATTAGTTAACGCTTAACTAATATTAATATAACATTGATAAATAAACCTTATATTAAAACTTATATTTTAATACTAACATGCTCCTCATTCTCCACATCTTGGAGAGTATGAAGACGTCAAATCCCATCCCCACAAGGAATACAGCTTTCTACCTCAGCTTGTAATTAGTGGGAACAGACCCTTAGCAAGCCAATGGGAATCCCCATGCCATGTGATCAATGTTGACAGTGACAAGCCCTATGGGTAGAAATCCTCTTTTCTACCAAAGTGTGCTTATTACAGTACCATATGTGAATAAGGACACAGAGCACTCTATAGATGAACTTTTAAAGGAGACTTATGACTCCCCAAGATCTTAACCTCAAGACATGCTCTCTACATCTCCCAAGTCCTCAAGACTTTGAGAACTTTTAGTCAAACATCTGCTCATAGCACAAATGTCACACGAACTTTAAACCTTCTAAAAAACTCAAAGTTGGTCTTTGACTCGCCCTACTTCATTATAAATTCCAAGGTCAAATCCGAATGTGTGAGACCAAGGTTACACAAAACTAGGAATCGGGTGCATTTCTGAAACAGAAACACCTTTGGAAACGTGAGCCCCCAAACCCTTTAGAAACAAGGAAACAACTAATTTTTTTTAAAATGATTATAGAATATTAAAGTATATTCTTATAATTCAGAAAACAAATAACACCCCGGACTTTGAGCACCAATTGGCCTATTACATTGCCACATTCACATCAGACTGTGCAGGTACAGATTTCTATGCATAAGAACATTAACTACTGAGAATTTATCATTAGGCTTGAAATTGTGAAAAACACAATACAATTATTCTAATGAGTCTTTCAGTCCCGCAATTAACCATGCATGGCCATGAGATCGTCATAGAGGTAGTACATCATGGTACAAAATTTGTTGTACAAGTAAGGTTGGTTGTTCTAACTATATTTTAGCATTTAATGCAATAAAAAGTTCTGTAAATGCATTTCTAAGTTTCTTCCACAAAATCATCTTTTTACCATTGAAATATGTTACCGTGCTAAAATCATGTTCAAAATGAGAGAACATTTTCGTTGGCATTTCCATTTGGTGAAACAATGCTGGACAAAGTTCTGAGCAGTTTTATTTTCTGAAACGGTTCCCAAAATAGAAACAAGGGAGGGGCTGTAGTATCCTGCAACTTAATTTGAGACAATTAGGTGGGGGGACTCAATGTGGGTCAAGCATGTGCGCTTAGTCTGTGGCGTGGTTAGAACTTAGCACAGCACAATTCAAGAGTATACGAAATCTGTGCACTCCATGGGGACAGAAAACTAGAATTAGTCAATTAGGCTCCCAAACTAGAAATGAAGGCTCCTGAAGATGACTATGACCTTTTACATTCAGTGCTGCACTACCATACAATTTGATCATGACTGAGACAGAAAATGGAGACCTTCCTTGCCTCACAACTTAGCTTATGTGCCACCAAGAACACCCTCTAACCCAACCTCAAACCTCAAATCGACGCATGGAGATTTAGTGTTACAATGACAATAATGGGAAATTCCAACTAAGAGGAAGAAACTTGGTCAACCCTATTCACTATTTGTTTGGCCATGGATTCCAGGGCAATAAGGTATAGTCTTGTGCCCAGTGCTAAATGGGCAAAGTAGTTGAATCATATGTAATATGCCATTATAGGTGTTTGCTGTGACTGCTCTTAGTGGTAGGATATGAGCATGTAGCTGAACATTGGAGAATTTTATTGGAAGGCTTGTACACCATATAATATATCCCTAAATCTAGGAGTCTCACTCTGCAGAAAATATTGCATATGGTACAATACGTACATCAATGCTTGAGTTAGGGGATATATATGATGACCCTATAATTCTATGTCTCAGTTGAAAAAAACACTCTCAGACAAGCATATGATGCAGTGATGGGATCAGTGAGTTTTCAAGGTTCCCACTAGGGTTCAAACCTTTTGCGGGATGGAACCAAATGCAAGTCTGAGCAGCAGAATAGAACCCCCAGACATGTTTCATAGCAACATTTTCCACAGGTATGTGTGCCTGTGCATTTGCGTGTATGTGTGCATCTGTGTGTGTGAGAGGGGTTCAAATAAAACTAGAGTATCTATCAGTTGTGTTTGAAAAAAGTGAACTATGAACAAGCATGGGAATTCATAAATATAGTATACATGATAATATTTTCAGTTGCAACATGACTACCAGGAAATACTCAAGAAAACCCCTTGGGAACATGGACATCAATACAAACTTTGCAGTTTAACATTGACATCTTGGAAAGACGTTTCCTTTGGTTTTGGGAAATTGACAACTAGGAGTATTTACATTTAATTCCGAATCGCAAGTGTTATTTAAAATTTCATACTTCCCCCAATATATCATGTTAATTCAATATAAAATTGTTTTGATAACAAGATTTAGGGTATAAATTGTTCTTTGCAACCTATCATTATGACAAATTTTCATGTTTTCTTCTTTCAACTTGAGAGGAACGGATCTTTATAATACTTTGCACATAAATGAAACAAAACTACACGTACACAAAAATTTATGATGCATAAAATGTACAAATGACCAGACATATTTCCCACCTGCATACTGAAAAGGTAAATACTATTGTAAAGTACATGTATCGATTTGGTATATCATCGTTACCTTGTTTCAGTTAAAGATTTTGTTTCGGGGAGTGAACTCTGGAGAAAATAGAGATTTGAGTCGTAATACATTTAACTAAACTTTGAGTTTCTAATGCTTTCAGAAAGAATGAATGATCGTGTAAATTAAAATCATTTTTCGTTGGTCTAAAGTCAAACATTGACCAACCATTCTTGAGATTTTGAAATGAACATGCAGAATACAAGGTATAGAGAAATGTCCCACCTTGAATAATGGCTCAACTTTATGATAGTAGATTTTGCACGCATGACCATGACCAGAATAAGGATTGAGTATGACAAGAAAAGACTTTCTTGGAGGAAAAGTCATTGGTGTATCTGAAACTGAGTAAACCGCATCACTCGCATTTCCTTTTGTTCCCACCAAAACTTGACTGCAATTCACATAACACCTTTGTCTTTCAAAAGCACTTTTCCATTCTGCAATTTTTTCTTTATTTTGGACAGTGAAACTGAGGCAACAGTGTCGCCTTCTAGGAATACCAAATAATGCTGGAACCCACTTTGTCTGGAATGTTGTAAAGGAATGAATCAAAATCTTGAAGTGATTTATATCACAAGATACCTGGAATCTTACAAGTCACACTCTTAGCATGCTGTGGAACAATTAACCATGGTTAATCAACACAGGAAACTTTAACTTGTGAGCCATTACTTCTTTATGATAAATCTCCAGTAAAAAAATATCATTATAGAAAACCACTATTTGAATTCAGAAAAATCTTGAAAGACAATTAAAACTGAAATTTGTTGTACTACTGGTAAGCCTCTAATAAAATAACTAGCTAGCATTTCTTCTGTTATAACATTAGAACTGCTAGTTCAAGTGAAGAGCCATAGAAAAAGTTAAAATCTGATTTCTTTTGTAATTTCTGTTGTAAAATAATATATAGATATTAATATCTAAATATTTTAACTTCATTCAAATGAAATTCAGGTATAAACTTTATTGAATGTTTTTTAGGGTACTTTTGGGATAATAGTTCAGTGTTTTTTGGTAAGAAGTTGTTTTAAAGTAAAAGCATAAAAAAAAACTAATTTTTTTTTTTAAAGTTGGTTGGGGATGTCCCCTTCAAGTCCCCAAGTCCCCAAAACGTCTAGGATATCACCAAAATCTATGGGATGAGTCTTTGTGTAACATTGCTTAGCACAATTTATGGTCCTTTACCTAGTACTTCTCTATCAAATCTGAATGTATTTATAGGGTTCCATCAACCTACTTTTGTTCATTTGTGGACATTATTATAATTTCTTTCTTTCATTCATTATTAAGACATCATAACATCATTTTTCTGCATTTTAATGGAAAACATGGCTGGATTCTGAGGGTTTCTCCTCTTTGAAGCATTATGTTTGTCTTATGTGTTCTTTTACCTTCATACTACAACACCTAAGCAAACTGAATATCTTTCAGGATGTAGGCAAAAATAAGATGTCCTCTACAGTTATCTAGGATAAAAGCCTTAGCTATAATTAATTACAAAATAACAACTGCCTTTACATAATAAATCATAATTAGCACTTCAAAACTGATTAGGTTTCAAGCATATTTAATGCTCCACACCGGACCAGAAGGTTGTGAGGAAGACTGCTACAACTATTTAAATTAGACAGATCCGTCCAAACATAGTTGCAGATTGTATAACATGCAATGGAATCTGATATAAGATGCAGAAACAAACATTACGCATTTAAAACACGTGAGATTGGCAAGATAATGCCACTTTTATTCAAATGAATGATAGGGTAAAGTTTGGATGAGTAAAATGCACAGTAAGAGTAGGAGAGCAGGCTTCTATGATCATAAGGGAATGCATCCTCACTGATTTTCCTAGACTCCAAGTGACTAGCAAGACGAGTATGCTCCTGTGATTAGGAAGGGGGATGACACATCCTAACTGATTTGTCTAGACTAGGAGATGACCATTCAGATGTTAGATACTCAGAGCATGCTAACATGCGAAAAAGATGAAGTGGGGTGACACATCCTAACTGATTTGTCTAGACTAGGAGATCACCATTCAGATGTTAGATACTCAGAGCATGCTAACATGTGAGACAGATGGCCAACTGATAGAAGATACTTGAGGCATGCAACTATTCAGGATGTTGTGGACACAGCCGACTAGGAAAGGGGACAATGGCCTCCTTTTTTCCATTGGATGCCTTACAATATATCATTACAAAAAATTGATTACAATAGACAATGGTAATGGAAGAGGATGGTTGAAAGAACAATTCATCTTCTGCCCAAGTGATGGTCGGACTTCTTGCAAGTGTTGGAGTTGGACTTCCGGTGTCCACTACACTGACAGGTTGTCTGACATGGCGCAAGCATAGAGAGTGCCACATGGTGTGCCGTGTGGCAGTGGGATGCTGACAAGTGAATGTGGATAGCAAAGGCTCTGTGCAGAACTGTGAAGACATGTGATTTTTTAGGAAGCAAGACACAAGTGTGTTGGGGTGTTACGAGGTTGTGATGTGTTGCGCAATGCTGCAAGAAACTACAAACGCTTTGAGGCAGTGAGCAGCATTGCAGAAGCTGCAAATGTTGCAAGCTGAGTTGGAGCAAAACTGCAGGGGTTGTGCATTAAGAACCTACTTGCATAATGTTAAATGAAACTGGAAATAACATAATGCAAAAGAATGGAAGGCTTAATGAAGTAAAATAATAGCTTCAAATTTTCTTATATTCAGATATCACCAGTATCTTCAAGGAGGCAGCAACCTTTAGAGCAGATATTGTTTACAAAAAATAACCTTCCTTATCTCTTCCTTACAACATCAATATATAGGCATTACAACCCTAATCCTAATGCTTCAAGGTCAGCCTTAGAACACATAGGCACCTGAGCTTGATTGTTACAAACTATAACCCTAATGTTCAAGGGTCGGCCCCACACACACAATAAGCACAATAAGCACCTGAGCCAAAAGACAACTATGAAAATTACAATGCAGAAATTATAGATGGTTAGGATATCAAGGTCCTAACATGCCCTTCCCCTTTGGAAAGCTTTGTCCTCAAAACTTAAGTTGTGGAAACTTTTGCTGGAGAGGTTCCCAAGGCATACCTTCTAATTGCATGCCCCGTCATCGGACCAAAATGTCAGTGATGTACAATTGTGGAGTGTGTGCATTCATCTGGTCAAGATAGCCTCAGGTATTATGATGGAGCTCTCTTCACTGAAGTTTGGGAGAGTCATCTGCACATGAACTCACTGCCCAAGGACGTTCTTCAAACATGAGACGTGAAAAACAAAATGAATCCTGGAAGATGGGGATAGGTTCAATTTATATGCCACATTGCCAATTTGTTGTAACACTCGATATGGTCCATAGAATCTTGGTGCTAATTTTTGTCGACTGTTGAACTTCGAGGAATTTTGTTTGTATGGTCAGAGTTGTAGAAAAACCATGCACCTAACAGCAAAGGTGTATTTTGAACGGTGTTGATTTGTGTTTTGCTTCATCTGGTTTTGAGCTTGTATCAAGTTATCCTTTAGATCCTGCAGTAGAGTTTCACAATGACATAGAGTTGAATCAATAGCCTGCACTTTGGAGATACCTGGAAGGCAGGATATGAGAGATGTTGGTTGTTGGCCATATATAACTTCATAGGACATTATCTTAGTCGAAGTGCAATAAGAAGTGGTGTACAACCATTCAACAAGAGGGAGCCACTTAGCCCAACGAGTCTATCGTTTTGAAGCAAAACAATGCAAGTGGGTCTCCAAGCATTTATTGAGAATCTATTTTTGTCTGTCAATTTAAGGGTGGTATGTTTAGCTCATTTTGAGTTGTCCCTTGCTATTTAAATAATTCCAACAAAAAGTTCCTAGTGAAAGTGGGATTGTAATCTGAAACAATGGAAGAGGGCATACCATAGAAGTAGAAAATTTGATCAATGTAGATTTTTACCAATATGGAAGAGTTGAAAGGATGGACCAGTGAGCAAAATGGGCATATTTGGAGAGGCAGTCAAACATGAATTACCAATTTCCCACTAGACTTAAGTAACCCATCAATCAAGTCCATACAGACATCCGCCCATATTGTAAGGGGAATTGGTAGTGGATGTAGAGTACTAGAAATTTGGACAATCTTTCCTTTCTGACACTGACATGTATCACATTATGCCACAAACTGTTTGATATATTGTTTCATGTCATCCCAGAAGAACTTTCTTTTGACTCGTGTAAATGTATTTAATGACCCAAAATGCCTCCAGATGCATGTAATTCCTACAACAACAGGGTATCCCTAAAGAGTTGACTTTGCAAAAAGCACCAGTCGTCACTCGTAATAGCACAAGCAAAATACCATCCCAAGAGTAAACCTTTTGGCTTAGTTGTAGGATCAATCGTGAGTTGTTGAATGAGTTGTTGAACCAATGCATCATGTTGCCATGCTTGTTGGACCTCCTGTAACCAATCGGGTGGCATTGGTAAGAATAAGACACACAAGGCTCCCTATTCGTCAAATTTACATGATAAAGTCATCTACCACCACGGTCTTTTTGCCCTTCTTATATAGAATTTCATAGTCATATCCCAAGAGTTTAGTCACCCACTTTTGTTGTTCTAGTGAGAAGAAATACACATTGTTCAAGGAAATACATCAAGGGTTGCTATGATAATTTGTAGATTCTTGATGCAGTAAACATGTCGACCCAATCAGGTATGGTTGCTAGTGAGTTACTTGCATGGAGAATGGCTAACATTTCCTTTTCATAAGTGGATTTGGCTAGACTCTTACCTGCCAAGAGCTTGCTAGTAAATGCCAAATGTTTACCTTCTTGCATCAATACACCTCCAATTCCTATCCCTGAAGCATCACTTTCAATGATGAGAAGTTTAGAAAAATGTAGCATCGGAAGGACTAGGGTGGTACAAGTGACTTGTTTGAGCAGGTCAAAGGCATGCTTCGTTGGTGCAGACCAAGCAAGTGAAGGCATTTTTGTGTAGCATGGCTGTCAAGAGAGCTGCAATTTTACGATAGTCCTTGACAAATTTGCAATAATAGCCAGAGTAAGACCTAAAAAACCCATAAGACTTTTGAGGGTTTTAGGTTTGGGCCAATTTTGCATATCTTCAATTTTCTTGGGATCCACTTTAACCCCTTCCACTGAGATGATGTGGCCAAGATATTTCGCCTTTGTAGTGCCAAAAGAAAACTTGGAGCGCTTGGCATAGAAATGATTGTCGGCGAGGAAAGGGTGTGCTCCAAGTGAACAAATAGACAAGGATGTCATCAAAGAAAACCAAGATGGTTCATCAAGCTGATGGAATCTAGTTGATTCGGCTTTGGACTGTTTACATTGTGAGACCAGAAGGCATCACCAAAAACTCATAGTGGTCATAATGGGTCTGAAAAGTTGTCTTAGGGATATCCTCTTCCCATAAGTTAGTTTGATGGAAAACCAACCTTAGATCTAACTTAGAAGAAGAAGCAAGTCCCTGAGCAATTCATCCAATAATTGATCAATCACGGAAATGAGGAATTTGTCCTTGACTAAAACTTGTTTAACTCCTGAAAATCCACACATAGCTGCCATGACCCATCTTGCTTTGCAAACAAGGAGCACTGGAGAGGAATATGGACTCACACTTGGTCAAACGAACCCTACGTCTAGCAACTCCTTGACCATATTTTCAATTTCATTTTTTGCATGTAAGGGTAATGCTACAGCCAGATAGTTGGGTGGTTAACTCCCAAAAACTAGTTGTATGGCATGGCCATAGGAATGTTGTGGTGGTAATCCCTGAGGTTCCTTGAACACCTGTGGGTGTTTGTGAAGAAGTAATTGCAAGTTATGTGGGTGTTGTTAAGGATGTCTCTATTTTTTCATGTTAACTGCACACAATTGAGCCACCACACCTGAGGAACCCCTTATGACCAATATTAGCCATTCAGTGAGAACTAATAACCTGATTAGGTCATGTTGTCATTCCTATTAAGGTGTATTATCATCTTGCAACCATGAACTGTATCCATAAATCAAAAAAAGCATGTAGGGTCCTAATGGATCAAAGCCAGTAGGCACCCAAGAAGAATGTTGCAACCACCTAAATTGAAAGTGCAAACATGTCTGATTTCAGCTTGTAATCACCCATTGAAACCTGGACATTCCAAACTATTTTCCCTTACAAGCCAATGTTCTTTTGTTGGCTACCATCACCTCAAAACTTTTGCATGGATACACATAACAAGTTGTTTGTTTTTGCCACTCGTAGGTCAATTAAGTTATGAGTGCCTCCAGAGTCCATGAAGATGGTTAGGTAATGCCCCTTGAAGTATCCCAACACTTTCATACGTTTGGGGAATTGTGATCTGGCTAGGGCGTGTACTAAAATTTCGGGGGCAAATCTTCACTCGGACTACTCCAATCGGTTTCTCATCTTCTGAGTTGATGTCTGCGTCAAACAATATGTCAGATGTGGAATGTGCCTCAATAACCAAAAGTTTTTTTTTGATACATTTATAGCGTGGACCATATTTTTTCATACAATTATAACACAACCATTTGGCTCTATGAGATTGCATTTCTTCATAAGCCATCATTTGACAAATGGTGGTCTAGTGCCTTGATTGAGTGTTATTCGAGACGGTTGTGGAATGACTTGTGATGGTTTATATAGACAATGTCGGGTTGTATTTTTTCATCAACAAATTTAGCCAACCTAGTCGCTTCAAACAAGGTAGCAGATTTGAAAATTTTTACTTTTGCCATGACAACTTCCTTCAATCAATTGATGAAGGCAAATTTTGAAAGACTCCTCACCCAACCCTATTGTCCGGTTGGCCAATTTTTCAAACTCAGGTTTGATAATCACAGACAAAGCAAGTTTGCCTCAGTTTAGTCAATGCCCTATGAAGTCCTCATATTCACTAGGGCCAAATTGGGTAAGCACAGGTGTTTATTGAACTCATGCCCATGTGAGCTAGTATATGTTTTTTCCAACCATTAATACCATCGAATGACTTCATGTCCAAGTTGAATGAAGCTATAGAAAGTTTTTGATCCATGGGAGTCTGATGGCAGAAAAAATTGCTCCACTTTATATAGCTAGCTTGTTGGCTCATCGCCAACAAATTTCAGGAAATCTAGTCAAGGAGTTCAAGGATGTCCCCTAATTGATTGTTGGTGGTGGTTGTGACATGGGGTCCCGTGCTAGAGTTGTGTCCAATATGGATGGAATTGTATTTGGCATTCAAACTTGTCGATCAATTGTCCAAGTCATCAATGAGATCTAATTTGTCCAATTCGGACAACTTATCCAAGTATAGTGGAGTGGTCTGACTGGATTGATTTTGATGTCTTCATCCAACTTCTCCATAAATTTGAATCAGGTCACCATCATGCATCATTCTAGAGAACTTGAAGATTTTTTTTACACCAAAATGATTAAGGCAGAGAGAAAATCGGTTTGGGATAGGTGGGAAAGAATGACCAATTTTTTTCTTACTCAACTAATTATCACCGATGGGCTCAATTTGGGGTAGTGGCCCAAATAAAATTTTTTTTGGACCTTTTTATCCTCTATAACTATCTTTGTACTTGGGTTTGTATTTGTCTCAAATCTATCTTTTGTAACCATCTTTCAAAAAAAATTTTGACCTTCCTGTCATAGTAGTGGTCTATCACAGAAAATTAAGGGGGTTATAGCAGCAAGGGTTTGCTATAAGTGTGTATCTAGTTTGTGGGCTTGCAATAGATATACTGATCTTGTTTGTAAATAATGTCGGCCCAATGTTTCAGAGCGCTAACTACAAAAGACTATAGAGGATTCCACGATCTCAAGTAGCCCATTATCGGGGCTAATGACTTACGGTGCACCACAAATGACAAGTGGCCAAAGGCTTCTTATGGCTAAGTTTCGTAAAACTATGGGGTCTTCATATATACTTGAAGGTACATGAAAGTTGAAGTCCGTGTACATTGTTTCAAAGCCTATGATGATAGGCAAAATCCTACCTCACTTCACACACAGACCTCATATGCTTTGCTAAAAACATCTTTCAGTGGATATTTTAAAATCCTTAACATAGGCTTTCTAGCCTAAAATAAAATAAACTACTTACAGGAGAAAATTTTGGTGGATTTGGAGCGAAACACTTAGTTCCACCACTTTTTTTACCTCTTTCTGATCACCAAGATCCACAATGGGCAACTTGAGAGCAAACAATGGACAGACATGGTACCACTAAAACATTGATGTTGCTATAGAGCACAGCCTTAGAAAAAGCTCTAATACCAATTGTCAAGAACTTGCTTGCAAAATATTAAATGAAGATGCAAATAATATAATACAAAAGAACTAAATACTTAATGAACTCATGAACTAGCTTCAAACTTACGTATATTCAAATATCACAAGCCTCTTCGAGGAGGTAACCTCCTTTAGAGCAGAGCTCATTTACATAAAATGATCTCCCTCATCTCTTCCTTACAAAATCAATACATTGGCATTACAACTCTAATCCTAATGCTCAAGGGTCGGCTTTACAACAACATAAGCACCCAAGCTACATTGCAAACCCTAACCTTAATGCTCAAGAATCAGCCCCACACATGACAGGTGCCCAAGCTAAATGACAACTATGATTGTTACAATGCCAAAATAATAGTAGATGGTTGCGACTAGGGGTCCTAACACCACAAATGTTGTGGTATGCTAACGTGGAACTGCAAAAGTTGTGAGTGTTGTGAAGTAAGTGTTCAGCATTGTAGAAGTTTTGAATACTACGAGAAGTAATGCACGTCATTGCAAAAACTACAAGATGTGTGTGATGTTTCTCTATACTGCGAGAAATTGTGAGTATACAAAACAATGCAACGTGGGATGCATCTTGGCACTGCAAGAGCGCGCAAGGCTGCAAATGATCTACACGGATGCCTCAAAGTGTTGATCATTCTGTGAAGAGCTAAAATGAGGTGCAGTATTATAATACGAGGCATAACGAAAGCGTGCAGGGTTGTTGTAAGTCTATGTGCGCAAGGGCGAGATGCTACGAATGACAAGTGATGGCACAACAACATTGCAAGGAAGGTACAATGTGTCCTTAGTGCTAATTGATGCCTAGGGAAGTGCCAATATGCTGGAGTGATGGAGCACAAGTTGTCAAAGATCGGCTTATGTCCAAGTCCTTAGTGTCATGCGCTAGCTCGAGGCATGCTAATCAAGTGAAGTGTCAAACAAAGAAAGTTGATTGTGATGTTTCCGATCCTAGGTAAACCAATAGGATGGCGCAAGCCCACTTAAAGTGCACATAACTATTCTAGGTATGCACCAATAGTGGACTATTATATATTTCTAAAGAGCTCAACTGATGATCTAGAAGTTTGTAGGCTATAGCCGTGTAGCGAGATCTCCTGAACTTTAGAAACACTCTAGAGGCATCCAAAAGTGTTATTGAAGTTGTAAAGTCGCGCAGGAGACAAGGAAGGAAGGAGTTGCACAGCTCTACGTGGTTGCGCATGGATCATGTAAGATCAAAGATAAGCATATATTCCTGTTAGAATAGAAAATTAGAGATGTAATGAGAAGTATTATAATCATCACCATTAAGCCTATATAAAAAGCACTTCACTTTTTGGACATCTTATTTTGTAAATACATCTCAAGTTCTGTGCCATAAGCATTTTGAGAGAATTAGCTAATACCATACAACAAATGTTTTTCAATTATCTCTTTTCATGATTGTTCCCCCAAATGAATGACAATACAATTTAGTATGTCAAAAGAAGTAATGGCTATGAACAACAATGCGTTTCATCCATTGAATTTTGTTCACAAGAAGCGTAGGTTTCCCAATCACCCCAATCAATCAGCTCGTGCCAATGAACAACCACCCAAAATTGATCTAATCCCATGACAAGGAGTCGTTCATGACTTATGAAATGGCAAATAAATTAAAGACAATTGGCATTTCTTAAAATGAAACAGGATCAACGTAGCGAACCTTATCCAAATATATTATTCAACTTTAGCAAACATATGGAGGATGATGTTAATGATTTATTTCTTATAATAAGAAGGTTCATCCAAAGGGGAATCTGTATAGTATGTGTTCTTCAGCAAACATATGGAGGATGATTTTAATGATTTATTTCTTATAATAAGAAGGTTCATCCAAAGGGGAATCTGTACAGTATGTGTTATTCTACATCTATTCTAGAAAGTAAGGGATAGAAGAAACACAGACTAAATAGAAAACTATATCATATAATATTATATGCATGTGCAAATGAAAGTACACGAGGTATTCCAGATGATTCTTAAGAGAAATTATCGGCCTATGCGTATGAGCACTAGTAGAAGACAGATAATAATCAGCAAGCATAATATGTAAAGGATGTATAATGCCAAACTATGGAACCCTTTCCCATTCTATGTAACTTTATATAAATTTATTGCACCCCCAACTAATGTTTATAACATAAAATGCTCCATAAATTATTTATTTAACGTAAAAAACATGGGGACAACTATGTCCAAAAAATAAGTACAATGTGTACAACAATGAAAATATTTTTCATTTAGTTAAAAATATGCCTCTTACCACCCAATTCATTTTTCTTATCTGAAATAAATAGTGTTACATGGGAACGTGCACCCCCAATCCCCAAGATGTCCCGGCTGCTTGAGGACGGGAACAGAACGCCACCCCCACACACCCCCCGAATGCAAAAATGAAGGGGATGTCCCGGGGACATTCCTTGAGTTTAGGGAATGCAATCAGGATGTCCTGGGTGCTTTGAAACTTTGGGGACCCCAACAGGAATGCCATGACATCCTCGAGATGACTAGGAGACGTCCCAAAGTCCCGGGAGACTCAAAAAAAATTTAAAAAACATAAAATATTTTGACTCTGGAAAGAGGAAAATGAAAACTAGCACTTTATGCAATGATTGTTGGATTTATTATCATTGATGTCGAAGGAAGCTGAAGGAGCTAGTAGTAGAACAAATTGATGGAAGAAGTCCATTGTCATTGTTAAAGGTTTTTTGCTTGGTAACTCCTCCGGAGCTTGAGTGTAGCTCACCGAGCTTGTAGTAATGTAGATCGTCCAGAGCGCGTAGTAACAATGGTTCGCAGCTCAGAGTGTAGCTCATCTGGAGCTCGCCTACGATGTTAGTCGTCCGGAGCTAGAAGTATAAATGGTCTGGAGCTCAATAGTATGTTTGGTCTGGAGCTCGGTCGCCGCAGCTCGGTTAAAATGATCATTGTTTGGAGCTAACAAAATGATTGATCCGAAGTTAATAGTATGAATGATCCAAAGTTACTAGTATGACTCTGATCGAAGCTACACTAGAATGGTCTAGGGCCGCATTGATATATATGGAGCAACATATTCATCATGTTTGAGCAAAGATATGACTTGGTTAAGCGAAGTTTCTTGATCATGTGAACTGCGAGTAAAATATGAACTTTAGCTACATGTTGAGTGGTGTACGAAAGGGCAAAGGCTACTACTAATCAATGTCGAATCATTGGATCATGCAGGCCGACTATTCAAAGGCATTGAAAATAGGTTTATGATCTTGGAGAATGCAGGCCGACCTCCTCTATTTTGGCATTAATATAGTTCTTGCAACAATGGCTGACTCTGTTGGTGTTTATATTCAGTTCATGGGCCGACCTTCGTCTAGTCTTAGCGCAAAATGTTTAAAAGGCATAATCAGGTATAAAAGTCGATGAAGTTGAAATAATAGAACATAGTATGGAGATGGAATAAGTGAGTGGAGCAAGTTATGAGTCTGAGCAGAAGTGGAGCGGCATTATGAAGGTGCATCATTAAAGCCCAAGCAGACTTTTGAAGGAGAGAGGACTAGAATGGAGTGATAGCAAATTGCTGAGTGGATAGAGAATGCACTTATGAGAAGAAACAACGAATTGTTGAGAGGAGTAGAGAGGAACAAATAATGAAGACATATCAAGAAGATTTATGAAGAAGAAGGAAGAACAAACTCAAGCAGACTGAAATGGCAAATTGTTGAAGAGGAAAGAAGAGCGAGCAACGCATGAAGTAGTGTGTAAAGAGGGCGAGCTAGTAAGCTTGTAAAGCGGCACTATAACGAAGAAATTATAAAGAGCAGGATTCTGTGTAGGAGCGCATGAGCAAATGTGAATAGGAACAAGTGAAGCAAGTGGAATAGGTGTGTTGAGTGGCACTGTAAAGACATATCATTCAAAGCAGATTACTGAAAAGGGAACGGCAACAATAGAGAAGAAGGGGAGAGAGATTTCTGGAACAGCAGTGAAGAAAAAGAACTGAAATATGAAGTAATTTGATCATAACAACGTCCATGATAGAGGAATGAATTGATTGTCATCATCAGGTTGAAGAATCAACTACAAAAGGTGGAACTGTGTATTGTTGAGGTCGGTGCCTCACGTAATTGGGGATTGGTGTCTCCAGTGAGTTGGTGCTCACGAATTGGCTGAGTTGGTGCTCAACATTAGGGATTGGTGTCTCCAATGAATTGGTGCTCATGAATTGGTTGAGTTGGTGTCTCCAATGAGTTGGTGCTCAACATTAGGGATTGGTGTCTCCAGTAGGTTGGTGCCTACAAATTCATATTGAGATATTTTGGGGCTGGATTTAGACAGCAGATCCAAGCAATCTTTTCTCTGTGGTTTTCTCCCGAAAGGGTTTCCACATAAATCATGTGTTTCATAATTGTTTGATCTTGTATGATTGTTGTTGTTGTGGATGTTAAAGTTTTAAATAAGTAAAAGATTGTATAATACTAATTCACACCCCCCCCCGTATAAGTGTGTACTCTTCAGTGATACTAGATGTAAATCCTTTTCCCATGCAAATTGCAAAGTGACCTTCCCAAGAAATGGATGTTTGTTGGTTTATGTAGGTTCCAAAAGAAGATATTCTAACGAGAGGTTGCTACTATTTTACATTTTTAAGCCTTTCTTATACATAACAATAACATGTATAAATTCACATGCATATTTTTAAGGAATTCTTTAGTTTCAAAATTTTGTTGCACAAGTCTTCCTGCCTCTTTTTGTATGATAATGGAGGCTTTACCAGTATATTAGGACGTTTTAGAGGCCAACTTTGTATTTAAGTTTTTAGCGTTTTTCGGTTACTTTAGCTAGTTTCTGTCTATGGATGGCTATTCATGTAGTTTGCATGGCCTCTATTGTTCCATACAGCTTTTTTTTTTAGATTTGAGGATATAATCATATAAGTGGCATGATAAAAAGATGTTGCATGCCCTTTGTTAACATTGCTAGCATTGGTGCTGAAATTATAATCTTTCATGTTTTTTTCAGGGTTAGGGGACCCGTTGTATATTTTTAATATTTATATCATTTTAACCGTCATTCCCAAAATCCAGGAATTTTTTGTCGTCCTAGAAACTGATGCAGGAGCATCAAAGGAAGAAGCATCAAAGTGTCAAATTTTTCTTCTTGTCATATTTATGAGGTCAAGTTAGCTTGCTAAAGCGTCATGAAGTCATAAGGAATCTAGGTGGCAAGTCAAGGTGCTAGGTTGAGTCAAGTTGTTCAAAAATTTTAAATTAAAAGTTGTCCCTCCATTTTCAATTTCAAATTTCTAAGTATGCAAAAGTGGAATTTGGCTTGTTAAGCGATTGAAAAGGAGGCTTGGTGGGTTGAAGTGTGACTAGGCATGTTGTAATAGGTCATAGAGATAGTTAGAATCAATAAATGTTAAAAAGTTGTAAAATGCCTCATTATGTTGTGAATGGGCATCTTGAGTGAGGAGAGTTAGTTAGGGTTTTGATAATGCTAAGTAAATTAGATAAAAGCTTGAATGGAAATTAGTTTTGTGGTTGCTCCTCGAGGATTCTGAGGTGAGAAAGTAAGAAGAGAGCATGAGGAAGGAGTGGAAGGGTAGAGAGAGGAAGACAGCATGAAGTATACCATGTTCTAATCAAGAAGGGACTGTAACAATGTCTGATCAAGAATAAATGAATTCAATGTCTTGTGTAAGTGTTGACTCTTTGTTCTCTTGTGGATTTTAGATCATACATGAAGCATGTTTAAGTGGTTTGTCTATTTTTCAGTTCTTGGTAAAGGTGAATAATGCAACCAAATCAAACTTAAGCTGAAGAAGGAGAAAGAACTCTGTTTTACCCTGTCCTGGCAGGTGAGTATTGTTTATTTTTGCAAATTTGGTGATTGGAAAACCCCCACTGTTAAGGAAATCATGTGTGGAAGACTGAAACAGACTTCTCCTCAAAATATTGTGCCTTGAAATTAAGTTTGAAGGATTTTATAGCATTTTCTCTATTACCGGGTTCCTAGGAAACCCTACCTAGGGTTTGGAACCATTTCTCTTGTTTGGGAGTCCACAAGTGGTTTTTAAGGCTCAAATTTGTAAGATATACTCTGAGGAGTGTATGTACACAGTTTATGAAGAAAGTGACTCATAAAAAACCCATCCCTTTCTTGGAAAACGTGACAGTTAGCCTCTAGGAGAGACTGTACAGTCTTGAAGACTAATTTGGGAGGTATAAACAAGTGGAAAAGTGAGTTATGCTTGGAATCTGACTAAGAAACTTTGTACAACCCATCTTGGCATTCCCCTTTAGCATGTTTGCAATGTTTCATGGCTCGATCGTGCTCCAAAAAGCCATAAATGCTGACAGTCTGTCTGCAGGCCTGTAGATGGCCATTAGAGACCTAATAGAAACTGAGTTTGTGGATTTTGAAGAACTTTTTCTTAAGGAAGACATGTTAAAACTTTGCACAGAGATTAAAAGCCCAAATGGGTATTGTAAAAGCCCTTCGGTGTGGTTTGGAACCCCATACAGGAAAAGCTATGCCTGAAAATGCATGGTGATAGGGCTAGTAGAGCTTAGTGAGACTAGATAAGAAGAAGAGATGTTTACAAGAGAAGCTTTAGGAATTAGATCCTAACATTGATCATACACCATCTAGAGGATAAAGGGTACCTGAAAGTGTCGTCATTTTGTTTTGGGTATGTCTAGATTGTTCTAACCATGAATCCACCAAGTGCTAGTTCTTAAGAACCTGTAAAGGGCAGTTTGAGTGGAAGAGAAGAAGTTGATGATATTTTCTTGTTTTCAAGGAGTTTGATCATTTGGTTAACAATGGTTTGAGATGTGGAACAGGGTATAAGGATTGAAAAATGTCAGTAAAAGCTAAAAGTCTAAAAATTGCTTCATTTGGGCCAAGTCCTTGAGAGTTAGTGAAGGATAGATTGAGGAAGGTAAAGGCAATTGAAGTTTTCTTGTAAATGGATCATCTTGCAGGTTAATTCGGCATTGAATAGAGTGAATGAGCAGGGTATAGTGCTTGTAGAGGCAAGTTATTCCGTAATGGTCAATTTTTGCATATTTACACAATTCTAAGGCTACTTGAGAAGATCCTCTATGCAGAGTATTGGTATAGTTTGGTGTGTGGTTTTTCATGACTTGTTGAGTACAATGAATTGAATAGAGCTCTGCATCAGAAACCCCATCCCCCCATTCCGGAGTCTTAGGTAACTATGGAAATAAATGAATTTTAAAAACCACTTGGAAATGTAAATTTCTGGCACCAATGAAAAAGAGAAATGGTATTCAAGGAGTAATAACACTGTTGAAAGGGAGATTTTCCATCAAAACCCGGAACACTGATTCCCCAATGAACAGGCCAAGGTAGATATAGTGCCATGCCCTAACAAACTCAGAAAAAGAGGGGTAGTTGAAAGATACACAATCAAATCCTCGTGTTCAAAGAATGAGGAGTATAGAGATCATGAGGAAAGTTGTTGCAAACTTAAGCCCTTGCTCTCACTCCAAGGAAAAACATGTTATAGCTTTATGTTGGAAATATGTATTTTGGGGGCTTCCACCATTTCCAGCTTGGCTCTGCATTGTATTACGGGTTTAAGATAAGAAGTTTTTTAAGCCAGCAGCTAATTAGCTAGGGGAAACTCTCTTTCCAGGTACACAAAGGAGAGAACATTGCAGTGTTATCATGTGCCGGGACAATACCTCCTGCAATCAGGTGCAATCTCCCATACACCATGATCCCATAGCCTCCAGCAACCAGTGTGTATCCCCTACCGGAAAATCTCTTCACAGCCAAGCTTTGAACTAGGACATGCTAATTAGTGAGGGATAGCCTTTGCGGCTCAAAATCAGAATCAAGGAATTATGTTGAGGATCACAAAGAGATAATGTAGATTTGAAAATTTAAACCAATCCAATCTGAAATGAAAGGGTTCTTATTGCTAAGCGGGAAATGGATTTTTATCAAAATGGGTACCTGAAATGAAAGCTATAGTTTTGAGCCACTCCTATTTGACATGACAGGATTTTTATTGCCATAAATGATTGATCGGATTCGGGTTCCTGATATCCTAGTATACAAGTGAAGCTATTATAGCTACTTACAATCCAGGCAATATTAAACTACTAAAAGTCGTGACAACTAAGTTAAATCCAATCATCCCTTAAGTGGTGCATTTTCAACTTAGTATGAACTATTCAGCCAAGGTTGATTTTGACAGCAAATTTTCAGCTTCCTTATTCTTGCTTGTCAGAGATTGTCTAAGTGCTTGAAAAAATATATGGAAATTGGGTTTGTACAATCAAGAATGTAAACCAGAATGCTACATAAAAATTTAAACTAATATATAATTGACGAGGAAAGGCTTACACTGAGAATATCCTCAAGTCTGAGACGAGTCGAATCCAACAAAAGTGAGTGTGTAGTCAAGATGGCTCTGGTGGGTGCTCTTCTTTTCGCACAAATAACCTTATCCTCGAAAGCAATTCCTTCTTCTTCTTCTTCGTGAATTTGTCGAATCGTCCTTCTGTTGGCTATTCTGCCATTTGCTGTTTTCTTCCAAATTTCCATCCTCCGGGTTTCAGTCATTCAATTCATGGTCGATGAAACCCGTGGCCACTTTAATTCCGATATTCATGCTAGTAAATTTAATTTACACAAATAATTTAATATGCTAGTTCAATATATTCATCAAATGCTAGAAAAAGAAATCAGTAGGCTCAAAGCATAGTGACAAAACTACAAAATCTCGCAAATGTCGGGCAGCATGAATGGCATGTCCTCAGCTAAAGTGTCCATTCCTCAATGCTGAGATAAGGGATGAAAATCAATTAAAGAAGTGAAGGAAGCACTTCATAACAATAGAGAAAGTGAGGTAAAAAGTAAGTTAGAAGAGGTGATAACATGGGCATAAGTGGTAAAAGAATCACTAGACAAGCATAAGGAGTTAATAGAGAGGTAAGTCAAGAGTTAAATGATTGAAGAAAGAGAAAGACAAGATAAAATATCAAATATAATTATCAAAGGGTTGAAAGACTATGGTGAAAGGGAAGATACAAACAACCTAACTAGAGACTTCCTCTTAGACCGATTATAATGGAAAGGGAAAATTTAATTAAACAAGCAAGTAGAATTGGAAAACTAAGAGAAAGGGATGGGCATATCCGGGTCACAATGGTAAATTACAAGGATAAAACAAGATTGCTAAGAAACAAAAGGTATGTTGAGAGGCTCACACCACTATCTTGATGAAGATTTAACCTTCAAGCAACTAGTAGAGAGAAATAAGGTGTGGGAAAAGGTGAAGGTAGCAAGGAATGAAGGGAGATGTGCATACTTAAATAATGGGAAAACACATATCATAGCCAGGAAAACTAGAAGCAAATAGGGAATATGGCCCGCTCGGGAACATCTTACGATGGTAGGTTGGAATTGTAGAGGCTACCCTTGGAGAAGAGGTCTCGGGTTAGGGCTCATAGCTAGAGATAGAGATATCATCATTTTCGCGGAAGCTCGTGAACACAATGGGTGTAAGACACCCGATTTTGAAGGGTATAAGAAAGCAGCAATTTAGAATAAAACAATAGAGAATGGCAAAGGGCACAGGGGTATAATGGTGTTAATTAAGGAAGTCTGGGATAGAAATATCAAAACAGAAAAACAAGATGAAAACAAACAATACATTTGGATAAGAATAAGAGAACACAACATTATTATTAACATAGCTACAAGTTATTTTGCACCCAAGAATTCCAAATTTTATAAGAAACATGATATAGATCGAGAAGACCCATACTCGTCCCTAAAGAGGGACATTTTGTCTACAATAGGATTGGAGATATTCTGTTAATAAGAGACTTTAAAGGACAAAAAACAAACAAGCAAACATTCTAGGAAGTAATGAGGATATTGATATGAATCCTTTGGATGGCAGAGGAAAAAAACAGTTGTGGTTCATAGTTTCAGACAATGAACATAGGGTTGTCACACACTATGGAAAAGAATTATTAGGCTTATGCAACATACACAACCTAATTATAAGTAATGGTATGAGCAAATGGGAAAGATCAAGAAGATATATGTGCAAGACTGGTGTCCCCAGATTTCACCCTGAAATCTGGGACTACCCATTTGAAAATAAAATCGTTCTTTTAAAATAACAGGTCTTTTTGTGTTTTTATTGCCAGAAGATGTATGTATTATGTTAGGATATTCCCAGTGAATCATATGAGCTAATTTCAACAAATACCCAAATGCCCAAACTCATTTTATCCTTCTGCCAAGTTTTGACTGTAGGAAATTTTTATTTAATCATGTATTGAATAAATAATGTCGCGTTTGAAGTAAATTGTGCTCTGGTTGAATCCTGTTGAATTTTTGCATGTCGGTACCCACTCATCTCAATAGGGTTTTCACCAGGAATGAATTCAAGGCATTGTTTGCAACTTCTGGCATCATTTTTCGCTTTTATTTATTTCTTTTGCATTTTTCTCTGGTTTTCTCTGCAGTTTCTCTGTGAAATTCCCCTAGGTCTATTCCTTGTCCAGTATAGTCTGTTTAATTGCCTGAAGCATTTGGAGATCATCTACTGACGCAACACCAGAAGGAATCAGCCTCAAAATACAAGCTTCTGACCAAAAAAGATGAAGTCATGCACAAAAAGCCTCTCCCAGGCAAGTCACATTTTCTAGAATTAATGAGTGTAAGCTGAAATGGGAAAATTAGAGGTAGCGGGCAGGCGGGAATTTCTTACCTGCCTTGCAGGGTACTTTTTCCCATGAAGTCAAAGTCACTCAAGCTGTGATGGGAAAATTAGAGGCAATAGGTAGGCGAGAATTTCTTACCTGCCTTACAGGGTGAAAATTCCCATTTATAAAATAAAGAAAAATCACATAAAGCAACAATGGGAATTTTCTACTTGTCTGGCAGGATAACTTTTCCCACCAAAGAGGTTTATTCACCCATGCAAGTCGCAATTTATCAAAGGGGGCTAATTTTAATGCAAGTCACACTTTTTGGGAGATATTTTAATTTAATAATGGGAATTTTGGTAGTAGTAGGCAGGCAGGCGGGAATTTCTCACCTATCCTGCAGGGTAAAAATCCCCATTATAGAAGTCAAACAGCTTAAGTGAAAGAAGGGATTTTTGGAGCTGTAGTGCAGGGTAAATAATCCCATCAAAGTTGACTTCTTATATTTAGAAATCAGCCCTGCCAAAAAGTGCGACCCATTTGGGCATTAAACAATGCTTTTAATGGTATTTATTAATGCTTTTCTACCTAATTTTGGCGTCATGGATGAATGGAAATTCAAAGCAAGAAGTCAAGCCAAAGACAACTGAAGGATGCATGCTAAAAATAAATTTATTTAATGGCAGCCAGCAGCATGCAAAATTGGGCGTCCAATTTAGGTGAATAAACATGTTTGTTTATTAATTAATTATCAGGAATATGATGGACAATTATTAGAAATAGAATGTTGAGGGTTATATAAGTATGGATTGTCATAATGAAGAAGCAATTAATTCTTTTTGCTAAGGATTGCAGCCCGGACAGTTTTGGCGCTAAAGAAAGGAGGATTTTTGCATCCGGAGGTGTTTTTCATTGTCGGGAAGCTTCAAGGTTTGGCGCCTAGGGTTGGAATAGCTTGATTTATGCTATGATAATTATCTACATGTTGATATAAGTGCCCAGGTGAATTTAAAAAAAATTATACTTGCTCTACATGCAAGCAAAACCTCAAATTTTAGGGCAGCAAGCTTCATATGCAGATTTTTAGTGACAGAAATCGAGTATTCATGCTCTGGACTTCATCTTTGTCTTAAATAATTACAGGTATTCATATAGGTGAAAGGGAGTTCAAATTAGTGTCAGATACATTGAATATATCTTTTGAATCTGAAGAAATTGCTAGATCTGCAGGAATTGATCCAGTTACAAAGAATTCTGGCAGGATTAAAAGAAAAAGAACACAAACAAAGATTGCTCACACAAAGATTGCTCCAGCCATGATGAAGCGTGATGACAGAGAGGGGTCAGCAAAATCATGCATAGCTTCCATATTTGTTGATATCAATGATACATACATAGGCCAGGAACCCATCTCCGAAATAATTGACAGATCTAGGGCCGGAAAGACATTTCTCATGCGGGCAATGAAAAGCAGTGGAATTATTCAAGCATCAGCATTCCCAGTCACAACTCAGTTGCCCGAATTTGTCATGGAGTGTGCAAGATCATATCATCCTCTTTCTAGAACAATCTAGGATGTTGCGGGAAAGACAATTATTAGGTTGGATGCATAGATTATTAATTATTGTCTAAAGATTGTGACACACGCATGATGGATGCAAGTAACATATGGGAGAAACATAGTAGATTATATGGGGATAATGAACAACCGATATATGAAGAAGCCCAGGTCCCCATCAAAGTTCCCGAGGACTCTTGCGCGATCCAACTTGGTGCAGGAGGTGGATGATATCACTAAATTACTTTGCAGGATAAGTGGAGAAGCCAATACTCACAACTCCCGCTCATGGATGTATGCTTTCGTGAGGACTATCGAGATCAACAGAGATGCTTCGATAATCAATTAGGCAGAGATCATTAGTGACAACATCGGTGAGCAACTTTGGAGTGTGAGGCGGACTTACAACTTCAAAATGACTTCATACCTGGTATATGCAGCAGCCTTGTAGGGTATATTTTCCAAGCTGGATAGATGGGGCATACAGGCAAAAGATCCTATCTTTGATTGCTATCCATTGTTGACAATTCCTGAGTGCCACAAATATTACAAAGCGATCAATGATGGGTTCTTCTATGAATTCATCTACAAACTAAATAGTGATCTGAAGACCAACAGGGTAAGTAAAGAAGCTTGGGAAGTTATATCTCAGTATGGCTACATTTTCATCCAGTTTGTAGACTTCACCTATCTCAGGGTGACTGGATTTTCGAGAGAACCAGTAAAGTTGCCGAGGTATCCAAACGAAAAGTGGGTCATTATGGATTTGTGCAGACAACGTGTGGAGATTCATGACTTGTAATCAAAGTGGCACAAGTCTACAGGTTTCTTTCTAGTCATAGTGGGTTACTATAGCTGTCAGAGCATCCACAAAGAAAGAGGAGTCAAAGCTAAAATGTTTTCTGAGTATGAGCCTCAGTTCTTCCCAGCATGGCTAAACTTTGACCCATGTGGAGTAGCGAAGAAGAAAATCTCCCAGGAATACTCACATGTGCCTTGGTTGGAGGACTTCTAGATGAAGTGCAGAAACGAGTATGAAGTCAAAAAGAAAGACTTCAACAAGTTATCAGCGTAACAAATGTTTGATTATGGTTTGGCACGGATACCTGCAGATCTCACAGATGATGGGCATGTGATACTTGACTCATATCATCAGATGGGAGGAGATATATCTGCTCTTCAGGAAAACATTGGTGGATGCCAGATGATTGAAGAAAGATCTTACACAGTTCTGGTTAACACTTCAAACTAGTTGTTGACAAAGGGGTATTACCTGGATGAAGCTTTGATGAATCAAATCATAGGCAACTTTACCACGGAAGACTCCAGCAAAAGAAAGCACGAAGGTGAAAGCAGTAGAAGGCCGGAAAAGCTTAAAGTTCACATGAAGTCTCACATACAGGAGAAGGTCAGATCTACAGCTATCGTGCCAGTTCCAGCTTCTCCAACATCAACTCATAGCACTTCAGCAGCCCCAGAACCCCAGAGAGATCTTTTTGTTCCTCCTTTAAATCCAGCGTCATTTCTATTTTCTCCTCGACCAATCAGGTCTTCACCTATCCATACAGAGAAGTTAAAAGCACAGATTACGGAGTTTTAAAAAGCATTATCTTTGGACAATTCAGAGGGTGGCAGTCATAACACGGTGGAAAATTCTAATAAAGTGGAATTAGAGCATGAGATGGTGGTGCACTCAGTGACTTCTCATTCCCCAAGAAGTAACTTTTCATCATGGTTAGCTTTGTAGACAATCCCAGAATCCAGAGAGGAGATCAACCTAGAAGAGCATGACTTTCATTTGCTCCTGAGTTTGGGAGGAAGAGATAGAAGACCTAAAGTTGCCAAAACGACTTCTAGGTTGATTATTGAGGAATCGGGACAGAAGTTTGTTGAGTTATCTATTCCAGCAAAAGGAAAGCACAAGGGAGAGCTCACGGTAGCTGATATAGCAGTGACTAAAGTGCTAATAGGCCAAACTACCATAGAAGGATTAAAGCAGGATACAAAGATACTAATGAACGCTTTATTCCTTAAGCTTGAAAAAGAGAAGGTTGAGAGATCCAAGCTTCAAAAGAAGGTGTTCCAATTGTGTGAGATCATTGCTAAGGTTGCCAACCCTTCCTCTCAGCCCATTTTAGCACATGAACAGGTGAGTGATCATCTAATGCAGGAGGTGGAAGATGCAAGGGACCAGGTCAGAGCTATTACCCACTGGAAGGAGCAAATCATTCACCAAGCTTCAGAGCAATTCGAACCAATACCGATTGAATTGGAGAACATGCACATGGCAATATCTCAGCTAAAGGATTTGATGACACAAATAAAAGATGAGCACATAGTTGTTGAAAGTCATCTGGACACTTTGGCTAAGATACACTCGTTGCCAAAGGATGTGTTGATTGCAGAGTAGATTGTGCCTGGCGGATTATTGGAAAAGGGGAAGCAGTTAAAAATTTCAGTTTCCTTCCGCGTAGAGATCTTCAAGCTCATGCTAAAGAGGATGTAGTTGTTGGAGAGTAAGATGAGAGAAGTGTCGGAGAGCATCCCAGATGAATTACCTACTTCCCATAAGGAATTCATATTGGTTATATAGAAAGAATTTGATGAAGCCACCATACCTTTCACGATGGATTCGATTGGTATACTCATAAAGCTTCAGGCAGATGTTGAGGGATATGGGCATGGTTTAGAGAAAGTGAAGGCTAACATTGTTGCTTTGTCCATATGGTTGTTACAGTTCAGAACCGAGAGAGATGTTAATGTTAAAACATATGGGAAGATGTTGAATTACATGTTTGACAAGTATATTCAATATCAAAACAAAAAGAAAGTATAAGTGTTACAACCAGAAGATTTTCTTTCTTCTTTTCTTCCTTCTCTTATTTCTTATGCTCCCAGATAAAAATGTAAAATTAAAGTTATTGGTTTAAAAACCATTACTTTAAGTTATTTGGAAAGATTCTTTAAGATAGGTGACAAATGTGCACAATTTTTGCTTAAACTCTTGATTTATGTCACTAAGAGAGGAATTATAGGAAGATGATTGCCAAATGTTCCCTTTACTACTTCTTCATGTTCTAGTTCAGTTTCAGTTTACCATTTGTATTTTCCCCTCTACACACTAAGTAGAGGAAGAACCTATGGGTTAAAGGATCAGAATTTGTAATGAGCATTCTTGTGTTCTAGACTTTGAGATGAGACCCTTGATAGCTTTCTACAAGCAGAGGAATAAATGAGATTTCCATAGAACTTTGTGTCAACGGTGCATTCGTCTCGTATTTATTTCTAGATCTATTCATAAACTTTTTGTTATTCTAGATCTAGATCTGAAAGTTTCATTTGCTTTGAATTATGTATTTCATGATCTATTTGTTTTAATCTATGTGCATGCGATCAACTCTGTGAACTATTGATTGTGTTGCACATCTTCTCTCCTTTCTTCCCATTTCCTATTATTTTCTTCTTCTACAGATTTTTCCTTTCTTTTACAATTGTTTACTTGCTGGAAAATTGTCTAGCTATGGTTCATGAGCTACATAGTTAAAGTAATACCAACAGATAGATACTAGCAAACATAACTGACAAAATCTTACACAGGAGCCTTACCGGTAAATGAGGGAGTTTTATCTCGTGACTGCCTAGGTTTTCAACTGTGCAGAAAATCTAGCCAACAGACTTACAATGGGCAAAGTGTAATTGACTACATTATTTATTTGCAAAATTGTGTAACCATAATAGAAGAACTAAAAGTAGAAGATTCTCCAGTAGAACTTAAATCAGATCACAACCCAAATTTTATGAAAATAAAATGTCAAGAAGACAAAAAACATGATAAACACGTCATGGTTAAAAAAAGTAAACCATTGCACCAAGGAAACATCATCTTAATAGAGGAAAATTAGCAAGTTTTCAAAACAACATTTATTAACAAACTCCAAGAAAAATAAAGTAATGGAGTTCATGTCAATGATTAGATTACACTAATAAAAAAAGGCTAATGCACAAAATTCAAGAAGCACTATACGTGTACAAAAGAGATAAACCTAAAAAGAAGGAAATAAACAACTTTCTAAATTTGTGGTATGATGAAGAGTGTAAGGCAGTAAGGAGATAGCTAAAGCTAAAGGTTACAGTAGGCAAAACTAACGCAAACAAAAAATATATGAGAAATTGGCGAGGAGGAAAAAAGAAAAGTATAATAGAACTAGAAGGAAGGAGTTGATTTACTTAGGGAAATATGAACCAAAGAGGTTTTGGAGGGAGCTCCACGGGGAGAAAATGCCAACAAAGAATGACATAACAAAAAGTCAATGGCTGGAATATTCTAGACATCTATATGAACGTGAAAATGAATAAGATACTCCTCCCACTATCTTTGTTAATGAAGAATATTTTACAGTTGAAGACATCACACAAGGGATTAAAAAGCTAGCAACAGGTAAATTCTGTGATATAGACAATCTTCAAGTGTAGCATCTAAAATGGGGAGTAGATATCCTAACACCTGAAATCAAAACAAATTTCAATGATTTCATCCAAAACGACTTCCTAACAGAGTGGACAACTAGCATAACGATACCTCTGTTTAAGAGTGGACATGTAAATAAACCCTTTGATTATCAAACTATCACAGTGAATCCTCTTTTTTGCAAAATTGTTTAGGAGTATGATAGATCATAAGATCAACAATTGGGTAGAGGAAGGAGGAAAGAAAGAAAGGGGAAGGTAGTTTTTAGACCCAACCAATAATCATTGTGTTATGCTCAAACACCTAGTTAAAAAGGTTTGGGATAAAAAGGGAATGCATATTGTTGCCGTGTAGACTTCAAAAAAGTATTTGACATAGTGTCAAGGAGTAAATTGTGGATCAGAATGGAGGAGCTAGGGGCTCCAACACACTATAGGGTAGTAGTCCATAGATTTTATAACCAAGTAAAGGTTAAAATAAACAACAAGTAGGGTTACCTGAGTGTTTTGGGAGTGATATAGGCATCAAACAGGGTTTCCCTCTCTCCCTAAATTTATCTAGGTTATACATTGATAAGTTAGAAGATTGGATTTTTAAATTTGGAGGGGAAGGGGTGTACTTGGATAAATATGTGGTAAAAATTTTGTTATATGTTGATGACTTAATTCTAATGGCAGATTCAATCAAAGACCTAAGAGATCACCTGCATTATGTAGAGCTATTTTGCTAAGAAGTTAGTATGCAGGCAAAAATTAGCAAAACCAAAAGTATGATTTTCTCAACGAAAAGGAAGAAGCGACATCTCAACTTTCGGTTTGCGGGAGAGTCTCTCAAAGTGGTGTCAGAATACAAGTGTCTTGGCCTTCATTTACACAATAAGCCCAGTTATGATACTTATATGATGAAGAGAATACAATGAGGGTGGAGAGTTCTTTATCGACTCCAAAAAAAGGTGTCAGAATGTTGAGTTATGGGATTAGAAGACCATCATGGTCCTATTTGGGTTACTTGTCTCTTTGGTAGTGTTGTATGGTTGCAAGATATGGGCTAGTGGAATGGAAAATTTGAAATGGAGACAAATAGAAAGGATCAAAAAATGCCTAATAACAATAAATTTCATATGCAAGGCTACAGTTCCTTATGAAATAATCTTGTCTGAAACAAGTACTTTCTCTCTAGAAGTACCCGTTATGACCAGGCTCATGTGTTATTTGAAAAAATTGAAAACATGAAAACCGACAGGTGGCCTAGGGTTACAAGAGATGAAGAGTTGCATAGATGAAAGAATACTTGGATGAAGAAGAATCACTAATAGATGAGTAGATGGGATACCAGTCTAAGAAAATGCCAAAATCTTAACAAAGACATAAAAAAGGTATGTGAATGAAAAGTTTAGAACAACAATGTGGAGAAAGAAAACTAGTAGGAAATGTCAACACTATATTACAAAGTTCAATCTGACTTATGACCATTGCAAAAACGCATATATATGGGCTGCAATAAAATGAAGGGAAAATATCCTTATTACTCAAATAAAGACTAGATCTCACATGCTTAAAGGTGAGACGGGGAGGTGAATATTGCCTAAGGAATGGTGGGAAGAGAGGACTTATGTGACATGCAATACAGGGGCAGTCGAATCACAGGAACATTTCACTCTTGAATGTCTAATGAATACAAATTTCAGAGCCAAATATGAGGAAACTTTGAGAGTTGGTTATATGGTGGAGCTATTTAAGGAAAATAGAACAAAAAGTGGGGGAGATGTTAACTCAAATTAGTAAGAGGAGGAACAACCTTTTAAAAGATATCATTCATCCCGCAAATCTTTAAATGGTTGGTGCAATAAGTGATCCTATAGACATTTTGGTCTCATGGACATAATTAAAACCGTTTCATTTCATTTTAATTCAATTAATTCAAAAGATATGGTTGTCTTAAATAGAATATCCCATAGGGTCTCAAAATCCCTCTTTACATAGTGTCCTTTCATACAACCTCAAATAATGAGCTCTAAAACATTTTCATGTTTATTATACTGCCGAAGGCAGTAATATTGGCTTCACAAGAACAAATATTCATTTTGACAAAAGCTAATAACATAATGCCATCTGTATTTAAATAACATTTGACTATAGTTTTATAGTGTAAATTTATTTTTCCTTGCATTCTAATTGGTTAACCCCTTTATTCCCTACTATGTAAGAAAATTGATTGCGGTGGATGGATTTTCCCATGAAACTGTGTAAATTATGGTTCTGTCAGAAAGGGCGGTTGTATGTCGGAGATGGGAGGTTATGTTTTACTTGTTTGAACCGACGCGTACATAAGAATTTTCATAGATTTGACAATTTCACTTTAATGAAATTAACAGAGCATTAATTTGAATTCATATCAAATTACTTCGAGGTTTTTTGAAAGGAGAGCAATGCCCTTGATATTTCTAGAGAGTGGTACAAAAAACTCCATACAATACCTTTACCCAATTTTCGGTTGCTATATTCTTCAAAATTCTACAAAATGCTACATGATTCGATTCTCACCCCTATGAAAGTAGTGGCAGGAGAAGAAAGGGGTAGTCAGAAGAATCAGGGTCGGTTACTATAACATTTTCAAAGTTTCTAAAAATGACAGTGATGAAGATTTGAAGAAGTCTTACAAAAAATTGTCAATGAAATTTCACATAGGTAAGAAACCCAAAAATAAGAATGAAGGCGAAGCCAAGTTTATAAAAATATCTGAAGCTTATGAAGTAAGAAAATCCCATTGTTTTCAATGATTTACTTTGCTTTACATTTTCAGTTCTCTGATTTTTATATTCATGCTTTAAAGATTAGTGTTTAGTTTTTAGTCGGGTGCTGAGTTATGCACAGAAGAGAGTGATTTATAATCAGTGAGTTATCCACAGAGGAGTTGATGGGATTGGTGCTTCTGCATGTTCGAATGAAAGTGGAGGAGGGCCCAACATTTTCAGGTTCAATCCCAAAATGGCAGAGGACATATTTTTTGATTTTATTGGCGGTAGCATAAGTGGTAAGGCTTTAGGTGGTCCTAGAGCTTTGCAATTTCCTGATAATGTTTTTGGCATATTTCGACCAGATAAAAGTGTTTTCATGAATTCCATTGGTGAACCTGCACAGTGTACACCCCGTAAAGCTAAAATGAAGTTGCATTACACTCTCAAAGATGTTTATAATGAGTGTACTAAAAAGATAAAAAATATCTAGGAATATTGTTGATGCTAGTCGGAATGTTAAAAATTCAAATTTTACTATTTTCCAAGATTTTAATTTACAGAAAACTACAAAAAAATGTATGAGTAATGGTACATGATTGACTGATTTTAGTATTGTAACTTCATACAAGATACTACATTTGAGGGTTATTATTACATCATTCACTTCCACGAGTACACTTAATTTTCAGGAGTGAAATTTTCGCACAAATATAATATCTAATTAAAATCCACCATGTAAGCTTTATAAGTCACTTAACCAAAATGCCTTAACAAGTTACTCAATTGACAGATTGTAGTTACAATCTATATGATGTTTTTTACAAAATTATTGTAAAAGAGGCTACTCGCAAAAGCCATGAATTGTAACTGGTTCTATGTGGATTTATACAGGTAAAATTTTTCTCTTATAAAATTTTAGTACTTAATCGAAATTTTAAAATTGTAGGAATTATAGTTTAATTACTATGTGAACAAATTGTTTACAGAGAGGGCGGTACAATGCTTTCGATAATTGGCATGCCTCTATTTTCTTCTCGTACAACGCAGAATGCATTGCAAGTTGTCTTTTTTAGAAGCATATGTGATTATTGGTGCTTCTCCCTTAAATATTTCATGATGGTAAACACCCAAATCTTGCTCCTCTAGTTGTATCCATTTACTGAAAATTTGTCATCCGATAATTTAAATAATAAGAAAACTAAAAGGCACAAAAAAATGAAATCAAAGGACAGGTGCCGAACAAAAGAGAGTTGAAAAAAATAACATAACTTCTTCCATGTTGCATTCGATAGGAAGATAACCCAATACAGCAAGAGAGAGGGCTCTCACATTAGTTTCTCTTTATTTTAAATCATCTCAATTAGGGTACCCTGATTAATTTCTGTAGGATATTGTCTTGTGAATTTTTCAACCTCAAACTCGCATGAGACTTTTGAGAAACCATGCATGAAACCTACAGTTATTTGATTTAATAAGCCTAGCCATCTCCTCAATTTTTGAAAAAATGGATGTTAGTAACTTCATTTTTGCAATTGCCTCAACATTATATGTCATTCATAGCCTTGTTTTTTCTAAGTTTAAAAGTATCTTATTTTTTCGGCATCACAAAAAAATAAAATCAATAACTATGTTAAATGATACACCTCCACTTAAGTTTAATTTTTCCCAGGTTAAAGTCCCCTTTATTATACTGTGGAAGGCAAGTATATTGGTTGCACATTGACTATTAAATTTTTTCATAAACTAATAAAAATATGCCATGTGTTAGATTTTTTTCCTTGTGTAAAGTTTTACATAAAATATTTGTAAGAATATTTTGTTTCCCTTCATTGAAGAATATTCCATTATATTTTTCTTTCTATAGTTTTTATCCACAAATTTAACTCAAAATGACAATAATACGTGCATTTGATAGATGGGTGGCCTAGTGCTGGAAAAAGCGGAGGCATGATAAATGTTTCTATCAAATAAATTAAATGCTACAACAAATAATTGATGTAACACTGCAACCACCAAATGTCATAGGCATAACGCTTGTCTAATTGTTATTGGTTAGAGAATTTCATTTATCACTGCAAATACTGAGCACGGAAGGAACTGATTTTATATCAATGTGCAGGAGTTGGTTGCTTTGTTGGACTTAAGGACCCGACATTCGGTGCTCTACGGATGCATTGCACACTCCATTTTGTACCATTCTTAACTGTGGAGCATGGATTGGTGGTCTTAACCCAATTTCCGTAACTGACAAACCAATGCCCACATTGTGTGTTGAAGGTTCTAGTAACATTTCAGAATCTTGCAACAATGGTGTTCGAAAAAGTGGACCAAAGATTTTGAAGAACAAGGTTCCAAGATGGCATGAACAACTACAGTGTTGGTGTTTGAATTTCCATGGACCCGTAACTGTAGATTTTGAAAATATCTACTCATGCATAGGAGAGGAGTCAAGTATGGGGAAACAAGCAATTTTTCAATGAATTGCTTTCATCTGAATTTCCCTCAAAATTCAAATTCATTACAGGTACTCGCCTTCTTCAAGATGTTAGATATTATGACTTAGAATGGAACCAATTGCAACCCATCTTTGTTGATAGCCAGGGTCCTTAGTTATGCATGACTGGTTTAGGCTTTTATATCCACTTGATCTATGCTAAGAGGCTCTAGCTGTATGTCTATCTTTGTCTCTCATGTAACTCTAAAAGCTTTTGATTAACATAAGACATGCCTATTAGCTCAATAAATGAGCTAGTGGTGTACCAACATAAGTTTTAGTTAAACAAAGAAGTGAGAGGGTTTAACCTCCACCCTTCTACACTTAAAATATAATATGAATCTTACAAAAGTTTCATTTTCAAATGAGACATCGAGCAAATAACAAGAAAAGTTGTTGGAGACGAAGGATCTTCTACTGTAAAATTGCAACAATTTCTAAAACAAATGCACAATCTGAGTATTACATCTAGACATGATATAGAAGCTAAAACTCAGACTTAATGATGATATTGATGCTTTAAAAGTTGAATCTCCTTGTTGCGTATTGTTTTCCATTTCAAAAACAATCGTTCATATAGTGCATCAACATTATATTTAACTTCATTTTGAAATTAAAATCAAGTACTTTTCACTAAATCATGAAAATTTTGTCACTGAACATCTTTTATTAAAAACACACCATTACCAAAACATGATACTGCACATCATATACCATTTTTTTCTAGCTAATTATTCTTCTAGAACTTACAAGTTCATCTAAATTTAGCAATAATGCATAGTTTTAATGTATCGTAATATTATATTAACATTGTCTTTTGTATTTCGCATGTGCAAATATAGAAGAACAAAACTAATGTCTCTCACTTTCATATATTTCCTATTTATTATTTTGCGCTCCATTCTCAAAAGACATCAACTTTGGTAGTATTTTTCATATTACGACCTGGTTTATTTTACGCTCCACTTTTAAAATGCTTCAACTTCAGCAGTATTTGCCATATCATAGCCTTGTTTATATAGCAGCCACATCAACATATTCTTGCCATATCAATATTCGATTTCAAACGAGCTCTAAAATATTATATGTTCGTTTATGTAGGAGCTATATTAGTGTATCCTTGTCATGTCAATACCCCACCTTAAACATTGAGCTTTAGAATGTTCTCGTGTTCATTTATGTAGCAACTACATTAGTGTACATCCTTGTCATGACAATGCTACTATATAAATACAAAAGAGATGTAAAGCACGATATTGACCATCACTCCACTAGTACCTCAACATTGTTATTATGAGTCATAGAAGTAAAAGGATATTTCAATGGTGAAGACGCAAGGTGACGTGTGATCATTTTTTAAAATGGTTTTCGTTGCAATTTGTTTAGTACTTTCTCGAGTATTGTGTGATTCTATAGGCTTTTGGTCTTATTGTTGCTACTAACATGGGTTGAATTTTGGAGTAATTGATGCTCATTATTCTTATTATGCCGAAGGCGTTGTTTACAGTGGGAAAGCCCTCGGGATTTTGACAAGGAGCAGTGAAATCAATGGTTGGAGGTTTGGTTGTACACATGGACGTCGATGAAAACATTTTGAACCGTTCATCCCCTCTGTGCTTCTGATTTTTCTTCTCCACGGTCTGCGGGATATTTGAGACGTCATTAAATGGTTTGTTGACCAGTTAAGAACCATCAAATCCCTCCAATTATTGTCGTCGACGAGCAGAAGTGAAGTGAGCTCTTCTTTGGTGAGTCTGATGCACCGTTGATCAGTTATCAAACGCCAAAATAATTGTCAATGATTCTTTGTTTTATATAGTCGATTTGTCATCTGTTTCTTCGTTCGTTAAATCTCTATCAGAAAACGTTGTCAGAAACATTTCTGGCAAAAATACGTCACAGGCTTGGAGCTCTGCAGTGTGTGGGAGAGGCCGGTTGAAGTTGCCCAAACGAAGAACAAAATCTACTTCATGCTTTGGATAATCTTAGGGCACATCCTTCACATACAAAATCAATCGCAGGGCACATCCTTCACATACGAACACCTCTGCAGTTTCATCTCCCTTCCGTTCAACTTTCATAACTTCCCGTTTCAAAGATCGTCACAAAATGTTGCCCATTCTATGCTTAATGATATTTGAGGCTAATTATTCTTCTGCTATTAACCATAATTGTTGAGAAAAAAAAACTTAGAAATTTTGAGTATTAAAAACAATTATATAAGCAACATCCTGAGCATTGGCCACTTGTGAGGGAAGACGCAAACATTCTCACTTATTTGATTTGCAGACCATAACTGGAATTGTCCACCTATCCCTTCAAGTGGCTAGACTCGTGAGTCGTGCTCTTCGAGTCTCCACCGTGGAAAACCGCTTGTCCAGTCATCGAAAACAATAGCTAGCACTGGAGAGGGAACTGAGCATTGCATGTTCATTAGCTTCTTTCCCCAAATAGAAACACAAGTCTGGTGGTTATGCTGCAGAGTGAATCCGTAGGCGGTCACATGGTGGACCCAGGGGTTACACTCTTGGGGCTTAAGACGACAGAATCTATCCACACTACACTGATATTTGCTAGTTTTTTCAGTTTATATGTATGTTTATATTTATTTTTGGGGGAGCGGAGGGTTCGGTTTAACCCTTTTAACAATTTCAACAGGAGTTAAATTTGACGTCTGTTTAGAGTTTTTTCATTATTTTAATCGTGAAATACTTGCAAATATTTGAAATAATCGTCACATGTGATTTACAACTTTTAATTATAGATGTTATTTTTTTATATAGATTAGTAGATAAATTATACTAATATATTAAAAAAAATTATATACATAGAATAATTTTTTATATATCTTAATTTCAACGTAAAAATATCTTGACATCGCCGTCACCAAAAGTGTAAATTTAACAACATTATCGCTCGGTATAACTAAATATTAATCTGGGGTTAAAAGGGTTCCAATACAACAAACGCCATTCTAAACCATTCATCGCACAACACCTTCGTGCTCAACAACATGTTCCATCGCAACCTCTCATCATTTGCTTCAACACTTGTTGCTCTCCACTTAGAGGAAAGGTTGTTATCCACGTCAACATTTCCATCCGCACTAGACTCAACACTCTCTCGGTCGGCAAGACATTCTTCTGAGGCGTCAAAAATGATAGCTGGTGCTGGTGAAGGAACTGAGCATTGTAAAATCGCTAGCTTCTTTCCTGGAATCAAAACACAGGGTTGGTGGTTGCATTATAGATCAACTCCGAAGGAGGTCATATGGTGGACCCTAGGGTTACGCTCTGGGGGATCGATACTGCAAAATCTATCACGTTGCACCGATATTTTTCATTATTTTATGTTTATTTGTATTTTTTTGGGGGAATGGAAGGTTGGCTTAAACCCTTTTAGCAGGGGATAAATTTGACGGTCGTTTAGACTTTTTTCAAGATTTTAACAGTAAAATACTTACAAATATTTGAAATAACTGTCACATATGATTTGCAAATTTTAAGTATGGGTATTATTTTTATATAGATTAATAGGTGAATTATACTAATATATATTAAAAATAGTTAAATATATATAGAATAATCTTTTGTATATCTTAATTTCGGTGTTAAAAAAATTTCATTCATCGTCACCAAAAGTGCAACTAAAATATGCGGTTGTATCTTTAATAGTCAAATGAAACCCTTGAAATATTTAGCATCTCAATTTAACAACATTATCACTCAGTATAACTAAATAGTAATCCAGGGTTAAAAGGTTGTCAATACAACACACAAAATTCTCTAGCTCACAACATCCATAAATAAGGCAAACTTTTGTTGACTCAAATATGCAGCAACATGTCTCGTTAAAGGAATAAAAAGAAAAATGTCAATTATGATAGTGTAGATGCCATATGGTAGGTATGTGTTTCTTTTGAGGTAAAAATATATGTTTATTCCCTAGTTTGTGCCCCAATTGTTGAACATTAAATTTTCTTCATATCTACAATCAAACTATTATGTTTTTGTTCAATAATAAATATGTCTTTATTGACGTCAACTTGAAAAGTCCTACTTTTATTGGTTTTGTAGCTTGTAAAGATAGCTACAATCACATTTTTATACTTTTTAAAAACGTAATCATGGAAGGTAAACAAAGAAAAAGATAAGCACAAGTGAAAACATGGTATATACTTCGCGCAGGGGACACGACTCAAGCTTGGGCCATAATAGGAGTTTAGAGCGAGACATAGGAAAATATTGAGGCTTAATGGAAAGAATATTTTATAGATGTAGTTGTGAGCACAATTGGTGGAAACACCCTGGAGGCCAATCTTTTGTTCTGCACCATCCATCGACCACCTACACAACTCTCCAATTCCTCCTTCAAATAATTGACACATATGACATGTGTTTGATATGTGCATGGCCGTAAGAAAGAAGAGTTTTTATTTGCTACCCCGTATCATTTTCCCCACACTTTCAATTCTCATCCCTTAATACCCTTTTTAAATAGACATCCTCCTCCCTTGATTTTTCACTCCCTCCAATTTAATTTTTCTAATGCATCTCCTTCGGCGTTTTCATCGCACAGTTTGTGTGCGATTGCTAGTGTTATTTACCTAGTCATTTTATTGGATTTTCATCCTCACAAGGTACAAAAAAATGAGTTTTGTAGGGAAAATCACATTTTTTACCAAATTTTCTTATTTTTAAGGTTTTGTAGGAAAACTTTGTTTTGTTAAATTTTTAGGATTTTTTAAGTTTTGATGGGTTCCATAAGAAATATCCATTTTGTTAAATGAGAATATTTACTTTCAATGGGTTTTTATTCCATGTTTTAGGATTTCTCCCCCTCTCCCTTGTTGTTTGGTGTTTTCGTTAGAGTAAAACCCACATAAAATGCCATGAAAACCATAGACACGAAATCACACACTTGTTATTTACTCACACCTCTAAGTATGTCATTATGTGCATGATTCCTAAGCAAGAAAATTAGACTTTAAAAACACTTGTTTTACTTTTTATATTGTTTTATCCTTTTATACATCGGTCCTTTGCTTTTCAAGAACTATACCCTTACTTTTGGACATTGGAAAACACATGACCCAACTCAATATCTCTTGTTTTATCTTCTGAGCATCCCAAAAACTACTACCCAGTAGGGACAGGATCACCCAAGTGCTATTATCCCCTTTGGGCACTTATGTCTTTTTCCCTCTTTTTCTCAATTTTGAAATGTCATATTACTTCTTATCTTTTCTAAAACCTTTCTTATCACTTTGGGTTGGCTTTTAGGGTTGTTAATGATGAAATTAAAACAAGGGAATCATACATATACATGACCTACTAAATATTATTAGGGGTTGGGTAATTTGGGCTATTACTTCCTATCAACTACTTGGGCAAATAGCAAAATTCAAGCATTGCATTTGGGTTGCATCATTCACTACATAAGAGGGGCTATTTTTGAATTCCATCTCACACATTCATCTTGGGGGCAAAGTATTTATAGATCACTATCTTCATGTGACTGGAATAATTACAACCTAGCTTCAATGGACATCATTCTATCACACACACACACACACACACTAGAACTACATTGAGTTTGAAGTGTAGTGTAGTGCTCGGTGACAATCACAATGGGGTGATCATCGAGGTTAGTATGAGTCAAGCATTTGCATTATTTGTTTCATCTAATTTTTTCTTAACCATTATTTAGGTAGCTAGGTTTAGGTGTGACAGTGAAACCCTATAGCGAATGGAGAGTGACATAGAGTAAAAGGAAGAAGACAAGTCCATACCCTAAAAAGATCATATCCAGAGTTGTTGTCATGACACTAGGACCCAACTCGGACACTAGCACCCAAGGTGGTCTTTTCCCCCTTTAGGTGGTTCTATCCGGAAGCCTTGCAGGTCTCAGTTTTCCAGATGAAGCATACTCAACCCAGGTCTATACTATTACACCCAATTTTCAGCCCAAAATCAGTCCGGATAGCGAGATACAAGTTGAGTCACTTTTATCGCTCTATTGTCCACACTTATTTGTCGTTGGTTAGTAGATATTTCTTATTACTGTTATATCTATTTGATCTCAGTCCTATGATAAATTTTTAATTTCACTTAAATAAAAAACCTTACTTCACTAGTTGTGTATTTCTTTTATCATGGGGTTTTATCTTATAATCTAGTTCTAGCCTTTTTTGTGATAAACATGCTTCACTGTCCTTTTTTGGCTTTGCTACTATGTTTTGTATCATGCATTAAAATGGAAAAACATGGGGTGTAGAGTTCCAAAGGTAAGGGAAAATTTTGAACCCGTTCCAAATATATTAGGAATGCAAAGAGTGAGCATTTATTTCATTGTTTCTTATAGGTTCAAAATTACATTACCACCATTTGTGTTTTAAAATGGTTTTTGTGGTATTGTTTCTACATGTTTAGAGTAAAATTTTCTCGCCAACCAACAATTTTAAGCACAAATTAACCATGGATATTATTGAGTTATGGAGCTTAATTGCTTCACATTAACATGCTTTATTAACTTGCTAGAATACACAATAACCGGCGTCGGTCGGCTAACCGACGTCGGTCACCTGGGACCGGTATCAATCAAGGAAAGGTGGAATCGACATTTATTACTTGTGCGTGATTGTTTTATTTAACTCATGGGAATTAGATATAACCTTTGATATAAAGTTGACCTAATGGTTGTAATAGCATAGCTAGGCTGCCCTAAGTTTGTCTATGGTTATATAAGCTAGAGAACTAGGGTTAGATAATAAGAAGGGAGAATTGTAAGAAGGAATTCTTGGAGAGAGAAAAAGAGAAGCTTGTGAGGAAGAAACTATTGTACATCCAGGAGGCATGAAAGATTCTAGATCTTCAGTGTATATTCTCTACAAAGATTTGAATAATAAGATTAGATGTTTCTTGGTGGATGTAGCCCATACTGGGTGAACCACGTTATTTCTTATGTATTTTTCTTCTAGTTTGTTTCCACATTTATTGTTTATATGCTTAGATCTGAATAATATATCTGTACAACTGGTGTGATTAACCCCAAAAACTAGTATCAGAGCTTTTTTGTTTAAGAGTTTTATATGTTGACAGATTTATCCATAGAGGGATTTTTAATTTAGTGGGAGCTACAATAATGACAGAAGATGGAAAATATAAAGTTAAAAAATTTGACGGCCGTAATTATCAATTGTGGAAGATGCAAGTGGAATATTATCTGTATTAAGAAACATCTATACTTACCGTTGGATGAAAAGGAAAGACCTACAAAGATGACTGATGAAGAATGGAAAATTCTTGACAGAAAGGCTCTGATATCTATAATATTGATCCTGGCAGCATATGTGGCTTCGAATATTACCGAAGCAACAACCACGGTAGAGTTGATGAAATATTTAGCTAATTTATATGAAAAACCTAGTGCTTCAAATAAAGTTTATTTGATGACGAAATTATTTAATTCTAAGATGCAAGAAGGTGAATCTGCAACAAGTCATTTGAACGATTTCTGGTATATAGTAAAACAATTACAATGGGTTAATATCCCTTTTGAGGATGAAGTAAAAGCATTGTTATTATTGTGCTCTTTATCGGATAGTTGGGATAACTTGGTAATGGTTGTTAGTAAGACAATGTCTGTTACTAATATTTTGAATTTTGATGATGTGGTTAGTATAATCCTGAATGAAGAAATACATATAAAAAGTAGAAGAGAATTATCATCTGGTAATGATTTGAATGTAGAAAGCAGGAGAAGGCAGAAGGAGAGATCCAAGAGTAAGAGTAATGGGAAATCAAATTCAAAGAATGGCAGATCTAAATCCAGAGGTAGAGGAATACCTGCTGGAATTATGGAAAGAAAGGACATGCAAAGAAGGATTGTTGGTTCAAGGAAAATAAAGAGAATGTACCAGAGAAAGGTAAAGAGGCAAATGTTACATCTTCAGAGGTAATTCAAGATGCTCTTATTCTCTCCTTGGATAGTAAAATTGAATCATGGGTTTTAGATTCAGGAGCTTCTTTCCATGCTACCCCTAATAAGGGTTATTTCAGAAATTATGTCCAGGGTAATTTTGGGCATGTTTATTTAGGAGATGATGAACCATGCAATATTATTGGTAAAGGGGAAGTTCATCTAAAATTTTAGAATGGAAATACATGGGTATTGAAAGATGTGAGGCATGTGCCAAGCCTCAAGAGAAATCTTATTTTTGCAAGGAAACTAGGTGAATTTGGTTGCATGGTTACATTCACAACAAACTCTTAGAAGGTTACCAAGGGGTCTCTTGTTGTAGCAAGAGGAAAGAAGGTAGGAACATTGTATTTTTCTACCTGTATTACTGATTCCTTTTCTGTGCTATCTACTTCAGATTCAGATGCAAGCATGTGGCATAATTAGCTAGGCCATATGAGTTAAAAAGGAATGCAGATCTTAAAGGAAAAGGGTAAGTTATCATATTTGAAAGATGTATATCTTGATTTATGTGAGCATTGTATCTTTGGAAAGAAAAAGAGAGTGAGATTTCTCAAAGTTGGGGAAACAAAGAAGGAGAAAAAACTAGAGCTTGTACACTCAGATGTGTGGGGACTAGCCCAGGTAGCTTCTCATGGAGGATCCTAATATTATGTGACTTTCATTGATGATGCCACAAGAAAGGTATGGGTTTATTGTATTAAACGTAAATATGATGTTTTTGAGACTTTTAAAAGATGGAAAGCCCTTGTAGAAAATGAATCAAATTCAAATTTAAAATGCCTTAGATATGACAATGGTTTGTGAGCACTGTAGCAAGAATTTCAATGATTATTGTTCAGTGAATGGAATACATAGAGAAAAAATGGTTCCAAGAACACCACATGAGAATGGTGTTATAGAAAGAATGAACAATACAATCATGGAACGTGAAAGAAGGATGAGGATACATGATGGATTACCCTTGCAGTTTTGGGAAGAAGCAATAGACAAGGTGATTTATTTAATTAACCTTGAGCCTTCAAGTGCACTAGATGGTGGAATACCAGAAGAAGCTTGGAATGGAAAAGAGGTAGATATTTCTTTTCTTAGAGTACTTGGTTCAAAAGATTTTGTGCATATGATAAAAGGAAAATAGGAAAGAAGTTGGATGCAAAATCCAAGAGATGCACTTTCATTAGTTATGGATATGGTGATTTCGGATTCCGTTTTGGGATTTAGAAGATTCTAATATTGTTAGGAGCTGTGACATTGAATGGAATGAAAAGAGAATGTACAGGGATCAAGTTTTGGTACCCAAAGATGAACCGGTTGAAAATTTTGTGGATGAAAATGCATTCTTAGATTTAAAATTAACACCTACATGTATACACAGTAACCAGTGTCAGTTGACACCATGACCGACATCAGTCGCTTGAACCGATATTAGTTACAGGAGATCCAAACCAACATTGGTTAGCCCAGAACTAGATTGTCGGTTACAGAGGTGACCGGCATCAGCCACTGTCTGAAATTGATACAAATTTCTAGAAAGAGAAAAATGAGCCCCTGACACCCCAAATCTCAGTGAGAAGGTCATAAAGGTTAATTATACCTCCCAAAAAGATTTTCACCTTCCTTATCTTATTTATTATTAAATGATAGTGGTGAACCAAAGAGTTTTGAAGAAGCAATGTAGGATGAGATCCACATGAAGTGGGAACATGACATGGATGAGGAGATGGACTCTTAAAATAGAACTAGACATGGGCTTTGGTTAATTTTCCAGTAGGTAAAAGGGAATTGCAAAAAAGTGAGTTTACAGGATTAAAGAAGAAGAAGGTGAACAGAAAAGATACAAGGCAAGACTTTTTGTAAAAGGATTTGCGCAAAAATTAGGTATTGATTTTGGTGAGTTATATTAACTTGTAGTTAAAATTAATTTCATTCGTATTGTTCTAAGTTTGGTTGCAACAGAAGATTTGCATTTAGAATAGTTTGATGTTAAGATGAATTTCCTTGATGGTGATTTGGAGGAAGAGATTTATATACAATACCCATTTTGGTATGAAGTCAAGGGTAGGGAGAAAATTGTGTGCAGGTTGAAAAAGAGCTTGTATGGTCTCAAGTAAGATCCAAGGAAATGGTACAAGAGGTTTGATAGCTTTATGCATGAGCATGATTATATGAGATGTGAATCTGACCATTGTGTTTATTTCAAGAAGCTTGAAAATGGGAGCTATATTATTTTGTTACTGTATGTGGATGATATGCTCACGCATATTGCAGGATCTAGTATGCAGGACATTTAATATCAATAAGTGAGCTTAAAGGAAAGCTAGCTCACACATTTATGCTATGAAGGATTTAGGAGCTACAAAGTGGGAATAATCCTTGTCATGCAAATACACAGGTAGACATAAAGAACAAGAAATTGTATTTTGTCACCACTAGATCATGTTTTCTACAGAAGGCTTATATCAATAAGGTGTTGGAAAGGTACAGAAGCTAACATGCAAGATTCAAAATTTAGTTGAGATATCACTTGAGTACACCTATGGCTGGACACTTCAAATTGAGAAAAAATTAGTGTCCTTCATCAGAGGAGGAGGTCAAATACATGACACGAGTACCATATGCTTTATTTTATTGGGAGTATCATGTATCTACCGATGTCAATCACTTTGTTTGTAACGCAAGGGTGGAACATCGGTTACCTATGCGTGATTATTTTAATTTAACTCACGAGAACTAGATACAACCTTTGATATAAAATTGATCTAATAGTTGTAATAACATAGCTATATGAGTTTGTACCAGATATAAGGCTAGAAAACTAGGGTAAAGATAATTGCAAGTAGGGAGTCCAATGGATAAGAAGGTATTTTTGGAGAGAGAGAAAGAGAAGTTTGTGAGGAAGAAAGTATTGTACATCCAAGAGGTATGGAAGATTACAGATATTCATTATATATTCTCTACAAAGATTTGAATAATAAGATTGGTTGTTTCTTGGTGGATGTAGCCCATACTGGGTGAACCACGTTATATCTTATGTATTGTTCTTCTAGTTTATTTCCACATTTATTGTTTATATGCTTATATCTGAATCATATATCTGTACAACCAATGTGATTAACCCCAACAGATATGGTATTACATTTACCACTTATAATGTAAAGGATGACATCATTTTCTCTAACCCATAATCTATTGCATTTTTATTGTTGATTATGGGTTCAAAGCTTACCTTTGTGTGTCTTCCATGTCCAAGTCCATTGTATACCCATGAATATCTTAAACAAGTGCAAAATATCTCTCTACAAAGCATTATTTTTATCACCTCAAACAATGAGCTTTGAAACATCCTCAGATTCACTCATATAACAACCACATCAACATACTCTTGCCACATTAAAACTTCACATTGCTTGTTTTTGTCTTGTTAGGGTTGGATTTCAATAAAATAAATAACCCTCCTTTAATATTTTTACAATCCTTTCAAATTCACAGTCCCGCCACATAAAATTCATAGATTTAAGTATTTGAGATTTAATTAATGGGAAATAAAATGTTTACGCATTGATTGTAATTTTCAACATTTCATTATTTATTATGGGTTATTTAACACTCATACTTAATTGATGAACTGTCGAATTGATTATTTATCGTTATGTGAGGTTGTTTTATAATCTATTAAGTTGCAAAGAATGTTAAAACCCATGGCGTGATACAACCAAACAATGTCTACATACATGTGAGTGTTACAATTGTAATACACTATGTATTGTTTTGTAATAAATGAAGCTTTACTGAAAAACACATTACATTATCAATTCTCATTCCTTTCCTAAAATAGTATTCCTTAAGGGACATTTTTACGTTTAATTAACAAGTGAATTTTAAGAACATGTTAAACCCGTGGAAATTTGAGGAACAATTTCAACAGTGACACATCTACAAACTTCTCGCCCTCAATGATTTCCCAAGTGCACCCTTTTGAGAGTACCAACAATTTAAGTTCAAAATTGATTCTCTTTGATTCATATAGGAATTAGAGAGGAGATCTACAAAGATTACATAAAATCAACATGGATTGAATCAATAGAACCATTTCCAACAAAAATACACCACTATTTGGAGAATTATCTCCAAATTGAAGATGAACGTGTCATTCCCCCCAAAGACATTAGGATTCCACTTGGTTTGAGATTCCCCTTAGGCCAACTATGAGTTTATTCTCATCATCTTTGCATGGAGACAGTGCATTACATTCCTAGAGACCAGCGCACTTGCACACTTTGCAACAATGAACTTGAATCATAAGAGCACTTTATATTTTTTACTCCCGTGTACTATGAGATCCATGATAGGTACTATTTTCTCTTCCGAGAAACTCAAGGCTCATTACAGACCCTTATCCATTATGAAGACAAAAGGTGTGTAGCTTTATTTATCAGGGAGATGACCCAACATAGATATGGCCTTCTCAAACATCAGCATGACAGCCTTGGGTCCCATACTATTGATTCATTCCTTCAGCCTTCTACACAATATCAGTGGCATAAACGAGCTCATAACTCCACACAACAATCATGATCTACCAAGCGTAGAACCTCTTAAGCATGACACATAGACTTTTTGTATCTTTTATCTTTCCAGTTGCTTCTTGTATTTTTTCTTTTTGTTTTTTATTTCCTGCATTATTTTGTTCTCTTTGCTCCTCTTGTAGTCCCGTTAACCTTTTCAGTTGCTTTTGGACATTAATTTTTAAATTTAAATTTTATATGATGTTACAGTGGAAATCTTGTATTAGTTGGGAGTATCCTAGTGAACCCCCTCGACTTGTATGATGACAATCCTAATGATATTAACCACGCAATCAAAATATTTGATCTTCCTCAAGACATAGTCAATTAACTACTTCCCATCTTATGTCTTTGACCTTGAATTACTGTTATCAATTATATTCTTGTCATGTTCTCACTGTATAAGACTTTTCCAAAAGAAACATCTTTTTTATTCAAACCGTAATCAAATCCTACAACATGATGTTACAAAACTAGAATACAATGACAAATACATGTTAGATGATCCCTTCTTGTTTAGATATGCCCATGTGAATAGCGAAGAGATTATAAATTATCGAGAAGCTCTTCAAGACAACTTTAACTTAAACATCAATTTAGTCAATTGAAATTCTTCGTTCAATATAAACAAGGAAAATTTATTTTATGTTCTCAACACTCAAAACGACATTGAACCTAGACCTAGTACCATTATTGTCCCTTTAGTCAGTTACCCAATCATGGAGTGATTTTCCTCTTTCAATATCAACCTAACACTTTAACATATAGCATCAACTGGGTCCTCATCTCGAGTTATCTCATCCTACGTATACTTAGTTTTACATGTGGCACAACATTCTAGACACATCGAGCATTATCTATCTACTTAATTTATCATGGTGTAAATTATGTGTTTCCGCCAACGCTCACAGGGCTACATCCCTCCTTCTTATGTATGGGGAGGATCCCATTACTTAACGTAAAACTATCCTAATTCTATCTAAATATTATGTGGTGGTCAAATAGGCTGGGGATCACACAAGAACACTTCATTGAACCCATGACAAAGTGTTTGTATGGGGTACAAGGGATGAATTTGTAGCGATGAGTGGTAAAGGAGAGAAATTAGGAAAGGGAAGGTTATTGTTGTGAGTAGGCACTAACAGAGTTCACACATAATAAAACATCATTAGCAGATATGGATGTCCATTAAGATTGACTAGTGATAAAGGCACTCATTACTTGAATGAGACAAACAAAATTATGTTGGCATAGTTTATGGTGGCACACCATAAAACTACTCCTTGTCACCCTCGATCTAACGGTATTATTGATGCAGAATCACAACACCCCCCAAATGAGACAGTTTATGGATTGGGGCATTCGACATGATTGCATAACATGGAGCTATCCTGAGTGTGGGACATTGCGAAATGAGATAGCTCTCCAGAGAAGGCCAGTTCCTGCTCCTAACCTACCTGCCACTAACTACTCCTAATGTAGGAAAACCACTGACTAATCCTAATCTAATGCTTCCAAGAGGACATGGAAAGAAGTATTGCATGAAATAAACCTACACTACGAGTGGTGATACACCAAGAAAGAAGTGGTCATCACTCTTCCCAGCCCTGCAAAATGGAGAAAGGGTGAATACTAGGGAGGTTGGACAAATGCAACATAAACCCAAGTTCCACCAATGTATTAAGGGAAGGCTAGACAACTGCAACAAAAACCTGAAATAAAAATAATTTTCATTCCTGATAAACACAAAACACCCTGTAATAACTATGAAATATGCACAAAACACCCTGTTGCAATGAGAGGTAAGAGAGACAAAAAAAGCATGCAAAGGTTAAAACCACTAACAAAAAACATAATTTTTATTGCTCATGAAGTATACATAGTACATTGAATGTGGGAGAAAGGCATGAAGCCATTACAGTGTTTGGAGGAAGGCTTAGAGCCCCAAGAAGAAATGGGGTGCATGGGAGAAGAAAGATCAACAACAACCTGCACATGTAAACCCCTTACAATTTATAGAGGAAGAAAATGAGGAGAGAGGGAGATTAAATTCGAAAATGCACTCCAATATCATTCAAAATACATCATTTTCCTTGCAGGAGTGATGTTCGAGTCTGCAAAGCGCATACTCCATCGTACCTTGCTTGTTGGGGAAGAAAAGAAGCCCATACCTCATCATTCTGGTAGGTGAGAAATCTAAAACCACTCCTCTAAAATGGCGGACTGTACTTCCACATTTTGGAATACTTACCTTTATTAAAATTAATAAGTCAAGTCATAGTTGTGTAGAGAACACTGAGAGATTTCCAAAAATTCTGATTTTGTACAAATCCGAGCTCTCAGTCAAAAGTTATGACCATCTGAAGATGAGGGTGCCATACTATAATAAATGTGAGTGGTTGGCTCTATTTTTTTGGACTACGATAATGCATCGTACCATCTGAAATCCAAAATTTTAGACTTTTGGGATTCAGAACTATGGGATTTTCCACTTCAGAGATTGTTGCATTGTTCATCTCTCAAGTTGGCTTGAGAGTTCTGAAATTCTGAAATCCTGAAGTCCAAAATTTGAACTTCGGGTTTTAGAGCTTTGTCTTTTCGGGACTTCGGGTTTTAGGGTTTTGGGACTTCAGGTTTTTGGGATTTCAGGTTTCAGGTTTTCGAGACTTTGGGTTTTGAGGTTTTTGGGATTTCAAGTTTTGGGGTTTCAGGACTTCAGGTTTTGGGGTTTCTTCATCTGCTCAACCCTGCTACCTACTTTGAACTCCCGAAAGCCTAAAGTCTGAATTTCAGACTTCGAGTTTCAGACCATTGCATTTTCTCATGTGGCATTGTTCACTATGAGCTCCCAAGACTCCAAAACTTTGAATTTGACCTGCCTTTTATGCGTTGACCTCTGAATTTCAGAGATTTGCACTCCCTGTCTCCAGGTTTCATCATTTTTCTCTTAGGCCTACCTCTGAACAACCACACCTCCAAATTTCAAATTTCAAACTTCAGAGCTCCTTCATTTCCTGAACTAGCTCAAACTCCCGAGCTCCTTTGTAATGTGTTTGGTCCTCTTCAACTTGTTCAGCCAATCCCAAAATGTGATCTCCCCTGGCTGAATCAATCCCTCATTTTTTCTCTATGCAAGGTCATGTTTGTCAAATTTCGCCTGACGGGCAAATTGGATAACAGGAACTTCGAAATATTTCAACAGGATCTTGGGACAAAATTTAACAAATATTTGTGATTTTGGAAGGAAGGATTTGGATGATAAAGTATCATTTGTACTTTGGGCTTACAGAACTAAATATAAACGGTTGAACAAGGCCACACCCTTTCAATTGGTGTTTGGTGTAGAGGCAATACTACCTGTGGAGTTTTTGCTTATATCCCTACATATTGCGTGCGCAGGAGGATTGTCAAATGAATAGGTTGTGTAAGAGCACATTGAGAAACTAATGCAACTAGATGAGCGGAGCACCATTGACCATTGGATCCAGAAGAATGAGAAGGAATAACAGAAGGGATGACATGATAGGCATATCAGTCGTAAGACATTTAAATCTGGAAATATGGTCCTTATCTATGACTCCAAGTTTGCATGCCACCCAAGAAAATTGAAGGTGCATTCGTTAGGACCTTCTGTAGTAACTAAGATACTTAAATCAAGTGCATGCCAATTGCTAGCACTGGATGACACCATATTTTCTCGTTACTTTAATGGGAGTAGGATGAATCCCTGTTGTAAATAAGCTTCTTGGTGTTTGTAATAAGGCAGTATTGTCACTTAGATTAAATTTCCCTTTTATGCTTTACTTTTGCATTTTTATTGTTTTTGCTTTGCTTGTTTGTTGTAATAATCGCCATTCTGCGCAGGAAGTTGACTAATACATTTTGAGTCTATGCACAGAGGACCACACATAATTTTAGTGTGCGAAGTAGGTTCCTATTGGAAAAGAAACTTTGAGAAGGTACGGAGGAGCACGTGACATCATTAAAGAGACAAGTGCTTGGTGAATAAGGATTGAGAAGGCACGAAGGTAAAGGAAGATGTTACAGGTATCTAGGAAGAATGGTGCATAACATGAGTTTCTCAAGGTGATCCATGTAAATAAGAGGTCGTCTAATATAACAAGAGGGATTCAGCAATAAGATATACTACTTGGGATATGGCGCAAAGGAAGATGGCTTACGATGAAAAGAAGTGCACACACGAATGCCCACAGTTTTGGGAAGTAGTGAGCACGCCAGAAGGTTATGACTATTGTGTACATGAAGGAAAGGTATGGAGGAAAGTAAAAATTTCCTTAGATGGAAAAAGGTGTTTTAAAAAGGGGAAAAATACTTTAAAACCCTATAAGTGAGAAAAGTGTTTTAAAGGTGAAAAATTAAGTCAATGAAACTTTAAAAGTATGAAAAAGCTATAAAAAGGGGAAAATCAATTCATTTGTCATCTTACATTTGAAGTGAATTGAGCAACCGAGCGACTTAGTATGACAAAGCAATTGAAATAGTAAGCAAACTAGAGCAATGTGCATAAAGTGTTTATGTAAGGCTCCTTCATGGAAAAGAGAAGTTTGAGCAAAGGTTTGAGTGTAAAGTTATGGCATGGGCAGTTAGGGTTTGTAAGGATTAAAATTTGAGTGGCTAGGGTTTGCAGAGCTCGGATGATGCGTTAAAATTAAAGGTTATAAAAAAAACTACCTGGGACACAATTTTTTAGATGAATGGAACCTAAGAAGGTAACTTCGGCATCTCTTAAAGGAAAGGGAAAGGCTCGAAAAAAGAGAGTTGAGGTTGAAGACCCTCTAGAGGAAATATTTTCATAAATGCAATTTCCACCGGGTGTAATTGAAGTACAAACATGGAAATCACAGCTAGAAAAATGCAATATTAGCGAGTTTAATCACAAGGCGCCACGACATGAGGTGATACTGAATAAAGATATACTAAAAGAGCTACTGGATAGGAACATTAAAGGGTAGGTATTGGTGGAAATTTGGTAAGGAGGAAACTTGAAAAGGTAGGGGTTTTGCAGTTATTCGAGCTATCATACTTTGGAAGACCTGCACACCTCTTCCAATGGTTAATGTCAAGGGTGCATGAAGATTATTTCTACTTCGCATGTAGGTGGATGAGAATCACAACCCATCTAATTTGGAAGGTAACAGGGCTTCAGGAAGACGACGAAGACCTAGATCTAGACTTGCACAATAATGTGAAGAAAGATGAGATGGGAAACAAATTACAATATGATAGAGGGGATCGAGCCATGAACGTGGACAAGATAACAAACCATGTGACTAGAGTAGCAGCCCGACTAGTCACATGCAAACTTGACACTGTAGAAATATGGACAAAGGTTAACAAGAAGTTCCTCTATATTGCACATAGGATGGCACATAACACATAGTATAACATTTCTTAGTTCATCATTGAAGGAATTATTGAGGAGGATAGGGATCAGACCAAGGAAAGAGAAAATATTACTTAGGGATCCATTCTTCTGCTTGTTGTATTTTGGGAGGTAGGTATACCTAATGGACCTAAAGACAATATGTGGGTATAACCAACATAGAGCGAATCCCTTGCAGTTCAATTTTTAGACTTCACTTGTGAAGGGGCATTCAACAATCAATACAAGGCTTACTTAGAGAAATAGTATGACAAGATGCATGAGGTATTTGAAAATTAATGGCGCATACCACGAGCATTGATTGAAATAGTAGGAGGACAGGAAAAGTTTTCAGTAATGCAACACTTTAGCCTTAGAAGATTCATGATGGCTGATGGGGAGATGGGGCCATGGTGCAAATTTTCATTTGCATTCACTTCAAAATACTTCAAATTTTTGGTGTATCAAATCAAGAACACACAAAGAATGGTCTTTGATACCGATAAGGTGGATTCAGATTGGCACATTTTATGCACCATTTATAGGTATGACTTCAGGCATGCAGACTTGGAGACTACAAAGTCAGATACATTAGACCTAATTCTAATTATGAATGTTACAATCAAAGATATGATATGCATGCTCTTTGTAGTTTTGCGCCCAAAGACAAAAGATGGAGAAGAAATTGAGGTATGTGACACTCATCTCCCTTAGCCTAAGAAGAATATTATTCCCCAATCTAAGAGGACTCACAAGGAATCACCATCTAAGGAAGAGGAAGAAGAAGAAGATGAAGGTGGGATTGACTAGACATGCAAAAGAGAGATGTATTACAAAAGAAGAGAACATGATGACGGCGTATAACCTTATTAGTCGGTTAATGAGAGTCCAATGAAGATAAAGTAAGGGTGCGGAGGGACCCAAGTGGTCTCTAATGATGAAGATGAGGAGAAGATACTAGGGGAATTGAAGTACGAGAAGGCCAAACAAGAGATAGAAAAGGAGCCACCTATAGATATGGAACCTATCCCAGAAAGGGGAGAATAACATAAGAGTCCGTATAGAGAGAAGTCACTAGTATGTGATGAAGATCCTAGAGAGACTAAGGGGGCTAATGATGCCTATGTAATCAATGAGGATAAAGGCACGAAAGGTGAAACTAGTACAATCCCCTTTACATCGAGGAAGCCGAGGACCAAGGCCAAAGTTATGAGGAAGTGACGACCACCAAAATCTCCACACATGGACTACATTGATGACCCCATGAAGATGTTGAGAGCATGGTTACAAAGCACTGTTACCTTAGAAAATTTATATGGATAGAACTTGTAGGACAAACAAGGAGGGCTCTCGCGCACAAAGAAGATATTATCTTGGAACAAACATTTACATGAAAAGGATCTGGAGTTTGAAATAAACAACAAATCCCTTATCACTATGGAGCTAAAGAAAGAGCTAGGTAAGAAATACAAGCATGTCGACCCTATGTTCTTAACTGATGAATAGGCATGCAATGCCTTGAATAAGATATTTGTAAAGGTTATAAGGAGAAATGTAGATTAGGCACTACTGTTATCCATTTTTTCCCCTCAAGAAAAATTAAACCAACACGACCTTGCATGGGAGAAAATGGAGAGGTTGGTTCGGTCATGTGAGCTCACATTCACTTCCAAAAAATCAAGTTGTAGGCAGGCTCGACAATGGCAATGCAAGGTCATAAAATCAAGAGTGGCCAAGGGAGCATTAAAGGAGATCAGAGCTCAGGCGGAAGGATGGAGTTCTAGGCCCAAAAATTTAGAGTTTCAGCATTTGGTATTTCAGAGAAAAGGCAGGTGAGTAGTGTCTGAAATCCTGAAATCAAAGTGTCTGAAAGTCTGAAATTTTGAACTTTTAGGTTTCAGACTTTCGGAGTCTTCACCAAGAAAATTGGAAAAATGGCCAAAACGTTCCGAAACCTGAAACCTCGGAAGTCTAAAATTTTGGACTTTCAGGTTTTGGGGTTTCGGAAGTCTCGGTGAGCGTGAATGAAAAAGGGAGTGGAAAAGTCTGAAACCCCAAACTTTGAAAGTCTAAAATTTCAGACTTTCAGGTTTCGAGGTTTCAGAGATCTCAGGAAGCAAGTCAGAAAGGTTCTGATTTTAGAAGTCAACGCAAGTTTCAGGGTCAATGCAGTGGAATTTTTGGACTTCAGAGTGTTTGGCAAGCAAAAATAGAAAAATGACCAACAATGTCTGAAAACCCGAAGTCTGAAAGTCTGAAATTTTAGACTTTCAGACTTCAGACTTTCGGGATTTCAAGGTTCAGGGTTTCGGAAGTTTGGAACCCCAAAAAACAAAAATCACAATTCAAATTATGAAACTCCAAAACCCGAAAGTCTGAAATTTCAGACTTTCGGGTTTCGGAGTTTCGAAACTCTCAGTCTGCCATTTTTGCAGAATGACGCCTCGACCTTCAGATGGCCATAACTTTTGACTGGGAGCTCAAATTTACACAAAAAATGAATTTTTGGAAAGCTTACACTCTCTTCTTGCCCAAAAAGGAACAACACATGAAGGCATGAGTTTTGCAATAGAACCCATCATTGTTACAAGTGAATTCAATGTATTTTGGGGTGGTTGAAGTAGAATTTTGGATTCTTCTCATCTCCTTCTCTCATTCTTCCTATATATTGTAAGGAGGGTCATTTTTCAAGGGGTTGGATAATTTTGTTTTGCACCCTCCCTTCTTCTCTTGTCTGTAAGTGGATTTGTGGAGTTCAAACCTCCCATTCAAGTTGTAATGCAAGATTTTACCTCTTGGCCATTGTAATGGACTGTATCAAATTTTTGGAGCAATAGGAATAAGTATGTGGATGATCTCAACCCTCTCTTGTGTTCATTGTCTTCATCTAATCTCTCATTACAATCCTAATTTACCTCAAATGCATGGTAGGTTGCTCTTTCATTTTTAATGCTTTGTGTTTAGGCCTATATGGTCTTCAAAATTCCAATTTGGTGCATCACCTTTGTTATGTCCATTTCATATTCTTACAATCTTATTAACCCATCGACGTCTTTTACTTGGCAATTTCCAGTAGGTTTGATAAGATCCTCCTATAACTATTGAATGTGAGGATCTGAAGCAGAGGAATAGGAGCCGAAAATCATCCAGAGAGCCTAAATATCCCGATTGCAAAGTCTGACCAAACTTTGGGAAAAGCTTCATTGTTACATGATAATCACTTTAGAGTCTCAGCTCCCTATCGATGCTTGTACTGACAAGGGGTGCTATGATTACGCATCAACAGCTCCTTCATGCAGGTCATTTTGATAATAGTACTGATGCAAAATATTTTTTGAACGTGAATTGGAAAACATTTGGACAGCCTTCTTATAATAAGGAGCAGCTAACGTATTAAGAATCATTTTTCAAGGCTTCCTTAATCTCAGTAAAACATTGAATAGTTTTGTTCTTCCTCATTTGTAAGCTCTGATCTTTCTTCAACATATTGGTGATTCGAGATGGAGTCAATTCTCGAAGACTTGGAAATAAACCTCCTAATAAAATTTCTATGCCCGAAAAAGGATTGAATTCCATTTTTGGTTCTTGGAACCGAGGAACTTTGCTAATGGCTTCCAATGTCTTAGAGATCAAAGAAGTTGACTCCTTCTTTTGATATAACTTGTCTAAGAAATATTTAGCACTTTTGAGGGAAGCTATCAACAAGGCGGACTTGTCCTTCAATAGGTGTTGAGATACCATATTCCCTGCGCCTTATCAATCAGTGTTTTACTAAGGATGGAGGCCAAGATCACTTCTCATTCTTGGAAAAGCACCAACTCAATAATCTTGAGCACACCAAATGTTATGGCATTTATATATCTTGAAAGAATTGATTACATCCATTTCTCTTTGAAATGATACGCTCCAGCTTCATCAGGGTCGAACGACATCCTTACATACTACATAGGTACCCCCATATGAGTACTTGAAAGAAGTTTTAATACTCCCTGATTTCGTTGACTACCTAGTTATACCCAGAGAAACCATCCAAAGTAGATAACAACTCAGATCCAGTAAGCACAATTGATCAACATGTTATCCATATTTTAAAGGGATAGTTATCCTTGAAAAGGCTAAAATGAACGATACCCAGATCATTCCAAGCCAAGAACACAAATGCTAATCAAACATCACGATCAATAAGATGAAAGCAATTCACCAGAATAACTTTACATAAACCTTTGCAAACAAATGAGCAGCAATATCATATATTATTATGGAACTCAATGAAATACAATGAGAATGGGCCTTGCTTATATAGGCAAGGAATAACAATCTAAGAACCAGTCAATGTCGTAGATCAAGCCATAAATCATGGAAAGAACTAGTCATCAAAGAACTAGTCAAGTTTATAGATTTATGAGAGAACTAGACATCAAGGATCTAGTCAATACCATAGATCTAGGAAAGAACTAGTCAATACCATAGATCAAGGAAAGAACTATACCTAACAACTAGATAATATCTCCTAATATCTAAATAAATAAAAAGAAATATCCACACACATAAGTGGGTGAGGATAAATACAATAAAGGTAAATAATGTACCTAGGTGAACATGAGCTAAGGTAAATACCTACTCTAACACCCCCCTCAAGTGAAGCTAGGGGCCAAAATAGAAGTGGCATGTCCACAGTATGAGTCCCGACAACTAGGCTTGATGAGGTACTCATGTACAATATATCCATGAAGAAATCTCGAACCAAAAGAAGGAAAGAATCCTGCTATAAGGAAAGAGAAAGAAGAAGAAGAAGGAAGATGTTCTCACGAACACCCCCCAAGAACAACTTCCGAAACCCCAAGCATTCCACGAAACTCAAGGTAGCGAGGTGATGCAAAAGGCTTCATAAAGATGTCTGCAACCTGCTGCTGAGTCGGAAGGTACTCCAAGCAAAGAACTCCATCTTGAATGTGCTGCCAAATGAAGTGGATGTGTATCTCGATATGCTTGGTCCGTTGGTGCTCAACTGGGTTACGAGAAATGTGAATTACACTTTGGTTGTCACACCAAAGTACAGTCGGTGAATCCTGTGGAAATCCAAACTCTTCAATAACTGAAGTAAAGCCAAAGAATCTGCTGACTCGCTGTAACTACTGCCCTGTACTCTACCTCTGAAGATGAAAGTGCAATAGCCTGTTGCTTTTTTGCACGCCCAAGCAACTGGAGAAGAACCAAGGTAGAAAAGATAGCCAGAAGTGGAACATTTTCATCAATAAAACCTTCCCAATCTGAATTTGTATACCCAACCAACTGAGTATAACCCCCAGTGTAGTGTAGGCCAAAGTGGGAAGTGCCCTGCAAATAATGTAAAATCCTTTTAGCAGCCCTGCCAATGACTACTATGAGGAGAATGTGTAAACCGAGATACAAGCCCTACTACAAATGAAATATCAGGGTGAGTATGGGTCAAGTACATGAGACTCCCAACCAACTGCCTATACAACGTAGGATCACAAAGTGGTGTGGTACATGTGGATGTAAGAGTAACCCCAGACTGAAAAGGAGATGGACTTGGCTTGTAATCAGCCATATCAAAGCACCTAAGAAGATCATGGGTGTAATTTTGTTGACTCAAATGAATCCCTGAATCTGTCTGAGAAATCTACAAACCAAGGAAATAATGCAATAGCCCAAGATCTGTCATGTCAAACTGTGTAGAAAGAGCCCTCTGAATACTCTAAATGTGGGAAGAAGAGCTACCAGTAAGTAACAGATCATCAACATACAAGACAAGTATCACAATATCCTCACCAACATGCTAGAGATACACTGTATGATTGGAGTGGCAATAAACAAAACTAGTAGATAGAAGAAAATAATCCATCTTCTCATACCAAGCCCGAGGGGCTTGTTTGAGACCATAGAGAGACCTTCAGAGCCTATAAACAAGAGAAGAATCCTAAACAAATCCAGCTGGTTGCTCCATATATATTTCCTCTTGTAGATCTCCATGTAAGAAGGCACTCTTCACGTCCATTTGGTATACGGGCCACCCCTGTGATGCAGCAATAGCAAGTACAAGGCATACATAATCCATCTTGGCAACGGGTGCAAAAGTCTCAAAGTAATCAATACCTTCAACTTGTGAAAAACCCTTTGCAATAAGACGAGCCTTATACTTGTCAATGGACCCATCAGCTATGTATTTGGTTTGGTATACCCACTTACACCTAACCATCTTTCTTCCTTTAGGAAGAGATACCAAATCCCAAGTATGATTCTTCATCAAAGAAGAATACTCAATTGCCATCGCATCATCCCACTCCGGTATCCCATGAGCCTTTGAAAAAGACTGTGGATCCTTAGAAACTACCTGACACAAAATTCCAGAACCTATAGAATGTGTGTGATGATGCCTAGTGGGTGGAAGATCCTCTATGAAAGGTGCTTGCCTTAGAAACTGGTAGTACGAGCCCACTTAGGCATAGTGACAACATCAGTGGGAATAGGATCCTCAATGGCATCTATAACCTCCTCATCAATCTCCTCAAAGAAAGGATCCTCAAGATGAGATGAAGAAGAAGAAGGAATGGAAGAAGATGAAGAATCATGAGGAGTGAATCACTCATCAAACTGAACATGTGTTCGAAAAAGAACATCATGTGTATTAGGATCTAAAAGATGATAAGCTCTCATGTCCTCACAATACCCTACAAAAATCAAGGGTTTACTCTTCTTATCCAAAGCTTTCCTTTTCTTCTTTGGCACAAAGGCCCAAGCATGGCTCCCAAAGACTAAAAAAAATGAGACATCTGGGCTTAGTGTTGGACCAAGCTTCCTCTGGAGTCAAATGCTCAAGTGCTCTATGTGGTGTGCGATTCTGAATATAGTTAGCACAATTAACTACTTCTGCCCAATAGATAGGAGGTATATCTCTATAATGCATCATACAGTTAGCCATTTCCTTCAAAGTTACTATTATTCCTTTCTGCTAAGCCATTCAGTATGAGGAACAGAATGCTGGTGAATAATGCCTTGAGTTTCCAAAAATTCACTAGAAAATTCATCGCTGAAATACTTCCCCCCATTATCAGTGTGAAGGTTCTTTATGCTTACTAGACAGTCTTGTTTCTCGACCAAAGCCTTGAAGATACCTTTGAAGTGTGAAAAAAAGGATCACTTTTGTACTTGAGAAAATAAACCCAAGTAACCTCTCTTAGAAATTATCAATAAATGTAAGTGCATACTAAATAGCATCCATTGAAAGAGGGGGTAGGAAAAACGATCAAGTCACTGTGCACAAGCTCAAGTGGTGAAGAAAATCTCTTAGACAAATTCTTAGCAAATGGATCTTGGTGTTGTTTCAAATGCACAACCATGAGAAAACTCCCTCAAGACAAGAAACTCTAGGAAGACCATCTACCATACCATGAGTGCTCAACCTTCAAATATCTGTAATTAAGGGCAAGATGTCCAAATCTTTCATGCCAAAGCTTACTCTCTGAATCTGAATGAGAAACCAATCCTGTCCCTATAGAAGAAGTGTCATCAAAGCCCTCAACAGTGATATAATCTAGAACTAGGTGATCAACAATACAATCCTGAGCAACAAGTGAATCAAGGCTCTAACAAAGTTCTACTTCTGCCCCATGTGGTGTAAAAGTCAATTTTTTTCCCTTGACCAGAATGACAAATTTGATATACAGAAAGCGAATTTGTAGTGATGTTAGGAACATATAGTACATCTTGGATAGTTACCAACATCAAGTTATATATCACCTTTTCCTTTCAATAGAAAGAAAGGAAGAATCTCCAACCTCAATTGATGGTGGCAGTAGAACCAAGATACACTAGAGTTCCTAACATCACTACAAGATTTGCTTTATGTATATCAAATTTTGTCATTGGTAAAGGAAAAATAGTGATATTTTACACTACATGTCTGCCGAAGTGGTGAACTGAGATCTTCCAACTTCATTCACTAGTTTCTCCAGGTTGGTTATTGAAGGAGGTAGTTCTAGACTATGTTTTGTGGGTTCTTGACTGACACTTATTCTATAGGCTTAGGATTCGTTTCTCATGTAAATTCAGAGAGTAAGCTTTGGCATGATTATTACATCTCAATTATAGAACATTTGAATGGTTGAGAACTCAATCTATGGTAGATGGTCTTCCTAGAAGTTTACTGTCTTGAGGGAGTTTTTCATCAGTTGTGCATTAGGGAAACAACATCAAGATCATTTTCCTAGAATTTGTCTAAGAGAGTTTCTTCACTACTTGAGCTTGTACATAGTGACTTGATGGTTTTTCCTACCCCATCTTTCAATGGATTAGTATGCAGCTTATGTTTATTGAGAGGTGGAATTTCTCGAGGTGAGATACTTGGGTTTATTCTTCTCAAGTACAAAAAGTGATGTTTTTTCACACTTCAAATATCTTCTAATGCTTTGGTCGATATTCTGAAGATGTCACCTAAAGAATCCTTGTACTAGATAATGAGGGGGAAGTACTTCAACATTTGGAGTGGTCCTCTAAATTTGGATGGAATTCAAGGCATTATTCACCAACATTCTTATCTCCTCCACTACTCTTCAACTATGTCAACAGATGGCTTAGCAACTTGGTAAGATAGTCTAGAACTGTTGAAGGAAATGGTATCAGGATTAAGACAGGTGATCTCGAGTTCAACTTACATCGGGTAACATATGAGGGGGAGATTACTGGCATAAATCCTCCAATTTCTCCTCGTGAGTTTTGTGACATGAGACTCACACCTCAAATAAAATAAAAGATCCTAACTCTAGCTATTATAGTGGAGATCTAACACCTATGGGTTATGGTCTAACAAAAATCTTGCACTGGTACTGAAATGGTATCATATTCTCTAGTGAACACTGGTTGTTCTGAAGAAGTTAAAGCCCATAATCCTTTCCACTTAATTATTGTTTCCATTCTTGGCTTCCATGTGTGTTAATTATGTGTTGTTAATGGCTCAACATGATCTAATGTAGAAGCAGATAAAGATGCCATCCTAAAAAAATCGCCAAAAGAAATGCAAGAACCAAGCAATGCAACAAGACCCCCAAAACAATGGAGCAAGAGCCCCCCATATTTTTGGCACTTTATAATGAGTGCATGTGTTATAATATGACACTTTATAATTATAGTTTGATTCTCAAAATAAATATTTCTAATGGAAATATCATAAAAAATCACGCACTTTTGCAAAAAACGACACTCAAAACTGAGTCATCAATCAAAAGATACAAGTTTTTCAATATTATGCTCTACTATTTATTTTAGTTTCCACTAAAATAGAATAAAATACTCTTGTGTTCACTACACAAATAAAATGAAAGGCTAGAGTTAAGCACCAAAAGCTTTAAGCCCTCATATGACCAGGGGCTAAGGATTTCACAACGGCTCCCACTAGCAAAACCTAGAATTTTTTTTTCTAGATTTTCTTTGTTGTGTGGCACGAATCCCAATCACAAGGACTTCTACCAAAGATGGGTGAGTTTACAGTCAATCTTAACCTTCTGGATCCAATGGTCACCTCTATTTTACATAAAACCACATGCAACCAAAAATCCAGACAAATCCCGAATATATGAGAAACTTACAGACGGATGTCAATAGCAATCTCCTACTTGATACCATAAAAGGAAATATAACCAGATCGTACCAAGCCAAGAACATAGATGATAATCAAACACCACGATCAATAAGATGAAAGCAATTCGCCAGAATAACTTTACATAAAACCTTTGCAAACAAATGAGTAGTAATATCATATATTATTATGGAACTCAATGAAATACAATGAGAATGGGCCTTGCTTATATAGGCAAGGAATAACAATCTAAGAACCAGTCAAGGTCGTAGATCAAGCCATAAATCATGAAAAGAGAACTAGTTAAATTCATAGATTTATGAGAGAACTAGACATCAAGGATCTAGTCAATACCATAGATCAAGGAAAGAACTATACCTATCAACTAGATAATATCCCCATAATATCTAAATAAATGAAAGGAAATATCCACACACATAAGTGCGTGAGGATAAATACAATAAAGGTAAATAAAGTACCTAGGTGAACATGAGCTAAGGTAAATACCTACTCTAACAAAGTATAGGTGGGAGGTCATTTTTTAGGGCTAACGTACATTATTATTATTTTTTATTCTTTTGAGATTATTTTATTTATGCATTCTTTGGAGGAATAAGTTGGGCTACCCATCGTTGAGGACGATGATGAAATTAGTGTGGGGTGATGATGAGTAGGTAAAATGGCTGAGTATGAGCCACATGCGGAGGTCTAGGACCACACGTGAGGGTGGCATGAAGGGGCGCACACAAGCAAGGTGGAATAGTGTTCAAAGGTTTGCACCCAATCAAGACAGACTGGTGACTTATCCAATTTCTTCATATGTGGCTAAAAATAGAAGAACAAAGGAGGAGTGGCGTCCACACAAGATATATAATTAGACAAGATCGGGATGGCTTAGGATGCACACAAAGGGATTGAAAGAGGGAAAAATCACATGCAGGGATTAAAAGAAGATCATGCATGGGTCGACCTAATAATAGGATTAAAAGTAGGAGTTATCTTTAGGTTAATCTATTATTAGGATCACTTCAAAAGCATACACGTTTTATGACTATTTCTGGAATGTAGTGCATGTTGTCTAATTTGAGAGCACGTCTATTTTTAGGAGAGTGCATGGACGGTAAAGGGAAATTCCCCACCCCTATTTATATGTGATGTATGTACTATAGAATGGAGTGGGTGAATGAAGGATAAAGTTCACATGAACAATTGATATTATGTTGTAGGGTTTTGTATATGGATTTACGAACTAATAGAAAAATTGGTCATGTATTCAAATTTCTTGAGATGTAATGAATTCTACTTTATGGTGGATGATTGTGGAAACATTATAATTGTTTATATGTCTAAATATGGTGATTTAATAATAGAATTGGTATTGATCATGGTTTATTTGGATTAAGTGTTTTCCTTATTATATGTGTTTCTAAAGTGACTTGAATGTAATGGTTACTTATGCTTGAATGGTTTCTTGGTTAATTATCATAATGATTATGCATGTTAACTTCATGTCAATCATGACAAAGGAGGTCCTGTTAGCTGTGCACGCTTCAGGTGAACATTCAGGTTGATTAAATGAGATGCCAACGCACATAGTGTTTAAGTGAAATAAAAGACTACAATGTTTAATTAAAAATACATCATATTATGGTTAAGTGTGTTCTTATTGATAATGGGTTGGACCTTAGTATTTGTAATAACTATGTTTTACATTAGCTATGGCCAAGGGATCCATGAGCCTATATTTCCTAACATTTTCCCCCTTGACAAGGTCTCGACTATGTTACTAATTCATTATGCAAACCATATTTAGTTCCAAAGTTTCTCCCTGTGTCATGAGTACATTTGCAAGAGGTTAGCATGGTAAAACCCACCGAATCCATCACACTTTTCCACCCTAATCTCATTAATGATATTGTATCTCCTAATATCCAAAATTTATATGGATTCACTAATGAAGAGTCCCTTCTCAAATCATCATGGGTGCATGAGAAACGAAATCCCTTGATGCTTAAAATTCAATGTAAGAACTTAAGTATTCCTAACACTGATAGAGTTACTCCCTCTTGTTATCCCACCTATCTCATTGTAAGAAGGTGACAATGTATGATGTGAAACTAGGTTGATACATGTTCTTGAGAGAAATTCCCTAGGACAAGATCCAGTAGTCTTATGAGCATGCAAATGTTCTACTTTAAAAAATCAAGTTACATAACTAATTTCAAATATGACTATTTAAATCAAGTCTAGAGTGAATTTATCCTTAAGATGAATGTAAATTATTCATTCGTGAGATCCTGATGTTATTAGTTGTAATTTCACACAATAGGGATAGAAGCCCGTTTTTTAGACTTACGATGATATGTAATGCATTGAACCATCAATTTCCAAGCATGACAATTGAGTACTTGCATTCTTAGCAGGTATTGTACAGCAGATGAATACAAATATAAATATTATAATGCATCTTCGCATAAATACATTCGAAAGCAAATAATTGTTATACAAAAGCTTCATAATGCAAGTTATACCCGTGAAAATGATTACTCTTAATGCGTTTCTAATATGGTCTAGTAAAACCATATAACATTATAAAACAATAATTAATGTAATAACAATAATTAATGTGACACTACTTGATATTTCGCAGTAATTAATTATACAATACATCACACTTAATAAATTTGAAATAATGAGGATTAACCTAAGCATTACCCCCCTTAATTTTGCATTCGAGTCTCTGTAGGGAGTGAGAATTGGAGGAACTCTTCTGAATCAACTCAAACTTCTCACATGCATAGTGAATTTGTGAAGATATATGCTCGTTGTTCAGCTGTTGGAAAAAATTGAAGATGGATCAACGTGCTTCAAAAACACACTAGTTCTAATGTATGAAATGAACCCTTGTTAGTCTTTAATCATGCACTTGTATGTTCTATCATGAAACACTTATTATTGCATAAACTAGAGTTTGAGATACATGCTTCATTGATCAACATACATGGTGGTCGGTTATGTTACACCCCTTGTGATTTAGTCCAAGTCCTTCAATCTATGTGACGTAGCCTAAGTCACTTCACAGGATAGCTATCTCCTGCAGAATAGATCACTCAGGCTTCTATGGAAGAACAAGAAAAATACTAGGGTTAGTTTCACTGCTTCCCCTATGATATTAGGTCACTAGCAATCCTATAAGCATGAATTAAAATCCTAAAGTGGATTTTATGTCATCAATGTTGCCTGCATGATTCCTGACGTCTGAGATATTCTGACAATAAGAACCTATTGTCGTTCCTCTTCATATTCTAGAACAAGATCTTGACGTGAATCCTTACTGAGATATCTTCAAAATGTGCCTTACAACCTTCCAATGAAAAAATTTAGGTTATTTATCATGAACCTGGATATCAACTATCATACACTTTGGTGAACCGATGCTAATATCTAGTCTAGTGTATGTCAGGTAAATGAGACTCCCAATCACACTACCAATTAGAGAGTTTTTCCTAATTTACCTTAGGAGATTGGCCCTATGAACAAGATAACCTACATACATGGTTCTTCATAGGTGTACACAATATGGTATATTCTCATCTTGAGACCATCAACCTATATGTAAGATTTTTTATGGCTGATCCCATTTGATGATATCCAATTTGTAACATATATCTGCATCATTCTGAGATTCGGTCACTGTCGAACGATCGATTCTAGATCTTTCTTCATTACATCTATTGGTACCCAAGTCTGATTCATCCCTTAGAAGCTGAGTTTTCATCACAGGTCCCCTGGAAGGAAGCTTCATGAGACAAGCCCCCTCATATAGTGTGTTGTTTCCATGATAGTCCTGTTAGGATGAACATGCAACTTGCTCTTTGTCACTCAGATGTGGAGAAACATGTAGCGACCCTCAAGAGGATTTGACCTAATCCTCACTGGAGGCTTTATGGTTATGCCTTTCAATTTAGGGTGAGAGGACCTCTTTTTATGTAGCCTAATTGTTGGTGGAGGAGATTTTAAGATAGTAAAATTCCTAATTTGAGATTATTAAGGGCATAGACCTTGAAGAAACATATGATCAATGCAACAAAACCTAACTCTCTTAGAGGTTGTCACTCTAGATACATGGAGATATTTTCTAAAACAAGGTTCAGGCTCACTAAAGACAATGAAAACCTCTGTAAATGTTTCGATGCATGTAATTGATGGTAAAAATTATGCATTTGTTTACATACATGACAAAACAGGGGTCAGTATTGGGTATGATAAATTGTTTTTAAGTGAATTTTAGGTGGGAGGTGAAGCAAGATAAAGTTGATCTCCAATACCATTAAATATTTGGAGGGACTTGTACAATAATAAGAAACTTCACAATAGATATAGCTTCAGTATAGTCAAGACGTTGCCTTCATACCCGAAGGTGTGTTTCAATAGAGGCCCAAATCATCACGTTTTCACATAATCATTTAATATATCCAATACGAAGGCTCGACCATTTAGAATTACCTCACACTGTAAATCACTATAGTGTATTTGATTTTCTAAAATTACGCCATCAACCCTGTAATCACATTCCTGATCTAGACTTACTTGTTTTCTTATCTTTATCACCCTACCCTGATTCGTGAATTGCCATCACCCCTATAGATTTGTTTATGGCTCGGTCCAATTATGAAGGCTCTTATTGAGATGAAATTACAAATACCATTAAACTGTCACAAGGAACGAGCCTCAACTATGTTGATCAGCATCAAAAAAATTAGTATAAGATTGCAATAGGATATGAATAAAATCTATTCTGGATACATTTTGAACTAGAAGCAAACATTGCTAATTATTCAGAGTCAACAACAGAATAACTCCAATTTTGATCTTCCCAACTTATCAACAGGGGAAATCTTCTTCTGCACATAGTAACTCAGAGCTATGTCAATGGTTGTACACTCGACAACCACCGTGACATGATAAATTTTCCAACACAAAAGAGACCTACAGGTTTCTCAAAACAATTCCTTTTAATATGGTACAGGCTCTGTCAATGCTTTATAGACAAATAAGTCCTGAACCTCACTAACACTCCAACATTACAACCCCCAACCCCTTACGAAGAGAAGAGCTAATTAATGTATTTATAGGCATAAGTGACCAATGAACAGAGGAAAACCCTGAAAATATGCATGACATCTCGAAACACCATTGATCATTACATGCCTCATGCGAATAGAGTAGCCCCCAATTAATCCCCCAAATTTTTCCTTTTTATAATAACTATACCATGGCTTGCTTTGGCATATTAGAGCCCCTAAATGGCACCACTAATGATCAAAATCTCATGATTAGTGGAAGCAACCAGATCCACTTTAATGGTGTGAATTATCCAATCTTTTAGTACTTATCACCCATGTTTAAGGTATGTTGAAAGTAGATATTTTAAAATGGCTTCTCATGGTGTAGTGGACATCTAGAGCTTTCCAACAGTGTCAGATCTTGCAATACTTCCTTGAACCCTATGGATACGAATTTAGATATGCCCCTTCGCAATTTGTATCGAATCCAATACAAAATAAGGTGGGAAAAACAGTTTGAGAAATGGGTCCCTAGTTCCTTACATGAGATTCTATGGATATGAGCTCGGGATATCTCACCACCATGTCTCTATTGATGAACAACTCAATAGATCCAACCATTTGATCTCAGGAAAAATTGCCCGTCAACACTGTATGAGGATGTAGATTAAACGACCTGATTAAGCTATAATTGGAGATGAAATTTGGTCTCTAAGGACAGATTAATCTAAGCTATGAATAACTATAAATACAAGGCTCAAACACATTGCTCTAAGCTACATCCATTCATTTTTCCTCAATGTATTTATGGAACAACTATGCACAAGGATATGAAAATCCTGACTGTGGAAAATGGAAGAGGAATAGGAGAGCCTGAGTTGAATAAATGAACAGTTAATAGGATAGTGACCCAATGATGACATAGAAAATTTGGAAGGAGGAATGAATGTGCAGAAGTCTTGAAAAGGATGGATCCTAGAGAATCTACGAAGGACTGGAGTACTTGGAGAGGGACAAAGGTGAAGGCAGAGCACTTCTCATTTGCACAACACAGGGGGCCCTGAAATTTAGTAGAGGCCATGAAATTGATAGATTTTACATGGCAAAGATGTGAGTTTGAAGACCCTCGCTATTTGTCACACCAACATTCGGCTATGACTCGGGGACGGATGCACTCCCTACAACTACCACAAGGTGATGTACAAGGCATACCAAGAAGACTAAAAGAAGCATTGGTGTCACTCAGATTTCACCCTGAAATCTGCGACTACCCTATCCGAAAAATTTTCGTACTTTTAAAATAATGGGTCGTTTGTTGTTTTTATTGCCTGAAAGTTCTTGTATTGCGTCAAGATAATCCCAAAGAGCCATATTAGCCCTTTTCGCCAAATACCCAGATGCCCAAAATTGTTTTATTCTGTCGTCGGGATTTGTCTGCGGGAAATTTGTATTTAATTATTTTGAGCCCCGTATGAGGCTATTTGCGCTCTGTTTTAACTCTATTATGAGCGAATATGTTATTATTCCTATGTGCCAGAAGGATTTTAACTTATTTTAAGTTTTGGGCTTTATTTGTAACTTTTGGCAATTTTTCGTGTTTTTGTGGTGTCCCGTTTCGTTTTCTGTGAAATTTCTCTAGAACAATTCCTTTGCCGGGTAAGCCCGATTTTTGGCCTGGAGCAGCTGGAAAACATATACGCACATTATGCCCGGAGGAAGTCGCCATCGGAGGTTTGGATCACTGGGAAAAAGCGAAGTCGTGCACAGAAAAGCCCCTGCGGGGATGGGCGCATTTTTGGAAAACAAAGGATTTAAGCTGCGATGGGAAAAATAGAAGCCGCAGGCAGGATGGGAATTTTATACCTGCCTAGCAGGGTACTTTTTCCCATGTTATAAAATTCACTTAAGCTGCAGTGGGAAAAATAGAAGCAACAGGCAGGTGGGAATTTATTGCCTGCCTTGCAGGGTATTTTTTTCCATGATAGAAAATTCACTTAAGCTACAGTGGGAATTTATTGCAGGCAGGCGGGAATTTATTGCCTGCCTTGCAGGGTAAAAATTCCCATGGTGAAATAAAAGAAAAGTGACTTAAGTGAAATCACGGGATTTTATTGCCTGCCTTGCAGGGTAAATAATCCCATTGTCAAAGTCAAATCACTTAAGTGGATCATGGGATTTCCGGGGCTGCCTTGCAGGGTAAAAAATCCCATTGTCAGAAATTCTTAAAAATAGAATTCTATTATGCAAAAAAGTGCGACCCACCTTGGGTGAATAATAATGCATTAAATAAATATTTGTTAATATTTATTCACCCAATTTTGGCACCTAGGCTTGTGGAAAAGTCAACAAAAGCAAAGGGGAATAAATCAATTGGAAATAGAATTCTAAAATTAAATAAATTTAATTTATTTAATGCAGCCCCTTTTGAGAAGGAATTAATACTTTTTAAAGTATTAAATGATTATATTAATTCCTATTTTCAGTGGCTATGGTCAAAGCACACTGTGAAGCTTAAGTGAAGTGAAGTGTGAAGGATTAAATTGGATTAATTTAATTTATTGGATGGCTGTCCTTAAACATGCTATTTTTAAAAGAGAAGAGCATGATTTTTAATTAATTAATTGCCTTTAATTGTTAGGGCAATTATTAATTATAGAATTGTGAAGGTTATATAAGCATGGGCAGCCATATGGGTGAATTATTTAATTCACAGGTAAAGAATTGCAGCCAAGAGGAAAAGTGCGCCCCCATTTGAAGAAGGATTTTGCTCAGGCAAGGTGGAAACAAGGCTAAAAGCTTCCAAATTTGGCGCATGCTTTGAAGGAGGTTGATCTTTGTCTGCATAATTGTTTGCACAGGTGTTACAGGAGCTCAGGTGTTGTTGAAAGGATTCATGCTCTCTTTATGTGCAAATTAAACACCATTTTTTGGGGCAGCAGGCTTGAAAAGTGCAGATTTTTACAATTAAAATTCACTATTCATGCTCCGGTGGCCATTTTTGTCTGAATAAATTGCAGGAATTCATTACAGGTGCTTTACAAAGGAAAAAGGAGTTTTTATCAATGTCCAATACATTGCATATATCCTCCAAATCTGAAGAATTGTCCAGATCTGCACCAGTATTGAAGAATTCCAGTCAAATAAGAAGAAAAAGAATTATTCAGACAAAGATAGACAAAGCTATGGCGAAGAAAGATGAAAAAGAAAGCACAACGGAGTCATGCATCACTTCTAAATTTGCAGATATTGGAGACACGGATCTAGGCTCGGAACCTCTTGCTGAATTGATAGACAGATCCAGAGCAAGAAAGACTTCACTCATGCGTGCAGGAGAAACTTCACTCATGCGTGCAGATTAAAAGCAGTGGAATTATTCGAGCTGCAGCTTTTCCATCCATAGCCCAGTTGCCAGAATTTGTTATGCAGGTGCAGATCCATATCCAGATGCAGATGCTGATGCAAATCCATATGCAGATCCAGATCCAGATCTCATAGTTGCAAAAGCTTCTGGCACAAAGGCTTCATCCTCTTGTTTCGAATGCAGCCCATGAAGAAGACAGTGCGTGGGAAATTCCTTCCAAGACCTTGTGCATGTGCTCTCATCTTCCAGTTGAAGCCTTCATTGAATTTTCATTCACCCTGAGTGCTTTCCAGAATTTTTAATTGCTCATATGCAATTAAAAATAAGGATGATGAGTTATCTACGACTAACCTTGCACTGATGCATGTACAACAGAAGAACTGCAAAAGCTTCAAGGATAAAAGAGAAGACAATGCGAAGGCAAAATTCCAGCTTGCTTCCAATTCCAACTGCTTGTAATTCCAGCTTGTTTCCAGATCCAGCCGCTTCAAGATCCAACTAATTCCAGCTTGTTTCCAGATCCAGTTTGAATCAGCTGCATGCAGACATGAAAAAAGACAAAGTTAGCTTTCCTCTTCCTTTCTTTCCTCCGATAAAGTCAGCTTTCCTTCCTTCTTCTTTCCTTCGACAAAGTAATTGAGCGATCAATTCAATTATACAACTTAAGTGATTGGTTTAAAAGCCATTACTTGAAGAAGTCAATTACTTGGAGATAGGTGGCAGGCGTGCAAAATAGAAGGTTCTATTTTCAGTTGCAAATCATACATGTCATGCAAAGAGGAATTCCAGGAGGAAGATTGCCAGTTGTTTCTTTCTGACTTCCACATGTGCCAGTTCAACTAAAGCTTCCAGCTTGTAATTGCCCCTCCTACATTCTATAAGTAGAGGAAGAACCTTCGGGTTAATCATCGATCAAAATTTGTAAGAAGCAATCTTGTGTTCTAGACTTTGTGCTGAACCCCTGAGAGCCACTTGTTGCAGAGGAATACAAAGAAGCAGGTTTCCGGAGAACTTTGTGTCACGGCGTACTGTGTTTCTTGCTTTTAAATCTTAGATCTTTAAAGTAAACTTTGTGTTATTTTAGATCTGGATCTAGAACTGCCTTTGCTTTATAATTCTGTGTGTTCAAATCTATTAAGTTTCTTCTATGTGCATGCAATTAGCTCTGCTATCTACTAATTGGGATGCACATCTTCCTTATTTCTTCTCTGTAATTCCTTTACTAACTTCTTCTATAATTTTCCTTTCTTAAACAGCTGCTTACTTGCTGCAGAACTTCTTAGTTATGGTTCATGAACTAAGTTGTTAAAGTAAAACCCCTGATAGATAAAAACACATTTATATTGACAAATCTGACACGGGAGCCTCACCGGTTAAATGAGGGAGATTTATCTCATGACTGCCTAGGTTTGATGCTATGCAGAAAATCTATCCAACAAGCATCAAAACCCTAAAAAATAAATATGCAAATGAATTGGTCAGAATGACCTCAATTGCCACAACAGTGGGCTTACTAACTGAGCATTGCACTACATTTCAGAGCCAAATGTAGTTTTGGTGAGTGTGTGCATAATGTGCCCTAGGTGCTCTTGTGCCAGTCACACTTTTTGAAGTAGCGAGCAATAACTAAATGTAGAAAATGTGATAACATGTATGTATGGAATAGAATATAATCTTCCCCTATGAAGTCCAATGCAATAGGTGGATGTAACTCTAGGTGAGTGATAGTGGTGAATTATGCTAGGTCCCTCATTATGGTCTCATAACTTTATATTTATAGGGTTCTCTTGATTTGATTTTATAATTAACCCCAAAAAGGCCGACCACAAGAAAGATAAAGATCTCAAACGGCTAGAAAGAGCCCAAAAAGTGGCAGGAAAGTGCAAAAAGGACTAGGGCACCCAAATACTGATTTGGGCACCCTAGTCGAGGATAAAATAACACGGGATGATAGAAGCTAACTTGGCATATTGGTGCAAGAGGTCGGTAATGAAAAAATAAAATAAAACAAGATGGCCAAAATATGGAGGTTAATTAGTACTTTCTTCACTCAAGAACCTTCTAAATAGTAGTATGAGACCAAGACAAAATAATTTCTAAAGTGCATAATTTAGTGTCTACATTTACCCCCACTTTATGTTGGTGAGCGGAAAGCTCTATAACATAAAGTAGATAGAGATGCATGCCTGATGTCCATGAAGAGTGTAGTATAAACATGCCGAAGGACTAGAAAAAGCGTGGAATGACAAAAGCATGGAGGAGCATGGAAACTAAAGATGAAAAATGCGCAAAGAAAAAGTGATGAGAGTGGATCTAGGGTGAAACACATATGTAGTTGCTGATGCATGTGATGTACCTGTATGGTTAGTAAAGTATGCCTTGTCACGAAGTGTCAATGTTGATGTCATTGTTGTTCTTTGTTGTTTCCCCCACTTGACTGCTTGTTTCTCATATGACTGAAACTATAAGGAGAAAACGATCAAGTAGTCAAATATGTATGTATGTATGTGTAAAAATGCAATGTAAAAGACGCATGTATATGAAAGCATGTAAATGTAAAATACGTAAATGTAAATGGAACATGTGTACCTGATCCATGTCAAGAAAGGGAGTGTAGAATAATATCCTATACTACGAGTTTTTTGGGCGATCTCATGTCATAGGCTGAAGAAGTGTAGGGAGGAAATGCTATGTGTCCTCCAAGCTCTAACTACTTCCCTGAACTATGTGTGAAGAGATCTCTGTATCGTCTTGGTTTTTTAGGAAATCTAATGCCACTGGCCGAAGTAGTGTAGGGATGCACACCCACTGTAACCTTCAAGTCTGTAACTGCTTCCCGAAATGCTAAGGACTTCGTGTCCTGTAAAATCCACCATGTATGGAGTTCGTAAACTAGTCTGAACTCACTCGTTGTATGTAAACCCACAATGCCAAAGGCGGAAAGTGCACTTAACTGAATCGGTGTAAATGCATTGTGTTAGTATGTAAACCCCAAATGATGCCCCCCTCTTTGGGGGCGCATGCGACATCGCTAATAGGAGAAATACAGCCCCAAAAGAGGACCAATCACATGTACGTTGTAATCCTGAAAAGTGCTTGGTAGAAACCAAGGCACACAAAAACAAGAAGGCTAGCCAAAGACAAGTGTAAATATGCATGCATATAGAAAATAATAGGTAAGCTACGCAAACATTGTAAGCAATGTAGTAATTATGCAAGAAGACAAGTAAGCCACATAAAGCGGGCTGTTAACATGGTACATCACTCAGGATGTCACAAGACATGTAAGGCCATCATGGCCACAAACAAGAAACAAATGTGCATACCAAACATAGAGAAAGGCCCGCATACAATAACAAACAATATCATACAATGCAACAAACAAGTATGGAAACAAATATCCCCGCATTAAAAACGTTGCACATGAAGCACCGGTTAACATGTTAGAAAAATAACTAGTATGTCAAAGGCGTGTAGAATAAAATAATGTAAAGTGCTAAGTACAAAATGAAACAATAACACCTAGAATAGATGAATGTGGATGCCCCCAACAACCAGTGTAGGAAGGGTAAAAGGTGAGCATCTATGTTGTGTGTAAGAGACCTGTATCTGCGATCACAACTAGAAGAGACGTGAACACGCATGTGCAGATGATATAGATAAATGACATATGAGCGATTTAACTAGCACGTGTAAGAAAGTGACCATGAACAAACAAAAGTAAGAAAGAATAAGAGCAACCATAATATGTAGTATGTTGTGGATGGATGGAATGGAATGAAAAATGGGGTGATAGGAGCCGTGTGCCCCCAGAGCGAATGGAAATGTATGCAGTGAGGTTGATTTTGTTTTCCCCCTTAACAGTCAAGAATGAACCATAAATGAGAGTACGTCATTGAGAAATGATTAAATAGTGTGTGTTGTGTCTAACGTGTTGTGAGAGATGTGTAGGTGTAATGATGAGATATGACCTGGCGACGAGGTGTGTGTGAACCCTATAGCCAAAGCGTATATCACGACTAGATGAATGTATAAGTTATGATTTAGCCTAAGCATATATCAATATAAGATGAATGGATGGGTGATGATTTATCCCTAAGCGTATATCACTACAAGATGAGAAGAAGGAATGGTGATGTAACCTAAGGTGTATACCACTACAAAGTGATAGAATAGGTGACAATTTAGCCTAAAGCGTATGTCACTAAGCTGGAAATTTCACATGATGAAAGGTCAAATAGTAAATGTGTGATGAGTGTAAGGTCCATTTGATTTGTAAACCCTTGGCAATCAAGTATGGACTGAGGAACTAAAGTGTGTCATCGGGTAGTGAGTGCAGCGTGTAGAAAACAATGTAGCACATGTAATGATGAAAGGCGGTCATGTGATGAATGGAATGTATAAATCCATGATGTGTAGAATATGGAAAATGTAATGCATAGGGTGGAATATAATGTATGTAAATAGACTAGCAATGTGGTACGTCGGATGATGTGATGCTAGACTCATCTGTGATGAATACTAGGATGATATATGATATGTAAATGCACTAATTTCAAAATGTTGTAGACTAAATGTAGAATGTATGGTGTATGACGCATAATGTATGAGTAGATGCAGTGTATAGTACCTATAGTGCATTGTGTGGGGTACATGTGTAGTAAGCCCTCAACAGTCACGTGTGAACCGAAGCACAAGAGTGTGTCATCAAGTAATGATGATGTTGAAACGTGTGAGGAGTATGCCTATGTGAGAATATTGACGTATGATGATACAAGTATGAGAGATGTGTTGAAATTAATGTGAGAGGTGGGGGGGAATGTGTTAGATGTTATGCCCCCAAGTGTGTGAACGGTGAAGGCCTAGTCAAAAGATACTAAGTGAATCAATGTATGGAGTAGTTTCCTTAACAAAAGTGGTGGTACGCTGAAGTGGTAATGTCGCAGACAACTTGAGTGGAGAGGTATTTGCTTTAATAAAATAATTAGGAAACCGAAGTGGAGTAGGATGGCAAGAAAGCTTAATTGGTGGCAATTTTGGTGGTGTTAATATTTTTGAAAAAGGCTCATGAGAAACAGTGGTGTGATGTTCATTAGGTGGAGAAGAAGTGGTATCATAAATTGAAGAATCATGTGATAGAACTATAGTAGTTGTTTGACTAAAAGAAGAATGCACATGTGAGTGATCGTCAATAACAAACATGTTATCGATAAGAGAATCATCTAGACATTTCTTAGAAATATTAGAAGGAGGTGTACTAGTAGCCATATAATATGGTATAGCAGTTGTTGATGGGCATGCAACATAATGTTGTGGATTGAATGATATAAATCCCTTACGCTCAAGATGTTGAACTATAAGATGTAAGGCATATCAATCGTTGTCATTATGTCCATTGATTCGATGATAATTGCAATATGGACAACCTTGATATTTCGCTAACTTATAAGGAGAATAATAATGAGTAGGTGACAAAGTGATCAATTAACAGGTAAGGACCGTAGTAAGAATGTCATGTTGCATTGTATTATGCTCAAATATGAGAAGCTCAGGAAATGACATGTGTTGATGTTCAGTTAGATGACATGTAGCGGACATAGATTGCATAGAAGATGTAGAAAGAGCACAAACATGTGATTGAGAAACATCCTTAAGCTATTGAATTTCATATCTAAGAGATGTGACTATGGATTCCATGGCCTTAAACTTATCTTGGAATAAATAATATAGAGATTAAATTGAGTCCAATAGGGGTTGATTAGATTGAGGAACACTAGAACTAGGGTCATCAAATAAATGATCGAATAAAGGACTTATTTCATGCAGTGGCGTATTGTCCTCAAGATACAAGGTGTCTAGGGATTTTTGTAAAATATCATGACAATTAGGGTATCTCCTAAGTAAATTAGATAAAGAAACTTGACCCATGATAGAGGGAAAATGAGGATCCTATGCATGAAAGAAGTCGGATTCACCAAAATGATTAACTAAAATTGGAGATAATGTGGTATATTGGGATAGTTAATCTAAGTGATGAACAACTGTAAATAAAGTAAATAAATGCAATAAAGAAGTATGTAAATGATTAAAACAACTGTGCAAAAGGAAATGTTAACCCTAATAAGCAAGAGGGAAGAGGAAAGAACTCAATTGAATAGAGGATGCTCACGAGACTGTGTCACAATGATCTCTGGAAAATCTGGAAGCAGGAACGACTGTGTAGAAGTCCCGAAAAAGGATGGATCTGGAGAATCTAGCTAGGTTTGAGTGCCTAGATTGGGATTGGGGTGCCTACGGGCGCTCTGGTCTGAAAACTGGGCACCCTGGTATGTGTAAAAGATTTGAAACTGAATCTTATAGGGTTGAGAGGTGGTCTGAAACCCTCGTTGTTTGTCGCATCAGATTCATTGTCTTGTAATAAATGTCGCCAAAGATCCAAAATGATGTAAAGACCCGTAAGAAGACCAAAATAAGTATCAAAAGATAAAAAAAGAAATATGCAAATGAATGGGCCAGACTGACCTCAGTTACCATAACATTGGGCTTACTAACTAAGCGTTGCACTACATTTCAGACCCAAATATAGTTATTGTGAGCGTGTGCATAATGTGCCCTAGGTGCTCTTGTATCAGTCATGCTTTGTGAAGTAGTGAGCAATAGCTAAATGTAGAAAATGGGATAGCATGTTTGCATGGAATATAATAGAGTTGCCCCCTATGAAGTATGTGATGTAGATGTCCTAACCTTGTGCCTTGATGATGGAGCTATGTGGATGCAAGTGATCTCCAATGCAATAGATGGATGTAACTCTAGGTGAGTGATAGTAGTGAATGATGCTAGGTCCCTCATTATGGTCTCATAACTTTATATTTATAGGGTTCTCTTGCTCTAATTTATTAATTAACCCCGAAAAGGCCGACCACAAGAAGGATAAATATTTCAAACGAATAAAAAGATCCCAAAAAGTGGCAGGAAAGTGCAAAAAGGACCGGGGCACCCTTGGTGGGACCAGGGTTCCCACGAGTGCCCTAGTACTAATCTGGGTGCCTCAATCAAGGATAAAATAACATGGGATGACATAAGCTGACTGGGCATATGCGTGTAAGAGGTAGGTAATGACGAAATAAAATAAATCAAGATGGCCAAAAGATGAGGGTTAATTAGTACTTTCTTCACTCAAGAAAATTCTAAATAGTAGTATGAGACCGAGACTAAATAATTTCTAAAGTGCATAATTTAGTGTCTACAAACCAATACTTGTGCTATAGCCAAACTCCTTACAAAAACCTTTGTAGGACACACTCTATAATGGTAAAATCAACTCCCTTTACACTCTATTATCAATTTAGAGACTTTAGTCCAAGTCTTAAGTAAGGAATTTCAACAACATGATATCCCTAAAAATACATTTCAAAACTTCATTAACTTGAAACAATCCCCTAACGAATTATCCCATGATTTCATCAAGGGATGAAAGACCTTATCTAATCAAGTCAATCATCATCTTGATAATCAAAATCTTTGCCAAATATTCCTTAAATATATTGCTCATAATCTCCAATTTAGGGTTTAATCCTTCTCTCCAATCACATTAGAGGAGGCTATTGAATAAGCTAAGTGGTAGGACTACCTTATACAAGAATTAAGATAGCCCTTTACACCATCAAATGACTCAAATCAATATCAAATACTAGCAAATTTTGAGCCCTTTCTAGAGGCAAATCCATTGTATATTCCTTTTTAAACAACAATAATCAAATGGTTATTCATCACAACCCACATCACCCACCCTTATCACATAGCGAACTATTAAAAGTTCATCACATGCCTCACATTTTCCCTCCTACCAAGAAAATGTTAGTTTCCTTCAATCCTCACCTCTTCTATTGGTAACACATCACTATTGGCCAATTTCATGATTTTCACGAGGATTCTAGGGTTCTTAAGAAGGATGCCCTTGATTTCTTCCTTGGAATTCATTTTGACATTGATGCCATTTTATAATAATGTTATGATAAATATTTTATTTATTAGATAAGGTAAAAACAGGGATCAAATCCCTTCTACAAGCTCATATTAACCTCTAACCTAGGACCAACCACAACAAAGAACCTATGAATAACATTGTACGTAATATTGAAGAGTCCTATGATCATAGCTACCTCAATTCACAATATGTTAATGTGGCTAAGGTTAACTACTAACATAATCTTGCACATAAGGAACCCATCTACAAACCTAAAAAGTGTTCACCTACTAACCAAAAACTTACTGATACATCTCATGCATAATCAAAGGATGAGCTTGCTCCCTTAGTCGAGGATCATCCCAAAAGAACTCTTCCCTCAAATTTCCAAGATTTTAAGTCTAGTCCCATAAAAATTCCCAAGGATGATATGATTAATGAAAAAATATTATTGTGTCGATGATCTTCCCCTCCTTATTGGTGGCATCATTCATAATGCCCAAATAAGATAAGTCTTGGTGGATGAAGGCTCATAAATAATTTTTTCTTCCCTCTCTCTCATTAAAAACCTTAGATTTTCTATTGACGACCTTAAACATACCTGAATAAATTTTGAAATTTATAGAACCAAGTAGAAATCACTTGGCTGCATTTATCTCCTTATTACTATAGACCCAAAACCATATACACCAACCTCATGACTCTTGATTGATCTATTTCTTACAATATTTTACTAAGTAGACCTTAGACACACCACATGCACATAGTCACATCATCTAGGTACCAATGTCTTCAATTCATTCATAAAAATCAATGGTATAAGTATGATGTCAATCCTAACACGTTGGATGTAGACACCTGTAGTTTGATCAAAGCACTATTTTTCCTAATATTGCACTAATTATTCTCCTCCTTGCAAATTGACGACATACCGTCAATTAGACCTATCTAACTCCCCTTTCTTGACCCCATTTTGGTCATATTCCTCTTATAAACCAATTAAACAAGCTAATATAGCCTCTTATTGGTTAAATCCTCTTCCAATTCCTTTCTAAGCTACTTCTACTAGCCTCCTAGACTATCAATCCATTCCATTGGATTGATTAGACCTCTCAGAACCCTCTCAAAATCCTAATTACTCTCTAAACATGGTTAATTAGTCTTAGCCATGGTCAATCTCTTCTAAACCTAGTCAAATCTTACTTTGACTTGCTAAAGGTGCTTTTTGGCTTTTTCTATTTGTCCCACATGCACCCAAATCTCCCACTTTCCCAAATGGAAAACTATAAATAGCCCACTACCCCCCTCTCATTTACAAGAACACTTCTTCCCTTTAACATAAACTATAGTATTCTTGCTAAGATTAGGAGTTTTATTTCATCTTATTGAGCTATTTGCTTTATCCTTTGCAACACACCACACACCATGGAGTAAATGGGAAGAACCATTGGCCTTGAAGCCATTAATTTTGAGATCCCATTCTCTTAAGCACAAACTGATTGCTTAGATCCTTATTAGGATCACTTATTTAAGCTTTCAAGAATAGAGGGTAACTATATTTGTTAAGTTTGCTTGTTTGCTTCAAACTAATGCATGCAAAAGAGGAATCCTTGTTTACTTCTTAAATGATGGTCCATTGATCGGTCTTGCACAAAGCTTTGGGGTCTCTTGAGTGTTCTTACCCCATTCCATAGCTTTTGCAGCCTTTCTTTGAACACATTGGACATACATGTACCCTTCCCCAACAAGCCTTTTCATAGTCCTATTACTCCTACAATTTATAATGTTCCATAACACGAGTTTTATGACTATGGACATGGGCTTAATGTCACTTATGATGACAATCCTAATGAAATACAAACCATGATTAACAAAAACTAACTACCACCATCTATCATCAAGAGGCTTCCTCCATTTTTTTACATAAAGAACAATTTCCTCATGTATTAGAATGTGGGGAGCCTCCTTGTAATGAGTCTAAAACTTATTACAACATCAATGAAGATCATTTCAAATGTAATGAATTTGGGATCATCTAACTTCTAAGGTTATCCACCTATTTCGCCCCAATCTTTCAATGAATTGGGAATCCTTGCTAACGAGATTTATTTCAACACTATTACTCCTAATGCCCACATGCACCATTCTTCCCTCCTATGATGAGGATTCAATCATGTCACAAGAACATTCTAGACCCCTCAATGTACTCCATTATCAATAGATATTAGCTATATTGCATACCTTTAACCACAATACCAACATGATTGACTCTTCTTTTGGGGCAACTCACGATGTCACTTGTTTCACCACACCATATTTTGGGGTGCCTCATGGTGCTAACCATCCCTTCAAATAAAAAATTCAAATCTAAGAAAAATTCAATGAATAACACCTTCTCTTTGAGAGCAATCTCCAACTTAACTACTTCATCAACCTATTGTTTTAATCTAGTTTCATCTCGCTCGGGTTTATCCTTCCCACTTGGGTATATATGACCATTACTTCCTATTTTGGATACTTTGGTAATCTATTTATCTATACCTAATAGATCACTAACTCCATGCCATCACATCCCAATTATCACCTTATATCAAACTTTACTATCCTTATAAAATCTACCCATTGGTTTTTGTGCTCTTCAGCATTGTTATTCCCCTCTCAACTATCATCATTCTATAAACTCTCGTCTATGTGATTTATGTATTATTTTTCTAATTATATGCTACTATTTCTTTTCAGTCTTGTTTCTTCAAGGTTCTAAGCAGTTATTGCACCCGCCATAGGAAAGCCAAGTGACACCGTCAGATAAGTATTCAATAAGTATATTTCATTTATTTCCTTACCACACTTACATTATTTCTTTAATAATATAATCCTTAAAATATAATCCTTAAAACATTTATTTCTTAAATTTTCTACATTTTGAAGTATGTTTATAGAAAAAACAATTTGTATTAAAGGCATAGAAACATGAGATATATTTCCAACCTAAGATTAAGAAAGTAAAAAAAAAGTGATTAAAACCATGTTATTCTAACCCATGTTTTTCAACACAAGATATGTTTATAGGAAACCGAGATAACAAGTGAGAAGGAAGTTAAAATTAATAGAAATGGGGTGTTTTGAGTTCAGAATAATCTTACAAACAACTTTTCCCTTTGATTGACTTCCATAAAAAAAATTTCCATAACATAGAATAGAGGTTGGCTACCCCTCCTTAGCATTAATTGTTCAATGAGATGGACTGGAACATATTTAAGTAACATAGTATGTTTCTGCACTAGAGGTTTTCCTATAAAATAATATAGCAAACTAGTGGAATAATATCATAGTGATTATAAAATATATCTCAGTAGAGGAACTACCCACAAAAAATGGCATAGTTTGAACCACGGCATGGTATATTTTTTGTCAACTATTTGTCCAGTAAAAATATATCTCAGTAGAGGAACTACCCACAAAAAATGGCATAGCTTGAACCACGGCATGGTATATTTTTTGTCAACTATTTGTCCAGTAAATATTATAGTTATGCGAGCTCCATTAATTCCTACATAAAATTGTATTAACGTATACATCATATCTCTATGCCCTTTGATGAACTGAAACAAATCCTAAAATGGTAACCTTATAATAGAAAATAATATGTTTTAGTTGGATTTCCTCAATATCAACATCACTCATATGAGGAATAAAAAACCACTCATAATTTATTATTTCACCAACTTTAGCCAATAGTATAATTGCTCTTGAACTCTTTCGAGGAATCAACAATCATTAGTATTAGTCAACTAGATTTGAGGTGTGTAAATATCATAGAGCTTAAAATGCATGTTATCTATTGATGGGTAGCATGCTAGTGGTCAGTATCATGCTAGCATCTGGTAGCATATAACATTTGGCAATATTCTAGTAGTCAGTACCATGCTAGCGGTGGACATCACGTAAGAATTTTGGTAGCATGCTATTAGTCGACAACATGTACATAATTGATTAGTAACATGTGTTAATTTGGTAGCATGCTATTAGTCGACAACATGTACATAATTGATTAGTAACATGTGTTACTAGTTGGTGGCACTATTTAAAAAGTTCAAACATGTCATATTGACTAACACATTCATGCCATGCATTATTTTCAAGTTTGTTCATTATGCTTGTTGTCTCTCTTTTTTATTATTTTCTTTATAATTTAATTATACTACAGGTATGGCATTTATGTTTTATATGATTATATATCTTAAATAAACTTATTAAAAAGTAGAGTAGGTAGATATCCTTTGTAAATAAATAATTAGAGTATGTTGCATCAAGAATGCTACCATCTCACTAGCATTATTAATATTACTCTTAGTGTAGGATTCATTTTCCTTGCTTTATATGAATTATCCTAGTTAGGATATTCCACCTCGCTTGGATTTTCCCTACACTTATGGGTATGTTTTCCTTAGGTATACACTGTGTGCACCACTTCTGATTTTAGTTATATGGTATTTAATACCCTTGGTCTCTTGTCTGGGACTAGTTATTTTATGTATGGAGGTTTAACTTATTCTAGGTGGACGTTGATGTAGACCTCTAGGAGGAGGTTACGACATTCACCTCATTATTTTAGTTAGTGGTATTTAATACCCTTGGTCTCTTGTCTGTTGACTAGTTAAAGTATGGTTAACATATTCTGACGTTGATGTGATTCTAGGAGGAGGTACACATTCACCTCCTATATGTACATTCTTACATTAATATATTTGATCATATTGATTTTGATATTTATGCATTTTTACAATTATCTTTGTTGTATTTCCATAATTTACATTCCTTTGTATGTGCTTTGTTTTTATTGGAACAATTCAAGTCTTACATAGTTCACATTACATTCTTAGAACCAACATATTCATGGGACTTCTGCAATATGGTATAAGAGTCGAGATAGTACTGAGATAGTTTGTTCATTATTCTACAAGATTATTCTAATTTTTAGGTCATTATTTCAACGTAAAGTGTTTGGGTATTTTTTTGTGTTGATTTTCAATTGTATTAGCTCACTTTTTGCATGGTTTGTTGTGTATATAGCCTATTTATAAGGAATTCTATTTTTTTGCAAGGCCGCATAATGCAGTATAGAGGTCTCAGAGATTCAGTTCCCCATAGAGCATTAGTAAGGCCTTGCTTACATGCCCTAGGGATCATTATGCACTACAAAGCAGCTTACTATTTTTTGCAAGGCCGCATAATGAATAAAGTCTTTGCAGAGATAGGATTATAAGGCATTTTAATGCCCTATATCATTATTACAAGCTCCTTGGATGATGGATCTAATAGGCATATAGACATATGAAGGTGTTTTGATGTCTCATACAATCATCAAGGTGTATTATTGGGTATATCTAGACCTACAAGTTGATTTGTAGACTTGTTCTCACCCTTTCATGTTTTCAAACCCTTAAAGGTTATTGAATGAAATTAGTAACTCAATCAGCTCTAGTGAAGGTTTCAAATGGCCCATACACACATTGTAGATCCTTCTTTAGTTTTTTTTAGTCCCTTGACATAGTTATTCACTATAATCAAATATGTGGCAATTTAAGGGAAGCAATAAAGGTCTCCTTGATCCAATGTGGACATAGCCTGAATATGGACTGATCTTAGGTTCACCTCTACCCAGTTCCCTTTTTGGATAAAAATATATAATTTTGCAAGTAAGAGACGGGGTTTCAAGTTTTAGTGAAAATTCATTTAAAATATGGTTCTAATTATGGGAAATCATTATTGTTATAAATTTTGATCAGTAGCTCGAAATCAAGTTCTAATTTTGATCCCATGCACAAATTGATTTGTTTCACTTCCCACGTATTGGACATATTGTTTTTTATAAAAATCACTAAGTTCTAAAGTGTCAAATTTGAAGGGGGTGCTTGATAAAGTATCGATAGGTGTGTGAACTATGTATTCTCTTCTATTTGGCACTTCCTTCATTTCTCAGTTATTTAATATAAATTGAATTAAATATAATCTCAAAGTAACTACTATAATGTACAATATATAGTAAGAAGTAAGTAAACAAGCATGTAAAAATGTGGAACCCTAAACAAGAGAGGAGATAGAGAGACTTAGTTAATTCTCGAGTAATTTGTAAGTGATCTGGGAAGGTGGATAGCCAAAATAGAATGAGAGGAGTGTCGTTAATGCATTTTGGAGGTTCTGAGACTCAAGAATGTGCTATACAAGAGTGCCCACAAGACAACATGAGCACTTGGGCTCTATCTACCTTTTTGTGTGAATGATCTAGATCTAGCCTCTTCTATGCAAGATCAGCTTCATTGTTAGTCTTTGTTTGTAATTCTAGTTTTCACTCCTTGATTGTTGAATGTACCTGTAAGGTATAAAATAATTTTTCTACATTCACATGTCCAAAAACCACATCAAATATAATAAAACATATGTAGAATGTGGAGTCATAATGACTCTGGTAGTCACCTAAAGAGTGAACTTGGTACTGAACATTTTACTCTATTTTAAATTCCATGTAGTTCTATATGTAAGTGTGTGCAATGATGCATTAGGATGTCATTGTGTAAGTTTTACTAAGATAGAGATATAGATCTGGAATGCTCCATATGCAAATGTGTAGTGTAAATTTTAGTGGTTGATCTTTGTTAGTTTACGAATATTTAGGTATTTTCGAAAATTTTGATTTGGCTAATTTTGAGGCATTAGGATGCTTACTATTTCACCTAAATTTTCTAGGTACAAATTTTTTCATGAAATTTGGGTTTGATTCACCTAGCGTTTACAATAATATCCAAATTTTTTATATTCAAATCACCTTTACTACGTGTAAAATAAGAAATTTACTACTAAATAAAAGCATAATACTACAATATGATAGCATAATGCTATTGGCTGATAGTTTCTATCATCTGAAAAAATTTACATTCAATTCGTGGCAATCACCAAGATTTTGAATTTCATTTTTTAGAAATTTTCCAAGTTAATATCTATGATTTATTTCTAGGGAGGTCTTAAAATTTCCCTACAGATGTGTGTAATGGAATATAATAAACTTCCCCTTTTATGTTGTGTATGAAGAACGATGCAGCCCTTTTCCCTTGAATGAGTGTGCTAGATGGATTTTTGAAGTGATTTTGTGGCCTTTGGATGCAAGATTAGGTGATATTATGTAATGCTTAGTGCTTAGTCCTATACGATTTGAGAGAATAACTATGTATTTATATGATTCCCTTTGTTTGAATTTCATATTTGACAACTAGAAGGCCGACCTAATGTAGTAAACAATAATTGAGAACCGAAAGGGGTCCAAAAGGATAAGAAAAAGGTAAATACGGATAGGATTTCTCAAGAGGATAGGAGTGTTTTCCACTAATGTCCTAATAGGGTGCTAGTGTCTTAGGATATAAAAATTTAAAACAATCAAATGCAAGTAAGAGTGAAAGATATATAAATCCAATAAAAGTGTAGAAAATAAAGAAAAAGGCCAAAGGGAGTTGTCAATTACTATTTTTTTTCTTAGGAATCATGTAAATGATAACATGATTTTAGGACCTATAAATGTACCCAAATACTTATGTTTTTGTCAACATCTTTCCCTGACATTATGTTTTTATTGAATATTCAACAACATAAATTAGATAGAAGATGTGTACCTTATAACCTTGTAGATAAGTGTGTAGCCGATAGCATTCCGAGGTGAACAAGTGAAGCGTGTAGTAATCGCAATGTGAAGCATGAAGAATAGGAAGGGGGAGTGGACCCAAGCAAATCGTATGCCTATTAGTGTTCTAACTCTTTTCTAATTTGAGTTCCTCCTTGTTGTGTATGGATCATAGACTTGCAAAAGAAGACCGAGAGAGTATTCAAAATTCTGTATATGAGAAATCAAAGTAATGCATGTGTATAAGTAAGTAAAAGTGTGGGCCGATGGGGTGGGAGTGGTGAGGTCAAGTCACATGGTTGTGTGCTTGCCCACCGAGGTTCAAATCCCCCCGAGGCACAATCCTCCTTGGAGGTGGTTTCACCGCTAGAGGTGGCTTTCTCTACTCGTGTTGACACTGGTGGTTTCTCCTCACTGCTGACGTAGGTGGCTCTCCTCTCACTGTTGACACTGGTGGTTGCTCCTCTCACTATTGACGCTTGCTTCTCCTCTCACTACTGACACTGGTGTCTGCTCTGCTTACTGTTGATGCTCTCATTGCTGTCACTGGTGGTTGTTCCGCTTGCTACTAATTCTTGTGGCTGCTCCTCTCACTGTTGATGCTGGTGGTTGTTCCTCTCGCTCCATTCTGATAGTTGTCCCACTCGTTATGGCCGTTGTTATTGGTCGCTACATCTTCACTATGGTTTCATGGTTTCTCCAATTAGGTTCCTAAATAGTGGTCCCCTTCATTGTAACCAGGTTGTGGATCCTCTAAAAAATCCTCAAGTGTACAAGGATGTGGGTCCTTTCAAACACCCTCAATTTACCTCAATCCAAAAAAAAAACATCTATTGATATATTTCAAATAAATGTATTTAAGATATTTATATTAAGTGAACTTTTTTTGGAACACGAAAGTTTGGTAAACACGAATGGTGGGTGTCATTTGAGGGAGGTACCCTTAGAGCATGGTCCTATGGACCCACTCCAATTCCTATCATCCTGTTGTAGATGGTCCCATGTTGATTTTTTCAACCAGTGATAGGGAAAAACCCAATCTTGTGCTCCACATTTTTGGCTTGTTAAACTTCACAGGTAATTGGAGAGGGGGCTAATAGTTTTCCCCTACTATTTAGGTTATTTTGTTTCCATGTGGCACTAAAAATGCATTCAACCACTAATTTTTGGTCATTTTGGAGGGAAAATTGCAATGAGTTTTTAAAATATCTCAACAGAAATTGTAAAAGAAAATGATAAAAATATGAGACCTTAAATTGGCTAAAATGTTCCCAAATTTTCTCAGCAGCCCGATAAGATATTTGTGAAACCCCTCCCATGAGACCATGCCTTTATTAAAAAATTAATATGGCCGTGATGCCGGAATAAGTCCGATAATACGCGGTAAGATCATGTAGTTAAAAAAAGGCATGGTCTTTTTTAAGATCTTAACGCGTATTTAACCCAAAGCAACATTTTCTAATAATATCTGCCCTTCACACCTATTTATATACTAAATGAGAGGACCAACAAAGTCAAACAGCTAACAAATTTGTTTGATCTCCAAAATTATCATTCAAAATCAGCACATCAATAGAGAAACACATTCGAAATTTGCAATCTTCGCAGGTTGCGCCATCGAGTTTTTTGGTGGACATTATCCCAGGTAATTATTCTTTTGTTTCTCCTTTGTCACAATGAAGAATTCTGTGCTTTGCACGAAAATATTATGCTAATTCAGAAGTAGTAGTGAAGGGATGCTTGTTTTAAGGTCTTATAATTGCAGTGTCTGCGGATGGATTTGATTTTAGGGTTTGTTTATTTGTGGGCTTGAGAAACCTCGATTGGGGATGGATTGGATTTAGGAATTTGCTGAATTTCAAGTTGGATTGGGGAAATTGAACTTGGGTTCTTGATAGACACATCTTTCAGGGTTTTCTTTTGTGTAATCGTAGATCATGTTGAGTTTTTGGGATCTGGGTTTGTGGCTATTCGAAATTCGGAACTACGTGCTTCAGGGATCCGTTTTTTAGGTCTTTAAGGAGTTTATACTTTATTGGCAGTTGGAGAATTTTTTCTAATCTTTAGAGACTTTGATATGTGTGCTTGAGAAGAGATGGGATTTTGATGGGACGAGTTTTAAGTCTCAATTCAAGGCTTTTTTTTATAGCAGAGTCCTGAGTTCGAACCCCCACGAGACATGTTAAATGTTGATATAGGCGATAAAACTGCCTATGCAGCTCTTGGGTGACTAACAGAATCAATAGCCCTCGGTCAACCCAGGGGTGACTTTGCAGTTGGAATTTACAAATTTAAAAGGCGATTCAGACTTAGGGTACCTCTTACTCCGTTGGTGTTACATCTTCAATTTCTTATGTATTTGGGGGTGACCTTGCGGTTGGAATTTGCCAATTAAGAAGGAGATTCAGACTTGGGGTAGCTCTTATTTTGTTGGTCTTACCTCTTCAATTTCCTAAGTATTGTTTGTCAGCTGAGAGAACATCAATAGACAACTTTTGTGTTAAAACACTAATTTTGATACAAATTCAATGGAATTGATGTGAGTTTGAAGCTAAGTATTACGAATATTTCTTTTAGAATTTTCTTGAGTTCAGGGCGTTTTGTATGTTTCTCAAGGTGTTAACTGAATTTTTAGAGGCTCGATGGAATTGATGTGGGTTTGGGTAATTTGGTTGCTGGAGGGATGTGTGTTTTCTAAGGAGTGAAATGTCTTTTTTTGAGTTTTGGACTTGCTGGTTTGAGGAATTGAGATTTGGAGCATCTATTATTTAGCTGGTCTCACCTGTTCTATTCTGTTTATTTTGTTTTCCTTTATTGGGAAAGGTAGAGCATACAATCCTGATCATTAAAAGTCAATAAATTTAATGCCAATTTAAGCAATGATACAAACTTGGGTGTCTGAGGTATGTGTGTTTGGGAGTTTTTTTAGTTGTTTAATTTGTGAGCAATTTATTGAATGTTAGAGCTTTCAGAAATTTGGAGTTAGTACTGCTGGGATCTGTTGTTTCAGAGCCCTCATTTGTTTTACTTTAGGAGTTTATTAAATGCTTGGAGATTTGACTTGTGGCTCTGCACCAATCTGTTTTTCAAAGTTATTGAATTTGTGGTTTTGTTTCTAGAGATTCCATGGGAAATTCCGAGAAATTATTGGATCAGATCTTTCAGCTCAAATTTACCTCCAAAAGCCTGCAAAGGCAGGCTAGAAAGTGTGAAAAGGAAGAGAAAGCCGAGAAACTAAAAGTCAAGAAAGCAATAGAGAAAGGAAACATGGATGGAGCCCGGATATATGCAGAAAACTCTATCAGAAAACGTAGTGAGCAATTAAACTACATGCGCTTGGCCTCTCGTTTGGATGCAGTGGTTTCCAGGCTTGATACTCAAGCCAAAATGATGACAATCAATAAATCGATGGCATCTATTGTTAGAGCATTGGATACTGCATTTTCGAGCAGTAATCTTCAAAAGATGTCTGAAACAATGGATCAATTTGAATCACAGTTTGTCAACATGGAGGTACAGTCACAATTTGTTGAGAATGCTATGGCTGGTAGCACTTCTCTTTCCACTCCAGAGGATCAAGTCAACACTTTGATGCAACAAGTAGCTGATGATTACGGGCTTGAGGTATCTGTTGGTCTACCTCAAGCTGCCGGGCATGCTATTCCTGTTAAGGAAGAGAAAGTTGAAGAGGATGATCTAAGCCGACGCCTTGCAGAACTTAAGGCCAAGGGTTAATCAGTCCTTTGCGGCTATTTCTGCAAGAGTCTTTGCATTTGGTAGTCACTCCTAAACTTCAAATAATACAGTGAGATATGAAGTGGTTGTCAATTTCTATTAGTGATGCAGCTTTTGCTAAAGGGTTTCTGTTCCTATATAATATCTTGGATTAATTTGGCATTCTGTTTATTTATCTTTTTAACTTTTAAGGGGAGTATACCTATATTGGTACCCATCACTTTCGTGTAAATTACAACTGATAAGTAATTTTAGCTCTATCCATTATCAACTTTTGCTCTGTGAGGCTCACACTGGAGTATCTGTGTATGATATTGTAGTTTTTTATCAATAGACAGTGCCTCTTGATGAATGCTGTATTACTTAGTGGACAAGCTGATGTCTCAGTTTTTTCTGTCCATGGTAGATTCAAGAAAACACAACATTCTTGTGTATATACTTTTGTACGCATGTGTGGATTTTATTATATCATTATACTATTTAATAATAATCTGTATATAGCCATTTAAGAGGATTTGCCATAATTTGAATGGCCTCTGGTCACCTTGGATCTTTTTGTGTAGACTACAGTTATAGGACCACCATAGTTAATACAGTGATGTGCACACCAGTAAATGCTTTTACTAGATTGTATTCAAGTTAGCATGACATAGGAACTAATTTTATTGCTAATAATGTATTTCTTATAATTATAGGAACGAATGTCTTTAAATAGTGATACGAACAGCTCGTGAAATTAGAGATTTGTTTCCTTCAAAATTTATTTTTGTTGCGACAGATAAGATGTATGAATCCGCTTGTATTGCGTTTGTGAACTTTATTTTGATTGTCAGGGATAAAATGTGTTAATCAGCTTGTAATGTAGGTTTAGATGCTCATTAAAGATCTTTAGTTTGACCATGTTCGGACAAAGCTATGTTAACATTAGCTCCAGAAATGATGTTTCTTAAAATGATGGGGTCTTAGAACTTCCAATGCCAATGGAATGTGCTTATATTTTGCAAGCAATTAAGATACTGGATCGAACGATCTTGTACTCTCATATAATTTTTTCACACTCATATGTGAAACAACTTGTTTGGTTCAGATTGGCAACAGTTCAGACTTTTGTACTCTTTCAACATTTCATGAGAAAAAAATACACGAAGAAATATATATGCTTGTGCGTGTGTGTCGATTCTTGAACTTATATTCATTTTGCACTTTGATCTTCTTCTGTCATTTCTATGGGGCTACAAATGTTTATTATCACTTGTATTTTGCTAGGTTCTCCTTCTTGTAGTGGTGTTACCCATTCTTCATGTGATTCTTCCCCTTGCTTGCCTCATGTTGTTCGCCATACCTGTGGAAGAAAATTATTAATTTTTCGGGATCGTATTGACTTTTATGTCTATCGCATGTGTTTCATGAGATGTGAACGCCGAACGGTATATGTTATTTGATTTAGAGGTACAGGGGTTATTATTGATCCACTTAATCTGAAGGTTGTTTCTACATTTCAAACTTGTTATAAATTCGTACATGATTACTTGTGATACCGTTTTCGATAGTTAATCAATTTTATAGTTGATGTTGTTAGTTGTGCATCGGTTGTTCAGTTGGTGTTTTGTTGGAGAAACATTTATTATACAATTGATAATGTGTGTGATTGATAGTTGTAGTGTAGGACTTTAGTTGAAACATTACATTGTAATGTTGTATGTGTACATTTAATTATGTTATAGGTTTGTACATTTAAAGTTGCATACCATATTTGGAAACATAAAATAAATGTAGGTATACGTACACGTAATGAGACATGTATACGTTTGCAGTATTTATATCATGAGTGGTAGCCTTTAGTGGGCAATTTTAGTTTCAATAAACTTGATTACATTTGATATCCCTTGAATGACTTTGCCGCTTTGGATAGAAGAAATGTTGAGTATAGTAGTATTTGAGGTGCTATGAAAGTAGAAGCTAGTATTTATGATGGGTTGAGTGATAGTAGTCTTGCTTCCTCCTTTCTTCTTGCTTCGAGTGCTGGTACGTGCGCCATATTTGAGTATCTCTCGAATGAAAAAGCGGGTGAAATGCACAGATTTGCAAGCGAGGGTACTCTGGAGAAAGCTGTGAATGTCAGACCCTGCCTTTCAGTGGTTCCAATGTCGACGGTTGCTCTGTGCAAAGTAAGTCCCTGTGACTTGTGGATAGTTAATCCCTAGGCCATTTTAATTGGCAATTGTCTTCGATTCCCTCTGGAAATAGGGGGTATGGGAATATGTAAGGGGTTGGAGGGATCCCAACATGGGCCGTTGTATCTATCAAATTTTACAACAACAAATAAAGGTAATGCTGGTGGTTGCATTGTTGCGTCGTAGACAATGTCTGTGATTGTTCCTGTGGCACCATTCACGAGGCCTGCATCAACCCATAGATTTGTAATAAGCATGATTTTTTGTTGTTTGCATAACAGAACGTTGTGTTCCAACTGATCATCATCAGGATTTCCTGGTCCAGTCTGCCTGTTACTTTCAGCAATGGATTGGGCGATCGGAACGTTCAATGCCTTCAACATCTGTAGGTTGTGGCATGCCACTTGATCATTTTTTGCAAACAAATGTGGTGCATCCTTAAAAATGTTGAGCTCCTGCTGAGTTAGGTGTGTGTCTGTGCGAGACATCAAGAGTTCCCAATCCTCAATTAGAGGGGTTGAATCTCGCATGTGGAGCAATAAATTCCGGAATGAAACCTGTGCATTGGTTGTTCCTTGTTGCCGAAATATTGTTCGCAATGTAATGGAAGATTGAAATCCCTTCCAAAGGGTTGCTCCGTAGGAATTACTTGCGTAAAGAGGACTGTCCAAAACCGGCGGTAATTGCCCGAGGTCACCGAGGAGGATGATTGATCTGTTCCCAAATTCAGATGTTCTTGAGTGTGGGAAAGCTTCGCGGAGCCTACTGTCAATTTTGCTTAGCAACTTTGGCCCGATGAAACTCATTTCATCAATAAGAACATATTCTATATGTTTCAGCGACTCTTGAAAAGACGATAATGCACTACCTTCAAGGGGTTTCAGTTCTTTGATTGGAATACGCATGGCTGCGTGGATTGTGGATGCAGAGATGTTGAATGTTGAAACACCAGTAGGGGCGAGCACAAGTAGAGGTGAGGGAGATATGGTTGATGCTGTGAATGAATTCCGGATTTTATTTATCAGAAAATGATTTTCCTGTGCCAGCCGTTCCTTGAATTATCAATCTTAGTGGAGGTAGAAGGGATTTGTTTGCTGAATGGTGTAGTATGGTATCAAGAGCTATTTGTTGTTCTGGAGACAAAGGAAGTGTGGAAGATGGTGGTGTGGCATGTATGTTGTTGTTAATTGTGTCTGCCTTCTCTCTCTCAATGAATGATGAACCAGTTATCTGCAAATCATGGGGAACGTCGTGTATGGTCCAATTATTGTGTATGTCGAAATCTCGTTTCTCCAACATTTCAAGACTGTCTAGACCCGTGTTGTTTCCGGGGCGAAGTTGTGTGAAGACCTGCCATTCTTGCAATGGTTCTTGTTGAATACTGCATTCGGGCTCTGAGTCAGAACTAACATCTGTTGCAAGTCATGTGTCTGCGGTAGTGCGTAGAACATGCCACGGTCTGTAGTTGTGCTTGTACATGTCCCAAGTGACATTGATGTCATGTGGGGTTGAGCCAAATTCAAACGCGATATTTCTGAAAGGCTTGTATAATAGGAGTTTTGACCAACAGAAAAGGTCATATGACGTTGATTCTTGAGCAGGGACATCCACAAATCTCGGGTGGACCCGTACAATTGCTTGTATCGGTCATTTTTTCCATTTATCACCTTTACGGTGCTTGTTGTAGCTCCAATCTCAAGCAACTTGAATAAGTGGTAGGTGTTCCATGGTTGTTGGACGAACTTTATATGCATCCAAGAAAGCGGTTGTTTGTTGTGCATCAGCATCACTTTCAACGACACGTCTCAGAATCTTTTTTCCAACATTTAATGATACGAATGGACGGCTGCACATAACAAGTGGCATTTTTTGCAGCATGTGGCATGTTTCTTGTGCGCTTATGTCATGTTCAACAACGCTTTCTGTGAGCATTTTACGGATTGCGATATGTGATGGAGAATCTACGTCTGCATCTCTTGAAAATCTAGATAGCATTTGGTGATATGTTTCTGAACGTTGCTCAGCTTTTGAAGCATATTTTGCAATATACTTAAGAACGGCATGGCGGGAAAGTACCGGTTGGAAATCAACATTTGCTCTCCATATGTATATCATTGTTCGATTGTGGATGTTCAATTTGTCATCGTTTCTGGAAGGGAGGTACTTTATTTTCCTGTCACCTTCAATGTGTAAGGAAGAAGTAGGTTGTGTGGCCCAAGGAGTGTTGTACCTGCACTGCAGCTGTGATTGCTTTCTATGCAGGCATGTCTGCTCTGAACATTTAGTGTGGCGCTGAACTCGATTAAGCAGTTCTTCAAGGTCTGCATGCGGGGAGGTGGATAGAATTTGTGTTGTATCTAGCAAGCAAGGGTCGTCTAGGAGTGACCTGTGAACGAAATCCAAGCGGTTGCAAGCCGGGCGGGGGTTCCAGGCAGACACGAACTTATCAAAGTATTGTTTTGTCGCCTCAATAACTGTTGTGTCCTCCCAGTCCAGTTCGTCAACTTTTGGTGCATTCTCGAGCCACAATAAACCATGGACATGTGCAGAGCCTCTATGTTGCCATTCATACCTGCGAGACGAGGGAACATAAATATTAGATATGTAGTTTGGGAAAAACTTTGAAATAAGTAGATTTGATTACCTGTACCAAAAGTCTACTGCTCCAAGTTCCTTCTGCAATATTTCTTCCCGAAATATTGTGAATCTGTGATGCAGGTATGCTGATACTCGATGAGGGTTAGAGACAATGTTAAGTGTTCTCCAACATTGTGCAGCTCGAGGATCTGTTGGGCATTCACCAGACATAATATTGTGGAGATCTGGCCATTTAGTGTCTGCAGCACTTAGAGTGAAGAATAAGGTTGGTGTCCCCAATTGTTCCACCATATCTGAAAGCTCGCTTCTACTTTTTGCCCAGAATGAACATGTCCCTCGAAGGCTCGATCCAAAGCGCATTAAGCTATCTTGGAGGTTGTCTTTGGGGCATTCCAGTAGTTGTCTTCACAGCTCACTAATTTTTGGAGGGATTCCAGATTCAGTGTTTTGTTTCATAAAAAATGCTGCCGTGGACTGGCTTCTGTGTCGCATTATGAGGTTTAGAAGGAAGTAACGAAATCTTGGGTGGGAACCGAAACGCCCATCATGGTAACGCATCAAATGAAGTGTGTATTCATGCATTGGAACTTCTTTAATGTGGGGTTGTTGCCACATTGCTTTTCCTGTCGGAAATAAAGTTGGGAAAGCCATTGAGAACAGGCCTTCCGTATTGTATTCATTTATTGGCGAAAGCCCAAGCTCTAGCCATGGCATGGTAAATGGAGTGTTACCATCGTGGTTGAGCAAGAACTGTTCGATTTCCTCTTCTTCTGTTCCTGTATTGTGAGGTGTTGGCACGAAAGACGATGAGTGTTCATATGTTTCATCAAAGTGGGTGGGAACACCACTACCATGAGTTGTAGAGCAAGTTTGCATTTGGGGCAGTTCCATTGTGGCTGTGTTGAGAGAGGAGGAAACATTTGACGATTCAGATGGTAGTGAGGAAAGGGTGTCATCGTCAATCAAGACATATTTGTAATAGGGGTCGTGTTGGATTTTATATTGCAAGGCTGCAAAAACACGAGATCTACTGACGTAGAAATCATAATTTTTTTAAATTAGATCCTTCCCTTTGTATGAGAACTATGTCCAAATCTCCAAGGCGGCGGGGTAGGGTCTTTGCTATTGAAGTAATGTTTTGTGGGAAGCTTATGGTGTGTCCTGAGTATTTGTATTGCCCGCCACGTACTTGGGCGACTTGCATGAATGGATTAACTCGTGCGATAAGCATCTCCTCGATTTGGGTTAAAGACGCAAGAACGATAGGTTGTTTTTCAGGGTCCATGTTGTTCCATGAAGAGAAGCGGTGGCCTTGTTTTTCACTTTTGCATCTGTTACACGAGGGAAAGCCTTCGGAAGGAAATTGTTTTAATTCCAGGGTAATTTTCCAAATAGATTGAGCAAGTTTGGATGTTCGCCAACAAATCTATTCTTTTGCGAAACCGACGTTGGGCTTCTAAATTCAGCGAAGAGAGCGGGGATATGGGAAATCTCTGTGTATTAGAAGGGGTGGGGTGTTCTGTTTCAGTCGTTTGTGGATTGCAAGGTGGAAAGCAGTCTAAAGGAGAGGAGAAACCGGTTGTATATGTGGGATGAACTGAAGAGAGGTCAGTACTTGAGATAGTTTCATGTGGCATCCCAGACATTTGGGGCAAAGTGACAGTTGCTAGCAAAGATGGGTTCGTACGGAAGGAAGTGGCATGCTCTTGAAAGGTTTTTTCCATGGAAGTTACATGCGGAATGTTGGTTGGCAATTCTTCAGTAGTTGTATTTGATGGAAAGATTGGAATGTCAGGGGATCGTAGGTTGTTGGTCGTTGTAAGTTAAAAGATATTAGAGATTTTTGTTGTTCTATGCTCTAATTTACGATGTCGTTGCTCAGCAGTTATGTGTACTTTATTTTTTGCGTAGTTTTCTCTTCGTTGGGCTCGTTTTGCAGGAGTCGACATGATTGCGAAGTCACAGGATTATGGAGTACCACCTGTTGGATAAAGATCATTTTGGGTTAGCAAGGAACGATACATAGTTTGATGACAAACAAATACAGAAATAAGTGAAAATGTAAAACTAAATTCAATTGTAATGCATGTGGAGTTCCAATGGGAAATACGTATAAGAGGTAATAATTTGAGTTTTTAGAAACTACTTTTTTATTAAGGAAAAGAGTATTAGATATATAGAAACATACAATGTGTTCACATACTACAGAAGGATGTAAATACGTACATAACAAAATTGAATATTTTTTGTATTTATTTTCTTAAAAGTACTAACAATCCGCATAATAGAAGGAGACAATAGTATATCAGTGTATAAGGGAATTCAACACTTTTCTTTTGAAGCAGAGAAAAAAGTGAAACATAGATATGAAATAAGAAACATAGCAGTCATAGTGCAAAGTATAGAATGGGATGAGTGAGGGTGTAATGTTTGAAGGGATGGGTGGGTTGGAAATCCTTGCGTAAAGGTTATGGAGCAGCTGCACTATTTTCTGCTTTCTTTGAACTGAGGATGACACATTTCAATCTGTTGTTTCCGCAATATGTCTCTTTTTTCAACGAAAGTGTGAAGCAGTATTCGTTTCCGATGACATTACTTATAATTTCACTAGTCGCATCTTCGTCTATAGTCAATATATGGAGGTCGCTAGCTGCAACACCCATGATTAACTCAGCTATCTCATCAAAAGCGGTAACTGATTGAAGTTCTCCTGTTGGGTCCTTTAGATCGATCCTGAGTGCATATCTATAATCATAGTTTTGCACTTGGCTGTTGCAACTTGAACATAACCATGAACCATTACCATTCTCTTTCACCTTTTTCCTGCATTGTTTGTCACCTTTTTGAAGAGGACATGCCTTGTAAAAAAAGTTGTCCATGCTAATATTCGTGATTTCTGCAGTAATCATGGCCCATTCATTTCTCTCAGTGTTCCCCATATTTAGTACCTCCGAAATCGTCGTTACAGAGGTCATGCTTTTTGGAGGGCCTAGAAATTGGGTTGTGATAGAGGGCGTCGGAAGGAAGTAGTCATCGGAATCAACCCAGCCATGAAGTGTATTTGTTTCTGAAATTTTAGGGTTGACGTAACATTTGGTTCTTGAAACAGTGTCCACTGAGCTTCCATTGAAACTGGAGACGCGGGCAGCTTTCAAGGCAAGGACCGGAAGAGGCGGTATACAAAGCATGTCTTCAAGTTCGTTGCTTATATCATCTAAGTGATGTCCCCACAATGTGACACTTACACTGAAACCCGACATGTCCTTTAACTGCAGTGTTCTTCTCTTTGTTTCAGACTTGTCATACCGACGAATTGTTGAACATGGTGACATCGTAACAACAATTCCAATCAAATCAACTGTAGAACCTTCAGCGCTTGCAGGTAATTCCTTGATTTTGGTGAAGTGAAAGTTATGGGAAGGTATTGTATCTTCATTTGCTATGAGTGGAGATATGGTTGAGGAAGGTTGCAGGAAAATCTCCAAAGCATTGTTCAAATGGTTATAACATAGCTTTGCATCAGCAATCCTCGCAATCCTCCCATTGGAAATTGTATATAGCTTCCCATTCTCAATCTGCTCATAGAATGCTTCCGCGGCCTCGTTGAAACAAGTGATGTGGATTTCTCCTCCTTCCTGATCAACAAAATCAAACCCAAACACGGATCCATTTCCTCTTGCATTGTGATATTGGCGAAGGGTTGTTTTTGCTAGGGCACGGCCCTCTACGGACCACGTGTGCATAGATGTATTCAAAGCACTTATTTTAGTTGGTGTTCTCGTAAAATATTTGTTACCCCCGATTTGCACTTGCATCTGTTTGTGGCAACTGACTATGTTTGAGAGCATTTGTTGGTAGTCGGATTGGAGCACCGATTATCAAATGTGTTTCAACAACAACATCCATTTCGATGATAAGAACGGTGCTGCAATGGAAAAGAAAAACAGGATATAATTAGAACTGAGCAAGGGATGGAAAAAATAAATAGAATTAAATTTTAATTGATATAGCGAGTTTATGTACATTGGTAATTGAGCAAGAGATGAAGCTTACAGTTCACTTTTGATCATTCTCACGAGGGATTTTTGTAAGCACACAATGGAGCCTTCTTGTATTGAATTGTCGGTTACACGACTTGCAAATTTGGAGGGTAGAAGTGCTGTCTGAAAATGTATCCCATCTGAAAGGTCAACACGATGTTGGGCTCCTGTGTTGAGAATGGACCTTAGAGAGCTCAAGTGCAGTATCTGAAATGTGGGGTCAACATTGGAACCACCCTCAATCAATTGAGAAATGCCTTCGTGTGTCAAAGTTATTTCCATGGCAACTAAAAGATGCTCGAGATTGTGAGAATTCTGCAAATATATGGTGGAAAATGTAAACTTGTAGGGCAGTCAATCATGAAATGAAGGATTTGTTCAGGAAATCATGCATTTGTAAAGAATGAGAACCTTTAAAGTTGACTTCCTTATTATTTCATATTTTCTAAAAAGTGCAAACATGAAGTCTAACCCTTTAACAATTCAATATGCAAAAAAGCGATATAATGTACAAAGTTTTGGTTGAAACCAAGTAAAATTTGTATGGTTGTTTGTCGGCATTTTAAAACTATATGTATGTGTCGTTGGTTTACATAAAGAAGCGAGAAATTGTATAAAGGAAAGATATAATGAATAACTCATTAAAAATGTGTTGTTGTTGTTGTTGTTTGTTGAAAAGTTAGATTTAGTGCCCCATATGTTCCGCCGCAATATATACATGCATTTATTTGAAATGAATTACATATTATTATGTTAAGCAAACAGAATGGAATACAATAAGAACAATATGTACACTTGAAGTGAGAAGACTATAGGTATTTGTATGGAAACACAAAGATAAAGAAATTAGGAAAGCATAGTTGTTGGATAACAAAAACTGAACATGTGTTTGATAAGTTTGATTCTCCGTCAGATATATACTGCGACAATACATACATGGAATATTTGGAACGAGTTACAGTTTATTTCAAAAATACTTATAAACAAACACTTATAAACTAACCACTACAAGCTATTTTTTAAAATCAAATTTCTTGCTTTTTGCTTGTGCAATTTTCTTTGCACGTTTCTTGTAGTTTTGTCCAGTTGCAGATGCCTCGATTGGAATTCCCATTCTCCTCAATTTGTGGGGTGGTTCATATTTCAGTGCATCTTCGTTCGAATCATAAATCAAGCAAAAGCCTCGTGAATGATCTGCAATCGTTCGGATTTTGGAGAGAAAAATTGGGGATGTCGGCATCAGGTGGAGGCGATCTCTGATCATTTCAGCTATCACTGTTTTAGGTGGTTTCGGTTGCCTACAATGCAAAACATTAACAACACATTGAATACGCTTAAAATTCTCCTCCCTCTGCAAGTGAGGCGTAGTTAATGTCAATCCCGTTGTGGGGAGGGGAATTGTGTTTCTAGTCTGCATCATATTAAACTGGAGAGAGAAAATAAGTATGTTAGTCCACCAAGATGTTCTTAGGTATGACGGGCAGCTTTAAAAGCCTTGTCGCTGATCAGTCTAACGTCCAACTTGGGACGCTTCGAAATGGCCTCATTGGGGAACGAACCCCTCAGCACATAACGAATCCTGTCATTGACGAAGGCACGTGCCCCCACATGTCACTTCGGAAAAAGGATTGGAGTCTAAATATAAATGTAACAATCAAAAGAATATAACATGAAAGCTCTTTAAAATAATTTTTTAAAACATAGCATGCAATAAACGAAACAAATGAATAAGCACTTGAATCAATATTAAAACCCACCTCAATTTTGTTTAGAGACGACGCTCTTCTTTACCGCAGGAGAATGAGAATCACAAATAACCTATAAAAAAGTGAAAAAGAAGTTAATAAAACTAAATATATCTACACTGCAAATGTCATATTCACTATCACAAACATATTGAAATAATTTAACATCAATTTAACACAATTGCTTATTTATTCTAAAACAAATAATCAAATCATAGAAGATTTGAATATTTCTTAAGTAATAATTAAATCATGGAAATTTTCGGATACCAAACAGAGAACCATACCAGATAGTATCAACACTGAAACTGACATACTACTGTCTTAAGGCTGTATATTTACAATCTGATATCTTAGTCATCATCAAAGCAGTATCAAATTTATCAAAACAGAATAACATGGCCAGTAAAACCCTGTTCAGGTAAGCATGAAGAATTGGGGCATTATCTTGTGCATGGAAGACCTAAACGTTATAGGCTTCTTCAGAAATGGTTGGAGGACAAGGAGAGAAAAGGGGGAATGGAATCAAGAAAACGAACTGAACCAGCACAGGATTCATGCTTTTGGGCTTCTGTTGAAGAAGCTAAATATCCTGTCAAAGCTCCTCATTCCAGCAATGATGAAGAACTAAGAGGCTCTGGAGAATGAGTGAAGGTGATGGGGGACGATTATGAGCTTTCTAAAGATGGTTTGCTTGATAATAGCATCTTAATGAAGTGGTGGAATATCATCCAGCCGAAGCTATCAGACCAAGAAAAGCAGAGGTTTCCTAATATGTCGATATCTTGCACGCACAAAGACATTGATTGATCTGTTATCTATACAATATACATTGCAGGTTACGGTATTAAATCTCATGTTCTCATTTCTCTAGTACACACAGTAACAGGAATACAGAATACACCGATCAAAAAACTAAAAACGTCTACGCCATGGATAGTATCAACACTGAAACTGACATACTACTGTCTTAAGGCTGTATATTTACAATCTGATATCTTAGTCATCATCAAAGCAGTATCAAATTTATCAAAACAGAATAACATGGCCAGTAAAACCCTGTTCAGGTAAGCATGAAGAATTGGGGCATTATCTTGTGCATGGAAGACCTAAATTAATACCGTAACCTGCAATGTATATCACATAAAATGAAAGTTAATGCAGTGGCAAATTATAATGTCAACCCAATGAGAAACAGTATATCCGCAGATGGTGTGTCAGATAATTACTCAATGGTGAAAGATCACTTCATTGCCGAGAATGAACATATGTCAAACATATGCTTAAATGTGGAGTCACGACTAAAAAATTCTCCCCGCATTCACATGAGAATGCAGGAAAGTTTACAAACAAAGAATGCAACCCAAGGAATTTTGATATTAACTTTAGATTAGAGTGAAGTGTAATACTTGATGTAGTTACACTAAGCCAACGGTGAATATATGATGACAGCATTCAATAGTCTACTGCTATACACAACCCTTGAGGGATGCCTTTTACTTCTGCCATGTTATTGGTTGAGGTTTTAAATCTCAATTTTTATCGAACAAATGTTTTTCCTCTCTGTGGTTCCATTCTAAGCTTTGCCCTTTTGCATCCATTATTAATATTGGTAAATATGGTTAATGTATTTATCTGTCATGTTTTCTGCTGAAAACTACCAAATCAAAGCATCAATTTCTTTTCGTATGCCCAATAACTGTGTCTCTGAGTGCTTTATATAATCAACATTTATCTGATTATTTTATTGCATATTGCAGCCGTCCAACAACAGTACATGAGCGGCCTATGGACAGTGACGAAGATGACTTCCGTGACAGAGATTATGATGTGTCAACAATGGCCAGTAACTTGAGTCAAGCATTCCGCTATGGGATGTTTGACAATGAAGATGGTGAGGAGGTAATAGTTCTAGGATATCTCAGGCTGGTATCTTGTGAAGCTTTTCTCCATATTTTTCTGTTCTAGAAATACTCCAGCTTTTTCTTCAATATGCTGGGTCAAATCTTAACATACTGCATCATTGCATGCTTTTCTTTTGGTTCTTATTTTTGTCCAGGCTCATGGGGTGATTGATAGAGATGATGAGGTATTGTACACTCTACTGCTAAATTTTCATTAGTGGGACTTCTGCTGGCCTTTTTGTTTTTATCTCACACTGGAAAAATCTGTGGAGGCGTGTTAAATCAAAGCTTGTTTTAATAGCTGTGCTATGGGCTCTAAGGTGGCAGTGTAGTTGCAAGTAATACTTTTAGTAGTATGGCTTGAATTCAGAGTTTTAACTTAATCATCCTCCTTGTTCTGGAGATTGTAATTGAACTTATTTTTTGTGATTCTTCTTACATGCTACTCATATTTTCAGGATGTATTCTTTGATGACGAATCAGCTGAAGTGGTTGTTTCCTCTCTCAGGATAGCAGAGGAACAAGACAGGTAAATCAAGAGTGATTAAATCTGCGGAAGATTCATGTCAATTAGATTTTAGCAGAAAAAAGACTCGAGAGTAGTTTAGTAGTCATATGTTTAAACATTGACAGAATTTAGGAGTTGCATTGCTACTATTTGCAACTGCATTGGCTGCAGAATAGGCTAGCCATTTTACTATGCAAGTTGCATTATTCTTTTTATTGTAATGTTTTTTATTTCTGATTTTCTGTGGTAGCTTTGTTTATATTTGGATGGTGGCTATGAAATTGTTTCGTCTTTTAGGTTGTAGTTATTCCAATCAAGTATGGCGTTTAGTGAAGTTTATTATCCTCACTCTTTAAATTTGTTGAATTGTATGTGTTTTTTTCTGCAGTGGGGGGTTGAGAGAAGCGATGTTTACGAATGCAAATTGGTTTGCTTTTCAAGATGATAGGCCTGCTGACCAGCCAGTGTCAACTTCTCTTGTTTCCTCATCGCAGAGGGGAGATGATAGCCATGTAAATAACACGGTGATGTCAGCTAATAGTGGTGGGAGTAGTAGCAGTGATGATGAGGTTGTGGTAGGGGAAGATGACGACTTAGTTGATACTGACACTTCTCAAAGTGCATCTGCCCCTGGCTTTGATGCAGACTTCGGAAACGGTACAACACCGAATGGTGTAGACTTAGAAATGAAGGGAAAGACTTCCTTAAATTTACTTGATGATCTTTCTCTAGAGCTGGAGAAGGTTGACATAACTGATAATTTGTCCTTTATTCAATGTGAAGAAAGAACTGTAGAAATATTTGGTGTCAAGGCTCCTGAATGGGTGGGATGGAGGGAAACTGCAGATTTTGAAGGCACTTCTGGCAGAAATCCATTCGGTGGAACCAATCCTTTTGACTCAGATATTGAACATCTATCAAACACATGCGATGATTCAAAATCAGCTGAAGCTAACCAAGTCTCTGGTGTGGAAATAGATGGTGTATCTAGCAAAGAAATAAGCGTTGAAGGTTCTGTTTCAGGACCACAAGGTGAGGTGCAAGCCGATGAATTGAAGAGTAAAACAATGTCCTTGTTTGAAGATAATGTGGAGTTCGTGGGTGTAGAGATAGAAGGAACTCAAAAGGCCATGGAACATGCTCTAAAGGAAGGGATTGTGGGAGAGGCTGCGCCAATTAAAGTGGAGGTGGTCCGTCGACTACCCGAAGTTGATCCTAAAAAGAAACTGACATACTACTGTCTTAAGGCTGTATATTTACAATCTGATATCTTAGTCATCATCAAAGCAGTATCAAATTTATCAAAACAGAATAACATGGCCAGTAAAACCCTGTTCAGGTAAGCATGAAGAATTGGGGCATTATCTTGTGCATGGAAGACCTAAACGTATAAAAAAGTAACAACGTAACAGGAATACACACAGTAACAGGAATACAGAATACACCGATCAAAAAAGTAAAAACGTCTACGCCATGGATTTTCCGCCAAAAAAAGGGCGATAAAATCTATGAAACCCGCAGAGGCAACCAAAAACAACCAAAAAAATATATCGTACCTTATATTCCTGCGCAGATTTCTGCAGAAGCTTGGCGAAAATCGAATGGTCGAGAAACCGCAGCTTATTTCCTTTATAAGATGATAGCGCGTACGGGGCGATTTGCAAAAGGGCGCATATGCAATCTAAACAACAGCAGTTAAAAATAGGCGCGGACGGCGTGAACTGGAGCTTAGAATCTAAAAAACAGCAGTTAAAAATAGGATTTTAAAAATAGAAACTCAAAAATTGCATGTAAAGTAAAAACGTAAAAATTGCATGTAAAGTAAAAACGTCTAAAAGGCTGTCAAATTTAGGACAGTCGTAGAAACGTCCGGAGGTCCTCTACCATAGGGGAAACGCCTTCGGCGTCTATGCGTTCATTTATCAATCCCATAACTTACTCTAGTACCATGCATATAATTTGATGTTTGGTCCATGAATAAAAACCCATCATGCAATCTACTCAATAGTATTTAGAATGTGTTGTAACTGAGTTGAAATAAGGGAAATCAACACCTAACTTCATTTGTGGTATGATGTGTAGCTTTTTCCCCAATCCATCCGTTATGTTTCGGCATATACCTCCATCATTAGGATCTTATTTTCTTGCATCTTGGTATGATCTATTTTTGTGAGTTTTGAGTGGATGTATTTTTGGGCATCCTTGTAATGTGCAACTTCGAACAATATTGTTAAAAATGCTTCTTTGCGGTATTGAAGAAAGAATTTTAATGTTTTCTTCCTAAACTATATTCTTGGTCTTTATATGTAGTGTAGTGTTAGTACTTTTTTCCCCCTCTTTGTTCCAAATTGTTTTATTTTTTGACTTTGCAAGTTCTTACTTCTCACTGTGCAATTTTTTTTGTCTTTTATCTCTTGTTTCTTACTTCAAAGTTTTTATGAATAAATCCCAAGCTTATGTTCACCCAGATTTGGCATGTTTTTAGAGGGGAAATTCTTTTTTCGATATGGAAAGAAAGAAATGTTTTTTTCTTTGCTAATTATGTGGTTGATCAATCTTTTTCCGTTTATAACATATCTATGGTGATCTCCAATGTGCTGCTGCAGATACAAGTCCAAACAAATAAGGTTGCGTTAGAGGTGGACCACCTCCAGACCCTGTTGCATCACTGGGGGGAAGATTTGTGCAATGTTGTCTGTGTGCCACCGTCTCTTACCATGGGCTCCTCGCCTTCGAGTTGTGGTGGTCGACGAAGTCGTTCCCAACGACGTGTTTTTAGTTGGGCTCGCCGCTCCCCGGGTCCTCTACATTAACGAAGCTACTCACCAGCTCGCCACTGTGGCCGAGGGTCGTCGCCACCTCACCAACGTAGGAGTCCTTCACTAGCTCGCCAACAAGGTTGGGGGTCAACGTCTCGCCAACATGGATGGGGCTCTCCTCTTCCCGCCGTGCCACACACTGCTGATGGTTGGAACCCGCCTTCGCTGCCACCTTCTTTCGACAAATTCCCTCGTCTCAGCCTCGCTATTCCCACTCGTGGAGAGGCGGAGCTGGAAGAAGAAATTGTTGCTGGCTGGGAGCTCCTGGATGCTGGCAAAGATTTACCTGGCTCGGGCTGGCCGAATGATCATGATCTGCCTGCTTCAGGCATGTTTGTTGTTGCTGCATGACTTGGTTTTTGTTTATTTCTAGGTGATGTCTAGCCTTTGTACTCTCCTAGGCTTAGCCTAATTTGTCTTTCGCTCCTCTAGGCTCGACCTAGCTTTGTTTGTGGTTTTGAGGCGTGCTCTCATACCGCCCACTTTTTTGTTGAAAGTTATCTTGTATCGTATTGAATTAATATAATATAAGATCTTTTTCATTAAAAAAGTTTTTGTGAATATGAATTAGGTACCTCACTACTACCTATAGTTTTTCTTTCCCTTTTTCTTGTTGGATTAATTGGTCTTTAATCCACATCTAATAATTTCCTTATCATTTTCGCTTATTACTTTTCCTTGGCATCTCCTTCTTGCCTCCAATCTTGAATACTTAATCGAATTATAAGTTCTTACTCAAAAGTTGCTAAAACTATATTTATTACTATTTAGGAAAGTACCCTTCTGGTGTTTCCATCCTACTTTTCTAAACCGCCAAATTGCCCATTTTAAACTTATTGACACTATTTATATTTTGCATTTTTACTCAATCTTTGGCTTTTTCCTTTCTTTTCTTTTTTTTTTCTTCTGAAGATTGTTTTTCTTATTTTCTTGTTTTTTTCCTTTCAAAAATATCATTTTAAATGTTTTTGTTTATTTTTTATTTTTCCTCCCAAAATTGCCTTTTTTTATATGTTTATTTTTTATATTTTCAAACTAGTCTTATTTCTTAGTATGCAACAATGAAGGCCTTAAGCTTTGTGATGCAGAGCTCATATAACATTCAACATACTCATCAAGATAAGAAAAGACCAAATACCAAACCACACCCAAATGCCTTGGAATGAAGATCTTCACTAGTAGCCCAAAATGGCTCTAACTTGCAAAATTCTACCCTTTTCACTTTAGAGGGCTTCAATCTTCACTATTCCCTACTCCCATTCCACATGCAATGCCAATTCAACTTGTAAAATGATCATCAAAATGATTAGAAATAAGAAATTCGTCAACTTTCTTAAGTTTACTCAAAATTGTCTTGATATAGCTCTTAAGAGTAAGCTCCTTGCATGGTTCATGGTTGGGCTAATTTAGATCTACCCAACACAAACTAAAAACTTCTCCAGATACCCATTTCCCTCAATATGGTGTGCCTCAAATTTTAAGGCTTAAGACCTTATACTTCTCTCCCACCTCACCTTTTTTTCTCTTTCCAGTTCTTAAGCTCCCACTAGCCCTGCTTAAGTCCTTTTCTAGGCATAACTTCTTATTGCCTCACTCATTTGACCAAGTAAGAACATTTCTAAATACCCATTTGCAAGTTTTAATTGTTTCCAAAGTTCCAAGCTTGGATTGTAATCACAAGTCCCTTTTCTTGTCACTAGACCCTTCAAATTAGGTCTTAAGGTCTATATAGCCTCTCCAAGTGTTAAATTGTTAGAGTTTTCAGTCATTTAATGGTTTTCTTAGAACACATAACCTCTATAAACAATCTTTCCATAGCCTAAGGTTTTATTTAAGAAGTTTCATGACTTGCAGTGGTCTTTAAAAGTTTCAAATGCAAAAACTCAGTCAACCCTAGCTATAAACTTTGTCGTAGACCTCTTAGTGACCCCACTGTCATACATAACAAGAAGATATTAGCTTTCCCATACCTTGATACTTCACAAACACCTCCTTCATATTCCTTAGATGCCTTCTAAGAAGTTTCAAGGTTTAAATTTGATTACAAAGGCTTCAAATGCTTGTTTGCAACCAAACCCTACTTAAACCCTCTATCTCAGCCCGTGAAGCATTAAAATATTAGAACATGCAATGGATTTAGTTTCAATTCTTCAAATTTCAACGGTAGGTCTACATACACCTTTTAAACATGTATGGGTTGACAATGAGGGGTAAGAAGTTCTTCAAACCACAAAATTTTACTTTTAGATCATTGAGAAAATTGTAGAAAACAAGGTCTTACCTTCACCAAACAAGTTCTTAATTCTCAAATTTCTTCTCTTCCCTCAGGCATAGGAATCTACTAACAAGCTCTCTTCTTCCTTCAATGGAGGTTTCAAACATGCACTTATCTTTGAACAAAGAGTACTTCCAAACTCAAAAGCAATAGTCTCAGTCAGGGTTGAACAAACTTGTTGAAGAAATAACACAAAAAACAAAGTATTGTTCTTCATGACCCTGAGCTATCACATCCTCAAACCTTTCAACGAGATTGTTATTGAAGAACAACATTAAGATCATGAATCAACTATATCAAAAAATCTTTGCAAGAATACAATCCATGCACTCAAAAGAGCCTTTCTTCTCAAGAATCAACATTACCATACAACTATTACTCACATGCAAAGTTTCATTATGTTGGAATCATCAAGAATATACTTCTACACACACATGAATAGATATAAGAGACAAGGAATTCAAACTTGCAATCAAACTATATCATTTCATATTCAAAATTTGTCTTCTTTACCAACATTACAATGCTTCTTCATACAAATAAGAGGGTCTTCATATTTTCTCCATGCTTTCGTCTATTTCTCCTTTGCCCTCTTTCTCATTCTCCTCGAGAGATCTCCCTAACTGACCCCCTCTATTCGAGTTTTCAAGCTCATTAAACCTTGTAGTTAACCCTAACTAAATTTTAAAACTCTTATGATGCCCATTACACACAAAAGAGGCATATTACATCATTTCGTAAACATTTTATCAACTCACTTCAACCTAGGACTTAGTTCATCACACCTGGATACCTATACCACCCTTCCACTCTTTAAAACTTCCTTTCAGCCCTTGACAAGACACATTTTGCTCTTTTACATGCTCTACAATTTGAATTACAACATGGAGGGAAAACACAAATTTGAAAATTCAAACTCTCAAACTCCACTAACACTGTGATTTGAACCAAAGACCTTTCACGACTCATGACATAATCAAGATGACAATTCACATTTTGAAGTCTTCTCTCTCTCTGATGCACCTGCATCATACTTCCAAGGTGGAGAAAAGATACCGTGTACTTTTTTTGTATAGCTATATCTCTAATCAAGTCCTCATCATCATTGCATGCTCTTGCTCTTCTTTCTACACTCACACTGCCCTTGTTTTCTCTTTGACCACCTAGATCTCATATCTTGCTTTTTATCCTTGCATGTGCTTCAAATATGCATCTTTCTCTCTTGAGTTTCACCTTCATCTTTATCATTTTCAAGCTTCCATCAGTTGTACCTACAAAAAACAAACAACAACAACAAACATACATTGTTCGTCATGATTCATGATGCTCTTCATCTCCTTATAGCTCTTGCTCATCTTGTTTTCATTACTTTCCTTGCTCAAATGGACTGAAAACTACCCATATTCTTCATTTTTCCTCTTCTCACCATCTTCATCATCTTCATCAACTTCATCAACCAATTCTTCATCCAATATACCTTTCTTTTGGTCCACAAGCACTTCATCATGTGTTTTTTGACTTTTACCTTCATCTCTCTCTTCTCTCGCTTTGCCAACTTCATCTCTCTCTCTTGTTTCATTATGCCATCTTTCCTCTTGACCTCCTCTTGCTTTGAGGCCTTTACAAACTCTTCACAAACCTGATATCCATCCTCTTATGTTGTTGCATGTTCCTTTTCTCTCATGACTTCCATACTTTCATATTTTCTTTCTTATATCACATTCTTCTATTGCCACACTTTCTTTGTTATCTTGTGCTTGGTTTTTGTCTTCATGAAGTCTAATCCATCCTTCTTGTTATGCTCTTGTTCTTGACTTGATTTTTCAATTTCTTCATTCACTTGCTTAGGATTGACATTCTCTGTTCCCACTGCTGATTTTTTGAGCCATTTAGGCATCATGTACCCATGATCTATTGCTTGGCTTGTGTGCTTAACAATGCTCTTCCTTACATCCACCTGTACATCAACATTCTCATTCTTAATTACTTGATTAGAATCAAAATTCAAAAGTTCATTTACCTCCTAAATGCCCTGCTTCTTGATCTCATCATCCTTCATGCCTTCATTGCTTTTGCTCTTCTTGTTTAACCATTCTTTCTTATCATTTTCTGCTGGTGTACTATCTAAGGCTTCATGAAACATTATATCTCCTTCATTTTCTTCACTATCAAGCTGATCAAACTCTTCTTCAATCTGCACTCTTTCTTCATCACTCTCATCTTCTTCAATAGATACTTTTCTTGATCCATTTCTTGCAATGTTCATTGCCTTATCTATGATTTTCTCTCCAATATTCTATATACCTGTACACAAGAACTGATACACAATATTAGACAAAAAAATAAGAGACTAAAATGTCTTTATGAGTGTCCCTTTTCTAGACACTTTCCCCTTCTTCTTCATCTCTTTTTCAAGTGCTTCTTCATGCAATTTTTCTCTTCCCAAAGTTCTCATTATTTGTCTTCTTCTTACAAGCAGCTCTTAAGCCACTCGACCTTTCTTCTCATCACATATCCAATTACATTGTTTGCTTCTTCCTCCATGCTTATCAACTCTTCCAACTTGTCTATATCCTTCCTAAGCTCTTTTAACTCTTGTTCAAACCATAGTTCTTGTTCTCTTGCTTCCTCTCTTCTATTTGATTCTTTCTCCTTTCTATCTCTCTCACTTTGTTGTTTCTTTTGGATTAGCAACATCACCAACGCTCTCACTAACTCTTCTCTATCCATTTCTCATCTTTTCCTTCACAATAACATGTCACACACTTCACAAACAACCTTCACACTTTCTTGTTAGAATAATCAAACTTATTTTTATGATCTATCTCTGCTTTGATACCAATATGATGCAGAGCTCATATAACATTCAACATATTCATCAAGATAAGAAAATACCAAATACCAAACCACACCCAAATGCCCTGCAATGGGGATCTTCACTAGTAGCCCAAAATGGCTCTAACTTGCAAAATTCTACCTTTTTCACATTAGAGGGCTTCAATCTACACTATGTCTTGCTCCCATTCCACATGCAATGCCAATTCAACTTGTAAAATGATTACAAATAAGAAATTCATCAACTTTCTTAAGTTTACTCAAAACTGTCCTGATATAGCTCTTAAGAGCAAGCTCCTTGTATGGTTCATGGTTGGGCTAATCTAGACCTACCCAACACAAACTAAAAACTTTTCCACATACCCTTTTCACTCGATATGATGTGCCTCAAATTTTAAGACTCAAGACCTTATACTTCTCTCACAACTCACTTTTTTTTTTCTTTCCAGTTCTCAAGCTCCTACTAGCACTGCCTAAGTCCTTTTCTAGGCATAACTTCTTACTGCCTCACTCATTTGACCAAGTAGGGACATTTCTAAATACCTATTTGCAAGTTATCACACACTTTGAGTCATTATTTAGTCCCAATCTCATACTACTATTCATATGGTTCTTAAGTGAAAAGAGTAATAATTAACCCATGTCTTTGGCCATTTTTACATTGTTTGTTATCGTATTTTCAATCTTACACCTGCACTTGCCCAGTCTGTATTGTCATTGTGTTTTTCCTATTTCTGACTGGGGTGCCCACCCCAGGTGCCCTGGTCCCCTCTGGGGCACCCTGATCCTCTTTGCACTTTACTCTCACCTTTTGGGCACTTTCTAGCCATTTGAGCTTTCTATCTTTTTGGTGGTCAACCTTTTCGGGGTTAATTACGAAATTAGAACAAGAGAACCATATAAATATAAAGTTATGTGACCATAATGAGGGACCAAACACTAAGCATCTACTATCACCATCTAGAGTTACATCCATCAAAGGCATCTAAAGCTACATTTGCATCCATCTAGCTCCATCACAAGGCACACAAGGTTGGTTCATCTGCATCACACTTCATAGGAGGGGAGTCTATTGTTTCCATGCACACATTTACTACATTCTACATCTAGTTATTTTCTCGCTACTTCACAAAGTGTGACTGGCACAAGAGCAACCTAGGGCACGATTTGTACACACACACTTAGAACTACATTGGGTCTGAGATGTAGTGCAACGCTCAATGATAAGTCCATCAATTTGGCAGCTGAGGACAAGTCTGACCCCTTCATATGCATCTTTCTTTTTTAGGGTTTTGATGCTTTGTCTGGGGTTTTGCAGGTGATTCTTCCATCTCCTATTCACAGTGACATCTGACACAGTTCAACAACATTAGTGCGATAGGAAGAAAACACAGGCAAACATCCAACGACACCTCAGAGGAGGTTTTCTGGCCATTTCCGCAGACCAGGGTGCCCACAGGTGCCCTATACCTTTTCAGGCCCCGGTCTGGTCAGACAACTCAGATCTACATTTTCTTGGGCTTCTGTGTGGTCAGTTTCCTCCTCCTATTCACTTGGTCTACACTGCGACACAGTCCTGTGACATCTGCAAATCAGCTAAGGGCTTTTCTTAACCCTTCTTGCACATTAGGGTTTCATATTTTCTAGCTTAGTTTTCTTGGGTATATTTTTTATATTTTATTGGTCATTTATTCAGTTATTTTACTACTCCTATAGCATTAGATTACACTAGAATATTTCTATTTTAGTTAATCATTTTGGTGAACCCGTACTCGATCTTCACACTTTTAGGATCCTCATTCTTTGTTTATCATCCTAGAGTATAGTCATCATGAGTATTTCAATCAATGATTACTTGCTTGCAAATCCTGATTTAAGGCATAGAGTCCAACATCTTCTTGCTACTACTCGCATTCATGTTGATATGCATCCTGACTCAGTATATCAAACTTTCGTAGATGCATTTTCTCAACACATAGCATTCAAATCTAATCTTCCCGCTGATCTTAACACTTTTGACAATGACCCACCCTTGCATATTATGATTCACATTTACAATGTGGGTATCAAGCGCACTTTAATTGATAATGGATCTGAACTTAATCTTTGTCTTATGTTATTCCTTGAAAAGCTAGGTCTTTTTGCTTGTGAGGTTAGTCCATCATCTCTTTCACTTCATGCATATGATGGTTCAAGTTTGCATCCATGCATAGGTCACATTACATTCCTATCACTGTAGGGCCAAAAAATCTCAATACAGTCTTCTTTGTCATTGAATTTTCCATAGTCTCATATAACTGCTTACTTGGTAGACCATGGCTACATGCTATGCAAGTTTCACTTCTACTGTACATCATTGTGTCAAATTTCATACATGAAGGTGTTGAATATATTGTACTTCACGACCATGATGCATACAAATATTGTGACCGAGATCCTAATACTACTCTTCCTATTCCACGCATTGATACTACAAATGATCCTCAACCAATAGACGAACTACCTCATTTTCCACCACTTGAAGGTGTCATTTGTGCGATAGATGTAATTTCTTCCTCTCCACCACCTCCACCTGCTACTATTACTGTTATGATTCTTTATCAGGGGCCTTCCCAGCATATGAACACCAATCTATCTCCTACACCTTCACATGTGCCTCCTCCATTGGCCTGCCCACCATTCACATGTACACTTTTCATGAATGATTCTTATTGGGAGCATATTCCATTTGATCCTACTTGTGATGACATTATATGTACACATGAGGGTTTGACTCGTCTAGGTTTTGCTTTTGAGGACCTTTCTCCTCCGCCACATTCTTCTCATCTTTATCATGGCTTTGTTTACATTACTGCCACATATGGTCTACGTGTCTTTCATCTCCAAGTCTTCCTTGCATGACATTCTCGCCCTTCGCCACTTACATTAGGACAATCTTGGCTTGATTACATTGGGGGCACACTAGACCCTGATCATACTGATATATCATTTCCTATGCCCTTTGGTCGTGTATTCATTTGCAACAGTTCTTTTCTTGGTTATACACAAAATCTTACTCGTTGGTATGCACATGTGTGTCCCTTACCACCCTTCACTGATGAAGAATATGCTATGGGTATGTATAACCTACGCCTTAATGGCTCATTACGCGACCAACCCGACACTATCGCTTACCAGGTCTCGAATGCTTGTTCATTCAGTTTTGACCATGACAATGATGACCTCCTAGATGATATTACATGATTGACTTCTACATCTTACACGCTTGGGGGGCATAACATCCACACACTCCCCCCCCACCCTAGCATCCACACACATTTCATACCACACATCAACCTTCTTGCATACACATTGTCATCTACACATTAACATCGTCATTACCCGATGACACACTCTTGTGCTTCGGTTCACACTTGACTGTTGAGGGCATTCTCTACACATGAACCCCACACACTACATAATAGTCACTACACATTAGGCACCACATATCATCACATGATCCTACATCATCTACACATTACACACTACATTACAGGCTATAAACATTGTGCATCTTCATACATTCTACATTTTGCATCCTACATCTTGTCCTACATACATCACCCCATAGCTATCACATATTGAGTGTTTTACACCTCATACGTGTCATCTTACATTACATCTTACATCTACTATGCTATACTACACATCTTAGGTCATTACACATACTATTCATCCTACCACACATATTACGACACATATTTTTGCATATTCTCCTCTATGCGTTGCACTCACTACCCGATGACGCACTCTAGTCTCACGGTCCATACTAGACTGTTGAGGGTATACATAACAAATGGACCACATCACACTCACATGTTCATCATTCAATCTTATTTTTCTCATGCGACATTCCTAGGATTAGTGATATACACTTTAGGCTATAGGGTCACTTCTTCTAGCATCATCTCGTGATAGGCTACATCATCACATTCACTTACATTGTTTAGTGGTATACACTTTAGGCTAAATCACCACTCCTTTCTACTCATCTTGTCATGATATACGCTTAGGCTACAAAGTCATGCACAATTCATCTCTATGTCACATATCATCACCACATACTCATCACAACACGCTACACACAACACATAGTTCGACCATTTCCCAATGACACACTCTCATTTATGGTTCATTCTTGACTACTAAGAGGGCATACTAAATGAACCTCACTGCATACAACTCCATTCACTCGGGGGGCACATGGCTCCTATCATTCACACTACATTCCATTCCATCCATCCATAACATACTACATTTTATGGTTGCATTTACTCTTGCTTGCACTTGCTCTTACATGTTCACTTTACTACACATGTTAGATAGATCTCTTGTATGTCATTATCTTTACCATACACACATGTATGTTCACATCCTTTTCTAGTTGTGATCACAGATACAGAGCTTCTACATGCAACACCGATGCTTGACACACTACCTTCTGGGGGCATCCACATTTGTACACTACATGTGCTATTGTTTCATTTTGTACTTAGCACTTTCCATTATCAAGTTATACATGCTTTGACATACTTGTTATTTTTCTAACATGCTAACAGGTGCTTCATGTGCAACATTTGTTATGCAGGGATATTTGCTTCCATACTTGTTTGTTACATTATATGTTATTGTTTGTTATTGTTTGCGGGATTTTCCCTTTGTCTTGTCTGCAAACTTGTTTTTTTTGCAACCACTGTGGCCTTAAGTGTCTTGCGACATCATTAGTGGTGTCCCATATTTTCAACCCTATTTGTGTGGCCTACATTATTGTTTTTGGGTGTTTACATTGTCTTGCTTATGTTCTAGCTTACACATTATTTTTTTCTACATGCATGCTTGTTTGTACTAACACTTGTTTTCTAGCCACTTGTTTGTGTGTGCCTTGGTCTTTACCAAGCACATTCCCTTCCCCCTACAAGGCAAAGTTTCAGTTATGTGTTCGGTCCTCTTTTGGGGCCGCATTCTCCTATCTGTGATGTCACATGCACCCCAAAGAGGGGGGAATCATTTGGGTTTACACACTACACATCACAGTACCAATACAGTTCAGTTTTCAGTTTTTGTCCATGACACAGTGGGTTATACAACGAGTGGGTTCAGACCAGTCTACGAACTCCATACACAACGATTTTTACAGGGCAATTTGTCCTTAGCATTCTGGGGAGCTATTACAGGTTGGAGGAACATCATACTTTCCTCCCTACACTTCTTCGGCCAGTGGCATCGGATCACCCAAAAAACCAGACAGTACATAGATCTCTTCACCACTCTCAGGGAAGCAGTTACAGGTTGGAGAATAACACAACTTTCTCCCTACACTTCTTCAGCCACAGTGGCGTGAGATCACCCAAAAAACTCACACTTCACCGACAGTTACAGGATATCCTTTCTACACCCTTTTGTCTCATCATGGATCAGGTGCACATGTTCCTTTTTCATTGTCATTTTCATACTATTTTTACATGTTTCTTTACATATATACATGCATTTTTACACATATACATGTGTATTTGACTACTTGATCGTCTTCTCTTTTGTAGGTCCATCTGTATGGGAAGTAAGTAGTCAACAACAACACACACATGGCGGGTACATCACACACATGATACTAACCATGTAGGTACACTACACACATTGGCATCTACACACACTTCCACCCTAGGTTCACTCTCATCACTTTTTACACTTTTTGCATCTTTAGTCTCCATGCTCCATCTTTTTATCACTCCACGCTTTTTCTAGTCCTTCATCACATTTGCTACATCACTCTACATGGATTATCAGGTACACATCTCTATCTACTTTATGTTACCGAGATTTCCGCTCACCAACATAAAGTGGGGGAAAATGTAGACACAAAATCACACACTTTGAGTCATTATTTAGTCTCGGTCTCATACTACTATTCATATGGTTCTTAAGTGAAAAGAGTAATAATTAACCCATGTCTTTGGCCATTTTTACATTGTTTTTTGTCGTATTTTTGATCTTACACCTGCACTTTCCCAGTTTGTATTGTCATTTTGTGTTTTTCCTATTTCTGACTGGGGTGCCCCACTGGCGCCCCAGGTGCCCTTGTCCCCTCTGGGGCACCCTGATCCTCTTTGCACTTTATTCTCACCTTTTGGGAACTTTCTATCCATTTGAGCTCTCTATATTTTTGTTGGTCGGCCTTTTTGGGGTTAATTACGAAATTACAATAAGAGAACCATATAAATATAAAGTTATGTGACCATAATGAGGGACCAAGCACTAAGCATCTACTATCACCATCTAGAGTTGCATCCATCAAAGGCATCTAAAGCTACATTTGCATCCATCTAGCTCCATCACAAGGCACACAAGGTTGGTTCATCTACATCACACTTCATAGGAGGGGAGTCTATTGTTTCCATGCACACATTTACTACATTCTACATCTAGTTATTTGCTCGTTACTTCACAAAGTGTGACTGATACAAGAGCAACCTAGGGCACGATTTGCACACACACACCTAGAACTACATTGGGTCTGAGATGTAGTGCAACACTCAGTGATAAGTCCATCAATTTGGCAGCTGAGGACAGTCCAACCCCTTCATATGCATCTTTCTTTTTTTAGGGTTTTGATGCTTTGTCTGGGGTTTTATAGGTGATTCTTCCATCTCCTATTCACAACGACATCTGACGTAGTTCAATGAAATTAGTACGACAAGAAGCAAACACAAGTGAACATTTAGTGACACCTCAGAGAAGGTTTTTTGGCCATTTCCGTAGACCAGGGCACCCAGATCTCATACCAGGGCGGCCACGGGTGCCCCTATCCCTTTTCAGGCACCCCATTCTGGTTAGATAATTCGGATCTGCATTTTCTTGGGATTTTATATGATGGTTTCCTCCTCATGTTCACCTAGGTTACACTGCGACATCGGTGAATCAGCTATTGACTTTTTAACCCTCTCTTGCACATTAGGGTTTCACATTTTCTAGCTTAGTTTGCTTGGGTATATTTGCTATATTTTATTGGTCATTTATTTAGTCATTTTACTGGTCCTATAACATTAGATCACACTAGAATATTTCTATTTTATCTGCATGCACCTTCTAAACATGTCTAGGTTGACTGGTGAGGGGTAAGAAGTTCTTCAAACCAAGAAATGCTACTTTTAGATACATGAGAAAACTGTAGAACGTAGGGTCTTGCCTTCACCAAACAAGCTCTTCATTCTCAAATTTCTTCTCTTTCTTCAAGCATAGGAATCTGCTTACAAGCTATCTTCTTCCTTTAATGGAGGTTTCAAACACACATGTATATTTGAACAAAGAGTATTTCCAAACTCAAAAGCTACAATCTCAATCACGGTTGAACGAACTTCTTGAAGAAATAATACAAAAAACAAAGTATTGTTCTTCATGACCATGAGCTATCGCATCCTCAAACCTTTCACAACGAGATTGTTATTGAATAACTTCATCATTAATATCATGAATGAACTATATCAAAGAATCTTTGCAAGAATAAAATCCATGCACTCAAAAGAGCCTTACTTCTCAAGAATCAACATTGTCATACAACTATTACTCACATGCAAAGTTTCATTATGTTGGAATCATCAAGAACATAATTCTACACATACATGAATAGATATAAGAGACAAGGAATTCAAACTTACAATCAAACTATATCATTTCATATTCAAAATTTCTCTTATTTACCAGCACTACAATTCTTCTTCATACAAATTAAAGGGTCTTCATATTTTCTCCACTCTTCCCTCTGTTTCTCCTCTACCCTCTCTCTCATTCTCCTCGAGAGATCTCTCCAACTGAATCCCTCTATTCGAGTTTTCAATATCATTAAACCTTGTACTTAACCCTAACTAAATTTCAAAGCTCCCATGATGCCCATTACACAAAAAGAGGCATATTACATCATTTTGTAAACATTTTATTAACTCACTTCAACCTAGGACTTATTTCATCACACCTAGATACCTATACCACCCTTCCGCACATTAAAAATTCATTTCAACCCTTGATAAGACACATTTGGCTCTTTTACATGCTCTAAAATTTGAATTACAAATTGGAGGGAAAACACAAATTTGAAAATTCAAACTCTCAAACTCCATTAACGTTGTGATTTGAACCAAAGACCTTCTTTCATGACTCATGACATAATCAAGATGAAAATTCACATTTTGAAGTCGTCTCTCTCTCTGATGCTCCTGCATCACTTTGTAATATTAATTTCTCTTCGCTTAGGTATTAATGTCTTTAATTTATAAACCATGATGACATTATTTCACTACTATGTATGGTCCTAACCATATTTATTTCATTTCCCCCATCTTTTTTGTATTTGTTATTATGTAACAATAGTTTATGTCCTTCCTCAAACTCTATTTTTTTATACTATCTAGTTTCTACTATGTTTGGCTATATGTGGCTCTGAACTACTTCTCATCAAAACTTTCTAGTTCAATCAGTATCTCATGTAATAATTTTTATTCATTCATTTTGAAGGCCACTGCCACCCTTGACTTGGTATTATGATTCCATTTGTATTTCTACTTCAAGCCCATATGGTAGTTAGAAGGGGCAATCCTTGTTCAATATTTTGTATGTTGTGTAGTATGCCAAAATATTACAGGTATCTTAAGGTCCTAATTTGTGATATCTATATCACAAATATTTTTCAACACCTTAATAAAAATTCCATTTTCTTGAGGATGGTATGGTGTGCTCTTATTGTGGTTTATGAGAAAACACTTCAACAATTCCTCTATTGTTTCATTTACAAAATGTTTTCCTTAATTGTGACACTAATTGTGCATACAAACCACATTATAATATTTTCATAAATGAACTTTTTTCCCTTCTATGTGGTACAATCCTTCACTAGTATAATTTATGCCCATTTTGTCAAGTATTTCATCCCAGTTATAATAAATCTTGTTTGTTTTCTTCTTATTGTGGTTTGATTGGTTGACAAAATCTATTGCATATTTATCAAATGACACCAATTCCAAAAATGATCTTAGTGACATCTCATCAATTGTGTTAGGCTTCCCTAAATATTTTCATGTTATTTGTCCCAAATGATGTCATAAACACACATTTTTTCTTCATATTTAGTGATATTTTCAAGATTCTACATCTCTCGAACATCAATCTCAATGCTTCCACATGATCTCTCAACATCCCATAAATTGTCTAGTCAAATATGTATACCTCTAGAAATTCATGAATGCAAACCTTAAATACATTGGCCCTTTTTGTATTGAATATTGCTAGTGCATTTTCTAGTGCAAAAGGCATGATTCTATACAAGAAAGAGCCCCGTTATATGGTGAATGTAGTCTTGGGCCTATCTTCTTGCAGTATCTTTTCCTAACGACTGTTGGTGGTTGAAAGTGTCTGCCTGTGAAGATTGCTTCACTATCAACACAAAATGAGATTGCTTCTCAAGTGTGGGACTTGTGAATTGAAGTGAACCTCCAAAGAGAGACAATTCTTGTCTAATTCCACTCTTAATGCTACCACTATTCTAATCTAACAACTGTAAGGGAAAAGGATAAGATTAATAAATGAAAAGGTTGGTGATGCACCGAGCATGAAATAGGGATCTTCCTTCCTATATGTTTAGATAACACAATATATTGGATAGATGTAAGTGTAGTCCACACACAAAAAATCAAGGCACAACAAAAGGTAAGGACGATCTAAAAGAGATATGAAAAGACAAGAAATGAGGAGGGAAGATATAAGTCACAAATTTTTTTATATTGCTTAAGCATACACACATACATTAGAATTGAAAAATGAGGCCATAGATGCATTACATTCATTAACTTAGAGGCTAAAACACCATACATAGAAGATGAGAATTCAATTAAATTTCGGAGAAGAAGAGGAAAAACCCCCAATTCGGAGCAATATTTTCGCTTTATAGAAAATAGAGGTAAAAGAATTAATAAAAAAGTAAAGAATGTCATGAATGAAGAGCGGAAAATTATCCCTAGATACAAAAATATAGAGTTAGAAGCGACACACAATATTATTTTGAGAAGAAATAAAATATCCCAATAATGATTAGTAGATCTAGAGGGGATAAACAACCATTTTGATGAGGCAATAACTTGAAATATTTTTTGAATTATAAAGGCTTGAACATTTTCTCTAGTGCATGTGGAAGACCCAACATTCAACTATGCAACCACCTGAGGTAGAAGGGAGAATTATACAACCATTTTGGCATTCATGCAATATGAGGGTAGGTTGACACATAAATGTAAAATGACAACACTTGTCGAGAATGATCCATGCCATAAAAGAAGTGAGAAAACAATTCTAGGTGAATGACGACATGGAAAATGCACTATGCATTGAAGGATATCCCCGCGAGTCCTAAATTGAGTTAAAGAATATAGACAATGGGATGTTGCATCAATGGTGTCACCAAATAGTAGGGTGTAGGTTGTCAAAACAATTAGGATGTTGGGAAGTGCAATAACGAGTGTTGACAATATTCCATGGTATAGAGTGAAGCGTTGTGGAAAAAACATAGTAGCACAACTTCACATGATGCTTTATAGGTTTCCTCGGATATAGGTAGAGTTATATGGATGTGAATAGAACAACACAAATTAAATAATATTATGCAAATTAGTGCTATACTTTGCGGCTACATGCAGGGTGACAACATGATGTAGAATAGTGGAAATTAGGGAAGGGGTAGAATAATAGTTAGAAATGAAGTGAGAAAGGAAGAACATTGCGGGAATGGAATCATTAGCACTCTATGATTTGGAGTGAAGAGAAAAAAACGTAACATGGGATCATGCAACATATGTAATATGTGGAGAGGTAAGCTCATACATTACAATGATATATAGGAAGCAAAACATAGTTTGTGACACACAGAAGGAGAAAAATACTGTAGGAAATGGGAAATCCACAAAAACAAGAGAAGTGTCAAAAAAGTCTATTTATTTGAAGGCACAAGGTTAAAAAATTACTGGAAATGGGAAATTTGATTAACATTTATGGTGACTCATGCAGAAATTTCCTACTAAGTGTGAAGGATCAAGTAGCTTTTTGCATCCATTGGGCATGGAGTCTACACTTTCTTTTCTTAGAGATTCAGAGACTTCCTAGGGTTTCTCCTTTCTAAGATGATGAAAAAATAATCATGGTATCACACAAATTTCACACATAGGGGAGAAACAAAACAAGGAAAAACAACCAAAATAACAGGAAAAATAAACTACCACATACATGGCGAGGTATCAAACTCAGCGGTACCGCTTGAGGAACATCCCATTAACTGACATTGACAAAGGTTCTCCATTGAGCTATAAGATTTTAAAAGGCATATTTTTCTTTGCACTTGGTGATTTAACGGGGCCCACTCTTGATGACATCAAAATTTGAATGTTTTCCAACTTTAACTTGATCAACATCTCATTCGAGCACTAGGTTGCCAAATTCAAACCTTTGATCAATGACCCACTTATCAAAGAACTTATTTACTACCCGCTGATGCTCCTAGATTTTGTCTCTGCGCCTCTTTATGATCTATTCAAAGTTCACTATCTCTTATATCCAAATTGTCATTGCATCATGGTTTTCCAATTCCAATTGATGAATAACATCTAAAGAGGATAGTTCTAGTGAAAGTGGAAATCTAGCTTCCCTCCCATATACTAGCATGCATTTTAGAGTGATTCTATCCACACATAAGGTGAGATTTATTTTGGTATTGTTATTACTTAATACCCCCCTAATTTTCAAAATAATTACTTTTAAAATAGGGACCCACTTTGATTTAAAACAATTAGTAGTATCTCAAATACTTACCTTTACTTTTAGAGATGTGATGCTGCCTTGCACCTTAAAACCTAAACTCACACATTGAATATCAAAATCCACTTCAAGAACATCTCGAGCAACATATGTCAAGGTCATACACGAATCCTCCATAACAAGTTTGGTAAGATTCTAATTTCATATTAGAGTTATTATTAAATTTTCATACCAATCACTGTACTATTTTAGATTTTTCAAGCACTTGTCATATTATACTTATACATGTGATAGTCAACATTTAATGACAAAGACATCAAAATTCTTGTTTTTGTCACTATCATACCTTTATTCACATAGTTATAAAGTGCTTGTCTTATCCTTTTAAAGTCTTATATTGTTTCTTCAAGTGCTATCATCATATTTTATGCATATACCATCATCATTCAATGTAATCATACCTTCTAGATCTGTCACTGTCCTGCAACACCCTCTAAATCATGTAAAGTATAAGTATCATCTTCAAGTGTTATGTTGTAAACTATTCTATAAGTCTTGTTTCACTATACTAGGGTCTTAATGATAGAATTATTCACACTTCTCATCCTTCCCATCATGAGCAACCAATCTACCTATTGGTTTCTTATAAGTAAACTCAAATCTTTCTATAAGACCCTTATACTATGTTTTGTTAGGACTGTACACACCTCTTACTACCTTTATTTTTACAAAGGGTTAGGCTTGTATTGATGGGATTGAGTGAATTTCTCAAGTGTTGGTCAATGATGATATCCTTCATACAAGAATGTGAAACCAACAATGAAGTCTCATACAATCTTTTTATTACTTGTCTCTACAACAATGTTCTTGTGACTTGAGAAGGCACTCTTCTTGGATAAAGTATCAAACATTCAATCTACCAATTATAGATACATCTTCGATTTAATTTCCTATTAGCTCTCATGCATTTAAATAACAAGATAATATTATCGATTTGTTCAATCATGCATGATTATATTCAAGCATACAATCCTTCATACATTCCTTGTATCCCTGACTGGAGGGTTTTTTGAGGTTAAATTTTCATACAAAGGTTATCAAGAGTGGATCGAAACATTTTAATATACCCTTTTGAGATTTTTTCAGTATGCAAAAGTTTTTGGGATGTTTCAAACATGCCCAGTTCACAAAATGGTGTCATCTAATTAGACCCAAAATTAGAAAATGACTAAGTTTTGGATATAAAATGTAAAATATGAAGTTTCTCGGAACAATAAAAGTATTTTCAGATACCCATTTGGACACTTTACAACATATGTTAAGATTAGGGATCATTACTTTGTACAAATTATGAATTTTCTTAAGGAAACACCTACAAACTAGGTCTCCTTAGCCCTCTTTTTAGGAAAATCACTTCTGTTAATGATAAATTATTTGAAACTATGAAATAACTCCAAACCACCTGCATTCCTTTCCTAACATTTTTCATTCTTTTCATTTCAAATGACATGGATTAACTCTAAAAAATATGCAAGTTGTGAAGAATTTACCACTCAAACTGTAGATGAGGGTTTCTAGGTACCCGCGAGAGAGAAAATTAAATAAATTTTGATCCAGGTCATTTCAAACCCTAAATATAATCTCCGAAGCTCTATATGAACATAATACAAATTTCATATTTTTATGTCACTTTCCAAAAGTGTAACAAATGTTCTCAACAAAAATCTTTTTATGGAGATAATGTGTAGTAAGACAAGGTACAATCAATTGTAAGGAGAAGTATACCAAGTTAAACTCTAATTCTTTGAAATCTTGGCATTGATCATTCATGAATATAAATAAAACACTGCAATGAAGCTCACAGAGAGAAATTTTACTAAGACATACCTCTTTTATCAAATAGTTTACTTTATTTATCCCCTTACTAGTCTTATTTCGAAATACAAGCGTAAACCACCCTTTTCACACTTCCACACTCACACATCTCTCATAATTCGACCTTATACTTGTTTATCAACTTTGTAGACTCCCATTCTTGTGCTTTCAAGCTCTTATCTATGTAGGAATATGTCTTCATTTAGTTTAGATCCCAAAAATATCTTTCTTATCTCTTGCTCTCAACAAACATTCCTCCTTTATCTCTTTTCCAACGTAATAGTTTTTTTCTAGATGTCTTTTTGGGTTTGTAGGCTGATATTCCATTCTAGATGGAATTTGACTCCTTGAAACTCGTGATTTATGATAAGATACATTTATCAAGACTTCTCAACCCTTAACAAATTTCTACCTTTTACCAAAGTTGTTTAACTTCTTACAAGAATTCAAAATTTCAAACTTTCCCATTTTGGAGGGAAAATGGAAACATGTTTTCTAAGACTAAATTTGACTTCCTAATGATTCTCAACACCATGGCAAGCCTAGACAAGAATATATAAGTCTCCTTATTGAATATTTACAAATTTACAAGCTTGGAAGATGATGCTCCTACATCATACTCCCCATGTAGAAAAAAAATTGAACTCTTATTTAAAGATGTCTTCTTTCTCTTCTTCTAGTTCTCTATTTTTCATTTATTTACCTCCTTCTTTGCTTTATATCAGGTCTTATTCAACTATTATTTCATAAAGAAGAGCATGCAACTTTGCTCCACACTTTCTTCTTCTTTTTACAACTTGATCCTTTAAGATGAGAATGCTTCTTTGAATCTTCTTAAGAGTTTCTTGCTCCACAATCTCCTGCTCTTCATATAAACCTGTACATATATAGCTCAACAAATAGTTAGATATAAAATATTGAGACTTATGAGTCTCTTCTTGTTCTTCTTTCCACCATCCTTAATTATTAGACTAGTTTTCAACCTCCATACGAGTCTCAATCTCTGTTTTTGAATAATAGTTCTCCTTAATTGTTACTCCATTGTTTATGTCATGCTCCAAGAATGCCAATTCAGTTTCCAATTACTCTGAACTAACATAGAAAAATGTAACATTTGATGTCAAACAATCTCCCAATAATGTTGCTCTCTCCTACTTCATCTTCACCATATTCATACGATGGCAAGGATCTGAGTGAATTGTGTGCATTGAAGTTGTGAATTATGTGAATTGAAGACGTCAACGTGACAAATTATTACAACAAGGAAAGGGAAAATCACCACATACAAAGGCATAAGTGTAGGCACAAGCTCGAATACAAAGTTCTTTATCAACCTTGATACACTTAAAGATCATGCATTATGGTCATGGTTTGCATCTACCAACACAACACATGCATACCCTTTAGTGCGCATTGACAAAATTGAAGAAAAAAAATTGCAAACATCTAATCCTCCCCCGTTCTGGGAAATACAACCACATTTTCTACTACAACTATCATCCACCTCCATATGTCATTATTTCACTATCCTTCTTGTATTTCAGTTGTTAACAATAACCTCTACAAGAAAAATCTTGCCTTAAATGCAGACTCCTCTAGGCATTGCCAAAAATGTAATCTCGATGTAGCCCACTGCTAATATAAATATACATTGCACTTCATTATAGAGGATGCCACAACAACAACATAGGTACTTACTTTTGATGATGTCACAACATTGATCATGGACATATCAACATAGGAATTGCATCTACTTGAGTCAACTCTTAACTTACTTTGGTCCATTGATTCTCTTCCATACCAATTCACAATCTCCACAAAGGTAGAGCTCTACAAGGAACAAGAGCAAGCCCAATGTATTGTGGCAGTTGTATCAAAAGTCGTGACCTTCTCTGATAATCTATCCCCACTAGATGCATTAACTAAATTGTCCTAGCTTTGTACTTTATGAAGTAAACCTTTTCTGCTTTGCTATGCATTCCTTGTTGTGTCTTTTGTAATGCAACTATTAAACATGTGAGCACTTACATTCCTTAGTTTCACTTCATTTATGATGCACCCAGGTTTTATTTCCATCTCCCTTACTCACATACATGCATGGCATATTCTCACAATAATGCAACCTCCTCCAAGTTTTATACGCGGTTTTATGCACTTATCATTATAGTTCCCGCACTCCAGCCACTAAACAAAATTACTTGTATTCCTTGAGTCATGTGATTTCCCAAACATAATTTTTGTTTCCACTTGCCCTCATCTCACACAGGTATGAGGTGCTCAACTAGAAATACTAATCTCCATTAGAATTACAATGTCAACAAAAACACAATAAATGAATGTCGCCGCCATAAAACTAACATCAAACGCTAGAAATGAACATGCATGTGTTGAAATCCTCTAAACACTACAACGGTTGCCTCCAACCACATATCCCAATTCTTTCTTCTCCTCAAGATGCGGAATGCAAGCTCCATAAAAGAATTGATCTCCTCCCCACTCAACATAAACACTTTATATGCAATGAGTTATATGTCGGCCTACATACAAGGATTCACAATGGTGGGCGTGTTTACCAAAGATGCATTGCTGAAAATGATGGCCACCGCTTCTCAAGATGGAATAACATGGACCTATGTCTTCAACCCAAAGTTCTTTCTTCACTTACTCTAGTAGAGGAAATGATCATTGTACTTGGTTATGTTGTGGAGGTCGTGTACAATCCAGAATCGCAACCCCTAGACTTGTCGTCCTTTGTTGTTGTCAACTTACAGAACTATCATGCCCCCCATGAAACCTCCTCCACCCAACGCACTTGCCGTTACCTCAAGTCACCCAAGGCCACCATCGCCAAAACCCGCTTAAAATGTTGTGGGGTCTCACCATCCATAAGGCATCATGTGTGATGCTTGACAAGGTAATAATAGACATCGACAATATTGATCCCCAAGGACTAACATTTACAACAATCTTAAGAGTGCATGCACTCAACAACCTACAAATCTCACTTGGTTTTACATTTCAACATTACGTAAGAATGAGACACACAAAAAATGTTCATGCACGCACAAAATATGAACACAAACTACATTGAAAACAACTTCCCCCTCACATACAACACATACAAGAGGCCCTGTCTATATAAAACACAATACTATTACTTTCATGCTTTAGCTTGTACGTTAGGTTAGTGTCTCCCTCGTTAGTTTCCACCTCTACATATATGCTACACACTTCATCTTTTAAAAAAGGTAACAACCTGCAACACAGTAAAGTATTATTCAAATAAATATAGAAATCAAACTGACCCAATCATGGCAGCCATACACGAGACTACTTAGAGTCGTGCGCTCTCAACTTAATTTACAACTCATATGTAATTGCTAGTTTTTACTATTAATATAACATTACACCTCCTTTTGATACATTGTATTGGAGGAAATAATATCCACGCCCCCCTCCATTTGTACGACGAAATAAAAACAGCCAATAACCCATCCCCTCCGGTCTTATATCGCTATGACCACTTCACTACACATTAATACTTATTAATCCATTGTTTGGGGTGGGATAAAAAGGTGAAAGCGTCCACCAATCGTGCGGCGTTACCGTCTGTTGATCGTACAAGAGGGCCCCACATGAAAGAACATAAATTATTTCAAAGGAAAGTTATAAAATAAGGTGCTGTAAGTGAAATGATTTCATGTAATAAGAAGACGGAAAAAAAGTAGATACTTTTTAAGGCCTATATTTGACGACGGATGAAGGAGAATCAGCCACAGTTTGTCTTTTGGAAGAAAAATTGTTGAGAAACCCCATCAAAATTGCAGTCATCTGGACAAACAGACACATTAATTGCAACATCCAAGTAGCCCAGGTATGTGTATTTCTAAACTTGATCTCTGGCATTTTAATTCTATTATTTTCTGTTTTTCATTTATGCTTTTATCTGAATTTGGGAAACGGGGTGGACAATTGTATTTTTGGTGTTGAAATCTGATGCAAACATATTGGGTTTGATTTGGGTTTCTGTATTTTGAATATGGGTAATCCAGAGGTGCGTGTTTCGGGCTTTTATTGTGCAATGTTTGAAGAATCATTGAATTATAGGGTTTTAAATTTGTGGGTTTGAGAAATCTAGCCGTGGGTAGTGCTGGAATTTGATTTTTTTAAGGCTTTTGCGGTTTTGATTTAGCAATTTACTGATGATTTCGAGATCTAGGTAGATTTGTGGATTTGAGAAATGCTATCTTTTGGTGGGGGTATGTTATTGAAAAATACAAATGGGAATTGTTTGTTATTGAAAAATACAATTTAGAGTTTTATCGTAGGGCTAACATTCGGTGCAAATTGTATTTAATTGATGGAATTTGTGTGGGCTTTTGGGAAAAAATTTAGGGAATGAATTTTTATTTTTTATTTGTTTTCTCACTGCAAAAAGGTTGAAGGATTTTTTTCAATTCAAAAAACTAAGAAATGTATTTATTATACTAAAAGGGCTTTTGGATAAACTGTTTGCAGAAATTTCTCCACACAGTTTATCCAAAAGCCTTTTTAGCATATCATGGGCTGAAAATATCAATTCTCTGATAAATTTATTATAGATTTATATAATAGTTTAAACTTTAAATCTGAGAAAAAACATAAAATTTAGTATGAATACATTATGGAATAAGTCCTTATACTTTTTTTTTGTGTGTGAAAAAATATGCTTCTAGGCGAGTTTAATATCTGAAAATTAGACATTGAGCAAAAAACAACTCATAGAAAATTGGCATATGTAGGTTTTTCAAATTTCATCTTGTTTATCCAAGGGATGTGTGTTTTATAGTGGGTAATTACTGGACAATTAATACAATTTTTGGTTCTTTTTTAGTATGTTTGAGAAAGATGGATCTATTTTTCAAACCTTTCGTTTTTGTTATGGAGTTTATTGAATTTGTTACGATTTTTCATTGAACTTACAGAAATTGGTCTTTGTGGGTTTCACAAGTTGACATTTAGTGTAAAATCTTATTTAGTTGGTCTTACCTTTCGGGTTTCAGAAATGTTTTTTTTTTTCCATCCTGAAATGAAAGCATACATAAGAGATTTTGATGCAAATTCAATGGAATTTATGTGGATTTGAGTAATTTGAACTTGGATAGGGGGAATTGTGCGGGTTTTGGCGTTTTTCATTTGTGTAATGGTAGAGTACTTTATTAAATTTTAGGACTTGGGAACTGTTGTCTTGAGATATCTAGACGAAGATCTTCTAGGATCTATTTTTTCAAATTATTCCTGTGTTTTTTAAGGAGTTTTTTATATCTTCATAGAGATCTGGATTTGTAAGTTTTACAATTCGGAGCTATAGATAACTCATATTTTGTGTATATTTTTATCTTAATTGGAAAAAATAGAATTTTTTTGTTGGGAACTACAATATGATGTGAATTCAATGGAGCTGATGCTGCTTTGAGTAATTTCAACTTGTGAAGTCACGAGTGTGTTTCTGATCTTTTTGCTCTGTGTAATTGTTGAGAAATTTAGTCAATTTTAGTAAGGGCTTTGGATTGGTGGGGTTTGGGAAGCCTGTGTTTAGGTGCTGCTCATATCTGTGTTTCAGAGCCTTCTTTTGTGTTTCTTAAGGAGGTTAAGTGATTTAGATGTGTGTTTGAAAAATGAAGGCTTGAGACACTGCAGGAATTCTTTTCCAAGGATCAAGTAATATATTGACTTTGGGATTTCAGATCTAGGAATTCAATGGGAAACACGGAGAGGTTGATGGATCAGATTTTTCAGCTCAAGTTTACCTCCAAGAGCCTGCAAAGGCAGGCTAGAAAGTGTGAAAAGGAAGAAAAGGCCGAGAAACTCAAAGTTAAGAAAGCCATAGAGAAAGGAAACATGGATGGAGCTCGTATCTATGCAGAAAACTCTATCAGAAAACGCAACGAACAATTAAACTACATGCGCTTGGCCTCTCGTTTGGATGCTGTGGTTTCCAGGCTTGATACCCAAGCCAAAATGATGACAATTAATAAATCCATGGCATCAATTGTAAAGTCATTGGATACTGCCCTTGCAAGCAATAATCTTCAAAAGATGTCTGAAACAATGGATCAATTCGAGTCACAGTTTGTGAATATGGAGGTACAGTCACAATTTGTTGAGAATGCTATGGCTGGTAGCACTTCTCTTTCCACTCCAGAGGATCAAGTCAGCACTTTAATGCAACAGGTAGCCGATGATTATGGGCTCGAGGTGTCTGTTGGCCTACCTCAGGCTGCTGGCCATGCAATTCCTGTCACACAGGAGAAAGTTGAAGAGGATGATTTGAGTCGTCGCCTTGCAGAGCTTAAGGCCAGGGGTTAATCAGTCTATTTTGGGGGCATGGCTGTAAGAATTTTTACCTGGTGATCATGCCGAATAATGCAAATTCTTTTTGTGCTAAGCTTTAAACTTCAAGCAGTACATAGAAGATATGAACAATCTGTCAACATCGATTGTTGATATGACATTGTAGGTTCTCTAGTTTCATATAATAGCTAATCCTGGATTTCTTTGGCATTTGGTTTGTAATGATTTGTCTTTGTATGGGGAATATCTGTACGTTGGTAACCCATTACTCTCTCTGGAATAAATGTATGAAATTGCTTAAGATTTGAGCTCCATGCATCAACATCTTTTGCTTTGTGGGTTTTACATCAGAATAGCTGTGTATAAGACTGTAGTTTATTATCAAAGGATCTTGCCTTCGATGCAAAATTATTACTTTTGTTGGAAAATGTGATCTCTTACTCGTTTTCATTCTACAATAGGTTCTATGAATTGACTTGTGAGAGTGCTCAACATTATTGTAATGAGGTATGGCCACTGCTTGCTTTTTTTTGCCAAGTACATGGGAGTGAATTTTATTATTCTCTTCTACCATGCAGAAAATGAATATAACCAAGAGGACTTTGCTTGCTTATGATCTCCTCCTATGTTCTTGTGCAGAAAATAATTTTAAGGATGCCAGATTGTAATCTGTATATGATTTAACATGACACAGGAACTAAAGTAATTGCAGATTGTACGTGCTTCTGTTTAATTAACATAATTTGCATTCAAATTCTGATAGTTTATAAGATGGGAAATTAGTTTCCTCTAACTCTGACTCATGCTTATGAGAGATGGGTAATATGAGTTAATGTAGATTTACTCGAAACCAGGCAGCCCACAACAAACTCATTTAACACAAACTTGGAAATATGGGTAATATGGGTAATATGAGTTAATGGTTAAGTGTTTAATGTCCATTAAAAAACTGTCTGGGACTTTTTATAATCATAAGAGTTTTAATTTTATTTAACATAAACTTGGAAATGTCGTAGGACGGGAGGATGTATCCTCAACTTAGACTTATATCTAATATAGTCTGTGTAAACAAACTCATTCAACACAAACTTGGAAATGGACATTATCTCCTGAATTGTTTGGGACTAGAGCATAAACCATTCAGCTGGAAAAATATCACTAATTCCTTGAGTACCCTGTAGGTTGCTTAACTTTTTATGTCTTGAAATTTTAGGGGTAAAACCCCACTGGTTCTCAAACAATAAATATAGGTATAGTCTGTATTTAGCTCTTTCGCCTTCATCTCGATGCATAAGTTTTATTTATTAAACCAGAGCTGAGAGTTTTAAACAACTTTATTCTTGGTTACCAGTTGTGCATGAGGGCTGAGCCCAACTAGTTGCTTTATTGTGTTTTGGATAAGTTTATGGGCTGAGCCCTTACCTTAGGTTTACCCTTCTTTCTTTTCTGATTTCGGCTCAGCCCTTTCTTGTTTGATTTTGTACCCCACCTAGTTATATCAAGACACAATCCTTTGAAACTTTACATGGATAGAGTTGAATGGTCTAACCTGGGTTAAGTGTGATTCAAGATTTTTCTGAAGTAAAGGATGAGTCTAACCTCCTTCGTTTACACTAGTAGCTGGTGATCCCATGTGTATCATAGCAGTTACGAACCTCTTAAATATCTCAGCACATAAAATAATTTTGTTGTGTGGTGCTCTTTAAATATCAAATGCTATCAAAGGTGGTGGTACTTGTAGACGTGGAAAATAGTTTGTACTTGCAATGCTGTACAACTAACCACAAATATTGCAATTCTGATTTAATCATATTAAGCCAAATACAAAAATAAAATCAGACCTAATTGCATTTTTAAGAAGAATATTCAATTGTTTTAAATATGGAGACACTCGTATGAAATAAACAGTGGAAAACAAGTTTAGGAGGTCAGATGAAGAAAACACAGGAATTTCAGAGTAATATAAGAACTTTTCTCAGACACCCAAGCCTATAGGTACAAAATTGAAATTCCTGGTTGTGTGAAGTATGAAAATGACATGTATTTGCATCAGCCATAACATTCAGATGACTTTGATCCCCTTCTCCTAGGTTCAACAAACTCCACATGCTTTTTTAGAATTTATTGCAGATGACCATGAAACTGCTTTCCTTGCTCGAAGTCCTAATCCAACATAAACTCATAGTAAAAAACAGGGTTTGGATTCGGAGGCATGTCTCAATCAAACCCCTTTTAAGCAAGAGTCTTGAAATTAAAGTGCTTAATGCAAGCTAACAAACAATTTGGTGCATGCAAGTGTTCCACCTTGTTAGTGTAGGTTTTTTATTCTATTGCACGGTTCTTATTCCATTGCATGGTTTTTCCTACACATGTATTTAGCTTGCTTAAGTGTCATCAGGATAGATGGGAGTTACACTTCTCCACCTTTTTAGGTGGTGATTACACTTCTTATTTATGCAACTCTTGTAAAGTTATTTTTTTAATGTATTGAATACACAAGTTATCTTTTGGTTTATGTTTGGTTCCTCTCTCTCTCGCAACATTTCTCTCTTTACGTGTTCATATTTTATCAATGTTCGATCTTGGCCTACATTCTTACATGGTATCAAAACTTGTTCTCGTAACCGACCACAATTATTTGTTGTGTTTCTTTTGTTGGAAACTTAGTTTTTCAAACTTGTTATTGCAGATCCTTCGATCTCTGAGTATGCTCTCCTCTTGCGTCTTTGGATGATCTAGAGAATCAAAAGAGCAAAAGAAATAAGTGGTTTTGCAAGATAATATTTATTTTGGACCTTCTCTGGAGAAACACATCCAGTTTGGATTGTGCCAAAACCTTAGGATTGATAGTAAACTCGAGTATGTTTTGAAGCAGACCATATCTAGGTTTTTTTCAAGTTTTTTGTGGTCATCTCTAGGCTATTTGGTGGTATTTTGTACCATGTAAAAGTTCGAGTTTTCTAGGTTTTTGCAAAAAAATTAGTGGGTGTTTTTCAATCTAAAGATTGGTGGTCACATTCATTAGTTCAAGTCAGGTCATTGTATCTTCCCTTGTGATCGTTGGTGTTGTACTTGTATGGACGACCGTACCCAACCTTATGTTCTGTGTTATACCCCACCGTGAGTCGAGTCTGTACCTACAATTTGTTTGTTTTTGTCGGTTGGTTGTGGATAAACCCTTAGTTGCACTTGTGCGAGGCGATTGTACTATCTGCAGGGCTTTTGACTTGGGTGTCATTCTTGCACGTCTACTGGGCATCAAACTTATTGCGTAACATTATACCTTTGTTTTGGGGGATTGTTCCTGCTAGACTGTTGGTTGTACCTGTATTTCAGTCTGTGATGGCTATTGTGTGTAGCAGGTCAAATTGTGGCACAAAAATCAAGGGGTGACTTAACCCTCTTTTGCGATAGGGGCAAGTGAGATAAGTTTTCAAGGGTCCGATAAGTGCATGCAGCTCAAAGGTAATCACTTTACACAAGTTTGGTAACACCCCTTGGAAAAGGGCACCCAACCACTTTTCATAGTCTTAGCCTCTGGTCACGACTAGCCCAAGGTGAGCTTAACATGATGAAGTGTGAACTTTTTTCTCAAGCAAGTGTTAAAATCAAAGAGGTCAAGAGCTGCAATTTTTGCAAAGTAGAAGAAACTTAAAGTCATAACTTTCTGATGCCAACTTTGTTCGAGGTGCCATATTTTTGAAAGTGTGTATTTTTTCGAGCTCTTTGCAATGATGGTACTCTAATTTCCTTATTTAGCTTGTATCAGACACTTTTAGGCCTTGAAAATTGTACATGCACTAAATTGTAAAGTGTCATATTTTGGGATAATGTAATAACAAACTAAGACAATTCCATTCTGGTGGAGTTTAATCATGGGTGTTGGTATTAAATTCCATGTTCGGTTGTTCAATTCAATTCAAAGAACTATTCGTCTTAGAAACATGAGATACAAGATCACTGCTTATTGCATGATAAATTGCCCTATCTCCTTGGATTTGTTCTTGAGCATGACGACCATGAACAAAAGATTGAGTGGTTGAACAAAAATGACATGGTCTACAGACTAATATGTCTCATTGTTCATGAGGATATTCAGGATCAGCTTGCATACACCACGTTCCCTTTCACTACTTGGACATTCATCCAATAGTTGGATGGATGCCATAATTCTCCATTTGAAAGTGATGTTTCCTCATAAAACCATTCATATGTGGATGATACTGAGACTACTACCTATCCTCCTACTATTGACTCCCCATATACGGTTGAGGACATTTCTATTGTACTCGATACTAATTTAGAGTCCAAAGTCACTTCTTCGAGAGCTTCTAATGATTCTTTGCAACAGAATCATGACATTGCTCTTATACCTATTGACTACAGGGTTTAGAGTCATATCTTCAAGAGCTTCTGGTGATTCTTTGCAATAGGATTATGACATTTCTCTTGTACTTGTTACTACTTCAGGGTTCAAAGTTTCTTCTTCAAGAGATTCCAATGATTCTTTGCAACAAGATCATGACATTTCTCATGTACATGTTGTTACTTAAGAATTTAGAGTTGCTTCTTTGAGAGCTTCCAATGATTCTTTGCTGCAAAATCTTGTCATTCAACTTGTACCTATTGGTATTTCAGAGTTTAGAGTTGTTTCTTCGAGGGCTTTCGGTAGTTTTTTACCGCATAATCACGTCTTTTGGATTCACCTCATTGGGACTCATACCTACTAGGCATTGCTTCTTTGTTTGTAGAGTCCCACATGTCAAATCCAAATCACACAATTGAGGACATTGCTCTCCTCTTGCAGGATATTCTTCTATCACCTATTGTTTCATTAGAGTTTAGAGATGCTTCCTTGAGCTTCTAGTGATTCTCTAGAGCAGGTTTCTCCATGTTTATATGATCCACTTTATAGGGAGGTCTACGTACCAAACATTTCATATATGTTTGTGGACTCGCACCTTTCAGATCTTGATGACACTATTGAGGATATTTGTCCTCTCTTTGATGACAAATTTGGTAGAGTTGTTTCTTCTACTCTGGATGTATTTTCTCTGACACTACATGCTTACACGGTGACACCATCCGCACTTCACGAATCCTATAATTTACCTCCGTCCTCATTCATGCTCACACATTTTGTAGGACTGCTCGGTTATTGGTTTAGTTCTCATATCCATGTCAGGAACCATGCTAAGTCCTATTTGGTACCTGATTTGATTCATCAACACTTGTCACAGTTGAGTATTGACCATATTGAGAAGCATATGGAGGTATTCTGCATTGCCTCTAATGTCGATCCACAGTATTTCAGTGCAACATCAAGAATTCCTTATTGGGATATACTCTTCACTGATTCCTTTACTAACAACAAACTACTTCATCTTTTGGATCTACTGTGAGTTTGTGAGGCTTCATCTTCTAGGGTGCTGACTAGTCCTCTCCTCTCCTCTTATTTCTCTTTTTATTTTTGAGGGCTAATCTATGTTGTTTTAGGGGAGGCTTATCTATTGATAGAGATTTTCTATTCGCTTCTCATTTCTTTCTTTTGGGGAGGAGTTTTCCCCACTTTTTTTTTTCTCATTTTCTCCACTTTATAAGGGATTTACTATGTACTTGGGCACCTCATTAGGCCTTGTTAATGAGACCTAATTCTTCTACCCAAATAAACTACACTTAAGGGGGTGTTATTGTAGTTTTTTATTTCATTGCATGTTTTTTCCTACACATGTATTTAACTTGCTAGTTTTTGTTGTTGTAGATGGGAGTTACACTTCTCCACCTTTTTAGGTGATGGTTACACTTCCCGACTTCTAATTTATACACCTCGTGTAGAGCTACTTTCTAATGCATTAATTACACAAACTATCTTTCGGCTCATGTTTAGTTCCCCTCTTGCAACATTACTATCTATGCGCGTTCATATTTTAGCAGTGCTCAATTTTGGCCCACATTCTACACCCTTATCTTTTTAAATGGATACAATAAATAATAAATGCTAAATGCCCTCTAAATGCTTAAATTTTCCTTTGGCACAAGGATGCCTTCCCAAATAGAAAAATCACATGCTCTCACAACTTAAATATAATTCACTTTTGACCATTTTGTCTGTAAATGTATTAATGCATCCATGCTACGTATTTTTAAATTGCTTGTATTAAAATTAGGACCTAACTTATGTTCAAGTGGACACACAATGAATGAAAATGTCGACAAGTAAGAGCGAAATCTTTTGAGGCACCTAAGTATTGGATCAAAAGGGTCCACAATGAGAATGTCGAGTTTTGTTCAATGTCAAATTGAAAAACTGACTAGAAAAAGGAAACAATGTTCTTGGTATTTCAATACCATTGAGAGTCATATAGGGGAAAATAAAGTCATTTTGTAGGACTTCTGGTGTTTTAAGTTTATCAATTATATTTGCAAAGGTATATGGTATGTAGAAAGTGAGGTAATAAAGATGAAAAAAGGGAAGAGAGAAACAAGGGGAATGGAAGTAGACACTGTCAAATAAAAAAGAACAAATGTCAACAAGCGGAAGATAGATCCACAAGGAACAATGCAAAGTAAATTGTATCGAAAGGTGTACATAATACAAGGGGAACATGTACAAGTCGAACAACACAACAAACACATGCCAACAAAATGCTAATTTGGACCAATAATAATAAACACATAAATACATTAGCGCCAAAAGAATTTACTAATCTTGTATCAAAATTAGGTGTACACATAATACCCCACTTTGATGTGTGTGCATACATACATATCACAATAAAATAAACAAGCATTTCCTTAGTAGAGAATTCACCTGGTATCCTTAGCAGAGGTATAAGAAGATCCTAGGACTAACATTAGTGCTTTTGAGCGTGGATATGTATGCTTATATGATTAATCAAAATAAATGCAAGTGGGTCAATTCTTAAATGTAGAAATCTTTAATAGGAACAAATAAAAGTGAATCTAGGGAAGACAAGATAATAGAAACAAATACACATGGTTGTGTTGAAGATACCCTTGGGAAATATTGTCTTGAAATATTCATTGATTATGAGGAAACAAAAATGTTAATGCATGTCATCCCATGGTTGCTTCCATATGTAGAAGTGAGAGAATGTCTCGGAGGTCTAAGATAAAATAAGAGGGATATATGCCCTCCTTTTGAGGTTTGGGACAGTCTCGTGAACCACATATATCAAAAGAAAGAGATTATGCACTCTATGTGTATGATGGGAAAAATAAAGCTCTAATGTAAACATAATAGGATATCATTGTGCAAACATGCATGCAATTAGGAAAGTGTTTCTATAGAGGCATGGATATAAGCAACATAAGTACAATAGTAGAGTTATGCCTTTATATGTGCCTTTATATTCCATGTAAGAACAAGTGTAGGATATTGCCAAAGTGGGCATAATATAATCTAAGTGCACACAAGAAAATAATGCCCCAAGTGAGCAAGATAAATTGGTGTAAGCACTAAATAACACATTGTCCCAAGCTACAAAATATATAAATGGTATAAGTGTAAAGTAGGATAATGCCCCTATGGGAAAATATAAACGATGCTCATCCCATGATGAAGCATTTGGCGGAAACACTTTCCAATAGAGAAAGTTGTTAATAATTTAACCCAAAAATATAAATACATGTGTGGAAAGGGGAGAAATTACTTATTTAGTTTTAGATTAGGGTTAAAACCTAAATGTATTATTTATATTTATTAGTTAAACATTACCATTTAGGCCTGGACATACATATAGAGAAATTGCAAGATAGATGAATTATAACATATGATAAATAGAGTAAGACATGAGAAGATGAGTGCACTTATCTATTTCACTCGTTTGGAAGCTAATCTAGGTTTGACAAATGAATAAATTACGTAGAAATGTCTTGCAGATGATTTGTCTCCGATTCTGGTTCTGCATAATACGTTGGACAATACTAGTTTTAGTTTGGACCGTTGGGTAGTTTAGTCCCAATCTGGCAGTTTTGTTTGGTAAACCAAGCGTGTTTTGTAACTTTTTTTACCCTTGTGAATGAATGGAATACGCTTTGCTATAAGAAATTAGGTCTTGCAAATGTACGAAACCCTCTAAAATCAACTAAAATGGCCCAAAACCCTAACCATGGGTAAAAAAATTGCTAAATGTTATTATTTGTGTTGAAGTACAATCCATACACCACCTACATTAGTATGAATACAAAGAGGACTCAAATTGTACATATTTCTCCACCTAGAGATATAATATTGTATGGATGTAACTATATTTGATAACTTGATCGCTTGATAATGCTTTGTAATAACTTGACTTGTTTGTGTTTGGCATGGCTTTAAGGGATCTTGGCTTGGGAATATTGACTCTTGAACCTATTTTAGAGTGCTTCAAACATGTGTGGGGATGATCCCAATGTATGCTCATAATTTAGGAGATCTTTTTATGGCTTTTAAGTGTTGTTTTCTAGTGGAGCTCTTAAAGTATCAAGTGAGTAAATGAGTGCATTTGACTTGCTTATATAAGGTTTCATAGGTATAATTTTGCATTAATGTTGAGCTATAATAAAAGTACCAACCTATAAAATATATTAAATTGATACCCTTGGGTGGCCTTAAAAAAAACTATTATTTTGGGACCAAATTGTTAGATTGTTTGGTCCCATTTAGACGGTTTGGTCTAAGGAGGAAGTGTGGCATTGCAAACTTACGTGCATGATAATTATGAGTAATGGATTAGTTGTGACTAATGTAAGCATTTTTGTAAAATACCAAGTAGTTCCTTGATCAGTTAAGTACTTGTCTAATCTCTCATACCAAGCCCTAGGGGCTTGCTTAAGTTCATAAAGTGCCTTTTTTAGCTTGCATAAAAACTATTTCTCATATGTTAATGAAAATCCATCATGATGCTAAATATATACCTCTTCTTCTAGATTTCCATTCAAGAAAGCATATTTAACATCCATTTGGTACCCTCAAAATAGACTGCATGCTAAGAATAGCCATGCGTCTTTACATGATAAATACAAAAGCATGCAAGCTCGCTAATAATATATTATCTAATAATATGACTGCAGTCTAATCCTATTCATAGCTCCAAAACTATGCATGTCGATTGATCTTCCAGAATGTCTACAAGTACTACTTCCATTTCATCAAGAATCATGTTCTCACCTTCATTCTGCAATACTTTGAGAACATTAGCCAGGCTTGAGACCATCCCGTCCATGTCATCCATCCATCGCGCTATCAATTTTCCAATGTCCTTGATCTTCTCCTTGTGAGGGTCATGGGCCGCTGCAAGCGCATCACGTTTCTCTGCTATCAAAGTGAGCCTCTACTCACGCCTAAGTGTCTCATTCTTTACTGCTTTGAGGACCTCATAGGCTCATCCTCATCTTCCATAGTTCTTGTCTTTATTATTACATCTGGGGCAGCGCACATATTCAATGTTAAATATGCCTTTTTCAATTCATCCTTCAAGGTCTGCAGTAAAGATTCGTAGCTAGTAATCTTGCGCGCTATATTTGCCTTAGCCTTCTCTGCTTGTGTTGTAGCATCCTTTGGTTTTGGCATGCACATAGGTCCCTCATCCAATACCATATGAACTAATGTGCGTAAATAATGTAAAGCAGATGGAAATTTCAATGCGAATTTCTCCTCCAAATCTGACCTCTTCTTCAAAATCTTGTCACCAATTTGTTCTGCCATACTGAGTATCGAACATGTCATCACCTCAGGTGTCTCCTTTTCCTCTGTTAGGTGCTTGAGCTCCATATCCTTATCCTTTCTATCTTCTAATAAGGCCCAAATAGTTGCCGCTTTATCTATGTTTCTACGCACAACTTCTGTAGATACCTTCTTTGGTGGATTGCTCACTTGTTCTTCCGACATCTGAGTAGGCTTAATTGTGACATGACATGAGTGTGATGTTTTCTTTAGTCAGCATGAGACACACAATTCTTAACACATCAAAATCAGGCTCATCCATATGAGTCTGCATACTCCATGACAATTTCTTCCATGTGCGCGTGGTCACCATCTCTAAATCCATCAACTCCCAGCCATATAGCTCCTTAAGTTCCAATGTACTTTGAAACCTAGGGAAAATTATCTTGGTAGGATCATTTATGTATCCGGTTATAGGAGTCTCATATGTCCTTTCCTCCTTTTCCCTCCCAGAGTTCCTTTCTGTTGGAATATGTAGGCCTGAATCCAGTACTGGCCCACCATCAGTCTGTGTTTCAATATGCTCACTAGATGGTTCGCCCTTATCTTCACCTATTTCTTTCTCAGGGGCGCCACTGCCTATCTCCTGCTCTTTTAATTCCTTTGCATTATGTTTTAACTCTTCTTCTTGAGGCTCCTCTACACCCTCAACCCGAACTGGGGTCCTCTACGTGATGTCCTCAGATTTCTCACCTTCATCATCCTTCCAGGGGATGTATATGTGCCTTTTCTTCTTTTCCAGTTCTACTTTGATAGGAGAAGTCCTAGGTGACCTCCTAAGGGGTTGTGATGGCCCCATACCTTAATTCCTTGTTTTCCTCATCACTCTTCTATACTGCTACTCCTCAGCATGTTATTCCATGTCTATCTCCATAACACTAGTTCCTACTTCTTCTTCTTTCTTAGGGGGGTAGGCTCATGCACTATTTTATTGCCTACAGTTGGTTGTTTCTTGCACCCATGCTCCAAGCTGTCAGTGTCTTCTTGCAACTCCTCCTCCTCTTCCTCACCAACAAGGGGTGAAATGGGCTCTTCATCCTGTAGGGTACCCACTATATGTTTTCCCTTGGGTGGTCCCAGGGGTGCAAATTCATTCTCCAGATACTTCCCATTCTCCAGCTCAGGCTTTAGGTAAATGTATATAAGGGCTGCCATAGACTTCCCAATTTCCAAGCTCATAACCTTCATGCTAATATCATCTGAAATCAATTGCTCAATATATGCAGACTTACTCGGGTAGACATACGTCTTCTGGAGTGTATGATAGTCACAATCCACCTTGTCTACATTAAAGATCAACCTTCATGCGTTAGAGAACCTGTGTACTGACGCCTGAAAATAGCGCATGGTGAAATCATATGGAAGTTTACACCAAGGGCTCCACTTCCCATCCTTCATTCTGAAGCATCCTATGCAAAAATGCTGATAGACGAAAAATTGTACCTGTTTGTCTAATACCGAAGGAAGATCCTTAGGTATTCTCCATTCTTCCTCAAATGTAGCACATAGGTGTGTGTACCAAATTTCTACTCTTTGCTTAAAGGGTCCACTCATAGATCCATCACAGGTATACTTTGCAAACCTCTCCGCAAGTGATTGCTTCTCCTCAGGGTATTTCCAGATATTGTCCTTCGGCCCATTGGGCACTCCAATCTCCACGAACACAATAGACAGGAGGATCACCAAAAATTATCTTTTCTCCTTCATGTGCCTCTATAATAATGGTCTCAACAATGTAGTTGGATAAATTATACACGACACCTTCTGTCATCTTTCTAGTGATGTATAGCCACATCATGTTTACTTGTGACCAACACTCTTGGTTGTTCAACTTGGTGAGGAGGTACGCTGCTTCCTAAACAATAGGGTACTTCTCCAACTTACCAATATCCATTCCATGCCCTCCCTTTGTGTAACCCATCACTTTTCTTGTTGCTTCTATACCCTCCTTATCAGTGAGGTCGCTGCTAACTTTAGTGCCCGAACTCCTTAAACCTGTCAGTCTCCCAATCAGGGGCATGGTAATCCTCATTCGTCACCCAAAAAAGTAGAAAAAGTCCTCATGGACTCTTCTCATCAACCATTGATACAACTTCTCTGGTTTTCCAAAATAAGGGAGTTCATAAAGTTGTAAAACTCCCACCTTTGTCAACATTTTTTTACCTGCATCATCATAGACAACCATATCATTCTCTTGTTCGTAACGTTGCTTTTACCACTAACAACTGGTCTAGCTCATCTTTGTTATCCTTGGTTCTATGGTTGTAGTCACTCACTTTGCAACGCCGAATGTGTGACTCCCAATCGCGGCCCATAAAAACCCCTTCTAGATATTACATCTCAGAAAATTGGCTCTCGGGGGTGTCTTCAACTTTTATTTCGACTTCCTTCTATTTTCTGCCCCTTGTAGCCACTCCAGGTGCTCACTTAGGTGCCATAGTGACTATAAAAATGTGTTATTTCAGTTGATTCGAGCTCTACAACTCAAACCCACGTGCCCTAGCTCAAAATCCCCTTGCCCTAACTCAAACTAACCCTAACTACCGATTTTTCCTTCCCACATGTCTTTTCTTCACTCAAACACCTCTTCTAATGGAGCGCCAACCAATCCTGTGCACAAATCCATCTAGTTCAGTTCGTGATATAACTCTTCGCACTTATTTCACAACTCGGCCTTGACTCACTCTTCAACTCGCTCAAATTCTTCTTAATCGTAAAGGTAAAAATGATTTCCCAACACTTCCTTTTATAGCCTTAGAAAATTTCTCCACATTTATTTCTCTCCACCTACCACCGTACTCAACATTAAATTAACATTTTCTTCCCTTTTTCCACATTGATTTTCTATGCCCCAATCATAACCTTCTGGCACGCCCACTACCTCTCGGCCACAAACCTCCTCTCGTGCGACTTCATGCGCCAAAGTACCTATCCAATGCGCCTTTCACTAAGTAGTTTCCACTGCTGCAGCCTACCTCACGTTACACTGTGCATCCATTCATCCATACATGGTCTTCATTCATGAGCAATCTTTTTGTATCTGCACCTTTACTTCAAGCACCTGCACAATATCTCTCTATGCATACCCATCTTCAGAGAACATTCAAACTTGACCCATTTATCCTGTATACACTCCACCCCACACTAAAAGTATGTGTGGTCCTCTGCGCATGAATTCAATAGATAGTAATCAGCTTCTGGTGCGCAAAACGCTTATTACACAAAACATTGAACTAAATTGACAAAGCATAACAATGATGAAGGAAACACATATAAAGGAAATGCATTAAGGAAATCTATTCTAAGTGGCAATACTACCTTATTACAAACACCAAGAAGGCTTATTTATAGTAGGGTTTCATCCTACTCCCTTTGAAGTAACTGGGAAAATGTGTCCCATCCAGTGCCTCTAACTGGAAAGTTCCTGAATCAAGTATGTAAGTTACAATATACGGTCCCAACCAATGCACTTTAAGATTTCCAGGGTGGCGCAAGAACTTGGAGTCATAAAGAAGAACCATCTGTCCAACTTCAAGCTTCTTATCCTTAATATGTCTATCATGCCATGCCTTCTTCCTGGCCTTTTCTATCTTCTGACTCCATCTGGCAATGGTGCGCCTTTCATCCAACTACATCAGTTTATCAATACATTCTTCAAGTGCTTTCTCATCAGCCAAACCTCCTGTGCGTGCAATACACAGAGAAGGTAACATGAATTCTATGGGAAAAATAGCCTCCGCGCCAAACACCAACTGAAAGGGTGTGGCCTTATTCAATATTTTATAAGTTGTCATGTATGCCCAAAGTACAACAAAGACTTTATCATCCCAATCCTTTCCTTCCAACATCACAAATCTTAGTCAATGTATGTCCCAATATCTTGTTGAAAGCCTCAGTAGTTCCATTTTCCTGAGGGTGATAGGGTGTTGTTTTATGGTGTGCCACCATAAATTCTGCCAATAGTATCTTGATGGTCTCATTAAGGAAATGAGTACCCCTATCACTTGTCAAACTCAATGGGCATCCATACCTGCTGATAATGTTTTCCCACAGAAACCTTGTTGTTGTAGCTATCATGCAATCCTTTGTAGGTGTCACTTCGTCCCACCTTGTAAGATAATTTGTACAAGTTATAATGTAGCATGATCAGTCTTGCACAGGTGGGGAAATAGGACCCACAAAGTCAATTGCCCACTTTTCAAAAGGTTTTGCACTTGCAATAGGCCTCAAAGGCATTTCATCTCTATGCCCAGGATTTCCAAGGTGCTGACAATGATCACATGCCTTACAATATTCTTTACAATCCTTATACAGTGTTTCCCACCATAAACCAACCAATAAAATCTTGTGCATGGTAGCATCTCCTGCATAATGTCCACCTGCAATCCCACCATGAGCTTCCTCCATAATAGCTTCACACTCATGCTCAAGTACACACCAACGTAAACCTTCGTCTTGGCCAAATTTTTATAAATCTCCACTAATCAACATATAAGGTGCACGCATGTATGGAAGTTTTTTCTTCTCTAAACTCTTCATCCCTTCAGGCGCCACACCAGTACAAAAAGACAGTAATATCTTCTAAGTCAGAGGGCACATGGTTCAATCTAAAAAACTATGCATCTAGCATTGTGTCCTCAATGCTCTGCATATCCTCACCTGAATTAATCCTTGATAAATGATCTGGTCTAGAATTGCTCTTTCCTGGCTTAACCACCACTGTAAAATCAAATTCCTGAAACAACAGAATCCAATGACATATGCACCCCTACAAAATGGGCTTGTTCACCAAATACTTAAGTGTCATGTGATTTGTATAGAATATAAATGGTGTTTCTAGCAAGTATTGTCAAAACTTATGCAACACATAAATCATGGACAAGGCCTCGTGCTTTGTAGTTGTATAATTTTGTTCAACTGGTGTCAATTTCATGCTTGTGAAAAAAATAGGATGATCAACAATACCTTCTCTAGGATGGGCTAATACAACACCAATGGCCATGCCAAAAGCATCCACATGCACATGAAAAGGTTTGGTCCATGAAGGAAAGTGCAGAATAGGTGTTGTAGTAAGTCCTTTCCTTCAATGTCTCAAACACATGCTGTTGCACTTCACCCCAATGGAACTTGCCTTTACTCTTCAATAATTCTTCTAAGGGTGTGGAAATTCTAGCATAACCTTTGATAAACTTTCCTGTAATAACCCTGTGTGCCCCAAGAATCTGCACGCACCTCACTCTGGTTAGTAGGTTCCTCTAGGCCCAAAATGACGACAACCTTAGCAGGATCTACCAACAAGCCTTCTTTACAAATAATGTGTCCCAACAAAGTCCCAAAAGGTGTAGCAAAAATGCACTTCTTAATGTTTAAGGAGATGCTCAACTACTGACACCTCTCAAACATAAGCCTTAAATTATCACAATGATCTTTCACTAGCCCATAAATTGTCCAATCATCCAAGTAAACCTACAAGAACTTATGAATAAAGTCCTGGAATGCTTGCACAACAATGCATGAAAATACTATAGGCATGTTCTTCAATCCAAAGGGCATAACTGTGTATGCAAAAATTCCCCACTCAATGGTGAAAGTTGTCTTCTCTTGATCCTCTTTAGCAATCCTCACCTAATGATATCTAAAAAATCCATCAGTGAAGGAGTAGATCTCGTGCCCTGCAACACCTTCTAGAATCTCCTCTGTAAACGGTGTGGGAAAGGGATCTATTACACATGCAACATTCAACTCCCTATAATCCACACAAATTCTTATTCTTCCATCTTTCTTTATACTTATCACCATAGGGCTAACCCACTCTGACTCCTCAATGGGCTCAATGATTCCAGAATTCAACATCTTATCAATTTCTTCCTTTACCTTGACGTGCAGATTAGGATTCATCTTGTAAGGCCTCTTCCTAACCAGGCACACACCTTCCTTTAGCTTGATCCTCATCTCACCCAAAGAGTGATGTACCCCTTTCAACTCATGATAGCCTCTAGGAAATAAGTCCTGGAAGTCATGCAACAGCTCAATTATCTTTGCAACCTCAGAGTCAGACCAATAATCTCCAATGATGGCCTCCTTAGGTTCAACATCTGTCCAATGTTGACCTTCTTCATTTTCATAGGCTCATGATACGTGTGTGCCTACTCATCTGCAATATCTAAGACCTCGTGTGTACCCTCAGTATGCTCAACATCTAGATTCTCCACTTCTTCATCATCAATTACATAGACCATCTTACCTTTTTCTTTTTCTAGGAAGGCATGCCCAAGTTGTTCTGCATCTGTCTCTTCTTCTTTAAAGCATGCCTCCAGATCTGACTCACCTAGTAACTCCTGAATAAGTTCCTCAACCTTTGCACTATCTCCCAATGTCAAGTGCTTCATAACATGTAATGCCTCATTCACTGGAGGTTTAGTGGAAAAATAGTCAAAGGTTTGAATCATACCTACAGTCAGTTCTTGCCAATTTCTTGTTTCTCTATTCAACTCTACATAAACATACCATGTGCACGCGCAACCTCACAAGGTGTAGTAGAACTTGTGCACCCATAGTGAAGGTGGTAAGGCCTCTTGCCCCTCTATCCAGAGTCTCTCACACTATTGAACATGGTGTTGAGCATCCTTCCCATGAAATTCACATGTCTTGGTAGGCACATTGCTCCAAAGAAATCTAGCAGAGAAGGTGATTCTCACTTCTCGCCACTCTAAAATATTATCTCTGTGAACCATCCACCAGCTCCTTACTTTCCCATGTAGGGTATATACCAACATATTCCTTCTTTCCATTTGATCTATCCACTGAACTTCCATAGCACAAAAAAATACTTAGGATTCCCTTCACCAGTGTACCTTGGTACTTGGTTACTGCCCAAATGCCTAACACAATGTGGTCTACTTACGCATGTAACTACACTTTTCATTTCACAGCCAACCATTTCATAAGTCCCATGTGCCCAGTTGTCACATGCAACACTTGTAGTATCACTCATAGACTGTGCATCATCCCATTGAATAACTCCTTCCTTTGATGGCTCAAGTACTTCAGGATCTCTAATGGTGCGCACATAAATTCTTTTCAAATCCTCTTCACTCAAAGGTTATACATAAGGTGAAAACTTTCCATCTGTCAAAGGAATGATGATGCAGCTCCTCCTTGTTCTCAAAACTGATATATCCTTTATTGAAGCGTAGATCAACATTATTCGCATAACACCAAGGGTGCCCAAGCAATGCTGGAAAATTGTCTACCTCTGCAAGTGCCAAGACCTCAAAGTCCCCAGTAAACTTGGCCCCTTGTATAGTAATAGTAGCATCCTTCAAGACTCCAATGGGCATGGCTTTAGTCCTGTTTTCCATAAACAACACATTTGAAGATGGTTGTAATGGTGGCCTCCCCATCTGATTCCACACATCCAAAGTGAGTACATTCACTTCACTTGTATCAATCAAAATATTACTCAAAAACCATCCATCAACAACTGCATTTAGAGTGATCTCTTTATCATAATCCAGACTATGAGGAGGTAAGTTAGCATGTAAAATTTGTCTCTCACGCTCAACTCCAGTGTGACATATTTCCCCTTAACCATTCCCCTAATAAAGGAATGATGTTTTCTTGTCACAACATCTTACAAACCTCCTTTAAATCATCAACATCCTTCTGAGGAAGCTCAACTACGTTTTCCTGCTCCAGCTTCCATGACTGCTCCTTCAAGCATTGTATCTCACCCTGTAAACTTCTAATAACCTCCATGGTTTCTTGATAAACTTCCTTCTGATGCGTAGGGTCTGGATACTTTGCATGCAATACCTCCTCCTTTGTAATAATAGGCTTCTACTTTGGAACTTCCCTCATGTGCGCAACCTCAATGTAGTGACTAACACAGGTACCATCTCAGGATCAGGCACTAACTTTGGCATCCACTGATCTTCCACAACAAGTTGTACTCTAACCATTCCCACACCCTTATCCTGCTTGTGTTTCTTACTCAAGTGTTCATACAAGTCTGGGCATTCTTCATAATTATGGTTCTTTCTGCAAAAAGAACAAATAATATTCTGAGGGCATTCACACCTGTAATGATCAGGGGATCCGCATGTATAACATGTTCCTCATGGAAATTCACTTCTTCCACCACCACGACCTCGGCCTCTGAATCCTCCATGGTAACCTCGACCTCTACCTTGGCCTCCATCAGAGTGCCCTTCATTGTGATTGTGATCATGATGCTCACCTTGTTCCTTAGAATTATTTGCAACATTGGTCTGACGTACACCAGTATCAATGGCATCATGAATCTGATCAATCAACCTATAATTCTTAGTATCATGAGTGGTAGACCTATAAATCTTGCAGTAACAGGACACATTCTTCCTTATCGTGCGTTGCAACAATGGGCACCTACTTGAATCATGATCCAAGTGACAGATCTCATAGTCCAACAACATGGTGCACACTGATTTTCAAGGACAACTATCCTTAGTATGTCCTTATACTTCACAATCCATGCACCAAATACCACTATGCATCTCATGAGCTGAATTAGCTGATAATTTTTCTAACTATTTTCCATAGATGCAATCTGAGCTTCCAAAAATGGGCTAACTCTAGTGTCTACACTCCCAACTACCTCAGTGCACATAGCAGCTTCCAAAGCCTCATGTGGGTCTGTAAATGTCTTATGTGAGAGCGCCCTTATGAAAGGTGTGATCAGACCTCCAATGAACCATTGAGCATGTTGACTTGGGTGGATGTCATAAGACAACTTCGATAATAAAGTTTTTAAAGTGAGCATCATACTCCCTTACACTCTCAGCCATGCCCTGTTTGATGTCCTTTAGCATGATGATGCTCTTCTTCTCAAACTCAGGTATGTGAAACTCTGCCAAGAAAGCATCACACAACATGGTATAGTCTACACAAGTCTGGTTTGGATCATATTTCCTGTACCAACTATGTGCACGCCTTTGCAAAGTAGTTGCAAACTGACTTGCCTTACACTCTGGAGTTGTAATCCCCTTAGCATGCCATAGTATTTCACACATATGCACATGCTCAGCTACATCTTCAATTCCTCTGTATTCTGGGAGATGAAGAGACATCTCTAAATAGACTTGTTGGGGTTGGTGTGGACCGTGCCCACCAGATCCAGAACCTGTATTACCTCCTATGTGTTTCCTCCACCTCTAGAACCACCAGATCCACTAGATCCCGAACCACCTGATCCTCCTGATCCTCCCCCTGTAGCAGGAAATGGACCAGAGGATGCACTGCCTTGTGTTCCAACAGTTGTGCTAAACTGAACTCCCATAGTCTGTGAAGTTGTACTACTTCCAGACGTGATACCAACGTTCTGCGCACCCACGTTCTGTGCTGATGACGCGCCAGAAAATATACCTCCAACTGGACCTCCAAATAACACAGATGATGATTGTGCCACCATAGATGAATAAGCTACCTGATTAACTCCTGAACTTGATTGCAAATTAACTCTATCTGTCACTACTCTACTGCCCACACTAGCTTCTTACTGATGACTATCGTAGAAACTGGAAAACCAAGCACAAGGGCTAGGTCACCAGGAGGGATCAAATGCACGCCCATGCGGTCCTTGTAGTTCCACCAGCATGCACTCTCATTTGAGGTCGAAGAGGGTTCTCTACCATGTTTACCCAAATGCGGGAGTTTCAGATGCTCTGGCTCCACGTCCTCTGCATGAGCTATAAATCCTTCATGAGCCATCTCTCTCCACAACGCCATTCATTCCACAACTTCATGTTGCTTCTCCAAATCCCTCTCGTGTGCCTCATTAAACTTAAGCCACCTTTCTTCTCTCTGCCTTTCTACCACCAGGTCTACCATCTTTCACCACACCTGCTCCTTCCCCCATGCATGGTGGGGTTTAGCTAGCCATAGGACATTGTTCCAAATCTAGGGTCACAATCAAGATCTTAATCGCTAAAGGGATACCATGCAAATATGATCCTCTGGGTTCATGCAAGAACTAGAACTCAACAACCTCTAGACAAGAATAAGTAGAAACTATGTACTCCAAAATATAGCTATTCAGAACACCACTCCACCAATGATCTACAATGCATGTCCAAGTCAGATCAGCATCATGTAAAGCCTAGAATTCTTCCTACATCCAAACAAGTGTTTGAAACCTCCAATTTCTCTTTGATGCATAAGCAACCAGCCACTCATACAACTCTATGGGGAAACAGGTGAAAAATGTCTCATAGAGCTCATGATACATATTCTGTTCAACCCACGCGCATGCATCAAATTCAGGTCTAGTGCTAAATATGTGAGCATACTCTTCCTCTAAATTGTCTAACCACTCTTCAATACTGGCCAAAGTCAACTGGTACGTCTTCATCATGCAACATCCTGGAAAACAACTGAAAAAGAGGTCCCGACAACGGAACCAAAATGTAGTCTTATTTTACCCACAACAGCCCAAGGCACGCTGGCACATCACTCAGCCAAAACTGAGCACTCACCTGAAGCACGCAAGGGTACCAGGTCCCTCTTTTATGGAAGCTTTGTCAAGGAGTTAGCATGATCATACAAATATTCTAGATCCATAATAGATAATCAAGTATATTGCATAGCATAAACTAGATCTAGATCTTAACCATATGCAAGATTAACTCATACAAGAATCAAGATTAAGTTTACCATGCATGAACCAGTCACAAATATGTCAACAATCAATATCCAGCCACAAATATCCATTATATTAATTGTTGTAAAACATAGAAGCTTCATACATACATAACATAGTCACCATAAGTTAAACACACTCATAAACCTGTAACATAACTCTACTAAAACATGGATCCCTAAACCATGTAAATCAATACATATTTATAGGTAGTGGGGACTTTCCCTTCACCACCTAAGCACCCTCAAAATAGGCTGCATGCTAAGAATATCCATGCGCCCTTACATGATAATTACAAAAGCATGCAAGCTTGCTAATAATAGATTATCTCATAATATGAACTGTAATCTAATCCTATTAATAGCTCCAAAACTATGCATGTCGATTGATCTTCCACTGAAAACAACTAAGTCCTAAATTTATACTTTCCTGGGCGTGCCCTGTTTCCCTATGATTCCATGCACACCTATGCTCCCTATATCCGCGTGCCCAACCCTTATGTGCATTTAGTACTTAGGCAGTAATCCATCAGCCCAACATTCTTTGCATAATATTGCTAAATCTTGGGTTTTAGATTCGTGGGCTTATTTCCATGCTACTCCACATAGGAATTATTTTATTGATTATGTTCAACGGGATTTTGGGCATGTTTTTCCTTGTGATGATGAGCCTTGCAACATAGTTGGAAAATGTTCTATTTAGGTTAAGATGCAGAATGAGAATACATGGCTATTGAAGGATGTCAAACATGTGCCTACATTAAGAAAAAACTTGGTATCGAAAGGGTAGTTGGGAAATGATGTTTGTACTGTGATATTTACAGTAGACTCTTGGAAGGTTACCAAGGGTTCTCTTGTGTTGACAAGAGGTAAGAAGATTGAAATTTTTTATTTAACCACTAATAGTACTAATGCTTCTCATCTTTTGGATTCAGACATAGCTACAACATTGTGACACTATAGGCTCGGTCATATGAGCCATAAGGGCATGCAAATTGTAAAGAAGAATTTTATGAGATTTTCAGAATCAGGTTTGGATTTCTATGAGAACTGTGTATATTAGAAACATAAGCGAGTAAAGTTTCTCAAGGTTGGACCCACTAAGAAAGAGAGTAAGTTGGAGTTGGTTCATTCTGATGTGTGGGGGCCGGCTAGAGTATCATCTCTTGGGGGTTCAAATTGTTATGTTACTTTTATTGATGATGCAACAAGGAAAGTTTGGGTATATTGTATTAGAAATAAATTTGATGTATTTGACACTTTTTTAAAATGGAAATCCTTGGTAGAGAATCAAACAACACTTAAGCTAAAATGTCTCAGGTCAGATAATGGAGGGGAGTATTGCAGCAATGAGTTTGATGATTATTGTTCTAAGAATGGAATCCACAGGAAAAACATGGTTCTAGGAACTCCACAACACAATGGGGTGTCAAAAAGGATAGTCAGAACAATAGTGGAACATGCTAGGAGCATGAGGTTACATGCAAGTCTGCCTCATTCTTTTTGGGTAGAAGCGGTGAACATAACAGTGTACTTGATAAACAAAGGACCCTGAAGTGCCTTAGATGGAAGCATACCTGAGGAGGCTTGGTCTGGTAAAAAAATTGATTACTCATTTCTTAGAGTCTTTGGATGTGAGGTGTGTGTCCATATTGACAAGGATGAAAGGACCAAGTTAGAGGATAAGTCATAAAAATCCACTTTCATTGGTTATGGTGGTGATGATTTTGGATAATTTTTTTGGAGTATTAAGGACAAGAAAATCATTCGATCTAGGGATGTGGTCTTTAATGAGAAATTTATGTATAAGCAATAGTTGCAAAAAAAGGAAGAATCCAAGAAAGAATATGCATTGGTAGAGGATCTTCCGGATGGGAAAGTGACACATGAATCAGTTCAGGAACCTACTCAACAGGAACCCCAAATTCCTATTTTGAGGAGGTCTTCTAGGGAAAGAAGAGCACCTGAACATTTTTCTCTTTCTCTTTATTATTTATTACTCACCTACGGTGGAGAGTCAGAGATATTTGATGAAGCAATGCACGTAGATTCCAAGAAGAAGTGGGAGCAAGCCATGGATGAGGAGCACCAGTCTCTCATGGAGAACCAAAATTTGGATTTGGTGAAGCTACCTGAAGGTAAAAGATAATTATAGAACAAGTGGGTGTACAAAGTTAAAGAGGAAGGAGGAAAGAAAAGATACAAAGCCCAGTTGGTGGTCAAGGGGTTTGCACAGAAAAAAGGTACATATTTTGATGATATTTTTTCTCCTATAGTAAAAATGACTTCTATTAGATCTGTTCTTGGAATAGTGGAAACATAAGACTTGCACTTATAGCAGCTAGATGTAAAGACTACATTCCTCCATGGTGATTTGGAGGAGGATCTATATATGCAACAAGTAGATGGCTATGAGGTCAAAGGTAAAGAGGAGATGTTGTATAAACTGAAGAAGAGGTTGTATGGTCTCAAACAAGCACCACATCAATGGTATAATAAATTTGATAGCTTCATGATGGAGAAAGGTCATATTAGATGCCATTCTGACCATTGCGTATATATAAAGAAAAAATGGAATAGAAGTTATATTATCATGTGTATGTATGTGGATGACATGTTGGTTGCAGGGAAAAACATGCAGGAAATAAAAGTACTCAAGAAGCAACTAAGTGACTCCTTTAATATGAAGGATTTGGGGGAAGAAAAACAAATCCTTAGTATGAGAATATCTTGGGATAGGAAGGAATGGAAATTTACTTTATCTTAGGAAGATTACATTAAGAAGGTCTTGGAGAGGTTTAATATGCAGGATGATAAACCGGTTAGGAATCCTTTGGTAGTTCATTTCAAGTTATCAAAGGACTTGTGTCCCAAAACAGATCAGGAGAGAAACCAGATGTCCAAGGTACCTCACTCATCAACGATTGGAAGTTTGAAGTATTCTATGGTTTGCAATAGGCCATATATTGCCCATGTAATGAGAGATGTGAGTAGATTTATGAGTGATCTAGGTAAAGATGATTGACAAACAATAAAGTGGATCCTTCAGAATTTGAGAGGGATCATGGGGATAATTTTGTGCTACTGTGGATCAGACAACACTTTGCGAGGTTATGTAGATTTATATATGGCTGGAGATGTAGACAACAAGAGGAGCACTGTAGGCTATATTTTCACTTAGGTGGGACAATATTGAGCTTGATTTCATGACTACAGAATCTTGTGGCTTTGTCAACCATAGAGGATGAGTATGTTGTTACCACAGAGGCAAGAAAATAGATGATTTGGTTACAACAATTGCTTGAGGAGTTGGGGCCTAAATAGGAGGAAGGGAAGTTGCATAGTGATATTCAGAGTTTTATACACCTAGCTAAGAACTCTGCTTTCCACTCTAGGATGAATCATATACAACTAAGGTACCATTTCATTAGGATAGCTTTGGAGGAAGAGAAGTTGAAGCTAGAAAATATTCATACGAGTCAAAATCCTACAGACATGATGACCAAGGTGGTCACAAGGGAGAAAATGAAGCTGTGTTTAGCTTTTGTTGGTCTTTACGGACGACAGTGAAGGGTTGAGAAGCTTGCTCAGAGGAAAACTAGTCTCTAAGTGGTAGATTGTTATGTTGTAGAGCTATTTTTCATGTGTGGAAGTGTTGAAGACTATACACTAAAAGTACTGTACATTCTCCACAATTTTCTCACTAGTTTTTTTACCTTGAAAAATGTGCCTTATATATCAGGAAATGTGCTCTTCTCATATGGGTGGGATTTTTGACCCATAGGTTTATGGGGCAGTTTTAGCCCATGGTTTTAGTACCCATTGTATGGTAAAACTACTAAAGCAGTTGCCTATTGATGTGATTTTGGGCTTTTGATAGGGTAGACATATCATTATAGGTGTGTGTGAGTTCAAGTGTGAATTCAAGAGAGTTTTTTGAGCACAACTCAAAAAAAATCTAGCTATTATATTGAGAGAAAGATGTGGCATGTAATAAAATTTGAGCAAGTGATTCTTAGTGGACTTAGCCCAAATTGGGTGAACCACGTTAAATCTTGTCTCTATGTTTTGTTATTTTATTTTCTGCACTTTTATTTCATATCTGTAATATATTTCTGCATATTCATTTCTACTATTGTGATTCTGTGTGGGATTGTTCCGCATATTTTATCCCTTATTTCCTAACACATTTTTATTCGTAGGTCTAGGTACTAATTCCCAAGTTTTTTTCTTCCCAATCTAGTCAAGCTCTTCGTTCATAGCATTAACCCAACACTCATATTTTCTTGCTTCTTTAACATTTTTGGGCTCAAACTTAGATATTAGAGTAACATTTTCTTGATTTTGAAGACTTACCAGTTTCCTCTTTGTTGTTATGCTAGCATCCTTCTTGCCTGGGATTTGAGTTTTAGGATGATCTCTTCTTATTTGTCTTGAAGGGGTTTTGGTATCTCGCCTCTCTTCTTCTTCATCTTCTTCTTCTGTAGTTGTCTTTATGGTCTCTTCATCTTCCTTGGATTCTATCTCTTGTGATGTCTCTTGACTTGGATTTATCTCTTATAGGATACGATTCATCAAAATTTACACTTGCACTTCCAACCACAATTTGCGGCCTTTTTTTGTAACAATTGTAAGTTGTTATTTTTGAGGAATATCCTAAGAATACACCCTCATCAAATCTTGAATAAAATTTTCCTATATTTTCTTCAGTCCTCTTAATGAATAATATGCTCCCAAAAACTCTAAAATGTTCTACACTTGCAGGTCTCCCTTTCCATAATTCATAGGAAGTATTATCATTGTTTACCCTTATCTGAAATCTATTGAGAATATAGATAGTTGTACTAATTTCTGATTTCCAATAACCATCAAATAATTTGGATTCATTGAGCTTGGTCTTAGCCATCTTCTGGAAAGTCCTATTCTTCCTCTCCACTACACCTTTTTTTGAGGTGTCCTTGCAACAAAGAATTTCCTCCTAATACCACGAGTCTCACATAGGTCATCAAATAGTTTAGATCAAAACTCACCTCCTCTATCTAATCTAAGGCATTTAATTCTCCATTCTTCTAATTCTGAACAAGTTCTTATGATTTATTCGTAAAAAATGAAACCCAAGCGAATCTAGTATAGTTATCTATTAGCAACATAAAATAATACTCACTAGTAATGCTTTCATTCCTCATGGGTCCACAAAGATCAATGTGAATCAGTTGCAAAGGCATTGAGGTAGAATAATGCTCTTTGGAATTGAAATTTCTCCTTGTTTGCTTCCCATGTAAACATGCTTTGCATAAAGTATCTTCTGGTTTACTGATCTTTTGCATATTCTTCACACATTCCTTAGAGCTTATCTCAGGACTATATTATCAAAGTTCAAATGTCCTAATATTCTATGCCACAACCAACTGTCATCTAACTTGCTTATGAGACACTTCTCCTTGTTGATCTCCTTCACTATGTAAATGTTGTTTTTTGTCCTTTTAGCTTTGCCTACAAGCTTACTTGATTCCTTTTTCATGTTTTTTCACTATTTGTCATCAAAAGTTAGAGTGTATCCTTGTATGCACATTTGAATCACGCTGAGTAGATTATGTTTTAGTCCTTTAACATACAAAACGTTCTTAGTTAGAGTTTTCCCATTGTCTAAACTTAATGTGCCTCTTCCTGCAATATTTATAGTTGTGATGTCTCCAAATCTAACCGATCTTGATGCATTTTATCTTAATGAAATGAACTTACTTTTGTCACAGTACGCTTGAAAAATCAACACGTGATTTCATACGCACTTGACCTCTTGAGGTCGTGTTGGGGAATTTGAAATGTGTAATATTGAGGGAATGTTGATGGGAAGCTAAAGGATAATCAGGGACTAAGGACGGGTAGTGTGAGTTACTAATAGCTTATTTGGCAAAGAGGGAAATAGAGGCTATGGGCGGGTAACATAAGTTCCCTATGGTTTGATTGTTTGCTTTGATTTCTTTTCTAAACTATGTTGAGAGTTAGTTTTAAATAAATAAGAAAATTAAACCCAAATTAAAATAAAATAAGTGTGTTTAATACTTTAATTAGCTAGATTCATTCCCGATTAATTAATTAAAACAAAATGAATTGAAAAGAGCTAACTAAACAAACTAAAATTTGCCTTTTCTAAATAAAATAGATCTACTTCTATAGACGCATGAAATTAAAATGTTAATACTTTTAATAAAATAAAATAAACAAGGAATAGCCAGATGTAGCTATTCCTCTATTGTAGGATTGTGGGATTAAATATACTTTAAACAAAGAATGTACTCTATGGTTATTATTCAACAAATATAACTTCTTCTAATTACCTCAAATTCATGGGAAATGAAGAAATATTCTTAGAAGGATTTCTTCTTTTTCCCAGAACTTCCCCGACAAACAAAAAAAAAATGTACACACATTTTAAAACAAAGAAATGAAGAAGTGTAGGCACAAAACCTTCCTCCAACTTATTTCCCGTGCAGATCCACAAGGATAAGCAGGGAAGACGATATCAATGGAATATTCGTATACTAGAAATGACTAAATAAGAAATTTTACCACTTAAAATAGATGTATTGTTTCTTCTAATTTTAACGATCATATTCAAAATGAAAGCTTCAAATAAATGTAAATACACCCCGACCTAGTTACTGTTGTACTGTGATAGCTTCCCAACATATCGATATTCTTGTTGTTTTGGTTACATTGTGATGCAAGAGCATCTAGGTTCACAAGAAATCCTATATTAATAAAAAAATAATTGAACAATTGAGTCAGTTTGTGTTTTTATTTTGTTGATAATTTTGTGTTATTAATGGGCCGCATATTGAATAAGTGTATTGATGGTTGGTCATAAATTACCATTCTACATTATGTGGAGTAAGAAATTATATTGTGTAATGTGTGTTGAGTGTGTAGTTCCTTTAGGCAATGTATAGTATCTTAAATAATCATTTATGTGTGAAACATTGTTGACACAATCTTGTTTGAGCCACAAAATTTGAATGATTGAATGTTTGAGTGTGCAAGTTTCTGAAAGGCCGATTGGTTTTGTTTTGGGTCTATTTTTAGGTCCTTTGGAATTTACATTTGAAGTTTGTAAGTTTAGGAAGTCTTAGGAGGTGGGATTAATAACTATATAGGTAGAGACCTATTTCCTTAGGAAAGGGTGTTGAAGTTTTGGAGGACTTGGTTTGAGAGTTCAAGTTTTAGGAACTAAATTTAAGGGGTTAGAATTAAGATCTTGGAGTTTCATTTAGATAAGAGTGAATGAGAGCATAAGGATCAAGGAAAAATTTATCTATAGTAAATGATTTGACATGACACAGACATTATGATACAATGCATGCATAATTTTCCATATTTAATGATATGACATGATTATATAATGTATGAGGTTGAATCTTTGGTGATTAGTATGATTGTTTTATTTCTTTGAATGTGTATATGTGTGTGTCCCTAAGATATTTTTTGTTTAAATATGTGTTCATTTGATATTTATGTTGAATCATGTTTCTTTTCTATTTGGTGATTATTTTGTGCATATTCTTAGGGTTTTGAGGTGTTATGCTAATATTCGTTGGGCATATACACCCCATCTACATATTTAGAATCAAAGTATGGATTTCTTCCTTGTGAGTAGAGGCATGAAAAATATTTTTGGCTTCCCACATTTGTGAGTGTGGCTGTAAAATTCTTGGGGACATCTTACAATAGGTGATTATTGGGTAGAAGGCATGCGAGAGTGACATAGTATGCCTTGTGGATTTCTACGGTGCAAATAGTGGGTAGTAGGTTGTTTTAAACAACTTATAAATAGGTAACTATTTGGGAGAAGGTGTGAGGATTGTAGAAAAAGTGTTGGTAGTTTTCCATTTCAGAGAAGCGGGTATAAATTATGCATAGGCATCTTCCAGTAAGAATATTTTTGGGTAGAATATTGTAGTGGTTGTTGATCTCAAGTTTCAAAGAACATAAAATGGAACATTGGAGGAACATTAATGTAGGATTCTATAATCAATATTGAAGATTTGATGACTTAACCAAAATTATGTGAACTATATAAGCTCACTTGAAAGTCATGGAAGTTGTATGTTGTTGTGGAGAATCATAGTGATAATGAAGGGAGACCCACCCAACATGGATCATAAGATATAAATGGGAATGAGAATGTGAATGTAAATGAAAAAGAAGAAGTGTAAGATGGTCTTAATGATAGACTGATTCACGTAATTAATAGAGTGAGGAATAAACCAAAATTAGATAACCCTTTTTTATTCTAGTATTTTGGAACCAAAAAATCTTATGGATTGGATAAAAGAGATGAGGAAATATTTTGAGTATGAGGATATGGAAGATCCCAAGAAGATCAAGTTTTTGTGCACAAATTTGAAAAGGTAATGCATATATTTGATGGGAGCATATCTATACCGATTATAACATGGTAATAAAAAGTTCAAGAAATATGACAGGTTCATGGTGAATCTCAAGGACACATTTTTTCCATAAATTACCAGCTCAATTTTTTCATAAGGTTACAAGGTCTACGAAAGAGAGATATTATTGTGAAGGAATACACTAAGAATTTTTACCAACCCACCATTATAGTGGGACATATGGAAGATGATGTAGAAATGATCTTCATATATATGAATGGATATTGAGTTTTGATTCAGGAGAGTTTAGTATGTGACAAGTTAATTCCATGGAAGAATACTATCAATATGCTATGAAGGTAGAGGAAAATGATGCACAAATAGAAAATTTCTAACCATGGAAAGTGGAGGGCCACACAAGGCCATAAACATATTAAATGTAGAGATAATTCTATGTAATGTGAGGTAAGTAGTGTATGACACTATACATTTAAGGGACATATAGAGGATGTGGAAATGAATATAGGATAGAGGATCTTTTATATGTGGGTGAGGTCACATATTTAATAGCACATGTTATATGTGTGGAGAGATGGAGAATAAAGCATATGAGTGACTAAATGCCCATAATGGTGGTAATAAAAGTGTGCACATTATGCAAGGATAGGTGGATATCTTGTTGATTCATGAAGAGGAACAAAATATGGTAGAAACATTGATGTTCAAACATGTATCGTTGAAACCAGATAAGGAAGAGATTGGTCTTAAGAAAAGAAGAAGTTTGTTTTAGATGGTGTGTAAATCAAGAGGAAAAGTTTGCAAAGTAATAGTGGAAAGTGGGAGCACCAATAATTTTGTGGAAGAATAATGGTGGATAAATTGAAGTTATAGGAGTTGAGCATATGAATTTATAAGGTTTCATAGTTGTATAGGGGAAACCATAGTTGGTGAAGAAGTAGCGTCTAATTAAATACTAGATTAGGAGATATGAAGATGAAGATATGTGTGACATTATGCTCATGGATGCATATCACGTGCTAGTTTGTAGGACTTTAAATTGTGAGATAAATGTGTAAAATGACAACCAAAAAAACACGTACATAGTAGAGAAGTATGGGAAGAAGTATACTCTAAACCCAGTATGGGAGAAGAGTGAAGAAACAAAAAAAGTGTTGTTGCTCTTAGGTAAATAGTTCATGAGTTAAGTAAATAAAGAGAGTGCATTTTTTGTGTTCATAGTGTAAGCCACAGAAAGGGAAGACATGACAGATGTGGCTGAGGAGGAAACAACATCATGAGAGGTGAAAGAGATGTTAGAAGAGTTTACAGAAGTGGTTTATAGTGACTTACCTAACATGTTACCACCTATGAGAGAGATTAGTCACCACATGGATTTAATTCTAGGATTGAGTTTTCGGAACAAAGTGTCTTACAAAATTACATCACATGAGAATGCAAAGATACAAAGGTAATTACAAGGTTTGTTGGATACAGTAATCATTAAGGAGAGTATGATTTGATGTAGAGTGTTGATAGTTTTAGAACCAAATAAGGGCGGTGAGTGGCGTATAAGTATTGATTCAAGGAAAATCAATAAGATTGTCATTAAGTACAAGTTTCCATTACCATACATGGATGATATTATGGATTTCTTTAGTGAAGAAAATTATTTAAACAAGGCTAATTTGAAGAGTGGATAAAACCATCAAATTTTTCATAAGGTAAGGAGATGAGTGGAAGATAACATGTAATACTCAAGAATGGTTTTATAAGTGGATTTTGATGTCATTTGGATTGAGAAATGTATCGAGTAATTTCACGAGGTTGATGAATCAAGTCTTGAAACCATTTTTAGGCAATTTTTTGATCATGTACCTAGATGATATTCTAATTTTTAGAAGGATGTATGAAAATTATTTACTGCATATTAGGCAGTTGCGAGAAGATAATTTTTTATTAATTTAAAGAAATGTAGTTTTATGTAGTAAACGAATTGGTATATATGGGATTTGTGATTTTTGGATAAATATTGAAGATGGACCCTGAACAAGTTTACATAATTATGGATTGTCCATCACTAAGGAGTGCTTTCAAAGCACACATTTTTCATGGGTTGATAGATTTCACAAAAAATCAATTAGGAACTTCAGTGGTGTGTGTGCGCCAATTATAGAGGCTATGGAAAGATTTTTGTTTGGATCATAGACACACAAAATGTTTTTATTGAACTAAAGAAAAACATAACAGAACAACCAGTGTTAGCATTTCCCAATTTCACAAAAGTATTTAAGGTCAATTGCAATGCTAGTGGTACAATCATTGGTTGATGGTGAGGGGGGTCACCTCTACCTAAAAATTCATGCAATGGGATGAAAACTATTAATGTTTTATCTATTTCTCAATGGCCTTCATGACATCTACATGAATTTTCTCTTGGGGAGCTTATAACTCTCTAGTGGAGCTTTACAAAATCTTGGTGTCTCCTCCTAAGGACCTAACTAGAGAAATTCTCTATGAGTCCATGCACATTTCTACTTTATCCCTCAAACCTTTTGCCTTCTTTCCTCTTAGTTATGACTATAACTCTATTGACTAGCTTGACTCATCTAGCTCTCTTGTATTGAATAAATTTTAAATAGTAAACTCAACCACATTTTATAGACCTACCTTGTCCACTTTTCTCTCCTTGCTATATCTTTTCTTGGTGAGATGGATTTAATTATGATGTGTAACCTATTATTCCTACCACAATTAATCCTCTCTATTTCCCTCATCTAGATGTTTGTAAGTCTACATCATGTTATTCTAGTAGATAATAAAATCTGTCTACCGCGTCCAATTAAATACCCTTGTCAGATCTTTCATATTGCCTCTCTGACATGTCTTGTGATGATCAAATCACCTGGGAATCCTCCTCTATGATATCCTTTGCTACACCCTTCCTCTAAAATTTCTTGCATTCATATCCTCAACCAACCTCATGCCTTCTTTGTTATGTAATATTGCCTTATGGCCTTCTCAAAACATTTTTGCATCTCTTCATGCATCCTTCGCAACTTCCATTATGGTGTGAACCCCTTTGCAATTTCATGTGCATCTAATTTCCTCTTGCATGCCAAAATTATTTCATGCATTACCTCACATATTTTTTCTTGTGCATTGTTTCTTACCTTTCCTCCTTACTTTCACACACCTCCTTATACTATGTGCCTTTTAATATCTAAACTCTTTTCAACATGTCGATGTTGTCACACGCTCTGCTCTTCTCGATCTACTATGTAAGCCTCTACTTCTTCCACATATCATTCCCTCACATTACCATACCTTCTTTATTTAATTCTTGCACTTTCCCTTCTCACATCCACCCATACTTAGTCAAAATATGTGCAGGAGTGCCTTTAACTGGGGATGATCTTGCATCAAACATCTGAGGTACTCTAAACTTGAGTTCCAACTCAAGTAGACTTAGTGAGTGGTAGGAGCACCATTTGGACTATTTGAGTTGATATTCCTAACTTGTCCATATAATAAGTTTTCTTCTATCTTATATGCTTCCTCTTACGCCTCTTTCATTTCTTTGTCACCTTCTTGTGACTTCTCTACGCTATTTTTCATACCTCGATGGTTTGAAACTCACCACCGCCTAACCTCCTCATTTCGATGGATCTCTTGACTTGCTTATTTTACAACATCCTAATTTTCACGTACTTTTTGCAAACAATTGTTTGTTGCAAACTATCATCCTCCTAAGGATTATTTGTTGAGCCTTTTGTTTCACGATTCTACACTCATCTATTTCTTTTTCCTTTACAGATCCTCATTCACTCCTGTCCACCCATTTCCACCTAAATACTTCAAGGATTTGTGTTGGTTATGTCCCTTTCATGTATGTGCCTTCTTCTTTGGTGTGTTCATCTCACGTTATCTTCTTCTTTTCCTTCTTCTTTCTTATAGTCACCCTTGTCCCATGCATCCTTCCTTTGGCACCCTTTTGTATAGTGCACCATTATTCCGCCACACTCTTCTATATTCCCTTTTTAACTTCTTGGGATTCTATTGTATACTTATTTCCTTATACTTCTCCTCTTATCACATTTTTGTTGCAATCTCCTCCCTTTATACACATCTCCTTTGTGCACCTTTTAGCTATGCTATGTCTCACACACCTCTTATTTGGTGCATCATTTATTGCACTACCATCTCTCACTTTCGTTTTCTCTATGAGTTCATTTCTTCACACTCTCATGGACTTAGACCCATCATTAGCCATCTCCCTGGCCTCATTCTCCGCCTTCACACTATTGACCAATTTTCTTCGTTCCTGTCCATATTAGTGAACTAGTAATAAAGGAAACACGTAACTCCAAATATGCAAGGGTTTATGGTACCTTGAGATGATATGGATGCAATATGAACTCCTCCTCGCTGCAATCTAAGTAACATGTACAACAAAGAAGACTAAAACATGAGGCAAATTAGTAGATAGATGGGAGGGTTTCCTGACAAAGTCAGTCCCAAGAAGTTAAGGAACTTCCTAGGATGGATGTCAACCCTCGTTTTGATAAGATAAGATAAAATAAAATATTGATAAATTGGATGTAGTGAAACCTGATATGATGCAGAATCTGAGATAAGACAAAATTTGAAATACAAAAATGTAAAGAAAGTACATATCTGATCTAAATAGACACTAAATAAACTAAACCTGCACCGGTCGATGATGACCTGAGACTGCAAAAATCTAGTCGACAGAAAATGAGGCTAGATGAGAAAAAAAACATAGAGAAACATGGCTGAAAGTCCTCCTGTAGCTGAATCTAGATTTGGTCTGGATTTGATGACAAACAAGAACCTGTAGAAGGTCTGAAACAAGATGAAATATAAAGGATGCAAGAAAATTAGGAAAATATATGATAAATGATATGAAAATGGATTGGGTCAATGGCGAATAAGATGGGTTGGTGGCGACCGGGGACTGGTACAATGGATTTGAGGGACAAAATGACTAGATCTAAAAGTTGGGTGATAGGGATATGATAGGGGATGGGGCAGATGGCCGAAAAATATAAACTGAGAGACATGTCAATGGTGACCAGGCCGAGTCGATGGTGATCAGGGATGATTTAGACGTGGATGAATAAATTGGGTATAATGACATCCTACAGATGAAGATGGGGGTGACCAAACACAAAAATGAGGCCCTGGGATGACTGCAGAACCTACTAATAAAATGAGGATGGCTGGAAGAAGATGACGATGATGGATCTAAGCATGTAATGAAAAGAGAACTTCAAATCTCCCAAAGTTAACAAAAGATCTACAATAAGGATTCCAAATGGCTTGGCAACTGTAAAAGAGGTCACAAGATGAAGGAAAGATCACAAGATCTCAGAAAATTCTCAAAATCGAATCCCCAAACAAGGAGGGATAAAGGTGGATTTATATGGTCAATGGCTACTTGAATGAATCACCGTTGACTATGGGGAAACTTCCATTTGGGTGGTGGAAAGATGACCAAATTGATGCAAAATGGGTCTAAATTGGGCAAATTAAGGTTTCAATGGATATGGATGATATTGGGTGCATAAAAAAGATAAATGGGTAGGTGGATGGTTGAAATGAGTAAATAAAGGCCATGGGTGGGTAAAAACATTAAATGAAGGCCTACAAAGGATAAAATATGGGATTTAGGGAGGATAAATAAATTAAATGAGATTAGAGATGATTAAGAGTGATTAGGAATGACTAGGGAAGATAAAATAAATGGTAGGAAATAATGGTAAGTGAGATAAATTGAATTTAGGAGGGAAAAGTGAATTTTAAAATAGACGAAAAGATAACAAACCTGGGGTGAGGGGTAGTGATACCAAATTTTTGTGTCCACGTTTTCCCCTTTTTGATGAATTGTTTGTGTTAGGAAAGTCATGAGACAAAAACTAGAGGGAAATGAAAATATGATTGATTGGGTGCTCCCCCTCAAACTAGGGATCGATGACACAAAGGAAGTCGGTCATGAGTTTGAAAGAGATGGATGAAAAAAGGATGAGAAAAGAAAGGTATTAGAAAAGATATCCCAGACAAGGATGAATAAAAACTAAAAAAGAAAATAAAAATATTGCGGTGATTTTAGAATCACATCAGTATGGAACAAATTTTGGCCTCAATGGAGATGACGACAATGTCCTACGAACTAGTGAGTTGGCAAAAAGGAGGGAATCCAATCAAATAGACGTGCAAGGTTGTAGGACCAACGAGTTAGAGGAAAACATTAAGTATGCACAAAAAAATACAAAAATGGTCGAGACAAGGGTCACGAAAAAAGGATAGGGGGTTGGGTAGGAATATGCATATGGGGTGTGACAAGAAAGGGTGTGTAATATAGAGGTTCCCCGAGAGGGAACACAAAAAATTTCCATAACAACAAGATGATGCAAATTGATAGATAACGAAGCCCGGGAGACAAATAAAGATGTAAAATAATGATTCCCTAAGAGGGAGCACAAGGATGACCATAAAGGAAAGAATTCCTAAGGATGATACAATGAGGTCTGCACGGAACACAACAGGGGTGTGATAAGAAGATCAATCAAGGAGAAAGTGGAAGAAAACATAATTTGAAAGGAATGATTGATTGAAAATGTAAGAAATGAGATGAACCAAGAGGATAAGGTCGGGTCGATGGCAACTGAAAGCAGTCGACGACTACCAGGGTAAATCAATGGTGACCCAAGGGGGGTCAGCGGCAACTAGGGTTGGTGGGCTACATAATCCCATGGGTCAGCCAAATAATCTCATTTTCACGCTACAAAGTGATGATCAAGAGCTTTGGGGTATTAAGAAAGATTGAGATTGTGAGATAAATGGAGGCTGGCAGAGTTGTGAGGAAGCACTAGAGGACCTGTATGATGGTGAGTACCAAAATCCTAACTTTTTAAAGCATTTTGATGTTTTTTGTTATTTTTTTTGTAGTTTTTCAAATTTTGGGGTAGGTGAAGGGGGCGGTCACCGACGAATGGGTACGGTCGCCATTGACCAAGCCTAAAATGGTGTCGACCTGACCTTGGAGGCATTGACCCCACTTGGGTCAGCATCGACCAGGGGTAGGATAGATGATTTTGCTTGATTTTACATTTTTGAAGAGGCAAAGGTCTAATGGTTGCGTGTTTGATTAGTTTTACAGGCCCACTAGACCTTGTACTTATGAGACAAAGTACTGACATTATTTGATCAGATGAGGGACAATGTCACAGACATTGATTGGGATCACTTAGCAACAGTTGGTTTGGGTGATTTCCAGTATTACCAATAGATTCCACGAGATGTGGGTTTGATGATAGCATTTGTGGATCAATGGGATGTGTGGAAAAACATATTCTGGTTTAGGATGGGTGAGATTATAGTCACCTTAGAGGATGTATACCATATCCTTAGGCTTCTGATTCAAGGTGAGCAGATAGTGCCCATCACAGTTGACAATAGATTAGGGGTCTTGACACGAATATTTGGAGTCGATGCCCCACAGATCACTTTTGCATATGGGGCATTTCACATTGAGACCATATATGAGAGGGGTGTATCCATGAGTCAATTGATTTGTTTGGTGACATGGCAGACCCATTAGGGGAGGCAAGGGTGCCATAGGACGAGGACGACGATGTGGGAGTTATGGATGGATTTTCAAATTGGATGATGGGGGTCTAGGTAGCCCAGATGGTGGTAGATGGGGATGAGGAGGACGAGGAGGGTGGTGCATATGAGGTAGATCCTGGAGGTGGTGGTGGTGATGGAGATGATAGAGGGGATCTAGCTTGGGTGTGCACAGAGCATGACTTAGCTCACATGGAGAGAGACACCTCTTGTCAGTAGTGAGAGGTAATAAGGTAAGAGGCCCTAGCTCTTTTCCAGGAGAGTGATATGATGATAGATCAGTGAGATAGATATAAGAGATAGAGGGAGGCATATAGAGAACTATTTAGAGATCTCACATTGATCCTAGCGGTGGAGTCAGGCAGTGGTGCACCTACTGCATCATAGAGAGTTGCTGGACATATGACACCTCTAGGGACTATGCCCCTGAGTTTATACACAACATTATCTGTTGATGCAAGATATTAAAAGATAATTTTCACACATAAGCTGCCACATACATTAAGATATGTTGAGTATCTAGCTGCACGAAAAACAAGAGTGGGTGACACAGCTCCTTGTGCGAGTACTGTTAGTGTGGCACAACCACTGTGAGATGGGGGTCATGAGGGAGGGGCAGGCCATGATGGAGGTGTTGAGGCCCTTGGATTGATACAAACACCTACCCCAGGAAGGTAGGACTTTAGATTGTCTGAGGTATAGTTTACTGATTTTGATGATGTATCTGGATTGAGACAGGACCTTTAAGGGCCTATAACTTGATGTGTTGATGTACTCGTATTATTGATGATACATACATAAAGATATATATAAATATATGGTTTTTGTCATGGTTCATTATGTTTCATGTGTTGATTTATGATTTTGATGATTGTATATGTGATGGTTATGGATTTAATTTGGATGTTACTGATTAGATGTAGATGTGATTATGATGATTATGGAATTTAGATATTGTATTATGGATATTGGATGATATAAACTATGGATTTGATTGTGTTATGCTAGTTTTGGATGTTTTATAATATATGTAGGTGTGGAATCAATGATGTGATGGACATGCTTACAATGATTATGAGTGTTTGAGGATCAGATATAGATGTTTATGACATAAATATGAATGTTTATGATGTGATTGATGTGATGTAGATGTTGAAGAATGATATTACAAATTTGATTTAGATGTAGATGATGATGGATTAAGATGGGAAATATGGTGGATTATATATGGATGTGATAATTGATTTCGATGATTATGACATAGATGTTTGATTTGGATGTTTGAATTATGATGTGATGTAAGTTTAGATGTTAGATCGTGATGTGTAATTCATTCTCCTTTTCAAGCCGAGCAGCAACACAGATTCGACAGGGAGCTTAGAGGTAGATAGATCATAAATGTGTATCGTTTTGTAGCCGGGGATGAAATCTAACTGACCCTTTATTACTCGGGTTTGTGGAGAGATGGATAGCACCTTAAAAGGATTTGATCTTATCCTAACTATTTTAGGTTGTGCCTTTCAACCAAGGTAAGAGAACCTATTTTGTAACCTCTGTTATTGAAGGAGACGCAGATACCTTTCTTTTGCACAAATTTTATAGAGAAGACCTTGGGGAAAATATGATCAACACACCAAATTTGACTCTCACGAGTTGTCACTTCCAGATTATGGAGATATTTTCAACACAAGGCTAAGGTTACTGAAGACATTTGGAATCCTGATCTGTTCTGCATACTTTAGCAAATGGATTTTGTTCTTCTATGGATATACAGAGCAGAACAGGGGTAGTTTAGGGTAGGATTGGTTATTTGAATAATTTTTGGTGGGAGATCAACAAGATAGATTGGACTTTGCTAGATCCCTGAGAAACTTCACAAAAAATGGAGAACTCAATAACAGAAAGCTTCAAAATAGTTAAAACATTCCTTCAACCAGAAGGTGTGCATCAATGGAGGCCCATACATGCACTTTTTCACACAATCTTTGAGATTCTAGCACGAAGGCTCGAGTTAGAAGACCCAATAAAACATCAAAATCTAAGATCAATCATGCCTGAGGTACACCCAGAGGCTTACAAACAATCTCTGTCAACAGATGAAAGAAAAATGATTTTAAATCATTTATTTCATTCCCAGATGAAAGCTCTTCTAAAAAATGAAATTGCAAATGCCACTAAACTATCACAAGGATTGAGATCTGTGTGATTCAAAGAGATTTTGATACAAGATTGCAATAGGAACAAGAAAAAATACTCGCAGACATTCTGAAAGTGAAGTAAACACAAAATTGGCCAGAGATTTGACACAAATTAACTCAAAATTTATCAGATTCATCAATAGGGGAGAGTTATTTAAACAATCTCAGAGCTTGTTGATGGCTATACACTTGTAACCAACTCAACATGAATGAAAATCTAACACAGAGGAAGTTAACCTAGTTTCTCAGAAAGTTTTCTCAGAGGATGAGCTTTTCTCAAAATTTTCTCGTGAAAATGAACTCCCAACCTTTTTGCAAGAGTATTCTCATTGCATTTATACATTTCATTCACTCAATTTCCCCCCCAAAAGAGAAGAATATTCGAGGGTCCCTTCTGGCCTTTTGAAAAGTCTCGGTGTAAAAAGGCAGAGTGAGCGGAAGCCTCCAAGTGTCCTCCTGGCGCTTCTTCAAAAATAAAACACAGGGGCCGGTCCCTAAACATGCGCGGTCCCTCCACATCATGAAAACATATAATATCATTCTTAACACACCTTAATGGGTGAAAACCTGGAAAACATTTTTTTCCCCATTAATACGGGATCTGAATCATCTGATGTCCTCCACTACCGGGATATTGGGATTTTGGTCTGCCATCTTTTCTTATACAACAAACAAGCGTGGGGCACTAGACTCGACAAATGGAGGACAAAGTTTTTATGCATCAATTGTGGAGATAGAAAATGTGACAGAGGCCCCAAACTGAGGGATTTCAAGGGAAAATGGTGCGAGATCAGAATGAGCACCAACATCGGCTCCTACTCGGGGATGGGCACTCCCAGTGAGTGCCACAAGAACAAAAGTAGACCAAGTGCCAAAAATAGACCATTGGGCAACGGAGTCAGCTTGCAAAGTAGAAGACCAGAACCATCTTCTAAAAACGAACTGAGAAACTAGCAAAACCAAGTCACCAAGGACTAGAATGAGAAAAAACACAAAAGAATAAAAAGAAACCAACGAACTATACTATACAAATGAAGCTCACCTTGATTCTGAGAAATTAATCAAGGAAATGTTTCAAATGCCTACCATTAACAGGTAATTCAAGCAGTTCCCCATCTAAGTCCTTTAGGAAGAAGGTATTTTCACCAATTCAAATATCAATGGAGTAGGGGCCCATCCATAATGCATCAAATTTACCATGCTTTCCCTTATCTTCATGCCTGCTATCCCATAACAACACAAGATCTCCAATGTTGAAAGCTCTTGGAGTGACCTTCTTGTCAAATAACTTCCTCAATTTTTCTCTGAACTTTACATGTCTTTGGTGAGATGCCCTCCTTTCTTCATCAAGTTCAACAATATGATTGATTCGAGCTTCATATGGGCTAACCTCTTGGTCCTCCAATTGTTGAACAAACTGAAATGAAGACAATTGCAAATGCAAGGGCAGCAGAGCTTATGTTCCATAAACCAACTCAAATGGGCTTTTACCAGTAGCCCTTTTAGAAGTTATTTTGTCAGCCCAAACAGAAAATTTCAGTTGCTCACCCCACTTCTTCTTGTTTAGCTCCAAGGTTCTTCTAATGATCTTCAACAAGTTTTTATTGCTGGACTCAGCTTGTCCATTTCCCTGGGGGTTGTAGTTAGAAGCATATGTCAGATTTATCCCATATTCTTTGCACATTTCCATCAAAGGTTTAGCTCTGAAACACATGGCATTATCAATTTTTTTTTTAACTGGCACTCCAAATCTGTAGATGATATGATTCAGCATGAAGTCCATGACAACTTGGTGTGTTGCTTTCCTAGTGGGGATTGCTTCCACCCACTTAGTGAAGTAGTCAGTAGCTACAAGAATCCACTTATGACTAGCACTGGAAGGATATGAAATTTCACCAATGAAGTCCATTCCCCATTGTTTGAAAGGAGCTTCAACTGACACAGGCTGCAAAGGAAGGGAGCCTGAAGCTTTCATTCTTCCAGAAAAATGCTGGTAGCTTTCACATTTCCTAACCAACAAAGTTGTATCTTTGAAAAGGGTGGGCCACCAATAACCAACTCTCAAAATTTTATGAGTTGTAACCCTTCCAGCAAAATGTCCCCCACAAACTCCTCCATGGAGATCTGTAATTATTCTTGGGGCTTCATCTTCAGCAATGCACCTTAAGAGCACCCCCTCTGGGTTCTTCCAAGCTAACCCAAAATCAGTAATGACATATTTTTGAGAGGCTAACTTAAGAGCTCTTTTCTGATTTTTACTCAAATGATCAGGGCAGCATAGATGTCTGAGATAAAATATTATATCTTTGTACCACTCAGAACTTACCAATTTTTCAAGCACATGCACCCTTTCTTCCCCTACCTCATTCACCTCAATGGTTTGCAAGTTGATCTCATCCATAAGCTTAGCTAAACCCAAACCTCTTACCAATCTTGTAGTTTGGATATCCATGTCATACTCCTACAATTTGTTCACCCATTTGCATCTTTTTCTTGAGATCTCCATCTCTGATAAGATATCTTTCACCATGGTGTGGGGAACATAAGCAACAACTTTAGAGCTCAAAATGTAAGGTCTGTAAACCTTTGTTTCTTTCACCAAGGAAAATGCTTGCTTCTCCATAATGGTATAGCTCAACTCAGCTCCTTGTAATGCCCTACTAAAAAAGGTAATTGGTCTCTCAGCCCCTTCATCATCCTTCTATAATAAAACAGAGGCAATGGTGTTTTCTGAAGAAAAAGAAAACACTTGAAAAGGCCTCTTGTAATTTGGAGCTTCCAAAACAGGTGCATGCTTTAGTGCTTCTTTGATCCCATCAAAATCCTGAATGGATGCTTCTTCCCACTTGATAATCTGGTCTTTCTTTAACATGCAAGTGATGGGGAGAGTCAACTCAGCAAAGTTAGACACAAATCTTCTAATGAAATTGATTTTCCCAAAGAAGGATTGGATTCCCTTCTTGGTTCTTGGAATTGGAACCTTGCTGATAGCCTCTACCCTTTCAAGATCAATCATGACACCATCCTTTGATACAATGTGACCAAACAACTTGGCCTTTTGCACTTCAAAATGACACTTCTTTGGATTGAGTGAAAATCCATACTCTCTGCATCTTATCAATATTTTTTCCAAGTGCTGCAAGTGATCACTTCTCTTTCTGGAAAAAAAAAGTCACATCATCTTGGTAAACAACAATAAAATCATTAATGTAACCAACAAAAGAAACATCCATTACTCTTTGGAAGGTAGCTCCAGCATTCATCAGACTGAATGGCATCCTGACATAAACATATGTGCCCCATGGAGTGGTAAAGGTAGTATTTATTCTTTCTGACTCCTTCACAACAACTTGATTGTATCCAGAGAAACCATCCAAAGTAGAAAGCAACTCAGATCTAGTTACTAATTGCAGCATATTCTCCATGTTTGGTAGAGGATAATTATCCTTCATTGATGCTCTCTTCAGATTTCTAAAATCTACGCACAACCTGATATCACCATTATTTTTTCTTACTGGCACTAAGTTTGCAACCCAAGAAGAATACCTTGTTGGCAGAATGATCCCTCCATCTCAGAGATTCTTCAATTTATCTTGTATTTTCATGGAGAGGAGTGGATTAATCAGCCTCTGATTTTGTCTAAATGGTTTTGCATTAGATTCCAAAGGAATCTCATGTTGAAACAAGTCCTCTCTGTATGCTTTCAGTTCAGAATAAGACCAAGCAAGGCAGTCCTGATATTTCTTTAACAATTGGACATAGGAATGTTTCTCTTCTTTGTTCAGATTGCTTCCCAACCAGATCTTCCTTGGTTTTTCCTTTTTGCCAAGGTCATGCTCTTCAACATCCCTTAAGGCTGCTACATGTCTATTAATAATGCAATCAACATTATCAAAGTTTGATTCAAGAGCAACTAGCCCTCTAGGAATGGTATTAGTTTTCAATTGGATGATATCTTTTCCAAAAAAAGTTTCTTTTTGTTCTGCTGCACACACCATTATCTCCCAATCAATACACTGATCAATAAACTCCCCTTTGTTCTACAGAAACCATTTCACCTGGGCATCATCATCAAATACTTGCCAATTTTTTACGTTGTCAGGGACGGATGGCCTTGTTAGTACTTCAACATTATATTCACAACTAGGGGACATTGAAAAAACATCAAACCAAGATCCCAAGACTACAATTTGGTCTGCAACAACATTGAACTTTCTATCATGATGCACAATATTAAATGAGTCAAACATTTCAATCAAATCCCAAACTGCATGCTTGTATTGTTTCATTCTTTGATTTCTAGTAGCATACAATTTTCTAATTTGTTTGACAATCAAGTTTGAGTCTCCTTTGACAATGATATCTTTAATATGATACTTCCAAGCAATTCTCAAACCTAATAATAACGCTTCATACTCAACAATGTTATTAGTGCATTCAAAGTTAAGTTTGAAAGAAAATACAAACTCTTCTTGGCTTGGGGAGATCAGAACAATGCCATCACCATTTCCAAACTTGGAACATGCTCCATCAAATAACAAGGTCCAAGGTAAACCAGCTTGTTCAAGACATTTGCAATGATCAATCTTGTGCTCCCTGTAATCAACAAACCCCACAAAGTTATCTGCATCCACCTCAACATATAACACTTCATAAGAAGCATTATTTGGATCCTCAATGAGGTGCAACATTTTCATCTCTCCATATAGCTTTACAAGGTTGCCTTCAGTTGGAATGGTGGCAAAAGACATATCCATCTGAACACTTCCACCAACACTTGCAGCCCACTTTCTTGATAACAACATGCCCCATTTGGCAGGGAAATCAACAATGACAACATCAAGTTTCAGGTTCTTACCTAGATAAGCTGCAAGTTGTACCACCAAACCTTTCACACATCCAAAAACGGGCACCTCTCTAGAGTCCATGGTAGTACATCTTCCATATGTTGTTGTCACTTTGATATCCAGCTCATTCATGACCTCAAGAGGCATGACATTGCATGATGCTCCGGAATCAAACATACAATTATGCAACAGTCTGTCCTTAATGATCAAAGTTGTAAAAAATGGATCAACATTTAATTGGGGATTCAACCAAAGATGTCCCCAGGTAAACTGCAGGTAATTCTCCAAGCTCTTCCAATGTTGGTGGTGTTTTAAGGTCTGCAATGGTTGGAGGAGGAGTTTCTACAATGTCTACATTTCTGCCTGGGGTACACTTTTCTTCTTTCAATCCCAAGTACTCAAATGATCTCTTCTTGTGCTTAGGAATCCTAAGCAACTCAAAAATTGGAACACTTACTTTGATTTGACTCAAAACTTGGGACATGTCATATGGAACATTTTTTTACAAGGCAACATTGGAAGAGATATTAGCAAACTCATAAGATGGCATGGGATTCTTGACAGTTTGGGCATGAGGAGAAGTATGAATCATGTTTGGGACAACAAAGCCTTTGGAAAGTGTATCCTTCTTAGGAGCCTCTTTAGGGATACTAGTAAGCAAGGGAGTTTTAGGTTTGTCTTGAGGCCCTGCTCCTTTGATAACTATACTCCTAGTATTATAATCCTTTTCTTGAGCAACAACAACGTTCATCAATAACTGCCTATCTTCCTCCGAAGGGACTCCTCCATCATACTTCTTTATCATTAAAGCTCTTAAATACTCAAAGTCATTATTAGGTATTTCAAAATCTTATACTACATCTACTTCAAAAGTATGAGAAGGATGAAGAAGTGGCACCCGGTAAATGTAATCCCAAAAAGTTACAGCAATTGGCAAGGGCAATTTCACAGATAACCATACCAAAATTTTGTTCCAATCCCTCGTCGGGGATCCCTTGCGTTCGGAACGTTGCAAAATCCCTTCCCGGGAAATTTTAGTTTTCCGAACTTAGTCATTTTTGGTCTTTTTGGCCGGGCGCATATAATGACTATGCAACATCAACTTTTGATGCGCCCCCTTTAAATCCTTTGGCGCATGCTTTCTTGTGTCAGCAGGCATTTTGGTGCGCCTCTCTATGTTGAGTCTTTCCTGCGTGCGCCTAGGCGCGTGCGCCTTCCTGTCAACATAACTTTTGTTGCGCCTCTTTTTGGTGCGCCAAAGGCGCACATATTCCTCTGTCAACACCACTTTCGGTGCGCCATAGGCGCACATATCTTCGTGTTGACAAGTGTTTTGGTGCGCCAAAGGGCGCATGTTTTCTCGTGTCGACAGCTCTTTTGGTGCGCCACTTGAAAAGGTTGGTGGCGCATTTATTGCTACCTCGCCTATAAATAGGCGCGTCTGCGCTGTCATTGTCACCAGAGAAATCACGTGATTATTTTTAAAATATTGATTTTCTCTGAGCCTGTCAGCGCACCTGCCCTGTCGCTTTCGATCACATTGTGGACCCGTTTACACATTTCTTTGTTATAAATATCCGGGTAAGTGGCCTTCTTTCTTTTGTGCGTTTTGTGTTTGAGGTTTTTGGCTGCTTGTGGGTATGATTTGGAAAAAGAATGAAATCATGAACTTGCCCCCCTGCCGTCTTTCCACATGCTCTCCCCCCTCTTTCCAGATCTGCTGGTAGAGGAAGCTCTGTCCTGAAAATAATAATGCTTGGAACCCCTTTGTTTAAAGCCATTTCTATCACCCCAAGCAACCTTGCAGAAAAAGGAGTTTAACCATATGTGAAAACCCTCTGAGAAGAATCAAAGCTTTAAATGAAACTATATTTTTGTTCTCCTTTGGCACATTGGCAAAGTACCATGCAACATCAAGAACAGTTGCGCCCTTGGCGCATCTGTCGCCCCTGTTACACAAAGAGCAGCCGCGCCAATGGCGCGCATTCCCTGCCTGCTACATCATGAAAAGTTGTGCCCTCATGGCGCACTTCCCTCGCTTGCTGCAAATGCTTTCCGTGCGCCCTCTTGGCGCATCAAACTTGAGTGCAACATTACAAATTCCTGTGCCCTTTGGCGCACCCAGCATCCATGTAACAGTCTTTTCCTATGCGCCAAGTGCAAAGCTATAAACGGCGCAGGCGCGTCCCTCATCGCAACAACATCATGTTGTGCAGACCTTCCATGCGCCGCGCCAAGTTCCCCTACGGCGCATGAACATATGATGTTACACGCATTAAGCGTGCGCCCTTTGGCGCATCCTGTACCCGTGTAACATGAAAATAATCTGCGCCCTTTATAAAATAAATACACATGGCGCAGGCGCACTTGTGCTTACAGCAACAAAGAATGCACCCTGCAGTGTCTATGCGCCATGCGCCCTTTGGCGCTGATTTAACCCTTGCAACACCCTTTTCCTGTGTGCCTTACCTATTTAGCCCTGCATTCTGCAATATCCATGCGCCATGCGCCCTGAGGCCCCAAAATTGCTAACTCTTTCTTCTGTCAGCATTTCAATGGAAAATCAAACAGCTGACACGGCTTTCTTCAATTGGGTTTCACTTCTTATTCTTGCAGATCAGCAGCTAGGTTCAGAAGAACATATGTCAACATCAAGCAAGAGACCTACCAAATCCAAAGGCAAGGCCAAGCTCACAGAAGAAGAAATGAAGTATAAGTATCAGAGGGTCAGAATGCCCGACTCCCAGGCCGAGTGTGACCTGGACATCAGAGACTCAGAGTTGGGTCATATTGATATGGAGGAGTTCTGGGTCAGGACTCAGAAGGTCACAAGAAGTCCATGGATGGACAAGCTGATAGGCAGTGCCCTGCACTTTGCTGGAGGAATCCCAGTCAGCGCCGTTAACAATGAATTTATGATGGTGGTTGCCCGGTGCTACAATAAAGACACAAGATGTGTCGTAAATGAGAAGGGCGAGGTCATAATTAACCTCACTGCCCGCCACTTTGAGATAATACTCGGCATTCCTCATCACCGGCACTTTGTGGCCGTCAGCCAAGAAGATTGTATCAAGGCCTGGGACGACAATGAAGATCAATGCATGCAGCTGATGAACGAGGTATATTTAAAGAACAAAAAGGTGGTGACCCGTTGGCCACAAATCATTCACCGCAGTGATTTTTCAGAGGAGCTCAGTGACACCATCACGTTCCTGAGCAGGGTGTTTGGGCTTCCTGACACCCACTATTTCCACAAATGGATGTTGCGGTATTTAGAAACAATGAACAAAAATGTGCCCGATCAACGCTTTGAATGGGCAGAAATTATAAGCAGCACAATCTCTGAGCAGCTACAACAATTTACCACAACTGGGAGGTTCTACATGAATTCCTATGTTGTTTATGCTGCAGCTTCAGAAAGGGACTATCCAGCTCTGATGCGGAGTGGGGTTTGGCCCCAAGTTAAAATTTATGAATACTATCCAGAGCTAAAGCTGGAAAATAGCATCCCTCAATTTACAAAGATCAATGATGCATTTTTCTATTTCATCATCTGCCTGTTGAGGCCGAATATGACTTACGGTCGCACGACCAAGAGCATCGTGGCAGCCACTGAGAAATGGGGGGCCCTGTTCACCCAATTCCCCACATTCACTTATCTGAGGGCGGCTAACTTCTTGGGAGAGCCAACTAGACTGCCAAGGTATGCTGGGCCCAAGTTGATTCTGCTAGAGCTGTCAAGACAGCTAGTCACCTACCATGAGAAATGCCTCAAGAGAAAGAAGGGTGGAACTCCTTTCCCCCTCACAGTGGGTAGATATACATGTCTGACTCACCACAAGGTGAAAGACATGTTTGCAGAGCTGGAGCTGCTGAATCTGAAACATGACTTCCCAGCAAGGCCCACCTTCGACCCAAGAAATTGTCTTCCTAGGGCTAAGCTTGATCCGATCCACATCCCTCAGATCGAGGATATCTACATTGACCTATATCATGAGGTGGAGCTCAGGAGGAAGGACCATTCTCATTTGGCCTTAGCAGAAATCATCCAGTACGGGGTAGCCATCGTCCCCAAAGGCTACCAAACTACTGAGGAGGAAGTGGATCAAGTATATCTTGACACAGGTGGGGACGATTGGCCTTTCGCGATAATTGATAGAACCAAAGCACCTCAGACAATTGAGGAAAGGGTCAAGGAAACTCTGCGTAGAACAGAGCATTGGTGCCGAATGAACGGGCTCATCTACCTCGGAGTCGATTTCACAACCTCTCCGTTGGGTAACGCACCTCCTCGATCAAAACAGCAGCCTAAAGGCAAGGGTAAAGGTAAAGAGGGTGAATCCAGCACCACTCAAGAGGAAGCTCCTGAAAGTCCTCCTTCCGCTGCACCCGAACAAGTTGTAACTCTGGCTTCTCCAGAGAAAGAAGCGGAAGAAGATGTTCCAATAGGCCCATCCACTCAGGATGTCGCCACTGCTGCAACAACCGAGGTCCCTTCTGTTCCTTCTCCTTCTCCTCCTTCCCCTCCTCGAGTGACTCAAGCGACCATTCCTTTGGTCGTGTCCTCTCCCCCTTCTTCTACTGTTCCTCCCGCTTCTTCATCCATCTTCTCTTCTCTCATGGATCTGTCCCCCTCCATTTCTTCCCTCATCTCTGAGCTCCCTTCCCTTCCTATGTCTTCCTCTCCTGCAGTATCTCTTCCTCCCGTGAGCACTTCCTCGGCCTCCCTCTCGATGCCGCCTCCAAGTGTCTCCACGTTTTTCCCTTCTACTACTGCAGCTGCCCCCTTCTCTGTTTCTGGCCCTTCTCCCATAAGTCCAGCCTGGATCTCCCAGCATCTTAAGTCAACAGAAAAGGAAAGTTCCCATCGCTCCGATGGACTTCTCCGTAATCCCGTCAAAAGGGGCAAAGAAGCAGAAGCCCGTCACACGCTTCTCTCAGAGTGCTTCGGGAGAGAGGGTAATGGAGATCGCATACCCCAATCCTCTGAAGGATAAAAAGGATCTGTCTCCGACAGATTACACAGTGACTCAAGTCACAATGGGTACGTCTTCTGAAAGCCTTCAGGGAGAGGCCCTATCTGCAGTTGACGCCCTCTGCAAGAAGCTTCAAGAAGCAAAAGAAGAGAAAAGGCTATTGAAAGAGCAAAATAAACATCTGCTCCAAGCCTTACAGAAGATGGGCAGTGCACCTCCCACAACTGCCGCCGAGACTCCTGTGCCTCTGAGCCAGGATAAAATTAATGAATATGCAAAGATCGGCGAGCAGGGCATGGCAGTTTCCGCTTGGAGGAGCCAGATCCTCAAGGACAGTGAACGAGTAATCGCCAAGTTCTCTGATTTGTATCTGAACATCAACAAGGTGAATAAAGAGCTCCAAGCGTTAGCAGGACCCATATCAGAAGAGCTGGACCATGCTAGGCTGCAGCATGAGACCTTTCAACAAATGTTCGACTGTTCAGTCAAAGATCTGGTCAAGTTCGGTGTTTTCGGTCATCCCAGGGCCCTTAATAAATTCATTTCCACTCTGGATTACCAGATGGATCAACTGGAATTCGTCCTTGAAAAGATCGATAAGGTAAAGGAAGAAGCCCTGGACGCGATGCACCAAATGGAACAAATCATTCTCAACATGTCTCCAGGGTTGCTTACTCCTTCTTTCGCCTTAAGGAAAGTTGATGAAACCATCCAAATCTTTCAAGGAGATCGTTTCACAAGGGCTGGGGCCAGAGGTCACTTTTGACGCAGAGTCCATCAATAACCTGCTGGCCTGTCGGGACTTCATCGGGTTCCTCATAGAAGCAGAGAAAGAATATTCCAAACTCCCAGAGAAGCTCATAGACGAGCGGGAGACTTGCGAGGCGATCAGTGAGCGACACAAGGATCCTTCCCAGGATCAACTAGAGCCCATGATCAGCAAGTTCATGGAATACCGTGCCCAATTCCACATCTCGTCACCTGAGCAGCAGCAGAAGCAGGCTACCCCCTTTCGGCCGCAGGACGACGACGATGAATAACTTCTCTTTCTTCTTCTCTCTCTCCTTCGACGTTCTTTTTTGTAAATATCTAAAGTATGTTGGCACAAATGATGACATCATCCATGTTGCACCATGGGATGATGTCATCCATCAAGTTGTCAAAAGTCAACATGACTTTGAGATATTTTGTAGATATTTTGTAAATAGGTGGTTGGTTCCTTTTTGCCTTCCTTCTTCTCCTTCTTCTATAAATACTCAAATACTTGTTGTATTTGGGGGTGGATATCTTTCAGATGAAAAATAGAAGTGAGGAGAAAAGACTTTGAGCTTTTTGTAACAGAAAGAATTATTAATACAATATTTAGACTTTGTGCTGAATACATGTGTTATTTGCATTAGATCTTTCTTATGTCAGATCTGTGTGTTTGTTCTGTTGGATCTACTTCTGTTTTATTGTCATTTATTCATCAGTATTGCTTTGCTCGTTTATGCAAGTAGGTTTGGCTCTGTTTACTACCAATCCCAAAACATAAACCCTCTGACCTTTCTGCTTTGGAATTCATTTCTTTTCTTTCTTCGGATCTGATCTTTCTTCATCCTCTCTTCCATTCCTTTCTTTCCGCAGTCGGAAACACCCCTACTGGGATGAGATCCCAAACCCCCGAAGGCAGAATATTGTGAGACTTGCACAGATTCCTGCTGGTAGAATAGCAATAAACCAGTTTCGCTTTGCTGACTCAAAGAGGGGCTATGCCCTGCACACTGTTGGCTCGTCTATCCATAAATCTACCCAAGCGACAGATTTTCAGACCAACAGTTTTTGGCGACTCCGCTGGGGATCGAACAGATCTATCAGATCTATGATAGTGGTAGGATAGAAAATTAGTAAAAAATCAGAAAAATCACTATCTGTTTGCAAATCTAACTTTTTGTTAAAAATCCAAATTTTTGCAAAGGTGCTCCAAATTGAAAATTTTCTTCTGAGATCCATAGATCTGGCCTAGTTGGAGATCTTTAGTTCGCTGAGTTTTTATAAAAATCTGTATTTTTCCGTAGATCTGAGTTTTTGACTGTTTACCAAAAATTTTCAAACTCTTTGAAAAAGTCAAATTTAGATCCGAAAATCAGCTTGCTAATCTTCACTGTCATTTTATCCTTGCTGTTATTTGTCATTAACCGCAATCGGTTTTTCCGAAGAGGATAGTTTTTAAATATTTAGAAAAGTACATGTTGCTGGTTTTTGTCAGAAAAACCAGAAAATCAGCAAGTACAACCAAAAAGAAATTTTAAATCTGCTCCATAACATCACAGATCTGGAAGGTACGCTGGCGGGTGAGCCATTTACGCGTAGCAGGCGAGCTCGTGGAGAAGTCGATCTTACTTTCGATCTGCTTCAAAGGCACAATTTCAGTGTAACACCGGCGCGCTTTTCAACACTAAGTTCAGCTGATCGGTCAGCCAGAAGCGCCTCACCTCCACGAAAGAATCAGTTTTCACAAGGAGCCTCCTCATCCCTTTGTAGCGCCTTGCTGCTCAGTGGAACCACACTTCCAGCCCGTGTTCTTTTTCCAGCCTTTCAAATGGCAGTGCCATGGGGAAATGCTATGGGCCCTCTCGCATTACCACATCCAGTTCACGCGCTCCCTCACGGAAACTGAAAGAATTTTCCCAAATTCGACGGGAGCAGAAATCAAAGCATGGATTCACACATATCTGCATTCATCATGTCATGCAGTATCCTGGATGTAACTCATGAGGATGTGTCGGTTCACCTTTTTCTGGAAACTCTTACAAGGGCCCGCAGCAGAATGGTTTCAGCATTTACCAGCCGGGTCTATTACCAGTTGGGCCACCTTGCGGGATGCTTTTGAAGATAGGTACAAGCCTTCTGAAGATGCATTTGCTTTGTTATCACAGATCACTCACCTGAAGAAGGAGGCCAATGAGACCATGCGTGATTTTATCGCCAGGTTCAATGCATTAATCAACCGTGTCCCTGTTGCCATGCTTCCAACACCGGAAAATCAGAAGTGTTTCTTTGTGAACGCTATGAGCTCGAAAGTAAGTTTCTTGCTCCTGCAAGAGCAAGTGGCTACCTTGATTCTCACCCAGGCCGCTGCCATCCGAATTGAAGATAATTTGATAATATCTGGCGAATTGAAAAGGGAATCCTCCAAGCCTAAATCTTCGGGCCCTTCGTCCAATACTTCGTCTGATCCGGCATTTCAAAAGATGGCGAACGACTTGCTTGCATTGAAGAAGCAGTTGGCCCAAGCTTCCCCCAGTTCCTCATACCGGGATATTCCACGGAGGAATTTCGTTTCCAACAATGTTTCACAAAGGCCGCGCTTACCTGCAACTGCTCCGCGGTTGGCACTTGAGGCTCCTCCGGTCAATGCTCTAGCCAAAATTGAAGAAGAGGAACAAGATTACAAAGAACCTTCGTCTCAAGGTGAAGATGATCAAGATGTCGGTGAGCCGACTGGCGACTCTACTATCGGGTATATGGAATTTGATGAGGAAGAATCTGATGAAGAAGAGGGTACCCAGGGATATGCAAGTGGACAATCATATGTTGTTTTTACCCGCTCGCAAGGAAAAGAAGCAGAGGTCGCTGCCCATGTGCAGAAGGAGAAGGCCGTGTCAAACGCGCCTCCAACCATTGCTAAAAGAGGTAATCCTCTTCCTACTCAACTCCCTGTTAAGTCTTTTACAAGGAAATCTTTTTCCCCCCATTTCTCCTCCAAATCAGCCCTCTCATATTCCTATCAAGACCAGTAATCCTACCCTACCATCACGAAGTGAGGGACTCATTCCTTCACCAGCCCAACCCTTGGCCACATTTGATATCATAGACCATGCAAAAAAGACCAAAATCCAAATGTCTGAAGCGGAGTACCTTCAGTCAAATCCCGAACAGCTTGTAAGATTGACTAAGTATATTCAAAGTCAAGCTGTCATAACTAATCAGGTTTCCCCAAAAGGAATCCTTTCCACTCCTCCTGCATCCCGCATAAATGTTGCCTCAACATCTGCATCAGGCAAGATAGAGCCTTTCTATCTCTCCCTCCTAATCAATGGCCACAAGTTGAGTAACTGCATAATTGATTCCGGAGCTTCTGATAACGTCATGCCGGAAAAAGTCGCCCATGCTTTGGGCCTCACCCTTACCAAGCCTTTTGGCAGATGTTATTCCTTGGAAACCAAGCAGGTTCCGTTGATTGGTCAAATCAAAGACGCGTAGTTTGCATTTGCAGTGTTCCCAGAAAAAAGAGTAAAGATGACCGTCCTCGTTGCCGACATTCCAGCAGCCTACGGAATTTTGCTGGGAAGAAGTTTTTGCAGCGAAGTTGGTGGGGAGATTCATATGGACTGGTCTAAGGCTAGAATCCCCGTCAAAGGTGTAATGCAGACATTGGAGCCAGAATCACAAAAGAAGTACTTGGTTACTAACTCTGAGGACCCCAAAGCTCAAATTCTTTTCGAATCATCAGGGATGGGGAACTATTTCTTGTCTACCGAGTCTGACAAAATGGTTGTTCTCGTTCAAGAAGAAGATCTTAATAAGATCTGGACTTTGCAGTTTGATGGCAGCTGCGCAACCAGTGGATGTGGCGCCGGAGCCGTGCTAATATCTCCCGAAGGGGAGGTTATTCCTCTCTCTTTCAAGTTGTAGTTTTTCAACACGAATAATACTGCTGAGTATGAATCTCTATTACTTGGCATGCAAGCCGCGAAGGAAAGAGGGATCAAAAATCTGAAAGTGCAAGGTGATGCAGAGCTAGTCGTGAATCAAGTTAAAAGGATATATCAAGTGAAGAATGAGAGGCTCAGGCATTACCGTAACGCAGTGTGGGACAACATCGAAGAATTTGATGCTTTTTCAATAGAATCCATTCCAAGAGCTCAGAATGACATGGCCGATTCATTGGCCGTTTCAGCATCCCTCATGCTCCCTCACCCAGGTTTGAAAACAGACAAATACACCATTGAGGTGGTTTTCTACCCAAGCGTGCCAGATAATTCTCAGCATTGGCAAGTATTCAACGATGACAATCAACTCATTGCCTTTCTAGAAAAGGTGGAAAATTTCAAGGAATTACATTTTGAAGGATCCACTTCCACTTGCCGTGAATCAGTCACCGATCAAGACAATGAATCTGAAGGGAACAACGACATTTGTCAACTCAAAGGAAATAAAATCCCGAAGGGCTTGGTTTCTCTGGAACAGTTTTTCGACAGGCATGATCATTTTGTGAAAAAGAAAAGGCGAGATGATGCTAACTCATCCCCAGAAACCGAACCGGTTAATTTAGGTTCGGTAGAACACCCGCAGTTTGTGAACATTGGAAAATGTTGCACGCCTGAAGAAAAGCGGAGATTCGTCAAGTTGCTGAAGAAATACATGGATGTATTGGCATGGTCCTATGCCGATCTAAAGTCTTTTAAGCCAAAGGACGTCCAGCATGACATCCCGTTGAAAGAAGATGTCAAGCCCTTTCACCAGAAACAGAGGCATTATAATCCTAAGATCTCAGGTACTATCCAGGCTGAAATTCAGAAAATGCTGGATGCGAGAATCATCTTTCCTATCCATCACAGTACTTGGGTAGCAAACATTGTGCCAGTGCGCAAGAAGAACGGGGAAATACGCATATGCGTAGATTTTCAAAATTTGAATCAGGCTTCCTTGAAAGACAACTACCCACTTCCTATAATGGATCAAGTTCTACAAGCAGTAACTGGATCAGAAATGTTGTCCATGCTTGATGGTTTTTCAGGCTACAATCAGATTGAAGTTTCGCCTGAAGATCAATTTAAAATAGCATTCACTACTCCCTGGGGTACGTTTTCCTACAGCAGGATGCCTTTCGGCCTAACCAATGCTGGCGCCACTTTTCAGCGGGCCATGGACCTGGCATTCAAAGGTATGATGGGGAAGGTCATTGTGGTTTATCTGGATGACTTAACTGTGTTATCTAAACAATGAAATGAACATTGTGATCATTTGGAGCAAGTATTGGCCAGATGCCGAGAACATGGGATTTCCCTGAACCCGAAAAAGTCTGTTTTTGGAGTCACAAGGAAAGTTGCTAGGGCATGTGGTCATTGAAGAGGGAATGAAGATAGATACCGAAAGAGTTAAGGCTATTCAGAGCCTTACTCTGCCTACAAGTAAGGCTGGCGTTCATTCTTTCTTCAGAAATGTGAACATTCTCAGGTGTTTTGTTCCCGACTTTGCTGAGAAGACTCGTCATATATTGGACATGATGAAGGGATCACCGACTTTCCGGTGGAGCGAGGAAGGAAAAAGGTCGTTTGATGGTATGTCCCGATTTCTCCAAAGATTTTATCATGTATAGTTATGCATCTGAGCATACTGTGTCTGCCATCTTGATGCAAAAGAATTCGGAGGATGTTGAATCTCCGATTGCGTTCATGAGCTCTCCCCTCAAGCCTCACGAATTAAAAATGTCTCAGTTGGAAAAGCATGCCTTCGCCGTTGTCAAAGCGGTCAAGAACTTCAGGTATTACATTTTAAACTCTCATACAGTGGTGCTGGTCCCTGACACGGCAGTCAAATCAATTCTAACTCAACAGGAGTTAGGAAGCTTGCGAGGAAATTGGATTGCAAAGGTCCAGGAGTACGACCTGGATATAAAACCAACCAAGCTAGTAAGAGGCAAGGGCCTATGTCAGCTTATGGCTGAAAACAAAGATTCAGAAAGCCCTGAGGAAAAGGATGATTGTACCAATGAAGCACAAAGCCAGCTGGAGAAAGCCCATTCTCTGCCTCTGGTCCTATTTGTCGCAACTAGCGATGAGTGGTATTCCGATATTGCTTTCTTCCTCACCTACGGTGAATGTCCAGCTCACCTAACTGTAAAGGAGAAGCGCACTATAAAGCTCAGAGCAGCCAAATATGTCATCTGGGATGACGGTTTATACAAACGCGGGATAGATGGTGTCTTCTTGCGATGTGTCGACAAGCCACAGCAGGTGAAGTTACTTGAAAGTTTTCATAATTCAGCCTGTGGAGGCCATTTCTCCTCTTCTGTGACAGCACACAAGATCATCCGGGCCAGGTACTATTGGCCGACACTTTTCCAAGATACAGCCACCTGGGTAGCAAAGTGTGAACCTTGCCAGCAGTTCGTCGGCAAGCCCAAGTTGGCTACTTTTCCCCTCAGGCCGGTCGTTGTCAACGAACCATTCAGGCAGTGGGGAATTGATTTTATCGGTGCACTCAATCCCCAATCGAGTGCCGGACATAGTTATGTCCTAACAGCAACAGATTACTTCACCAAGTGGGTGGAAGCCATACCTGTCAAACATGCCACTTCCGAGGTTGTTTGCAGTTTCATTAAAGAAAACATCATTGTCAGGTTTGGCGTTCCAAACAAGATTGTTGCTGATAATGCTTCTAACTTCTCCTCACGGGAAGTTATTAGTTTTTGCTATGAATACGGGATAACTTTGGCTCATGCCTCAGATTATTACCCTCAGGGAAATGGTCAGGCAGAATCCAGTAACAAAAACTTGGTGACCATCATACGAAAGCTAGTGGACGAGAATCAACGAATGTGGCACAAGTCCTTATACGACGCTTTGTGGGCAGATCGCATTACTCCCAAGAGGTCCCTCGGTATGTCACCTTTTCAAGTGTTATATGGCACTGATGCCGAGCTTCCCATTTCTGCTGAACTCCCTGCTCTGCGCTTGGCACGAGCTATTGAAGATGAAACTTTCCAAAATTCCCTTGAAAAGAGGATCATGTATCTGACAGAGCTAGAAGAAAAGAGAGTAAGAGTAGTCGACAAGATCACCGAACATCAAAATCAAGTCAAGAGACTGTTCGATAAAAAAGCTAAGCAAAGAAATTTTCAGGTGGGAGACCTCGTCCTTCTGTGGGACAAGCGAAGAGAGCCAAAAGGCATGCACGGAAAGTTTGATTCCCTATGGAGAGGGCCTTTCAAGATCAAGCAGCTCAACGGAGAGAATAGTTTCTATCTCTCATATCTGGATGGAACCAAACTCCCGCTTCCCTACAGCGGGAAGCATCTGAAAATCTTCAGGAAGTAGAGCTTGCTCTCTTCTTTGTACAGTTTGCTTTAGTTGTGTGTTTGTTTTCGTCGTGTGTTTGCTTTCTGTTTGTTGTGTGTTCCCTTTTGTTCGCCCTCCGGTCGCCCTTGTTTTTGACTCTGTTACCCAATGGATAGGCACATGAGATCTGGGATTCTCTACCCCTGAGTTTACTCAGGGATAGTCCCCAGAAAGAGCCAGCTGTTATCCCGTAAAATTGGCAAGGGAAATTTTACTGATAACCATACCGAAAATTTTGTTCCGATCCCTCGTCGGGGATTTCTTGCATTCGGAACGTTGCAAAATCCCTTCCCGGGAAATCTAGTTTTCCGAACTTAGCCGTTTTTTGGTCTTTTTTGTCGGGCGCACATAATGACTATGCAACATTAACTTTTGATGCGCCCCCTTTAAATCCTTTGGCACATGCTTTCTTGTGTCAACAGGCGTTTTGGTGTGCCTCTCTATGTTGAGTCTTCCTTACATGCACCAAGGCGCATGCGCCTTCCTGTCGACATCTCTTTTTCTGCGCCGCTTTTCGGTGCACTAAGGGTGCACATATTCCTTTGTCGACACCACTTTCAGTGCGCCAAAGGCGCACATATCTTCGTGTTGGAAATCTTTTTGGTGTGCCAAAGGGCGCATGTTTTCTTGTGTCGACAGCTCTTTTGGTGCGCCACTTGAAAAGTTAGTGGCACATTTATTGCTACCTCACCTATAAATAGGCGCGTCTGCGCACTGTCATTGTCACCAACGCAATCACGTGATTTTCTCTGCACCTGTCAGCGCACCTAGCCCTGTCGCTTTCGAATCGCTTTGTGGACCCGTTTGCGCATTTCTTCGTTATAAATATCCGGGTAAGAGGTCCTTCTTTCTTTTGTGTTTTGTGTTTGTGGTTTTTGGTTGCTTGTGGATATGAATTGGATTGAAAAGAATGAAATCATGAGCTCCCCCCCCCCTTGCTGTCTTTCCACATGATTCTTCCCCCTCTTTCCAGATCTGCTGGTAGAGGAAGCTCTGTCCTAAAATGATAATAAGCTTGAAACCCTTTGTTTAAAGCCATTTCTATCACCCCAAGCAACCCTACAAAAGAAGGAGCTTAAACCATATGTGAAACCCCTCTGAGAGAGAATCAAATCTTAAAAATGAAACTATATTTTTGTTCTCCTTTGGCACATTGGCTCACCTTGCAACATCAAGAACAGTTGCGCCCTTGGCGCATCTGTCGCCCCTGTTACACAAAGAGCAGCCGCGCCAATGGCGCACATTCCCTGCCTGCTACATCATGAAAAGTTGCTCCCTCATGGCGCACTTCCCTTACTTGTTGCAAATGCTTCCTGTGCGCCCTCTTGGCGCACCAAACTTGAGTGCAACATTACAAAATCCTGCACCCATTGGCGCACCCTGCGTCAATGTAACACCAACTTTATATGCGCTAAGAACAAAGCTATAAACGGCGCAGGCGCGTCCCTCATTGCAACAACATTGTGTCATGCAAACCTTTCATGCGCCGCACCAAGTTCCCTTAAGCGCGCAAAAAGCATATGTTACACAAACCTTATATGCGCCTTTGGTGCACTGAAGTTCCGTGAAACATGAAAATTCTATGCGCCTTTGGCGCAACTTGTACCCATGTAACATGATAAATATATCTGCGCCCTTTACAAAATGCATCCACATAGCGCAGGCGCACTTGTGATTACAAAAACAAAGAATGCACCCTACAGTGTCCATGCGCCATGCACCTTTTGGCGCTGATTTATCCCCTGCAACAACCCTTTCCTGTGTGCCTTACCTATTTAGCTCTGTAACCTGCAGTATCCATGCGCCATGCGCCCTGAGGCCTCAAAATTGCTAACTCTTTCTTCTGTCAGCATTTCAATGGAAAATCAAACAGCTGACACGGATTTCTTCAATTGGGTTTCACTTCTTATTCTTGCAGATCAGCAAGCTAAGTTCACAAGAACATATGTCAACATCAAGGAAGAGACCTACCAAATCCAAAGGAAAGGCCAAGCTCACAGAAGAATAAATGAAGTATAAATATCAGAAGGTCAGAATGCCTGAATCCCAGGCCGAGTGTGACCTGGACATTAGAGACTTAGAGCTGGGTCATATTGATATGGAGGAGTTCTGGGTCAAGAACTCAGAAGGTCACAAGAAGTCCATGGATGGACAAGCTAATAGGCAGTGCCCTGCACTTTGCTAGAGGAATCCCAGTAAGTGCCGTGAACAATGAATTTATGATGGTGGTTTCCCGGTGCTACAATAAAGACACAAGATGTGTCGTAAATGAGAAGGGCGAGGTCATAATCAACCTCACTGCCTACCACTTTGAATTAATGCTCAGCATCCCTCATCACCGGCACTTTGTGGCCGTCAGCCAAGAAGATTGCATTAAGGCTTGGGATGACAATGAAGATCAGTGCATGCAGCTGATGAACAAGGTATATTTGAAAAATAAAAAGGTGGTGACCCCTTGGCCACAAATCATTCACCGCAGTGATTTTTCAGAGGAGCTCAGTGACATAATCACATTCCTGAGCAGGGTGTTTGGGCTTCCTGACGCCCACTATTTCCACAAATGGATGTTGCGGTATTTAGAAACAATGAACAAAAATATGCCCGATCAACGCTTTGAGTGGGCAGAAATCATAAGCAGCATGATATCAGAGTAGCTGCAACAATTTACCACAACTGGGAGGTTCTACATGAATTCCTATGTTGTTTACGCTGCAGCTTCAGAAAGGGACTACCCAGCTCTGATGCGGAGTGGGGTTTGGCCCCAAGTTAAAATCTATGAATATTATCCAGAGCTAAAGCTGGAAAATAGCATCCCCCAATTTACAAAGATTAATGATGCATTTTTCTATTTCATCATCTACCTGTTGAGGCCGAATATGGCTCACAGTCGCACGACCAAGAGCATCGTGGCAGCCACAGAGAAATGGGGGGCCCTGTTCACTCAATTCCCCACATTCACTTATCTGAGGGCGGCTAACTTCTTGGGGGAGCCAACTAGACTGCCAAGGTATGCTGGACCCAAGTTGATTCTGCTAGAGCTGTCAAGACAGCTAATCACCTACCATGAGAAATGCCTCAAGAGAAAGAAGGGTGGAACTCCTTTCCCCCTCACAGTGGGTAGGTATACATGTCTCACTCACCACAAGGTGAAAGACATGTTTGCAGAGCTGGAGCTGTTGAATCTGAAACATGACTTCCCAGCAAGGCCAACCTTCGACCCGAGAAATTGTCTGCCTAGGGCCAAGCTTGATCCGATCCATATCCCTCAGATCGAAGATATCTACATCGATATATATCATGAGGTGGAGCTCAGGAGGAAGGACCATTCTCGTTTGGCCTTGGCAGAAATCATCCAGTACGGGGTGGCCATCGTCCCCAAAGGCTACCAAACTACTGAGGAGGAAGTGGATCAAGTATATCTTGACACAGGTGGGGACGATTGGCCTTTTGCATTGATTGATAGAACCAAAGCACCTCAGACAATTGAGGAAAGGGTCAAGGAAACTCTGCGTAGAACAGAGCATTGGTGCCGAATGAACGGGCTCATCTACCTCGGAGTCGATTTCACAACCTCTCCATTGGGTAACGCACCTCCTCGATCAAAACAACAGCCAAAAGGCAAGGGTAAAGGTAAAGAGGGTGAATCCAGTTCCACCCAAGAAGAAGCTCCAGAAATCCCTCCTTCCGCTTCACAAGAACGGTTGAAGTCCCGAAAAGCACAGAAGAAGAAGTGGCGGAAGATGTTCTGATAGGCCCATCCACTCAGGATGTCGCCACTGCTGCAACAACCGAGGTCCCTTTTGTTCCTTCTCCTTCTCCTCCTTCCCCTCCTCGAGTGACTCAAGCAACCATTCCTTTGGTCGTGTCCTCTCCCCCTTCTTCTACTGTTCCTCCTACTTCTTCGTCCATCTTCTCTTCTCTTGCAGACCTGTCCCCCTCCATTTCTTCCCTCATCTCTGAGCTCCCTTCCCTTCCTATGTCTTCCTCTCCTGCAGTATCTCTTCCTCCCGTGAGCGCTTCCTCGGCCTCCCTCTCGATGCCACCTCCAAGTGTCTCCACGTTTTTCCCTTCTACTACTGCAGCTGCCCCCTTCTCTGTTTCTGGTCCTTCTCCCATAATTCCAGCCTGGATCTCCCAGCACCTAAGTCAATAGAAAAGGAAAGTTCCCATCGCTCCGATGGACTTCTCCGTAATCCCGTCCAAAGGGGCAAAGAAGCAGAAGCCCGTCACACGCTTCTCTCAGAGTGCTTCGGGAGAGAGGGTAATGGAGATCGCATACCCCAATCCTCTGAAGGATAAAAAGGATCTGTCTCCCACAGATTACACAGTGACTCAAGTCACAATGGGTACGTCTTTTGAAAGCCTTCAGGGAGAGGCCCTATCTGCAGTTGACGCCCTCTGCAAGAAGCTTCAAGAAGCAAAAGAAGAGAAAAGGCTACTGAAAGAGCAAAATAAACATCTGCTCCATGCCTTACAGAAGATGGGCAGTGCACCTCCCACAACTGCCACCGAAACTCCTGAGCCTCTGAGTCAGGATAAAATTAATGAATATGCAAAGATCGGCGAGCAGGGTATGGTAGTTTCCGCTTGGAGGAGCCAGATCCTCAAAGACAGTGAATGAGTAATCGCCAAGTTCACCGATTTGTACCTGAACATCAACAAGGTGAATAAAGAGCTCCAGGCGTTAGCAGGACCCATATCAGAAGAGCTGGACCATGCTAGGCTGCAGCATGAGACCTTTCAACAAATGTTCGACTGTTCAGTCGAAGATCTGGTCAAGTTCGGCATTTTCGGTCATCCCAGGGCCCTCAATAAAATCCTTTCCACTCTGGATTACCGGATGGATCAACTAGAATTCGTCCTTGAAAAGATCGATAAGGTAAAAGAAGAAGCCCTGGACGCAATGCACCAAATGGAACAGATCGTTCTCAATATGTCCCCAGGGTTGCTTACTCCTTCTTTCACCTTAAATTAGGTTGATGAAACCTTTCAGATTTTCAAGGAAATCATTTCGCAAGGGCTGGGGCCAGAGGTCACTTTTGACGCAGAGTCCATCAATAACCTGCTGGCCTGTCGGGACTTCATCGGATTCCTAATAGAAGCAGAGAAAGAATATTCCAAACTCCCAGAGAAGCTCATAGACGAGCGGGAGACTTGCGAGGTGATCAGCGAGCGACACAAGGATCCTTCCCAGGATCAACTAGAGCCCATGATCAGCAAGTTCATGGAATACCGTGCCCAATTCCACATCTCATCACCTGAGCAGCAGCAGAAGCAGGATACCCCCTTTCGGCCGCAGGACGACGACGATGAATAGTTTCTCTTTCTTCTTCTCTCTCTCCTTCGACGTTCTTTTTTTTTGTAAATATCTAGAGTGTGTTGGCACAAATGATGACATCATCCATGTTGCACCATGGGATGATGTCATCCATCAAGTTGTCAAAAGTCAACATGACTTTGAGATATTTTGTAGATATTTTGTAAATAGGTGGTTGGTTCTTTTTTTCCTTCCTTCTTCTCCTTCTTCTATAAATACTCAAATACTTGTTGTATTTGGGAGGGTGGATACTTTTCAGATGAAAAATAGAAGTGAGAAGAAAAGACTTTGAGCTTTTTGTAACAGAAGGAAATATTAATACAATATTTAGACTTTGTGCTGAATACATGTGTTATTTGCATTAGATCTTTCTTATGTCAGATCTGTGTGTTTGTTCTGTTGGATCTACTTCTGTTTTATTGTCATTTATTCATCAGTATTGCTTTGTCGTTTATGCAAGTAGGTTTGGCTCTGTTTACTACCAATCCCAAAACATAAACCTTCTGACCTTTCTGCTTTGGAATTCATTTCTTTTCTTCCTTCGGACCTGCTCTTTCTTCATCCTCTCTTTCATTCCTTTCTTTTCGCAGTCGGAAACACCCCTACTGGGATGAGATCCCAAACCCCCGAAGGCAGAATATTGTGAGACTTGCACAGATTCCTGCTGGTAGAATAGCAATAAACCAGTTTCACTTTGCTGACTCAAAGAGGGGCTATGCCCTGCACACTGTTGGCTTGTCTATCCATAAATCTGCCCAAGCGACAGATTTTCGGACCAACAGGATGTTGTTCTCAATTTGTAGAGCCATGGTAAAGGCTTGCCTCAAAGTGCCAGGGTTTTTATCCCTCAAATAGTATGCAACCTTCTTGTCAAATGCATCAACATAATTTATAAGACAAGATTCATCACATGGCCTCAAATTCACAGGAAACCTTTTCAATGTCTTATTGAATCTTGTATTAAAATCATGCACTGATTCATTAATATTCTTTTCAATATTCTCAAATTCTGACAAAAGAAACCTAGGATCTGTCTTGTCACCATACTGCAATCTAAATGCATTCTTCATTTCAGTCTAAGAATCAATAGAGTTATTAGGCAGAGCTTTATACCAGTCCCTTACATCCTCTTCTAGAGTATGAATAAATAATTTAATGTATACATCTTCAAACTCTATTTCAAAATCCTCCATCATGTTGACAAAGAGTTTAAAGTGCTGATCACTAGTTATTGCATTATTTCCTTGAAACTTAGGCAATCCATTTCTTACATCCTGTGGTACAACATTCAGATAGTCAGCCATACCTCTAAAACTGATGCGACCAAAAGTATTAACGACAAATGGAAGTCTGGGTGGAGGCTGAGCCATATTATTCTGAGGAGGTGATCTTATAAGAGAAACAAAGTGACGAGGAGTGAGGGGTCTATGTGGTACATGGATACAATTTTCAGAATGACTATCCCCCAATAGCCTTTTTTCACCGTAGACACTATCAGATTTGGAAAATACAGGGGTAGAATGAGATGCAAATCTTGAAAATACAATGGTGGAATGAGAAGGCCCCTCTCCAGATGGAGAATTTGGATTTACAAAGAGACTACCTGATTTAGAAGCAGTTGAGGAAGCATTGCTATCTTCAATCACATGCCGATCATTTTCACCAATGGAGACCTCTTTTCTTGAGATTTGATCTCCAACAACCTTCCAAATTCTTCCTTCTTCTGAATTAGAATTTCCAAATTCTGGAAACAACCTTCTACTAGGGTCCACGGTGAAGAAAGATCTTCTTCCTTCCAATTTTGCAAAGATTAGTAACAAATTTTCAATTGACAGAGGTTTAAAACACTGGCATTTATCAAAATCAAATCAACTCGGAGTTGCCACCAATGATTTTCACCCTAGTTGTGCAAATGCACTAAAATAATCTATCAAATATTTGTCAGCACTAAAAATCATGCAAAGCTTTACAAATCAGACCTTCCCTCACCCAAATTTATCAATGGTGAGGCAAACCTAGTACAATAATTGCTGGAAAAATTGGACAGACAACACGCAAAACCTATAACTTTGTTCAATCCTTATACATATGATTCGAGAGTGATGACATTACTAGGGTCTGGAAAAATGTAAATTCTTCAAAGCATCCCCGACAACGGCGCCACGAGTGTTGGTATCCAAATTCATTCTCCTTTTCAAGATGAGCAGCGCCACAGATTTGACAGGGAACTTAGAGGCAGATAGATTATAAATGTGTATCATTTTGTAGCCGGGGTTGAAATCTAACTGACCCTTTGTTACTCGGGTTTGTGGAGAGATGGATAACATATTAAAAGGATTTGATCATATCCTAACTATTTTAGGTTGTGCCTTTCAACCAAGGTAAGAGAACCTATTTTGTAACCTTTTTAATTGAAGGATATGCAGATACCTTTCTTTTGCACAAATTTTATAGAGAAGACCTTGGGGAAAATATGATCAACACACCAAATCTGACTCTCACGAGTTGTCACTTCTAGATTATGGAGATATTTTCAACACAAGGCTAAGGTTACTGAAGACATTTGAAATCCTGATCTGTTCTACATACTTTAGCAAGTGGATTTTGTTCTTATGTGGATATACAGAGCAGAAGAGGGGTAGTTCAGGGTAGGATTGGTTATTTGAATAATTTTTGGTGGGAGATCAATAAGATAGATTGGAATTTTCCAGATCCCTGAGAAACTTCACAACAAATGAAGAACTCAATAACAAAAAGATTCAAATAGTTAAAACATTCATTCAACCAGAAGGTGTGCATCAATGGAGGCCCAAACATGCACATTTTCACACAATCTTTGAGATTCTAGCACGAAGGTTCAAGTTAGAAGACCTAATAAAACATCAAAATCTAATATTAGTCATGCCTGAGGTACACCCAGAGGTTTACAAACAATCTTTGTCAACATATGAAAGAAAAGTGATTTTAAATCGTTTATTTCATTCCCAGATGAAATATCTTCTAAAAAATGAAATTGTAGATGCCACTAAACTATCACAAGGATTGAGATCTGTGTGATTCAAAGGGATTTTGATACAAGATTGCAATAGGAACAAGAAAAACTACTCGCAGACATTCTGAAATTGAATTAAACACAAAATTGGCTAGAGATTTGACACAAATTAACTCAAAATTTATCAGATTCATCAACAGGGGAGAGTTACTTAAACAATCTCAGAGCTTGTTGATGGTAACCAACTCAACATGAATGAAAATCTAATACAAAGGAAGTTAACCTGGTTTCTCAGAAAGTTTTCTCAGAGGATGAGCTTTTCTCAAAAATTTCTCGTGAAAATGAACTCCCGACCTTTTGCAAGAGTGTTCTCATTGCTTTTATACATTTCATTCATTCAATTTCCCCCCCAAAAGAGAAGAATATTCGAGGGTCCCATATGGCCTTTTGAAAAGTCTCGGTGTAAAAAGGTAGAGTGAGCGGAAGCCTCCAAGTGTTCTCCTGACACTTCTTCAAAAATAAAACATAGGGGCCAGTCCCTAAACATGCGCGGTCCCTCTATGCCATGAAAACATATAATATCATTCTTAATACTCCTTAATAGGTGAAAACCTAGAAAACATTTTTTTTCATTAATACAGGATCTGAATCATCCGATGTCCTCCACGTACCGGGATATTGGGAATTTTGGTCTGCCATCTTTTCTTATACAATAAACAAGTGTGGGGCACCAGACTTGACAAATGGAGGACAATTTTTTTATGCATCAATCGGGGAAAATAGAAAACGTGACAGAGGCCAAAAAATAAGGGATCTCAAGGGCAAATGGTGTGAGATCATAATGAGTACCAATAGGTTCTCCATAGGTGGGTGTTCCTAGGTCTATGCCCCAACTTTGAGCAATGTGACGCAAACTAATCAATGCGAGAAGTTTGCTATAGATGAGAAAGTTTATCGATACGGGAAGCTTTCTTTGGATTCTTGCTTTTGAAACTTTTATGCTTTTCCTTTTGAGTATATAGAAGGTTGATCAATGTGGGAAGCCTTCGCTCCATGATATGAGATGGTAGCCATCCTTCAAGAGAGTAGTCTACATTTTGCTTTTTGCTTTTTGACTTTGGATTTTTCCTTTTATGAATGGCAGGATACAATATGCATGATAGTTTTCCTTTGAGGGATCAGTCTATACTTTTTATGTTTTTTCTTTTTAGATACAGTTGTCCTTCGAGGGAGCAGTCTATTTTTGCTTTTGGATATGATAACTTTTGAAATGAGCATCCATGAATTTTGAATTTTTATGGATGAACTAGAGATAACTAGGTAGACCACTTAAGAGGGGATAAAGAATGTACAAGTGACACTCGTGGACCCTTAGAATGGTTCCAGTAAGTACATAAGAGGGTAATGGATGTAATAATTGCGGAGTTCTCACCAAGAAGGAAGAACCTATCCATAAGGAATATGCTATGAATAGAGTCATGGTGCCCATATTCAAGGTCACAGATAGGAAAGTGACGGTAGACCACATAATTCCAAGTTATTATGATGAAATATGGAAATGGCTAATAGATGGATGGATGACCACTGAGATAACTAAGTTCTTGTTGGTAGGTATGTTAGTAATATAAAGGCCGCAAGTGCAATACATCAAGAGGTTTTGTTTCTGGGTTTACCATCAAGGGAAGTGAAATGATAGGCTCCAGACCTATACTTATGTGTGATAATATAAGGTCTGATCTAGTTAGGAGAAAATTTTCCACGTGAATCCTTTCTAGAGTAGTGACATTTTGATTTTCTTTAAGGACAAGGTCATTGATGTTAAAGTCAAGTTCTTTGAGGTGTTTGTTATAAGCACATTTGATGCACTCTTAATAGATATAATGATGTTCAAGAGTGAGAAGGCGATGTTCGTATAACAACTAGAGATGTGTTAGACGCTCTTGGCGGTAATTTTCATCTAAAACAAAGTTCATGAAGTGAAACATGTAAGAGAAGGGATTTGGACTTCTAAGAGGAAGAACAAATCGTCGGAAGCCGTAAACAATGGAGAGAAGGGAAGTAGTTCCTGTAGAGGTGTGGATGCTAGTCTGATAAGGCCAAAGAGCGAAGGGGATATGAAGATGCAAATTACATGACCTAAATTTATCAATAGTCTTGGCAAGGATATTGTAAAGAGTTTTATTAGTGGCTTCATCTTGACCATTAACTTGAGGATAATATGGAGATGAGAAGGTAAGATTAATATTGAACGAGTCACAAAGCTTCTTGAGACCTTTGTTTTTAAAGGACTTTCCATTATTTGTGATGATTTTGTGAGGGATGCCAAAGCGGAAAATGATATGTTGATAGATGAAATTAATGATTTAATTAGCTTTAGTTGATGTGAGTGGAATTGCTTCCACCCATTTAGCGAAGTACTCAGTAGTAGTGATGATAGAATGATGGCATTGAGAGGAACATGGATTGATGAGGCCAATGAGGTCTAGTCCCTATTGTGAGAAATGCCAGAGGTCCTGAGGTGACTGTAAGGCCTGACTAGAAATGTAGATTAGATTAGAATGTTGCTGACATTTGATGCATTTATTAACGTACTCATAGTGGTCTTGATTAAGAGAGGGACAATAATAACCCGTGCAAAGGAAACATTTGGCGATGACCAAACCAATAAAATGGTCACCACATATACCATAATGGACTTTTTGGATAGCTCGAGTGGATCCATGAGACTTAAGGAAATGAAGTAAGATGCCATCAAAGCCACGCTTGTAAATAATGCCACCAAAGATGACATGACAGTTAACACATTGGATAAATGACCTTTTACCATTCTTAGATAGGTCAGAGGGGATGCCGGATTGAGAAAGATAGTCAAAGATTTGAGAATACAAAAGATCACAAGGATTAAATTCGATGAGGTTGACATGCTAGGCAAGCTCACTGAAGATGAGGATAGTTTGTCAATACGTTGAACGATAAGACAACGAGCTATAGATCCTCTATTCCATATTTTTCCAAGGGATGAGAGATGCAAGAGAATCCATAGTGTCTGCGAAAATGATTAGATGATTGAGGGATAGATTTGAAATGGTGTAGAAATTGAAGGCCTCTAAGAAGGAAGTCAACGATGTCCTTATTCTTTTGAAGGATATCATTTTTATATTGATAGATACCCTTGAATTGACTGATAATAAGTTGGGAGTCCCCATAGATGTCAAGAACTTGAATGCCAAGTAAGAATACAATTTCCAGGCCTAAGATGAGGGCTTCATACTCATACATATTGTTTGTGCATTTGAATTTAAGCTTATTGGCGATAGGAATAGGAGTATCCCAAGGAGGAATGATAATAACGCTAGTGCCTCCCCTTACTGACATTTATAGCCATCGAAGAGGAGATTCATATTGAGAGGATAAAATCCATGTTCGAATTTTTTGATGGATTCATCTAGAAATTGTTCCTGAGGAAGGCGATTATCAGAAAGAGGGGCATCGGCTAGTTGATTTGCGATAGCTTGGCCCTTGATTAATTTATGAGAGATGAACTCTAGGTCAACACTCTCCCATGAACTTGAGCCTGTTAGGAAATATGGGATAAAATATGTAGAATAATCCCATACAGAATTGCAACAATAGAAAATAATGTGCAGAAAATATTATAGATCTGAAATAAAAGTGCAGAATAATAATAACACAACACAAAGAGACAATATTTAACGTGGTTCACCCAATTTGGGCTACATCCACCAAGAATCACTTTCTCAGATTTAATTACAAGCCACCGCTCTCTCAATATAATACCTAGATCTGTTTGGAGCTATGATCAACAAACTCTATAGAATTCACAACCTAAATTCAAAACACATCTACAATGTATTTGCATGTATACCCTACCATATGCACAAAACCACATAATTAGACAACTGCTTAAGCAGTTTGATACAAAACCTTGGGTATCAAAACCATGGGCCAAAACCATGTGGGTATCAAAACCTATGGGTCAAAAATCCTGCCCATATGAGAAAAGCATGTTTCCCGGTATATCGGGCACGTTTTAAGGCCAAAAAAAATTTCTTAGGGGCTGCACCCCCGATTACCCCGGCGAGACAACTGTGGAAAGTGTATAGTACTCTTAGTGTATAGTTGCTTCAGGGGCTTTGCTCACACGAAAACCTAACACCTTGTTGGCACTTAGAACCGTCAAAGAAGAGCGTCATTTTGAGAGGGGAATACTCATGTTCAAAGTTGATAGATTTATCTGAAACTTGTTTGTGAGGAAGGTAATTATTAGGAAGAGGGGCATTAACTAATTGATCTATGATTTTTTGGCTCTTGATTTATTTCTGAGAGATAAAATCTAGCTCAAACTTAGTCATGAGCATGAGCCATTGAGTGATATGATCACTATGATAAGGCTTATAATGCATGGTATTGAGAAGATGAAAGATATTAATGACATAGATCTTATGATTGAGAAGATAGTGGCGAATCTTAAAGATAGCGAAGAAAAGAGCAAAACATAACTTTTTAGCTTTAGTGTAGTGAGTCTTATAATCGTGAAGGGCACGACTGATATAGTAGATAGACCTACTCCATGCCTTGCTCATCGCGATGCATCAAACATGGAACTCCCAGAGCATGATCGGAGGCATAGACATAAAGATAGAATGGATCTCCCTTGTGTGGAGGTGTAAGCATATGTGGAGATAAGAGATACTAGTTGAGGTCATCAAAGACTTTCTAGTAGTTATCATCCCATTTGAAGTCAATGTCTTTACGAAGGAGGTGATGAAAGGGTTGGGAATGGCCAAAAAGTTATGATGATGAAACAGCATGGACTAGATTGGAAGTTGTCCTCTAAAGACTGTGAAGTTGCTTCAAGTTATAAGGAGGGGGCATATTGAGGATAGCCTTGATTTTGGTGAGGTCAACTTCAATACCCCTGATGGAAACGATAAAGATAAGGAGTTTACTAGTTAGAAATCTAAATACACACTTGGTTGGATTGAGATGGAGGAAGGAAGCAAATAAGGTGCAATCGAAAAGTACCTAGAGCGAAAACAAGGTGGTTGCAACGATGCTTGGATTTACCCAAGAGATCATCAAAGGAGTCCTCTACCATCTTGTGGATTAGATCATGAAAGATGTAGGTCATGGCTCATTGATAGGTGGCTCTGACATTTTTTAAGTCGAAGGGCGTGATGCAATAGTAAAAGGTCCCCTAAGAAGTGATGAAGGAAGTATTATGTTTGGTCTTCTAGTGATCAATGAGGATTTTATTGTATCCTATAGAAATCCATCCATAAGAGACAAGCATCTCATGGCATGCGATAAGATCCACGAGTTGATTGAATGTTGGGAAGAGGAAAAGTCATCTTTAGGGAAAGCGAGGTTTAGATCTCGAAAATCCAGTAAATATATGAAGCTTACCATAAGCTTTTGACAATGGGTATGATGTTGGAAACCCATTGTGAATGCTCGATAGGAATGATGAAATTAGTTGAAAGGAGGCATTACAACTCCTCTTTAATAAGGAGGGACAACTTAAGGGTGCATGTGATGAAGCTTCAACTTGACCAGACCTAGAGTTAGGAAAAGGTAACGATGTTGTGGACAATGATGGAAGGATTGGGGCCCAACATATCGGCGTACGACCATGTGAAGGCTTATTTATGATCGAGAAAGGAATGCAGTGAAATATTCAAGCTCATGGTGGATCAAGGGATTGACCCACTTTGAGGATGTGAGGCTCGTGTAGAGTCTTTATGTTAATGTCGATGGTGGATTCGTCAAGAAGAGTGGAAGTGTCTGGTGGTAGGGTCTTATAAATATAGAAATCTTTTGTCCCCTTGTGAAAGAAAGGATGGAATCATCATCGATGAATTGAAGAACATCAATGGTAGAGGAATCTTCCTCTATCATTTTTGAATGTTGAAGAGGGAGGGACCTAGCTTTGTCGTCACACTGATAAGTGACTGGTCCCAAGGTGATGGTGGAGATTAAAAAATCCAGAGGAGATAAACACGGTGTCATCTATATTCATAACCTTGTGGGATGGAGAAGATGGAAGGATAAATGTTGGTGTGAGCCAAAGATGGAGGAAGAGTGTCTGTAGATTGTTCCTTGATAGCCCAAGTCCAAACTTTTCATGGGGCTTGCAATATTGTTCAATGATGAGGTCATTCATTCCTTATTCATAATGCCCCATTTCTAAATCCTTTCCAGGTGCAGTGATGAAGATAGGTGTAGGAAACATATTTCTTGTAAAGAAATTCAAAGCCATTGGTATATGGTTTGGTGTGCAGTTGAGTGTCAATGTGTGAAGAAGGGCGATCGACACCACCATATATGAAATTAGTGCAAAGATGAGATGGAATGAAAGGAATGATATCCCCAACATTAGGTTGATACATTGGAGCTTTATTAGGTATGCCATGAGTCTATGAAGTGTGGGGATAATGCATTAAGTGTGAGAAGATGATACTCCCACAGTGAAAGAAACTGGTCCATCACTTTGTCTAAGGAGTCATCATTGGGAAGATTGGATGCAGAAACATATGAACTAGTGGATGTTTGAGAAGGATATTATTTTGGAATGAGCACATCATTAGGACGGTAAGTCATGTTTATGGGGAGAGTTCATATTTTCCCTCATGCTCATACTTGATGCATCGATATAGGGTGGAAGGAATGCAATGCATGACGCACGAATCCATGGTCGTCCAAATATGATGTTCTATTGAAACTCCTCTTCTATGATATAAAAGACATCCTGAAGGAGTTTTTCACCAATGCACGGTATGGGAAGAATAATTGTGCCTAAAGCAGGGGCAACAACATCATTAAATACATGAAGGACCATGGGTGATTGGGCGATAATAGAATTAGAGAGCTTAAGATGATCAAAGGTGTGAGATGAGATGATGTTGATGCTAGCTCTATTATCAATCAAAGAAAAAATGAATGAATGTGTCATTGATATGCACAATAATGAAGAGGGAAGATCATGTTCCTTAGGTGTGATGTCAGGGATTTCAGTGTTGTTGAAGGATATGGAGGATGAAGTGACAAGTGCTCCAACAAGCGATGCAAAGGGCTGAGGTTCATCGTTAGGAGTGGGGATACGTTTAAGAGATTCAACAAGGGGGTTGTTTATGATCTAGAGAGATTAGTATGAGCTCATAAAGTGACATCTTAACTGGGGCCTAATGGAGTTGTTTCATAAACACTTTGTCTCAATAGCAATAGGCTAATGGAGAAACTAAGATGGATACCTTGGGTCTTGATGAAGAAGATGGTTGCGTAGACTCTTTGTGAAGGAATGGTGACAACAAATTTGGATTTTTATTAAGCGGGTGTTTGGAAGCCTAATGGGCATGAGGGAGGAATTGTGACCCATATACCACATTAATGAAGAGATGAGGGCCCTCTTTAGGAGAGGTCGATAGTTGGAGGAGGGATGACAACATAAGTCTTAGATGAGTGAGAAGATTTAGATAGCTTGGTAGATGAGGATTGAGATGAGGAAGTGGAAAAAACTACGGTAGGCATGAAGGGGTGTGATCCTCCTTTAATAAGAAGATCATCCTCATCGATAAGGTTATGGATGATGGTTTGAAGGGATCTACAATGCTCAATGTTATGTCTAGGTGCACAATGGTATGCACAAATAATATTAGAATCAAACCATGAGTTTTGTAGACCATGTGGATTGAAAGGCTTGATAGGTGGGAGAGATATCACAGATGCTTGAAGTAGACGTTGAAATATTTTTGTATAACAACCCATGGGAGTAGATTAAGAAAATATCGGGGATGAAGGATTCCTAGTGAGGATGGATGATGATGAGAGGCAAAATTTTCTTTGATGAGGTTTGATGTGGGCCTTTGATTCTATCATAGTTTTAGAGGGAAGTGAAATCTTGCTTTGAGCTTAGGTCGGTAATGACTTAGATTATTTTTATTTTTATTTGGTAGTCAAGGGTGTGGATGGTTTGGACGAAGGGTTGGTTTTAGAGGGAGGATTATATTGCTTTGGTTTATTAGACATATTGGTGATGGGGGTCTTGGATGAAGGACTTGGTCCTAAAATGGAAGGGTATGCTGGGATATGATGTAACATTTGATTGCTTAAGAGGGTTGGTATTAGGGGAATAAAGCTCCAACTTCTTGTGTGGATGAGTTAGAGACATTTGAACAGGCATGCCAAGGTTCTTAAGCCTTGGTTGAAATTATTTACCTTGGGTAGTGGTGTCTCTAGATTTTACCCTGAAATATGAGACTACCCCATGTTTAAAAAAATTCATTCTTTTAAAATAGCGGGTATTTTGTGTTTTTATTGCCTGAAGATGTTTGTATTACGTTAAGATATTCCCAGTGAATCATATGAGATAATTTCGACAAATAATCAGATGCTGAAACTCATTTTATCCCTCTGCCAAGTTTTGTCTACAGGAAATTTTATTTAATTATTTATTAAATAAACTAATGCCCCATTTAAAGTAAATTGTGCTCCGGTTGAATCTTGTTGCAAGTTTTGCATGCAAGTATTCACTCGTCTCATTAGGGTTTTTACTAGGAATGAATTCACAACATTGTCCGCAACTTCTGGCAACATGTTTTGTTTTTATTTATTTATTTTGTATTTTTCTCTCGGTTTTCTCCATCGGTCTTCTCTGTGAAATTCCCCTAGGTGCAATTCTTTCGTCCAATATAGTCTGTTTAATTGCCTTGAGGCATCTTAAGATCATCTACCAACGCTGTACTAGACACCAGAAGGAATCAGCCTCAGAAATGCAAACTGCTAACCAAAAATGATGAAGTCATGCACAAAAAGCCTCTCCCACACAAATCGCACTTTTCTAGAATTAGAATGAGTATAAGCTGCAATGGGATTTTTGATAGCTGGCAGACAGGTGCGAGAATTTATTACCTACCTTACAAGGTAATTTTCCCCATGAAGTCAAAGTCACTTAAGCTACGATGGGAAAATTAGAGGCGGCAGGCAGGCGGGAATTTCTTACCTGCCTTACAGGGTGAAAATTCCCATCATAAAATAAAGAAAAATCACTTAAAGCGCCGATGGGAATTTTCTGTCTGCCTAGCAAGCTAACTTTTCCCATCGAAGGGTTTTATTCACCCATACAAGTCGCACTTTTCTAAAAGAAGTTATTTTTAATACAAGTCGCACTTTTTAGAAAGTCACTTAAGCTGCGGTGGGAAGAATTGGAGGTGGTAGGCAAGCTGGAATTTATTCCCTGCCTTGCAGGGTAAAAATTCCCATGATGAAAGTCAAATCACTTAAGCGGAAGAAGGGAATTTTTAGAGCTGCGGTGCAGGGCGAAAATTCCCATCAGAAGTTGACTTCTTAAATTTAGCAATTCACCCATGCCAAAAAGTGTGACCTACCTTGGGTGATTAAACAATGCATATTAATGATATTTATTAATAGCTTATTCTACACTAATTTTGGTGTTGTGGATAGAATAGAAAATCAATGCATGAAGGCTGAGTCCAAAGAGAACTGAATGTTAGCAAGTTAAAAATAAATAAATTAAATTTATTTAAAAAAACAGCCAGCAGCATGCAAAAATAGGCAGCCCAATTTGGGTGAATAAACATGTTTGTTTATTAATTAAATTGCCAGAAATAGGATGAGACAATTAATAGAAATAGAATGCTGGAGGGTTATATAAGCATGGGCTACCATAAAGTGAAGATGTAATTAATTATTTTTGCATGAAGGATTGCAACCCAGACATGTTTTGATGCACCTAAGGAAGGAGGATTTTTGCATCAATAAAGTGTTTTTTCATTATCGAAAAGCTTCAAAGTTTTGGCACCTAGGGTTGGAGGAGCCTAATTTAAGCCATTATTAAGTCATCTATATGTTGGTATAAGTGCTCTAGTGTGAATTAAATAATATTTTTGCTTACTTTACATGTAAGCAAAACCTCAAATTTTTAGGGCAGCCAGGCTTTATATACAAATTTTGGTGATAAAAATCAAGTATTTGTGCCATGGACTCCATCTTTGTCTGAATAAAATTGTAGGTATTCACCATAGGTGCTCATATAAGTAAAAGGGAGTTCAAATCAATGTCAGGTACACTGAATATATCTTCCAAATGTAAAGAAGTTGTTAGATCTGCACAAATGGATCTGATTGCAAGGGATTCCAACAAAATTAAAAGAAAAAGAGCTCAGACAAAGATTATTCCAGCCATGTTGAAGCCTGATGAAAGAGAAAGAATCAACAGAATCATGCATAGCTTCCATATTTTTTGAAGTCAATGATATAGACATAGGCCCTGAACCTATCATCAATTTAATTGACAGGTCCAACTATCATAATTGCAAAGGCTTCCGACAAAAAATCATCCTCTTGTTTTTAACACAGCTCGTGTAGAAGTCAATGCATGGAAAATTCCTTCCAGGATCTTGTGCATGTGCTCCCAATATTCCAGTTGAAGCCTTCATTGAATTTAATTTGCATGTACTGAAGAATAATTGCAAAAGCTTCAAGGATGAAAGGGGAAGATAGGTCAAAGGCAATACCCACAAGCAAATCAAAGTCATTCATAACTTCCAGATCCAATTTGGTGAGAATCGAAGGCAAAAGAGTCAACTGCATGCAGAATATGGAAGAAGAACAAGACTGAGAGGGTTGCAACTTTCTTTCTTATTTCTTTTTCTCTTTCTTTTATCCTCTCCGACAAAGTAACTGAGCAATCAATTAAATTATAAAACTTAAGTGATTGGTTTAAAAGATCGTTACTTGAAGAAGTCAATTACTTGGAAATAAGTGGCATACATGCAAAAATAGAAGGTTCTATTTTATCAGTTATAAATCATCCATGTCGTGCAAAGAGGAATTCCAGGAGAGAAGATTGTCAATTGTTTCCCTTTTCATAGCTTTCACATGTGGGAATTCATTTAAAGCTTCCTATTTGTAACTGCCCTTTATGCACTATAAATGAGAGGAAGAACCTACGGGTTAAAGGATTGGAATTTGTAATCAACATTCTGGTGTTCCAGAACTTTGAGCTAAAACCCCTGATATATTTCTGCAAGCAAAGTAATATAGAGAGGAGACATATTTCCAGAGAACTTTGTGTCAATGGTGCATTTTGCTTCTTACTTTCTTTTCTAGACCTGTTGCATAAACTTTGTGTTATCTATAGATTCTAGATCTGAAAGTTTCCTTTGCTTTGAATTATACATGCTTCAATGATCTATTTGTTTTAATCTGTGTGCATGCAACCAACGCTGTAAACTATTGCTTGGGTTGCACGTGCTCCTCTACTTTCTTCTCATTTCTTACTTATTTTCCTCTTTCCTGCAGATTTTTCCTTTCTTTTACAGTTGTTTACTTGCTGCAAAACCGTATAGCTATGGTTCATGAGATACGCAAGTAAAGTAATACCAACAGATAGATATTAGGACATATAAACTAACAAAATCTTACACGGGAGCCTCACCAGTAAATGAGGGAGATTTATCTCATGGCTACCTAGGTTTTCAGCTGTGCAAAAAATCTAGCCAACAAGTACAGTGCCGCCTAGACAAGACAGTGGCACCGGGACGCTAATGTCCTTATGGGCACTTCAGTCCTATTTGTTTGATTTTTCTAATTTTTTTGTTTACATTGGATTTGGGTATTTTCTTCTCTCCTTTTCACAACCTAGGTTGGCTTTTGGGGTCACCATGTGCCGAAATTCAAACAAAGAACTCATATACGTGTGGTCATATATCTTAGACTGTTGATGTGGGTATAGTGATAGTAGTATTGGGATTGATTCTGGGAGTAGGTATAGGTGTAGAAGATCTAGATAAGGGTGTCTGAGGTGGTTACATTGGGATGGGTAGATAGAATAATTAGAAGTGATAGGTAAAGATGTGGGTGGTATAGATGGAGGAATGGGTTCAGTTAAAATTGATGTTGGTGTATTATTTGTTGACATAGTTGGGCATAGATGAAGGGACACATGTAGTAACAGATGTGGATGTCGAAGTCGATGGGAGTTGTGAATGAAGGGGGCAATATTCTGAAATAAGTGTCAAGATGACAGATGGTGAGATGATGGGTGGTAGGAGATCGTGTTAGATGCATTGGTTTATAGTATTGATAATATGGGCATTAGGTGGTTGTGCATGTGGAAGGTTTGTTTTGATTGTACAGGTGAATGATTAGGAAAGGGTAGCTTAAATGACGTCCAAGGATTGATTGGGTGGTACATTAGGGTTGTCCACTTGGAGATCATTGGATCCTATAATTTTTTAATAACACTAGCACCTAGAAAGATGCTGACACCAGGCATTCAATGTCATGGCCACAAACTTGGTGATATTTTCAATCAATGCCGATTTCAAAATCAGATACCATTTTTTTTTAGGTCTGTGATTCATCAAATGGTCCAGATGGTGAGGAATAAAAATGAGATTGACAAACCATCAACTTGTCAAATATTGAACTATAAGATTATCCAAGTATGGGTATATTTTTGGCAAGTCTTGGAATTGTTTTAGAGGGTCCACATGAGAAGTGGATTTGGATTAAGATGAATATTTGAACACAATGGTGTTAGCAGTGTTCTTAGGTTTGTATACCATGTGTGGAAGATTTAGTGAACTAAAATTTATTGATGCTTATTCGATCACCTTTTAAGGATGGCATTTCTCAAGGGTGCGGAGTTCCCCCAGTTTGTTACCCATAGTATCCTCCACCTCTTCAAAGTTTTGAAATATTGTATTTGAAGAGTGGATGAGATGTGCTTTAGGACAATACCATGATAATATTTTAATCCTTTGTATATGGAAGGGATTCACAATGATAGTTAGTTAATGATGCCACCATCGTGCGATGAAATCTGTGATTGATGGTCTTCATAATGTCAAATGGTGTATAGGTTTACATGATGGTGATTTTACATGCAATGTTGATTGAGAAATCTACTTATAAGATGTATTTACATGATTTGGGTGAAGGTGAAAAATGAATTTTGTGGGATGAAATTGTACCAATCCAATGTGGTACCGACCAATGACCTAGGGAATGTGTCAAGCATGAGGTCTTGATCATGGGCGATTAGTTATAATATGCATGTCCTCAAATTACATTCTATGTTATTGAGGGTATTCCTTACTATTTAACTTAGAAAATTTTGAAATTTCCTTGTGAGGAGTATAAGGTTTTATGGGGTCTTAGAAGGATTGATTTGTTCGTTATAAATTCAATCCATGAAAAGGTGGTCTTGGATCCCAAAGTAGAACCTTCAAGGTTAGCCATTCTACTTAATAATGTTTGCATGGGATTGATTATAATATTTGGATTTGACATGGATTTTCCAGGATGAGACTTGTGATGTGTATGAATTCATATGGATGGGGTTGTTGATAAGTTTGATATATTTTAGGATGTGTTGGTACACTTTGGTGGGAGCAGTTGATAAGGGGAACTCATTTTCTCCCTGAATGTGATCTACAGTATTTGTGATTAGATGAACATGAGATAAAGATTGATGTACCTTATTGAGACAGTTCCTATGTGATAGGATTGGTTAGATTGATGAGGTTCCTTGTGACATGGGGACATTTGATTGATTTTCACATGAAGGATGACTCACTTGGAATATAAGTGATGGGTGGTTAGGATACTTAAATATGATGCTTGAAACATTGGGAAGTATATGTTGATAAATCTACCTCTTAGTGAAGAAACCATTTGATGAGTTGGGACTATTTCAGATAATGGTGGATTTGTGAACTAATCATATTGGAATGGATATGAGAAGTAATAAATGAGGGGTAAAGTTTCCCTGATTAATTTGTTTAGATATCATGATATCAACAAGTGGGACTCCTGAGATGATTGGATAAGGGCACAAGTGATTGCAGTGGATGATGAAGTGGTGGGGATTAGAAGAGGTGATGGTAGTATTGACACTAGGAAAATTAGGAGGGATGGGGACCACTAATTGGGTATATTGTTTATTATGAGGAATGAAGGAAGATGGTTCCAAAAAAATGATTAGAAAAAAACTCATGTTTGCTAGGTTCTAGCAAGCTATCTCATGGCTCTAGGAAAGAAAACGACAAGTTAGGAAGTCCTAGAACTTGGGTAGATTTTGGATTAGAATGGTAGGCACTAGATTTTTTGCAAAGAACCTGTCCATCAATGAGGAGTTTTCCTCTACCACTCTTTCTAAGGATATATTCATTGAAAGGAAACAATATTTACTTTAAGAAGCTCCTGAAACTCTCCAGACCCACTTGGGGATGAGAGGAGGCTTATGCATCGATGGAGGTGGAAAAAAAGGTAGAGTGCTACCTAGTCTAGATGGGATAATGACCCAGAAAGGATTATATTCGTAAGACATGAGTGATTACCTGTTGGATTAATTGAACCTCTTGAAGAGGGGGGATGGAAACCATGGGTTGTGTGAATGCAAAAGAGATGACCAAAGGGGTGTAGGTAAGGAAAGAAAGTGCGAAAGTTTTTTTAGAGGAAATAGTGGAAATAGGAATTTTGTTTAGTGTCATTTTCTTGTTCCTTGAATTTGTTTCTTGAAAAAAATTAGATGTTATGACAACTAACATGAAATAAACAACCTCCTCCAACAAAATAATGCTTATTTTTATTTAATGCAAGAAAGTCACACAATTTTTTTCTTTCTTGATTATTACAGATGTGAAAAAGAAATGAAAAATGGGCTTGAAGGGTTCCTAGGAAATGGAAATCTATGGATGGTTTCATGTTGTTTCGAATGGAGTCCTCAATATACCTAAAGTTACTTGAGGCACACATATTTTATGTATCAACCGGTACGGGCCTTGGTATTGGGACCTACCCCCTCACTTTCTCAACAATGATAAGGGATTTGGGTGAACATAGCCAATATATTGTATACAAAAATTTATAACGCAGCTAGAACATGACGGAGGATTTCCTATTAGGCGATGAAATCCCAATAATTCCACCTGGTAGGAGATGTTTATATGTGTAAGTCAGTTTGTGTGTTCTAGTATGTGTGTGATGAAGAGCATACAATGTGTTAAACCCCCTAGTTAAACTAGATTTCCAAGCAACAAATGAAGGGCTTGTTTTTAGATCATTGAAAATGAAATGCGGAGATTCGATGAGGAAAAGGCTATCAAAGTGATACAATGTGATAAAAGAAAGAGACGGGGAATAAAAACAAGGAATACCTGGATAACACTTTTCCTTTTTATTTGATCTTCAAAATTTTATTATTTTTTAGTACCATGAAAGAAAAATCTCACTCCAAGCTAACATGTGTCCAACTAGTAAGTTTTCAAGAAAAAGAAAATTCTCCTACCTGCAAGGTTAGAACTCGATATATGGAAGAAAAAAAAATTGAAAGATAAATGAAAAGGACTCACCAAGAGTAAGGTATCCCACTGAATCATCTCCAAAATGTTGACCAATTTGTTCATTCCTGTTTAGATTAGTGAACTAGTAATAAAGGAAATAAGTAATTCCAAATATGCAAGGGTTTATGGTGCCTTGAGGTTATATAGATGGATATGAGCTCAATATGAATTCCTCGCTATGAGTTAAGTGATGCCTAAAAATCAAACATACTAAACAGAGGATGGATTAGTAGATAGTTGGGAGGGTTTCCTGCTAAATTTTAGTCTATGAGTAAGTGAGGACTTCCTAGGATGGATGGAAACCCTTATTCCTCTTGACATTAGAGATGATCATGTTACATTTATTATATTCCACTTACATCATCCTTCCATTGATTCCCATAGCATTTATGCTTTACAAGTTATCGTTGTTACAGTAGCATGATACAACAATGTAGAAATGGTACACTTCTATTTACAATATCTGATCTAAATAGATATTCTAAATAAACCCCACCTACACATGGTCTGACAGTGGACCCGAGGTTGTAGAGGGCCATATCGACCTTTGTGATTGGGTCTGGATGAGAAGAAGATGGTAAAAAAAAGGCCTGCAAGTCACCTAAGGTATCCTGAAGCTAATATGGATCTAATGATTTAATGTATGATAAACAGGAACATGTAGAAGGTCTTTAGAAATGAAACAAAAAGGATGTAAGAAAATTATGACAAGGGTATTATGATCCAATCATATGAACATGGATTGCCTCGAACGATCCCAAACTAGGACGGGTCTGCATTATGCACCAGCTCATGATTGGCATAACCTGGATCTGAGGTCCCAGAATGCCTGGATTTGAAAGTTGGGTGTTGTCAACCTCATTGGCAAGATTAACCTTGTGTCATTAGAAGGACATAAATTCATAACTACTACTACAAATTACTTCACTAAATGGGTTGAAGCTTGTTGAGTTGTGAAGCTTAATTACTTCATTTTAGCATGCAATTGGAACTTGCTGGAAAATACAGTAATCGACATCAGTTAAGGACAGACCAACATCGATCAGGAATGACCGGCATCAGTCAAAGGAAAGTGGGAACGGTGACGATTAGGTAGAACCGACATTGGTTACCTGTGCGACGAAGTTTTAATTAACTCTCGGGAATTATATCTATTTTTAGCATTAAAATAGATTTATTAATTGTAATTGCATGGCTAAGTGCCCTAAGTCTATAAATAACTATATAAGCATAAAAGCTAGGGTTTAGAAGTAAATGATCAACAAGAATTAGAAAGAACTTGAAAAAGGTTGGTGAGAGAGAATTCTTGGTGATAGAACAAAAGCTTGAAGGAAATAAAGTACTGAACATCTGAGAGGTGTGGAAGATTGTAAATCTTCATTGTATATCTTGTCAAAGCTTTGGATAATAGATTGGCTTGTTTCTTGGTGGACGTAGCCCACACTGGGTGAACCATGTTAAATCTGGTGTTGATTTATGTCTCTTGTTTTGTATATTTCTTCTAGTAGAATATCCGCTTTTATTTGCATGTATGCTTAGATCTGATATATTTTCTATACAACCGGTGTGCTAACCCCAACAATTGGTATCAGAGCTTTGTTTGAGGGTTTTGTGTGTTGACAGATTTACTCACAGAGGGTTTTCTGATTGAGTGGGAGCTACAACAATGGTAGAAGATAATAAATACAAGGTAGAGAAATTTGACGGCCGAAATTATCAATTATGGAAGATGCTAGATTGAGGATTATCTATATCAAAGAGATTTGTACTTACTGTTGGATGAGAAGTCTAGACCTATGAAGATGACTGATGAAGAATGGAAGATTCTTGACAGAAAGGCTTTGGGATCTATAAGATTGAGCCTGACAGCATCTATGGCTTCCAATATTACAGAAGCGGCTTCTACGGTAGACTTAATGAAATCTCTTGCTAATTTATATGAAAAACCTAGTGCTTCAAATAAAGTTTATTTGATGAAGAAACTATTTAGTTCTAAGATGCATGAAGGTGAATCTGCCTCTAGTCATTTGAATGATTTCTGATCTATTGTAAATCAGTTAAAATCAGTTGCAATACCGTTTGATGATGAAGTAAAAGTACTTTTATTCTTATGTTTTTTGCCTGATAGTTGGGACGACTTGGTAATGGCTGTTAGTAATACAACATCTGCTAATAATATTTTGAAGTTTGATGATGTGGTTAGTATAATCTTGAATGAAGAAATTCACAGGAATAGTACAAAGGAAACATCATCTGGAAATGCTTTGAATGTAGAAAGCAAGGGCAGGCAGAAGGAGAGATCCAAGAGTAAGAGTAATGGGAAATCAAAGTCAAGGGATAGCAGATCTAAATCCAGAAGTAAGGGAATTACTTGTTGGAAATGTGGAAAGAAAGGACATGCAAAGAAAGATTGTTGGTCAAAGGATAAAGAGAATCAACAACCAGACAAAGGTAAAGAGGTGAATCTTGCTTCATCAGAGATAATGCAAGATGCTCTTATTCTTTCTTTAGACAATAGAATTGAATCATGGGTTTTAGATTCAGGAGCTTCTTTCCATGCAACCCCTAATAAGGGTTATTTCAGAAATTATGTCCAGGGCAATTTTGGGCATGTTTATTTGGGTGATGATGAACCTTGCAGTATTACTGGTAAAGGGGAAGTTCATCTAAAATTACAGAATGGAAATACATGGGTATTGAAAGATGTGAGGCATGTGCCAAGCCTCAGGAAGAATCTTATTTCTGCAGGGCAACTAGGTGAATCTGGTTGCATGGTTAATTTTACAGGAGACTCTTGGAAAGTCACCAAGGGTGCTTTTGTTGTGGCAAGAGGTAAGAAGGTAGGAACGTTATATTTATCTACCTGTATTACTAATTCCTTTTCTGCATTATCTACTTCAGATTCAGATGCATGCATGTGGCATAATCGGTTGGGTCATATGAGTCAAAAAAGGAATGTAGATCTTAAAGGCTAAGGGTAAGTTATCAGATTTGAAAGATTTAGATCTTGATTTCTGTGAGCATTGTATCTTTGGAAAGCAAAAGAGAGTGAGATTTCTCAAAGTTGGGGCAACTAAGAAGGAGCAGAAATTGGAGCTTGTACACTCAGATGTGTGGGGACCAACTCAGGTAGCTTCTCATGGAGGGTCCAGTATTATGTTACTTTCATTGATGATGCTACAAGAAAGGTATGGGTTTATTGTATTAAACATAAATATGATGTTTTTGAGACTTTTAAAATATGGAAAGCCCTTGTTGAGAATGAATCAAATTCTAAGTTAAAGTTCCTTAGATCTGACAATGGTGGTGAATACTTTAGCAAGGCTTTCAATGATTATTGTTCAGTGAATGGGATACGTAGAGAAAGAACGGTTCCAAGAACACCACAAGAGAATGGTGTTGCAGAAAGAATGAACAAGACAATCATGGAATGTGCTAGAAGTATGAGGATACATTCTGGATTGCCCTTGCAGTTTTGGGTAGAAGCAGTTGATACAACGGTTTATTTGATTAACCATGGGCCTTCAAGTTCACTAGATGGAGGAATACCAGAGGAAGCATGGACCAGAAAAGAGGTAGATATTTCTTTTCTTAAAGTTTTTGGTTCAGAAGCTTTTGTGCATGTTGATAGGGAAAATAGAAAAAAGTTGGATGCAAAATCCAAGAGGTGCACTTTCATTGGTTATGGATCTGGTGATTTTGGTTTCCATTTTTGGGATTTAGAGAATTCTAAAATTATTAGGAGTCGTGATGTTGAATGGAATGAAAAGAGAATGTATAGGGATCAAATTTTGGTACCCAAGGATGAGAAAATTGAGAAGTTTATTGATGAAAATGAACTCTCGGGTTTTAAAGAAACACCTACAGAAATACTCAGTAATCGTGGTCAGTTAGTCCCTGACCAGAATCGGTCAAATGAACCACCGATGGTTACAGAGGATCCAAACCAGTATCGGTTAGCAAAACTGACATCAGTTAGATGTGACCGGCGTCGGTCACTTTTAGAAGTGGATACTAATGTTCAGGAGGCCCAGATTTGAGCCTCCGATACCCCCAAACTCCTATGAGAAGGTCACAAAGGGTAAGTAAACTTCCAAAAATATTTTCACCTTCTCTATTTTATTTATTATTGAATGATAGTGGTGAACCAGAGAGCTTTGAAGAAGCAATGCAGGATAAGACTCATGTTCAGTGGGAGCATGGCATGGATGAGGAGATGGACTCCTTGGAACAAAACCAAACTTGGGATTTGGTTAAGTTGTCAGCAGGTAAGAGGACATTGCAGAACAAGTGGGTTTATAGAATCAAGGAAGAAGAGGGTGGACATAAAAGGTACAAGGCAAGGCTTGTAGTAAAGGGATTTACACAGAAAGCAGGTATTGACTTTGGTGAAATATTTTCTCCTGTTGTTAAGATGACTTCTATTCGTACTGTATTGAGTTTAGTTGCAGTAGAAGATTTGCATTTAGAGCAACTAGATGTGAAGATGGCTTTCCTTCATGGTGATTTGGATGAAGAGATTTATATGTAACAGCCACTTGGGTATGAAGTCAAGGGTAAGGAGAAATTAGTGTGCAGGTTGAAAAAGAGCCTATATGGGCTCAAGAAAGCTCCAAGGCAATGGTACATGAGGTTTGATAGTTTTATGCATGAGCATGGTTACTTGAGATGTGAATCTGACCATTGTGTTTATTTCAAGAAGCTTGAAAATGGGAGCTATATTATTTTGTTAATGTATGTGGATGATATGCTTATTGTAGGATCTAGTATGCAGGACATTGGTGAGCTTAAGAGAAAGCTAGCTCACACATTTGCTATGAAGGATTTAGGAGCTGCAAAAAGAATCCTTGGCATACAAATACATAGAGACAGGAAAAATAAGAAATTGTATTTGTCTTAGGAGGATTATATCTACAAGGTGTTAGAAAGGTTCAACATGCATAATGCAAAACATGTTAGCACACATATGGTTAGACACTTCAAATTGAGCAAAGATCAGTGTCCTTCATCACATGAGGAGGTCAAATACATGACACGAGTGCCATATGCTTTAGCAGTTGGAAGTCTCATGTACGCTATGGTTTGTACCAGACCAGAACATTACACAGGCAGTGGGAGTTGTGAGTAGATATATGGCTAATCCAGGTAAAGAGAGCATTAGAAATCAGTCCAATGGATACTCAGGTATTTGAAAGGGACATCTAGCATGAAGTTATGCTATGGAGGTTAGGATATTTCATTACTTGGCTATGTTGATTCGGATATGGCTGGAGATCTGGATGGTAGGAGGAGCACTACTGAATATATTTTTACAGTAGGTGGAATGGCAGTTAGCTGGATTTCAAGATTGCAGAAGGTTTTGGATTTGTCTACTATAGAGGTAGAGTATGTTGTAGCTACAAAGGCTAGAAAGGAGATGATATGGATGAGTAGGTTCATGGAAGAGTTGGGAAAGGAGCAAAGTGATTGTAAACTATGTTCAGTGACAGTCAGAGTGTAATTCATTTGGCAAAGAACTCAGTGTTTCATTCGAGAACGAAACACATTCAGTTGAGGTATCACTTCATACGACAGGTATTGGAGGATGGACAGTTGAATCTAGAAAAGATTCATACAAGCAAGAACCCTGTGGATATGCTAATGAAGCCATTAGCAAAGGAGAAGTTAGAGCTACACTCCACTTCTTTTGGTCTTCAAGTTTGAGACTTGAAGAGGAAGAAACAAAGCCAAGGAAGGATCCAAGAATGATGTTGTATAGGTATGGTGCAGTAATTAAACTCCAAGTGGGAGATTGTTGAGTTGTGGAGATCAATTACTTCATTTTAGCATGTAATTGGAATTTTATGGAAGAAACAGTAACCGACATCGGTTAAGGGTAGACCGACATCGGTCAGGGAAGATCGACATCGGTCAAGGGCAAGTAGGAACCAACGACGGTTAGGCAAAACCGACGTCGGTTACCTGTGCGACGAAGTTTTAATTAACTCTCGAGAATTATATCTATTTTAGCATTAAAATAGATTTATTAATTGTAATTGCATGGCTAAGTGCCCTAAGTCTATAAACGACTATATAAGCACAAAAGCTAGGGTTTAGAAGAAAATGATCAACAAGAATTAGAAAGAACTTGAAAAAGGTTGGTGAGAGAGAATTATTGGTGGTAGAGAAAAAACTTGAAGGAAGAAAGTATTGAACATCTGAGAGGTGTGGAATATTGTAAATCTTCATTGTATATCTTGTCAAATCTTTGGATAATAGATTGGCTTGTTTCTTGGTGGACGTAGCACATACTGGGTGAACCACTTTAAATCTGGTGTTGATTTATGTCTCTTGTTTTGTATATTTCTTCTGGTAGAATATCCACTTTTATTTGCATGTATGATTATATCTGATATATTGTCTGTACAACCATTGTGCTAACCCCAACAAGGCTGATTTATAATTAGAATAAAAAAATGGGTAGAATGACATCTTACATATGAAGATGGGGGTGATTGAATGTAATAACGAGGCCCTAGGATGACTGCAGAACCTGCAAACACAATAAGGATGGTTATAAGAAGATGATGATGATGGATCTAATTATGTAATGACAAGAGGACTCCAAAGCTCCAAAAATTAACACAATATCTCCAAGAAGGCTTCCAAATGGCTTGGCAGCTATAAAACAGGTCACAAGATGAAAGCAAGATCACAAGAGCTCAAAAAATATCAAAATTGCATCCTTGAATAAGGAGGGGTAAAGGTGGGTTTATAGGGTTGATGATGAGTTAGATTGGTTTCCAATGACTACGGGGAACCATCCATTTGAGTGGTGGAAATATGCCCAACTCAAGACAAAATGGGCCTAAAGCGGGCACATTATGGTTTTTACGGATACAAACGAGATTGGGTGCATAGAAAATATAATGGGTAGGTGGATTGTTAAAATGAGTAAATAAAGGCCATGGGTGGGTAAAAACATTAAATTAAGTTCTAGAAAGGATAAAATTGGGGATTTAGGGAGGATAAACAAATTAAAAGAGGATTAGGGATGATTAAGAGTGATTAGGAATGATTCGGGAAGATGAAATAAATGGTGGGAAATAATGGAAGTGGGATAAATTGAATTTAGGAGGGAAAGGGGAATTTGAAAAAATATGAAAAGATAACGAATGTGGGGAAGGGGTAGTGATAAAAAAATTTGGTGTCTACACACGCCTTTCATCAGGATCCATTCTACTTTGTGCCTTTCTCCAATGTATTCTTCATCTCCTTGCCTGAAGTTTTCTCATGGGTTTCTCCACTCCTTTTCCATTGTGGATTTGTTATACCTCACTCTGGCTACCTATGCACCCTCAAGACATTATCTTCTCACTCACATATTTACTTTTGGTTACCTTCATCTCGAAATTGATCTTGCTTCTTCTGGGAATATTAGGTCGTGATAGCCTTGTACCACCTCGTTTTCCAATCTTTGCGATGTCCCCTTATTTCCTCTATTGCCTCTTAGACAACCTACACATTCCCTTTTAGTTTCACCAAAAAAAATTCCCACTCTCCCTTGAGATATTCATGGATCTTTTCCATCTTTGTTGTGCTCTTTTTCATGCACACTCTTGTAGTCTCTCCTTTCAATCGCTTCATTTTAATTACCTTCAGGGAAACCTCTTCCTCTCCTTCCTCCACTTATTTTTTAATGGTGTTCCCATTGTTATGTGCATCTTAAATTGTACACTCCTTGATTCCTCTCAGAGTTTATTTTCATGCACGATATTCCTTGCCTACTATCCTTTCCACTAGGGTCATATTTTTTGTACACCCATTTTCACATTTCACATGTTCTTTTGTCGGGATATTTTCTTCTACATGATCATCTGTGCACTTTGGTCCTTCTAATAGGACTCATTTTGCATGCTTTTCATTTCTTGGTTTCAAAATATCCTCACTCTTCCACTCTCCTTGTATTTCCACTTCTATCATTAGTTTTACATAATTCCCCAAGTGCTTATGGTCATCAACAACCATCTTCTCTTCCTTGGAAAATTATTTCTTTGGCACAATACTTTTGTGCACTATCGCATACCTCTAAGTGACTTATTTTCTCACCCTTTTCTTAGATTGTGATCCTTCTTCATGCATTATCATATATGCATTCCTTGTAGGTATTGCTATGCATACCTTCTCTTTGCTCTTGTACCCTTCTTGCATAATATTTGGTTGTGCCTCTGCGTACACCTTTTCTTCCTTCTGGTATTCTACCAGTACTTTCACCATATAGTATTTTCTGCATTATGGAATCTTCACTGATTCCTTATTCTCCTTCTCGTAATTTCACACCAATAACTCATCTTCTATTGTGGTCTTTTTGTGCATCCTCTAGTGTAGTCCTTACAACTTTAAGCTCTTTGATATCCTTCAACATTTCCTCCATCTTTCACATAACTATTACATCCAATTAGTCTCCTTTTCTTGAGAACATATTTCATTTAGTACAAGATCAATGCCCTTTGGACGTCATACTTATGGGATCCCTTATTTTCATTTTCTACACACATTCTCATAATTGAGAATATAATGTTTCACTCCATCTACCTCTCATTTTCTGTTTGGCCAACATTTCACACTCCTCGTAGGAAAGAACCAACTCTGATACCACTTAATGGAAGGGGGGTCCCCTCCACATGCTAAGTCATACAATGGGATGAATTTTTTTAATGTTTCAATATTTCTCAATGGATTTCATGGAATCTGCATGTAGTTTCTCTCGTGGAGCTTACAACTCTCTCATGGAGTTTTACAGACTCTTGGTGTCTTCTCCTAAGGACCCAACTAGACCAATTATATATGATTCTATACACATTTCCACTTCATCCCTCAACCCTTCGACCCTATTACCTCTTAGTGCCTACTAGAAATCTATTGACTATCTCATCTGGGCTAGCTCCCTTTTGTCAACTAACTTTTGAACTGTAAACTCAACTACCTTTTGTAGTTACACCTTATCCACTTTATATTTTCACTGGGTATTTTCTTGGTGATTTTGATTTCATTATGATGCATCCAATATTAATCACATACCAATTTCCATCAATCCTCTAGATTTCCCTCATCTAGACATTTACAGGTCTGCATCATGTCAATCTGGTAGCTGGGAAAATTTACCTACCACATCTAATCATTTTCCCTTGTCATGTCCTATATGCTGCCTCTTTGAGATGTCATTTCGATAGTCACATCACATATGCATTCTCCTTTATGAAATTTTCTACACCCTTCCTGCCTCCTTTCTCACGCACTATTTCCTTCCAGGAATTCTCAAAACATTTGTACATCTCTTCATGAATTCTTCTCAGGTGTCCTTCATGACCTCTGTTCTAGGTTAAATCCCTTTCCACTTCCATGTTCTTCTATTCTCCTCTTTCACACCAAAATTATTTCGTGCAGTGCCTAACATCATTTATCATATGCATTTCTTCTTCTCTTTCCTCCTTATACTTCATGACCTTTCATATCTCCACTCCTTTCCACATGTTGATGATGTCATGCACTTTACTCTTCTCCATCTACTACAAAATCCTTTTCTTATTCCACGTAATCATTACCTCACATTACCATAACTTATCTCTTTACTTATTGTGCCTTTCATACTCATATGTACCCACACTTAGTCAAAATATATGCAGGAATACCTTGAACTAGAGATGCTCGTATATCATTGATGTAGTAGTGAGTCAAGGAGATAGACTTGTAGGATATTTCAATGAAAAATTTAATGATGTGAGTTAAAAGTATAGTGTTTATGATCATTATGAAATTAAGAAGTCATTAAGTAAGTAGAGATATTATATATTATGGAAGGATTTTGTGTTGTACACAAACCATTAGGCATTATAGTTTATTAACAACTAGGAAAATTGAAATTAATTGCCTATTAATTGGGTGGAGTAACTACAAGGATACACATTTGTGTTGAAGTATAGGAGTGGAAAATATAATAATGTGGTTGATGCACTTGTTTAGGCATAGTTTTATATTGATAGAAATGAGAGTGGAAATTGTGGGATTTGAATCCATGAAGAAACTATATGTGTAGGATGAATATTTTAAGAAATCATGGGAGGTGCACGTAGAACTTTGGTTAGACTATATTGTGCAAGAAATTTTTTTGTTATGAGGAAGACAATTATTTATCCTAAGAGGATCAATACATGAAACTTTGGTGAGATAAAAACATTGCAAAATTTTAGCATGGAACTTTGGCTTGGCTAAAATCTTAGTAAATCTAAGGGAGAATTACTTTTGGCCACATATGAGTGCGGATGTACACAATTTTGTACATGAATTCCATGTTTTTTAGATATCTAAAGTAAGGTATTAGAATGTAGGGTTATATCAAAATTATCCCATTCCAGAGATGCCTTGGGGAGACACACGTATGGATTTTGTTTTGGGATTTCCTAGGACACAAAGGGGTGTTGGTTCCATTTTTTTAGTGGTGGAAATTTTTTCAAAGATGAAACATTTAGTTCGTAATACCATCCACAAATTGATGGAAAAATATAAGTTGTAAACAAAATCCTTGTACATTTTTTTTATGTTTAATCAAAGTTAATTTGAGAACTTGGGAATTGTATCTAGCGCAAGAAAAATTTGATTATAACAGCTTAGTGAATAAAAGTATAGGGGAACACTTATCCAAATTATATATGGGAACAACCTAAGAGTATTTTTAGAGTTTAAATTCTTACCGTGTAATGAAGAAAGGAGTGATAAAGAAGGAGATTTTGTAGAACACATAAAAGAGTGAACCACCACGTGTACTAATCTGGAGGTCAACATTGGGCATCATAAGTTCCCAATATCTCCCAAAACATGTTTCTTATGGAAGTGTTCAGATTCATCTTTCCATCACATTTTAAACATGTTAAAATGGACACTGTATATGCAATATATCGTCTGCGTGAGAACAAGAGTCAATGGGAAAAATTAGGGCACACGTGCCGTAGCGCCAAGGCACACTGCAAAATAACAACTGGGTCAATGTCGACTTGACAAGTGGCATTCAACGGAGTAGAAAAAATGTGGTATTTGCCTCTAGTATTCATCGGTTGAAGAGGGGGGTTTTCAACAGTGGGGTCCACTCTTGTTTCGGAAGGGGACCCAGCCGTCGGAGTTATATTAACAATTAATTTTTCTTAATCAACTCGACAAGTTGAAGATTGATCTGGGTAGGAGTCACAGACTGAGAAGGGGTCGAGTTGATGATTGAGTTCAAGGGTGAGTTGTAGGCCGAGTTGGGCATGGTGAGATCAACAACCAACCCACTCCACAACATACTATTGGAGGAGTTATTACTGCTTGGAGGCCGCAGAGGAGGATTGTATTACGGACCTGAGAACTGACACTGATTCCAACTTAGCTCTATGTAGAGGCTATTGGAGGCATTATAACAGAGGAGAAATCAACAGGAAGGTGTAATCAAGGAAGTCATGTTGGAACATTTTGTAAACTTTTCAAGACCATTATGGATTTCTACAGGACTGATTGGCACTTGATGGATTCATTATAATGTTGTAAGTTTATTTTATACTTACAAACATAATTTTATAATGAATCGGTTCATTGTTTAACAAACCCAAAGAAGTAGGAATATTCCAAACTCTGTTCTCAACTTGTGTACGGTGTTCATTATTACTTGCATTGCATTTATTTTTAGTTGATTTTATTTCGAGAGTTAAAAATTATGCATTTAAAATTAAGCTACCTATAAGGATCCATTAAGCAAAATTTCAAACTCGAAAAACTACCTATCAATTCTGGTGAAAATTGTGTAAGAAAATGGATTCAGAGTTACAATTCATTTCAAAATACCATCCACAAATTGATGGAAAGACATAAGTTATAAACAAAATATTTGTACATTTTTTTTATTTTTGATCAAAGTTAATTTGAGAAATTGGGATTTGTATCTAGTGCAAGAAAAAATTGATTATAACAACTTAGTAAATAGAAGTACAGGGAGAACACTTATCCAAATTATATATGGGAACAACCCAAGAGTATTTGTAGATTTGAGAGGCTTACTGTGTAATGAAGAAAGGAGTGATAAAGAAGGAAATTTTTTAGAACACATAAAAGAGTGTACCACCAAGTACATAATCAGTTGTAAAATATGAAGGCGTAATACAAATAATGTGTAGATAAAAAACAAATAGAAATTGAATATCATATTAGAGATGTGGCCTTAGCATATTTCTATACGGAAATATTTCCTAAGGGATCACACAATAAGCTTAAGTGGAAGAAAATAGGGCCATGCAGAATCCTTAGGAAGTTTTCTCATAATGCTTATGAGATTGAGTTTCATAAATGCATTGATATCTTTAACATCTTTAATGTAGCAGATTTATACGCATACAATGTAACACAGAAAGGTGATGAAGAATCAAAATATGAAGATGGAAAATTATATTAGAGAATACATAGGCTAGAGAAAGAGTGTGATGAAGTGGAAGGATTGATAGACACCAACATGAGAAAGATACAGGAAAATGAGTATAAGAAGTATTTGGTCAAGTGGAAGGGAACTAAGATTAAAAACATAGTTTAACTAATTGTTGTGGATGTCATGTAACATGGTATTTTGGTTTCTTAAGTAGGATCTCAATCTTTCAAAAGTACTTGAGGTGTATGATGTAGGAGCATGTGAGTTCATAGAAATCATGTATGAAATAAAAATAGTTGATCAATTGAGTCAGTTTGTGTTTGAATTTATTGAGAATTATGTTTTGTTAATGGGTCGTGTATTGAATAAGTGCATTGATGGTCATTGGTAAAGTAACATGTTGTATTTTATGGAGTGCACAATTCCATTGCACAATTTGTGTTGCGTGTGTAATTCCTTTTTTCAATGTATAATTTGTTGCAAAATCATTTATGTGTGTAACATTGTCCACATAATCTTGTTTGAGCCTCACAATTTGAATAATTGAATGTTTGAAGGTATAAGTTCCGAAAAGTATGATTGGTTATGTTTTTGGTATATTGTTGGGTCCTTTACACTTTTCATTTGAATTTTGTAATTTTATGAATCCTTATGGCATGAATGGCTATATATGTAGAGCCCCATTTCTTGAGGAAAGGGAGATGAAATTTTTGGGAGACTAAGTTTGAGATTTCAAGTTTTGGGAACTCAGTTTTAGGAGTTCAAGTTAATATCTCAAAGTTTCTTTAAAAAAAAAGTGTGGATGTGAGCCTAAGGCTTGAGGTAACATGTATATTTAGTAAATGATATAACATGAAATGATTATATAATTCATGAGGTTGGAACATTGTTGATCTCTCTCTGTGTGTACACACACATGCGTGTGCATGTGTGTGCATATATCATAATGTTTGGCTTTGTTTAAATATGTGTTTATTTTATCTTTCTTTCAATGCACGTTTATTTTCTGTTTGGTTATTATTCCAAGCATATTCTGAGGGATACACTGTGTTAGGATGTTATTCATTGGGTACATACACCCCATCTATGTCACGTTGATTTACTTTATGATATTGTAACTTCATTGAGACATAAGATATGTTATACATACCTTCTTTGAGATTGATTTATGCACATGCATTTTTTCACTCATCCTTTAGGTATACATTTTGGTAGTTTTTGTTGTGATATTATCTTGGATGTGTTTGTAAAGTTATTATGAAAAAATAATATCTCTTTGAATTACAACAACTTCACCTTTATGTTTGAGTCCTAAGAATTGATGTATAGTAGATGGGATTACTTGCATTTGATCTATCCATGGTATGCTAAATAATAAATTATATGAACCACTATTTTGCAATATATGAAATGTTATTTGAATTTTATAGGTAAAATAATACAATCTAATGGTTTTCACTCAATGTCATTGTATCCAATAATAATTGTAAAAGTGTATGCTAAATAATCATGGCCAATTAAAATATTATAAATAAATTAAGTTCAATGCATATGTTTTGATGTAGGAGCATCGAGGATCCCAAGCAATTTGAAATCAAACAAAAATAAATAAAGTAATTGAAACACGTGTTTGTAATTTTTGTGTTGGGAACAAAATTTTTATAGCAGTACACTCTATGATATCCTACTAATTCATGTAAATCATGTGCTTGCTAGCATAACACATTAAAGGGGGAGGCCCTACATTTTTTTTCAATTTTATCTCATGTGAAATATCACCCAAATCCATATGATATTGTGATGGCTCATGAGGTTTCTTGATGTTCCAAAGTACATATGAATTCTTGTTTAATGCCTATGAATGAGAATTTTATGAAAGTAAGCATATTTTGGAACCTTTTATGTCTTCAATATTAGGTGTTTGCAATAATATTGTAAACATTTGTGAATTTAAAATGATTGTTGTGTAATGATCCTTATGAGTACAATTGAAGTGCATATATGATGAGTGGTGGTCAATGACCATTTCTATAAATACAACCACCTTTCCTAAGTGTGTATTAATTTGCATACACCAAGTTCTTAAATGTTTTTATTTGTTTTCTTATAATCACATAATAACAGCCCTACATAATGTGAGAAGTAAATTCAAGATTAGGAGTTTGAAAGAATCTTGCAAACCTCTATGAAGTTAAAATTATACTCGTGCAATTATCATTCCATGTAAATTTAAAGTTTATATATGATGTGTGGTGGTTGATGGTAATTTCTATAAATATAACTACCTCTCTTAAGTGCACATTATTTTACATCTACTAATGCTCTAAATGTTTCTACTTTTTTACTTATAACCAAATAATAAAACCCATACCTAATATTATTAGTGTCATTAATAAATAGAAGGAAGAAGTTGCATCTTACACATGGATGCCAAAATATTCTATGATAACACCCCTAGAGTAAGTGTATGGATTCAAGGATTGGATTCCCTTCAAGCAGTGTTTCAAAGAGTATAATGTTGATATTTTGAAGTAAAAGAAAGAGAGCTTAGTTGGCTAAAATTAGATGAGGTAATACAAAGAGCTCATGCAAAAAGATTAGATCAAAATATAAGTAAGAGTTAAGAAATTTGATGAAGCTTAGTTAGCTCTGAGATAGAAAACATTATAGTTAATGTAGGTGATTAACTCACAACAAGGAAGTATAACTATTTTCCAAAATATAATTTTTTATTAATTAAATTGTAAGGAGAGACTTGTAGGGAACATTCTTTAGTTATCACATGAGTCTTTAGCATTGAGTTGTATCTATAATGTCGATAAAATTGTAACATATTTGTAACTCAGATTTTGTAATAGAATCAAGGAGCACGATGTCTGTATAGTTTTAATGCTCTCATAAAATTTAATAAATATATAATTTACATCATTTTCATTCATTGCATGAAATTATGTGAGTGTGTAACTTAAGATTACATGGTCTAAGGTTTTTGTTCATCTAATTCCCTAACCATGACCATATAATATTCATACTTTAGCCATTTTCAACCATTAAACCTTCTTTCTCATTTCCCTCTATAAATGCTCATATAAATAAAGGATCATCACATGAAGTATCACATGGGATACCATCTTCATTAAAAAATTTCATAAATATTAACTTTCTCTTAATTTCATTAACTGAGATGAAACTATCAAGTGGATGTTTTCCATAGTTAGTGGCACTTTAGTAGACATTTTTTTTGTATTCCATAGAAACATTACCAATAGTATTTGAATGATATTTATGAGTTGATGGATATATAAATTCAAATTAGTATATACACCATTTAACAAGCCTTTAGAAATCCATATTCCAAGCCCCATTTTTACTACTATTTCCATCTTACCTTGTATAGAAACTAATATTAGTCTTATTATAAATAAAAAATCTTCTTGACTAAAAGATGTGTTTTGAGTAGGTGTCTTAGTTATTATCTTTATTTGATGATATAAATTGTTTTATGGCACTAACATGTGTAAATGGAATGATATAGAATAATTTGTATGAGTTCAAGACTCGCTCAGTCAAACACATGACTCATTAAGTCAAGTGCAAGACTCAAAAATTTCATGGAATTTCCTATTCAACACCAAATCCATCATGAAATATGGTCTGCTTAGGTGGAAACCACTTATTTTTGACATGAAGATCATTTAGATGACATCGTTTAATCAATGCATTAAATATTTAGTTGGCAACAACAAGTCCTAATTTCATGGAATCCTCCACTTCTCAAGGTATGTGATTACTATGAATTCGACTAAATCCTAAAGATCGCCAAATCTAGTGAAACACCACTTCTAAAACTCCTCCTCCACCAAGAAGATAAGTCCAAATGGGAATTTACAAGAACATATGTGTACATTGATATGAACAATTTAACAAAAATAGAATAAGTGTTAAACCCTAATTGCAGAGTCACGAATGATAAATAAAGTTTAAAGTACATATTTTACTCAAGCAATAAGCAAGTAAAATATAAAACCCTAAGTGCAAGAGAGAGAGAGGACTTAGGTGATTTGCACTCGATCTTGGAACTGTTTGAAACTGTGTACTGTAAATTCTGAAGTTGTCGGATAAGCTTGGACTAGGGCGCCTAGACTGGGTCAGGAGCACATGGGTGCCAAATTCTACTACTAGGCACCTGTGACTACGTAGGTAGACAGAACCTAATTTTTTTGGTGTCGCACAGGTGTCGTTGGTAGTTGTTGCTGGTCACTTGTATATTGCACCTTGTTTGCATAATGTACCTGTAATCTGCAAAGAGATGTTCACTTCAAAAATACTCAAGCTACATGAAGTCCCAAAAAAGAAAGATGTAATGTGGGGAATTAGAATGACCCCAAAGGTCACCCGACTGAAGGAACTTACGACCGAGTGTTGCACTACATCTCATACTCCATGTAGTTCTTGTGCATGTGTGATAGAATCGTACCTCTAGGAATCCCTTGTGTAAGTGCACGTGATAGCGGGCGATAGCTAGATGTACCAATGTAAATAGATGTGTGGATGGAAAAATGAGCTTCACCTTCTTATGAAGTGTATGTATAATATGCAATCCCTTGTCCCTTGTATGACCATTAGATGGATGTCTTTGTATGCAACCTTAGATGATGATAATAGATGCTTAGAGCTTGGTCCTTTAATTTTGTCACATAGCTTTGTATTTATATGATTACCTTAGTTGAATTTCATAATTGAAAACATGAAGGCCATAATAAAATAAGATGCCCAAAAGAAGCGAGTAAGATGGAAAAGGTCAGGGGCACCCAGAAGGATGAGGGCATCTAGGCGCTGGTGTCCAAAGGCTCAATATATAAACAAGTGAAGCTCTGACTAGGATGTAGGGTGTAAAATACCAGAAAGAAGAAAATAAACAAAGAAAAAAGGACAAAGATAGTTGTCAATTACTAGTTTTCTTGCTTAGGAATCATATTAATGCAAGTATGCTTTTAGGACCTAGAAATGTACCCAAGTGTGTGATTTTATGTCTACATTTTCCCCCACTTTATGTTGTTGAGTGAATAATCGTTAGTATAAAGTAGTTAAAATATGCATATCTTTTGTTACTATAGAGTGTGATGGTGATAGCATACCAATGAGACAAGTAAAAGTATGAAGTGTTAAAAATGAAGCATGAAAGCTAAGAAAGAGGATGTAACCCTAAGGGTGAAGCGTATTGTGTTGTACCATGTTATACCTGTTGTTGCGCTTGATGTATGACTACTTCTTGTTGCATATTAAGGATGGACTTGCAAAAAAAGAGTGAAAGAGTAATCAAATTCATGTATTATGAAAACTCTGCAAAAGTATGTAAATGTGTGTAAAAGTAGTAAAAGAAAAGTGTGCACCTAATAAACATGAGTGTAAAAGGATAGAAAATTTCATGAAAATGTTGTAGAAGAGAGAGTTTTTTGGGTGATCTCATACCAAGAACTAGTTTTTTGGGTGATCTCACACCAAGTATGAGTTTTTTGCACAATCTCACGCCACGACAGAAGAGTGTTGGGGAGATAGGTCTAGTGTAACTGATTAAGCTAAAATGTAATTTATATGCTTAATCTAAATGTTATTCTAGCATTAAATAAATGGAATTTAAGTACATAAATTACACCCAAACAACTAAGCAATAAATTATGAAAACCTAATTACAAAGAGATAAAGAGGTACTTAGTTGATTCACAATAAAATCTGGAGTGTACCGAAGTGCTGACTAGGTGAATAGAAAATTAGGCACATTATACGAAGACATAGAAAAATGCAGCGATGGAAGAAGAGACTGGACTGGGGTGCCTGAAGAGGGACAGTAGCACCCGCGGGTGCCCTAGACCTATTTTTGGGTGCCTTGGTCTACGAAAAAGCGCAGGAAACTTCCTCTGAGGAGCCGCTAGTTGTTTTTTATTATTTTCCTTTGGTTGTTGGGTGGTCGCACTATGATCACTGAGGTTGCTGGAAAATTAAAATGAAGTATGAACCTACAAAACCCGCAAATAAACATCAAATCCTAAAAATAAAGATGCAAAATGAGGGGTTAGACTATCCAAAGTTATTACAATGGTGATCTTATGACTAAGCATTGCACTATATCTTAGACCCAATGTAGTTCTATGTGTGTGTGCACGGAATCATGCCCTAAGTGGCTCTTGTGCATGTCACACTTGATAGCGAGCAACTAGATAGATGTAAATAAATATATTACATGTTTTTATGGAATAGAATGAAATTCCCTCCTATGAAGTGTATGCAGAATAACCAACCCTTGTATCCCTTGGATGATGTTAGATGGATGCAATGGAGCCCTTAGATGCTTGATGGATGCAACATTAGGTGGTGATAACTAATGCTTAGTGATTGGTCCTTTTTTATGATCACATAACTTTATATTTATATGATTCCCTTGTTTGAAGTTCGTAGTTAACCCTAAAGAGGCCGACTACAAAAAATATAAGATGCTCAAATGGCTAGAACTGACCCAAAAAGTGTGAGTAAAGTACAAAGTGGTTAGGGGCACCCAGATTGGATGAGGGTTCCTGCCACTGGTGTCTTAGTTGGGCATCGGTGTCCAGGATGATAAATGTTGAGGTGGAAAAAGGTGGACTAAGAAAGTAAGGGTGTAAGACCAAAAGTAACAACATATAGCAAAGAAAGGTGGCCAAATACATGGGTTAATTAGTACTTTTCTTACTTAGAAATCATATGAATAGTAGTATGCAACCAGAACTAGATAATTACCCAAATTTTCTGATTTTGTTTCTACATTTGCTCCCACTTTATGTTGGTGAGTGAAATCTCAGTAACATAAAGTAGATAAGAGATGTGTACTTGATAACCATGTATATTGATGATGAAAGCATGCCTTGGGATTAGACAAAGCATGGAGTGAAAAAAATTTGAAGAGTAGATGCTAAAGAGGAAAAAGTGTAAAAATTTATGATGGAAATGAACCTAGGGTGGAAATGCATGTGTAGATGTCCTGATGTACCTATTGTTGATGTCGATGTTATTTTTGTTTATGTTTTGAATGATGTTGATGATGTTTACTACCGCTTCCCATAAGGACATACCTGAAAAGGAGAAGAATGAACAAGTAGTCAAATACGCATGTATATGTATAAAAGTATGTAAAAATGCCAAAAATGTGAAAAGGAACATGTGCACCTGATCCATGATGTGGAAAGAGTGTAGAAAGGATCCTGTAGATTTTGTAGTAGACCGAGTTTTTTGGGTGATCTCACATCAGTTGCACTAGCTGTGAGTTTTTGGGATGATCTCATGCCAAGTCATGGAAGAAGTGTAGGGAGAAAATTCTAGCATCATCCTCCAATGTTTAACTTTTTTCCATAATATAGGAAACCAATGTAGATGGTGCGTAAAATTGGTGAAAGTGTAAGGACTATCATCCCTGTAAAAGTTTTTGTGTGGAGTTTTGTAGACTATGTTGAAATACTAATCGCTGTGTAATTGCCCCTGGTTACTTGCATCCATGAAGGTTCGTTGTGTGCTAAGGACCCAAGTATGATTCTGAGCCTTGAAACTAAAATTTTTGTTGTACCACTATTGTGTATAACATTTTATGGGGTGACTGCTTCACCCAAATGATGTCCCCAGTTTGGGGTGCACACGACATCATTGAAGGAGTATGTGGCCCAAAGGAGGACCGACCACTGTGTTGAAAGTGTGCCCTGCAGGGAAAGGGAATGTGCTTGGTAGAAACTAAGGCACATGCAAACAAGTGGCTAGGAGACAAGTGTTAGTACAAGAAAATACAAACACACATGTAGAAGACAAAGTGTATGCTAAGAAGACAATATGTAAGCTAAGATAGAAGATGATAATGTAAAAACATGCAAGAAGAAAATGTACACTGCAAAAAGTGGGTTGCAAACATGAGACACCACTCACGATGTCGCAAGACAATCAAGGCCGAGATGGCTGCAAACAGACAAGTGTGCACACAAGACAAGGGGAAAAGCCTGCATGCAAGAGCATACAAAGAGAAAACAATGTAACATACAACCATGGAAGCAAGTAGGCCTGCATAACAAATGTTGCACATCAAGCATCCGTTAACATCTTAGAAAGATAAAAAGTATGTTAAAGTGTGTATAATATGATGAAGTAGTGTGTTATGAAACAAAATGAAATAATAACATATGTAATGTATGAAAGTGGGTGCCCCCAGGAACCTCTGTGGGACTGGTAATAGGTATTGCACCAAACATTTGTGTTGTGTGTAATCAATTTGTAGAATATGCTATCACAACTAGAAAGGAAAGTGAACGCGCATGTGTGTATGATAAAAATAATGACATACAAGATATTTATCTAGCATGTGTAATAAGATGAACATGTAAAAGCATGAGTAGGAAAGAGTAAATGAAACCAATATAAGCAGTATGTTGTGGATGAAACGAAATGGAATGCAGTGTGAATGATAGGAGCAACGTGCCCCCCAAGTAGATGTATATGTATGCAATGAGGTTTATTTATTAATTCCCCCTCAATAGTCAAGAATGAACTGTAAATGAGAGTGTATCATCAAGAAATGGTTTAAATTGTGTGTATAAGAAATATGTGATCGTCAAAGCGTAAAGCGTATAGTGTAAACATGTGAGTGAGTGAGGGAATTGATGAAATATATGAGTGTGATGAGGTCTATTTGATATGTATACCCTCAGCAGTCGAGTATGGACCGGGGAACTAGAGTGTGTCATAGGGTAATGACCGCAACGCGTAAGAGTATATGTGAGAAATATGTAGCATGAATGTGTATAATGAGTAATGTGTGCAGTGTGTGGGAGATGTTGCGATAAGAAGATATCGAGTATACGAAAAGGGTGTTTTGTGTAATGTGTAGTATGTAAGGTGTAGTGTAGTATGTAGTGCATAAGGTTTATGTGTATAGGATGCCCTCAACAGTCAAGTGTGAACCAAAGCATGAGATTTTTTCATCAAGGAATGACGATACGAGCGTGTGTCAAGATGTATATGTGAAAATATAGATGTGAAATGATGTGAATATGAGACGTGTACCGATGCTAGAGGGGGGGAGAAGCCCCAAGTGTGTGATGATGAGTGCACTATTCGATGAAAGTAAAAGATGAGGGTCCTTCACTCGATGTTGTCTGAGATGAAGGTGTATGAACATGCTTAAAGATTGGTGGTATATTAGATAGACACTATGCAGGTGAATTAAGCCTATATGCATGTGACCAATGAGTATATGGGGGGAATCTTTGTGTAACAAAATGTGTAGGTGTTAGAGACCTATGTGAAGCAGAGCGCTAAGATGATGGATGCCTATGTGGAGGAGAGCGTGGAGGTGATCGACACCTACGCAGAGTAAAATGATGTGGTGAAATACATATAGATGTAGAATATATCCTATCCATGGACCTAGACTGATGCACTGGACTAGAAGAGTGATGAAATCGTGTAGGGCATGTGTGAGCAGGTGAACTAGGAGCGGATTTTTCTTTAGGCTCAATAGGCTATGGAGCACTTAATGGACTAGATGATGCAATAGCACCCTCAAGAATAAGCTGCGACCATGGAGTAGATGGAGGCATCCCATTGATAGAGATAACTTGATTATTGTGAATGAAGTTAAGACATAAGTGATTCATGGAAATAATAAACTGAGACTTGCAAATCCAATTGAGACCTAAGAGTATGTCACACACTTTGACTAGTTGTGTTACAAGGAAGGGCACAAGCATGGTGAGAGGATCGATAATAAATGGAAGATTGACAACCCCATAGGAGTTAGGCCTTGGATATGAGATCTATGAAAGTGGGTAGCTAATAGAAACAACAAGTGGAACAAAACAAGTGTTTATAGGCCATGATGGGTCAAATTTAGTGTTATTGACAGAGATGGATCTGATAGAATCACTAATGTGCAAATGATTAGAAGAGAATGTAGAATGATAATCATGACCAGAGAATGAAATGAATGGAGGAGAAATGTCAGTATGAACAACTAGGAAATCAAGATCCCCTGATGCAGGAGGAGGCATTGTGCGATATGTGTGATTAGTCAAGGAATCAACCGCTTTCTTGTCGTCTTTTGGAAGTGGATTATTGAATATTTAGAGCTTATTATTTTCCATTAACTTGTGACATAGGACGTAGGATTTTGAAGCTTTGAGTTATTATTATCATCGATAATATTTTGTATGGTAGTGTGAAGTTTGAAACACCTATCTATAGAATGTCTGACACATTGATGATAATTTAATTGCGAAAGCTCTCATTATAATTTTGACCTTTACGGAGTGAGCTGGATCCAAGTTGAAGTGAGAGCAGAAAGTGTGATAATATTTGTCTCAAGTAGCTGTATAGTAATATAAGATGCAAAGCTATAGTCAAATTTTGTCTCTATATTCTTAAGAGGTTTCCATTTGAGTTTCTTTGGTATTAGAGACAACATTGATATTGATTTTTTCTTTAGTTTGTTTTACTAATTGGCTTAAAAGTTGATTTACTTTTTAAGTGCATAGTAGACGATGAAACTTTCGAATGATACTTAAGCTTTCATATTGATAAGAATTTAGTTTTCACGTAGCTTTAGAGTGTGACATAGTTGATCAAATGATGGAGATGTTTCAGAATAGGAAAATCTCTTGAAGGGGTGGTGATAAAATTTGAATAGAATAATTCTTGCAGCTTAGATTCTACAAGTACAAAAGACATCTTAGCTAGGTTATTCTTGTATTGTAAGACATAAGTCTGTCTAGATGTTTGTTAGATCCTTATTTAAGCTATGTAAGTTGTGCGTATGAGATCTTACGAGCTCATATATTGATAGAGAAATGCTGATATTTGTAGAGAAATGAGTAAGAAAATCATCGGTTAGATGCGTGAAAGATGTTACCGAGTGGAAAGGTAGGTCATGGAGCCAACGCATTAGATAATATTGTATAATGTGGGGAAAAATATGTTTGCTAAAATGGTCTGATCATCCGCATAGTCAAGAAATGGCACATGAAAGGCTCAGAGATGATCTTGTGGGTCAGCATGGCCTTTAAAGATTGGTAATCTAGGGGAGATGAAGCTGGGTGGTAACGGATAGGGAGAAATGACTAGTATAAAAGGAGTGTGAAGAAGTGAAGTGGAATCTAGATATGGAGACACACGAGAGGTAGTGAGTTGGAGATGGCAAATTTGAATCTGTCAAATCCTGATATAAAGAAGTTAAATCATAAGTATTTGAAGAAGAGACATGTTGTGAATTTAGGATTGTTAGGTTAAATGATGGGAGTGGTGGTTGTAAGAAAAAAAGTTGTAATATGAAAGAATTTGAGTGGAATCCATAGGAGCCAAAGAGTGAGCCACAAGAGGTGTTTAAGAATTCACGAGTGATTTTGGTAGAATCTCTCAAAGTTTGTAGAATTTGTACGGAAAATGTGTGAGATTACTACACCAATCTTGTCAAAAGGTGGTGAGTGTTTATAATTACTCTTTATTCTCCATTGGTATCCTCATCATATGATTTTTCACTATCATATGCTTCTATTTCACTAAGGGGAACATTGTGAGAGTTAGCAAAGGGATTTTTAGTTGTAGCCATTGATGTAGAGATGTCGACCATTGATTTGGAAATCCTACGGGAAAAGGGAGGAATCTAGAGATGTTTAAAAGACCCAAAATGACCACTACAGGTGACAAGCATAAGAAGGAAAACCCTAGAGAGAAAGGTGGATTCGAAGGTCAGGTTCACCAAAATGATTAAGCTAAAACATAATTTATATGCTTAATCTAAATGTTATTACAATAATAAATAAATGGAAATTAGGTACAAAATTACACCCAATCAACAAAGCAATAAATTATGAAACCTTAATTGCAAAGAGGAGAAACATGTGCTTATCTGATTCATAGTAAAATATGGAGTGTATCGAAGTGCTAACCAGGTGAGCAGAAAAGTAGGAGCGTCACACAGAGACCTAGAAAATGTAGATATGGAAGAACATGTTGGACTGGGTTGCCTAAAGAGGGATAGGGGTGCCCACGATTTCCATAGTCCTATTTTTGGGTGCCTGGGTCTGTGAAAAATCTCTAGAAACTTTCTCTGAGGGGCTGTTAGTTGTTTGTTATTGTTCGCCTTTAGTTTATAGGTGGTCGCACTATGATTTTCGAGGTCGCTGGAAATTTGCAATGAAGTATGAACCTTCAAAACCCTCAAATAGACATCAAATCCTAAAAATAAAGATGCAAAATAAGGGTTCGAACTGTCATCAATTGTCACAATGGTGATCTTATGACTGAGTGTTGTACTTCATCTTAGACCCAATTTAGTTCTGTGTGTGTGTGTGGAATCATTCCCTAGGTGGCTCTTGTGTGTGTCACACTTGATAATGAGAAACTAGCTAGATGTAAAGAAATGTAGTAAATGTGTGCATGGAATAGAAAGAATTCCCCTCCTATGAAGTGTATGCAAAACAACTAGCCCTTGTGTTCCTTGTATGATGTTAGATGGATTCAATGAAGCTCTTAGATACTTCATAGATGCAACCTTAGTTGGTGATAACTAATGCTTAGTGTTTGGTTCTTTATTATGATCACATAACTTTATATTTGTATGATTCCCTTGCTTGAATTTCCTAACTAACTCTGAAAAGGCCAAATAACAAAAAGATAAGATGCTCAAATGGCTAGAAATGTCCCAAAAAGTGTGAGTAAAGTACAAAGAGGTTAGGGGCACCCAAATTGGATGAGTGCGCCTAACGTTGACGTCCTTGCTGGGCGTTGGTGTCCAAGATGATAAATTTTGAGGTTTAAAAAGGTGGACTGAGCAAGTAAGGGTGTGAGACAAAAATTAGCAACAAAAAGAAAAGAAAGGTGGCCAAAGACATGGGTTGATTATTACTTTTGTTACTTGGGAATCATATGAATAGTAGTATGTAACCATGACTAGATAATTACCCAAAGTGCATGATTTTGTCTACTGTTACTCTCCTTCCTTGACTACTTCCCAAATTATACATCACTATAGATGGTGTGATCCATTTTTAGTTCTGAGTTATAAACTTTTGTATTTGTTCTATGCAAAAATGGATAAGAATGCATTTTATTTACTGGAGGACTGTGCATGTACTGTGAAAATTGATCTATGAACTAATGTGAATTGTGTTGATCTAAGAAATTATTTCTATCTACTCCCAAGACATAGGCTCCTAGGAGAGATCAAGAGCACCCAGGCGCTTGTGTGTGTAGCTGGGCACTGGTTTCTGTGCTGAATTAAGGACCCAAGTCAGATTTTGGGCCATTTCTGTAACTGTAGTCCTGTGATTGTTGCATGTACTGAACATGTACTGTGTACTATAACTATGAGCTATTGTGTGGGCTGATTAGATTCACCAAATGTATGTCCCCCCTCATTTGGGGTGCATGTGAGATTGATAGGAGTATGTGGTCCAAAGAGAGGACCTGAAACTGATCCGAAAGTGATGTACCCTACAAGGGGGAGGGGAGATGTGCATGGTAGAAACCAAGGCACATGAAAACAAAAGTGGCATAGATATACATTTGTTAGTTGAAAAATCTAACAAACATGTCATAGAAAAGTAGAATGTAATCAAGCAAATATGCATACAAGAGAGAGACTGCGTAAATTGGATTTCATACATGGGACATCACTCACAATGTCACAAGACAATCATGTTTGAAGTGGCCAAAAGCATACAATGTGCATACAAGACAAAGGGCATGGCCCGCAAACAATGGAAAACAATGTCAAATAAAGTGGAATAGACAACCATGGTGGCAAATAGTTTCTGCAAGGTAAATTTTGTACATGAAGCACCCATTAGTATGTTAGAAAGATATAAAGTATGTCAAAATGTGTCTGTATTGATAGAATAAGTAGTTTGTTAGGAAGTAAAAGTAGTAAATAATGAAATAATAGCACTTGTAATGTGTGAGAAAGTATATGCCTCTAGGAGCCTCAGTGGGACTGGTAAGAGGTACAATGCCAAACATCATTGTTACATATAAATATCTGTAGGAAGTATACATTCACAACTAAAGACCAAGTGAATGCACATGTTCATATAGAAAATATAATGACATACTAGATATCCGTCTAACATAGTAAGCAAAGTACAACATGTATCTAACATAGGAAAGCAAGAGTATGTGCAACCAAGATATGTAATGTGTAGTGTGTGAGTGTAATAAAATGGTATGCAATGTGAATTTGATAGGATCAACATGACCCCCAACGGATGTGGATGAGTATGAGATGAGGTTCATTTATAAAAGACCCCTCAACAATTAAGAATGAACCATAGAACAAGAGTGTATCATCGGGAAATGGTTTGATAATGTGCACTAGAAAGATAGATCGTGAAGCATAGAGCGTAAAGAGTGAACGTAGTGAGGTTCATTTCAGATTTAAACCCCCAGCAATTGAGTATGAACCATGGAACTAGAGTGCATCATAGGGTAGTATGATGTGTGAGAATTGAATGCTAGAAAGATGTATTGTGAAGCGCAGAGCATGAAATGTGTTGTGTGTGAGGTTCATGGATATAATATGCCCTCAACAATCAAGTGTGAACCTTAACACAAGAGTTTTTCATAGGATAATGATGATACAAAGTGTATCAATATGCGTAAAATTGCCTAGAAATAGGAAGTATGAAACATGAAGTGTAAGACTAGAAATGGTAGGAAATTGATGATGTTAGGAGGGGGAAGTAAGCATGGTGCCCCCTAAGTGTGTGAGAGGTGTAGATCAAGTCGATGTTGCTAAAGGGATCAATGTAAGGAGTAGTTTTCTTGACAAAAGTGATTGGATGTTGAAGTGGAGGGTGGAGAGGGACCTTGAATGGTGGTGGCTTATTTAAGATTGATAACGTTGTAGAAGGCTTGAGAGGTGAAGAGGATGGACTGATGTTGAGAGGAGGTTGCTTAGTTGGAGTATGTACTGTTTTAGAAGACTTGGTAGGAGGAGATTATGGGGTATATAATTTTGAATATGGTCTGACATTGGATTGAATCAGGGAAAAATTTAGTGGCGAATATTCATTAATTCATGAATATTCTGGTTTTTAAAATTTTAAATTGGTGAATTTTTAGGTTAGTAATTAGGACTAGGTCGCTAAAATTTTCTAGGTACAAGTTAATTTTAGGGCTCAATTCACTATTCCTGAAAAATATAAAATCGTGATATTCACTTTTATGTTTTTTTCTGATATCATTTTTTATGCTATCGGTCGACAACATAATATATGTTGTCAGTTAGTAGCATAAAACATGTTATCAAACGACAACATATTTTATGCTACCTATCGGTAGCATACAAAAAACCTACTAGCCAATATCATTTTATAGTGATGTCATTTTTAAAAAAAAGAGTATGGGATTTTTTTTGCTTGCCCCATATTTTGGGAGGACATATTTCTCATTGAGACGATCATTTTAAGCTAACATCAAAAAAATTCAAAAAAAGTTCCATACAAAATTAGCTGAATTTGTATTTTTTTTCATAAAAAATAACTTTTTGGTGTTTTTTTGTTTGCGCCATATTTTTGGAGGACACATTTCTCATCGAGCCGATCATTTTAACTGATATCGTCAAAAATTGATGCTTTAAAAAAATACATATACTTTATTCTGACATCATAAACTAACAACCGACAACATAATATATGTTATCAGCCGTTAGCATAAAAATGCTACCGACCGACAACATATTTGATCTTTCTTCATATTTGCCATTAGCGTGAAAGTCAATTTTCACATATTTGCCAACAAATTTCTATGATGTTTTTTGGGGGGGTCTTAAAATTTTCCTTGGATTGAATAGGTGACTCTTGAATTACGGAAGAAGGAAAATTAGAAGTGATGTCATGATGCTTATTTGTCATAGAAGGAGTAGATTTGGGAGCTCGTTTGGATGTAGTATTTGGAGATGGGAATGTAATAGAATATTTTCCAATAAATGAGATAGAGCCCTGATGCTCAAGGTGTTTGAATCATCATTTTAAAGTATAACAATCATTTTCATTATGTCCATTGATTTGATGATAATTACAATATGTATGACCTTGATATTGCACAATTCGATAAGGAGGATAGTAATGAGTAGATGACAAGTTGATCAATTGATGAGTGAGGAGTTGAGGAAGAATGTCTTGTTGCTTAGCATTATGATCAAACTTGATCTGTGTGGGGAGCGGTAAGTCTTAGGGTTCACTGATATGAGCACATGTAGAAGACATACAATTGGGATGAGATGTAGAAGAAGAACAAATATGGGCTTGAGAAGCATACTTGAGATCTTAGATTTCAGCTTTGAGATATGTAATCATGGATTCCATATCTTGAATTTTGTCTTGAAATAAAGAATGCAAAGCTTAAATTTAATATAAGATGGGTTGAGTGGATGGAGGATTAGGAGCGATAGAGTGATTATATAGATGATCGAAGATGGCAATTACTTGAGCGGGTGATGTACTGCGAGGTATATACATAGTCTCCAAGTATTTTTGAAGAACATATTTGCAAGGTGGGTGCATTTGAAGCAAGTCATGTAATGAGATTAGAGGATTTTTAGGAGCCAAGAGATAAGAAAAAGAAGGATCTGAGTGTATTCGAATGTGGGTTCACCAGATGATTTAACAAAAATAAATTAAGTGTTAAAACCTAATAGCTGATTTATGCTTGATCTTGGAATTGTTATGGACTGGAGAACTGATGAACTGGAAAGGAAGACCATCACAATTGTGCACTATAAATTTTGGAGTTGTTGGATAAGCCTGGACTATGTCAGGGGCGCCTAGGCACCAAAATATGCTACAGGGCGCTCGTGACTGTGCAGGTGGTCGGAACTTAATTTTTTTGGTGTCACAAAAGTGTCGTTGGTAGTTGTTGCTGGTCTCATGTATGTCACATCTTGTTCACAAAATGTACATGTAACATGCAAAGATATGTTCAACTACAAAACCCTCAAACTTCATCAAATCCCAAAAAAGAAATATGTAATATGGGGAGTCAGACTGACCCCAATGGTCACCCGATTGAGTGAACTTACAACTAAACTTCGCACTACATATCATACTCCATGTAGTTCTTGTGTGTGTGTGATAGAATCATACCCTAGGAAGCCCTTGTGTAAGTGCACATGATAGTAGGGGATAACTAGATGTACCAATGTAAATAGATGTGTGGATGGAAAAATGAACATCCCCTTCTTATGAAGTGTGTGTAGAAAAATGTAGTCTCTTGTCCCATATGTGAGTGTTAGATGGATGCCTTTGATGCTCTTAGATGTCTTTGGATGCAATCTTAGGTGATGATAATATATTCTTAGAGCTTGGTCCTTTATTTTTGTCACATAGCTGTGTATTTATATGATTCCCTTGGTTGAATTTCCTAATTGACAACTAGAAGTTTGGCCCATAAGAAAATAAGATGCCCAAAAGATAAAAAATACCCAAAAGAAATGAGTAAGATGGAAAAGGGTTAGGGGCGCCCAGAAGGACAAGGGCGCCTGGGCATTGACGTCCTATCTGGGAAATCATGTTTGAAGTCACAAAATAGAAATAAGTGAAGATCTGATTAGGTTGTAGGGTGTAAAAGACCTGAAAGAAGACAAGAAACAAAGCAAAGAGACCAAAACTAGTTGTCAATTACTAGTTTTCTCGCTTAGGAATCATATGAATGCAAGTATGCTTTTAGGACCTAGAAATGCACCCAAGTGTGTGATTTTGTGTCTACAATGAAAACTAATAGTTCCAAGATTGTTTTGTTATGTACCTACTTAGTAATTATTTCTTGCATTTCAAAATGATAAATTCTATTAAAAGAGGAAAATTTATTTCCTAATAGGAAAATGACTTTGCCTAATCTATGTAAGGTAAGATCATTATAGAATAAACATTTAGACATTGAAGGAAGATAGTAAGGGCATTGTAAACTAAACCATTAATAAATAAAGGGCATGCTTTTGGGATAAAAATACATTTTCTTGAGTTGACGTTAACAACCAGATCAAAGGAAAGGATTAAGGGAAACTCCTCTCCAATGTTAGAAAGGTAATTTTCATTTATTTCTTGTTCAATTATGCTAATTAGTTTTACTTCCAATATTAATGTGCTTCAATTATCTAGGCTATATTTTCATTCTTGTGTGTTTCCATTTTCATGATCATATAATTAGAAGTATTGTACCTTGTTCTAACTAGTTTTAATAAACTTAAAATAGATTCTTTAATCACAATAGTTGTGTTATTTCCAGTTTGATTACATTTACATGCTTAATACATTCTAAATCAACTCTTCATTACAAACATCCTTAGACACCACCCTGGTATTGACATAGTAGTAAATTATCAAAGTATAAGTATCAACGATGCTCATCACTTTTTGGAACCATTGTCGAGGACCTAAAAGGTGTTATTAAATAAAAAATTACTAGCTTTGGTGCTTACTGAGAATCTGGTAAGTATACGTTTAGAATTTTTTCCTTACTCCCTTTTTAGATATAAAGGTCTTGTAGTGACAACATGAATCCTTTTGTGCTTTTGAAGTATGTGGAATGGGATGATCGAATAACACTTAGAGCTATGGAATTGTTATTTATCATGTTGAAAGTATATGTTTAGACCTAGAGACCATAGAGATAGATTTGTAAGAATAAACTCCCCTAAAAATTTACTAGTGGAACCTATTGAGCAACCAGATAGGATGATGCACGAAATAGAAAATCCTAATGGAGGAAACCATGGAAGAAACCAAGGTGGTCCACCATTGGGAAGGACATTCAATTATCCCATAGAATTAGATCCCAATGATCAAGGCCCTATGAAAAATATATCACCATCAATCCTACCTACATTCAGGGGTCTAGTCTCAAAATATCCTGGTCAATTCTTATTTGAATTCAAATTACTATGCCAGACCTACCATTATACCTCTGACACTCAAAAACTAAAGTTATTTCCCTCAACCTTTAAAGATACATCAATGAGATGGTTTGTGGGACTAGCCCCCAATTCCATCCACACTTGGGAAGATATGGAAACAGTTTTCCTGGACAAATACCAATACTACTACATGGTTTGAGATCGTAGGGAGGGACTATTTATGATCTAGTAAAAAGACGATGAAAGTGTAGAGGATTATCTTTATCATTTCCTCTTCCTTCATAGGTGGAGTGGCATAATCATGAATACTACTATTTTAAAAACAATATTTCTCAAAGGATTGGATGATGAAACTCAAGAGGATTTTAATTTAACGGAGAAAGGAGATATAAACAAGATTGAGTTTACAGACATTATTGAATTCTATAGGAATTATTCCAGATTTCACCCAAACCTACATAAAAACACATGCAAGATTGTCAATGGAGATATATCTAAGCTAAGGGAAGAAATTAGAAACTTAAGAATGGATCTCTTGGTACAATTAAATACAATAGTAGATAAAGAAAAAACCAAAAATACCATACCATTGTTCATATATTGTCCTAGATGTAGAGATAAACATGGAATCAAATATTTCCCATTAGATAAAACCAATTTTTTCTCATTTGTGTTTTTAAACATGCAATTGACCAATGTGGATTATTTCCATTGCTTGCAAACAACTTGAAACAAAACATACAAAATGAGCTAGAAGTTAGCTACATAGCACAAAGGCAAGGAGGTAATTTTATCCCAAATCAAAAACAACAATATGCTCCAAGGACACAATGTATTCTTAATCAATAGAACACTCCATGGCCCCATCCTAAACCTTGGAATCCATAATTTGTACAAGAATGGAGTCCACAACCATGGAATATGCAATCAACATATCATTAACAACCATGGAATCAAATTCAATAATTTCCATCATAGTTTTAATAGTTTAACCCTCAATATCAGTAATAGTGGAATGCCCACCAAGGTGTTGGCCAACCATTTTTCAACCAAAGGAGAACATAGGGAAAACAACAAGCCATGTTAACTTGACCACCCACCCCCACTCAAACTAAACAACTTGTCCAGAATCATATCCCAACACATACCATTGTTAATCTAAAGAATACCAAGTAGAGAAACCAAGCATATAGTGTTGAAACCGAGAAAATTCATGCAGTGAATGCCATTGATTGTGATAACATTTTACTTTGTTCGGGTAAGGTAGTTTCCAAACCCTATCCTCCAACCATACAATAAATTTTAGAAGAGGAAGGAGTGGGAAATGAAACACAACCAAAACCTACTTACGAGAAGGTACTTGACCCACTCCTAACAACACCATTCCCAATCAGGTTATTAAGAAAGGACAATATCCCTTATCAAGAGGTTCCTAAATCAGATTTGATTTAGGGGTTGAAAAAGTTAAGTATTGGAATTACTCTTTTGCAATTTATATGCGGGCAAAAATGTGTCTTAACAACATGCACTCCTAAATCATCTTTTCGACAAGGGTATCGAGGCAACGAGTAGGAGACACACATGTGTCAGCATACAAGGGTATAAACTTAAAGGGGCTAAAGTAAGAACTATGGTCGTATATCTAGAGGGAAGTAACCTTGCAATAGTTCAAGCTAGGATTTCCAAGGCCTACGATCGATATATAGGAAGGAGCCCTATGAAGATATCAGTAGTTGGGCATGAAGAGGTATGGATCAACCATAAATGAAAGAAGCATGCATGAAATAGCTAAAATGGAAGTAACTAAGGAGAATATATTTGATAAGAGTACTATGCTAACTAGAATTAAACATGTATAATACTAAACTAACATAGCACAATGAAGAAGAGGAAACAAACTAATCTATTTAAAATGACAAAGAAATGTTAGAGCACTCACATGTACTTGTAGGGTGGTCGTTGATGCAACTATCTCTCCTAAGAAGCAACATGTAGAGAGACAATCATATTAGATGCAGTAGGAGAAGACCATTCATGTCCTAGACTCGTTATACGATAACCCAATAGTGAAATAAATCATCCAAGAAGAACATTTTCCAATCCAATAAAAGAAAGATGAAAGATGAACCAAGAGCAGAGTGAATAGATGCGAAGATGGTGAAAAAGAGAAGAGAAAATGAAAGTTTAGATGTCATAGCTTCTTGTTTCTTCTTTATGAATGTCAAATGAGGCGAGCGTATATATAGGACACCATCACCTGTGGGTGATGGTGTCGACCATGGGAAATATAACACCGACACAATCTCCCACAAGTGATGACATCAACCAAAGGTGCAAAAATGAATTAATGTGTCATGAAAGGTAAAATTAATGTGTTGTGGGTAATGAAAGAGGATGGAAAAGGTGTAAAATGGTGGAATACAAACAAGAGATCATGGATATGATATGCATGAGACCTAGGAGGACACAGATAAGTAATGAAAGGAAAACTAGGCCAAGAAAAAATAGCAACACTCTCATTGTGTACTGTTTCTAACCCACAATGGTTACATGTATAACCAATCCCCATTCCTGAAAAGCACCTTAAGGAACTCACTCAAGAAATAGATGCATCAATAACCCTTATCTGCACAAGTATAATTGTTAGTAATAGGTATGAAAGATGAAAAGTTAAAAATTAGGTGTAGACATATGCCCCAACCATTGATCACCACATGTCATAATAGTGAAACATGGGGTGGTCAATGGAAAATGAAAGTCTGTAACACAAATACTGAAAGTAAGCACATGAAGGAATGATGGAAGGACTAGCTAAAATGAAATATAACCACCAATTCATACTTGATAATGTTGTTTGTCCTGCCATGTATGGGCACAATACTACAAGAACCATAGAGAAGCAAAACTAAAAAGAAAAACTAGAGGATCATCAGTAAAATAAGACATAAATCACGTAGCTAGGGGCCCATGAGATGGATTTCGTGATATCGTGATGTTGTGATAATATGGTGTAAATAAGTCAAAATTGTATATCGTCAAAAAGAGGTGTGCAATAGGTCAAAATAAATGGCATAAGATCACGACCAAGATACAACAAATGGCATGAGCTAAAAAGATCTATAAGTGAAAATGATGGGAATTTGACAATTGAGGCCGATCGCGACAGATTTTGAATAGAAAATTGAGATTGATATAGTAATTTTGATTGTTATTTGCTTATTACTATTTCTGGAATTGAGACAACTGAGCTCTAGAACTCCAAATTTGGGAAAATTTTAGACAATATCGCACGAGTACAAGGTGGTGATAGAGGACAATGAGGAGGAGCATGCAATGGCGCTAGACCACGAGTAAGTCATTACATTAAATTTTGTTGAGTAGATTAGGCGCATTTAGTTATGTAGCTTTATTGAAGTCAATAAAGTGTCAAAATTAGTCAAACTTGTGTCATTGGATAGTTTAGGTCAAAATATAAGTTGGTTCGGGAGGCTTTTAAATTTCATTTTATCATTTTATAATTTTGTCACATTTAGAAAATTAAAATTTAGGAGGTCACGGCCATGATTTGGATAGACGCTATTGGCCCCCTGCAACAGTAGGGCCGATGACATCAGGATGAAAAAAAATCAAGGCCAGCGGCTGATGGCGCAAGGGAAGCCTACCAAGGGGGCCAATAGTGTAGGAAACATATAAGAAAAGGGGTAAAAATTTAGATCTTTGGATTTGGATTTATGATGTAGACATCTAATGCATATTTATTGTGATTTTTTGGATGTAGATAGAGTGCAGGATCCACCTATGGCAGACGATAGATGTATCATGACTTAGTGGGATGATTTGGGAAATTGACACTATGTAAAGATAACCTAGCTGCAGGGTTGAAGATTTGGGGGTATCATCCAGATACCTAGGATATAATTCGATATGGACTTACTGTTATAAATGTTGTTTGGCTATGCATGGAACACCAGGTCCAAGACCTTTCGGTGGTGGATAGGTATGGAAGATGATGGAAATGGCTTTAGATATTCGTAGGATGTACATGGGATTTTGGGGTTTACTGATTAGAAGCACCTGTGTGTACTGTGATCTGACATCTGATGTCTGCAAAGTTGAGAGCATTCTCCATATGGGATATAGGGAGCAAGTGCATATACGATGAACACATATTATGTATTCATCCTAGCATAGTAGCAAGAAGCAAGGATTTCAAATATCCAGAAGGTAGTGATGGGGATCGTGGTGGCACACATAGTGTGTCACAAGGCTGATGGATTTCTCCCATTGTTCTTGATAGTAGTATGCAGGGATGTTGTGGATCAAGGTGCATACAATTTAGCTAGAGCACCACCATATAGGTGTCATTTGGTTCATGACTTCGTAAAGGGTGTAGAAAAAAGGTGAGAGGGTCGTGGGACCCATTCATTTTATTGGCAACATGGATATATATATGAGTGGTTTCTAATGTACATAGGAAAACAAAGACACCACAGGTAGTAGCAAGAAGATGGCCCTGAGCGTACTTCAGTGAGCGCATATGGGACAATAATGAGAGACACTTTGGGTATACCAGGCCACTAGCACATGTGGGTCTAGATGATGTGATATGCTATCCCTACATATGGAAACATGGATCAATGGCCCAACTGAGCCCAGAGTAGAGTGCCTAGAGGCCATGCCAGAGGTGATGGGAAAATATTTGTATTGGGTAGAGAGACACATTCGATAGAAATAGTACTACAGACAATTCAAATGGCCGACACCTCAACAATGATACCACTATTACCACCCTACCAACATCATCATGCTAGAGAAACACTGCAAAAGACAGAGGTCTGATGTTCTTAGATTATGACCTCACAGGTTATGGGAAACTAGGTGTACTAGGGTGGAGGCAACATCATATGACATGGCGGGGATCCTTAAGGCCCATTGTAGATCATAGTGGATAGTGGTTTAGAGGAGGGTTATCTGATGGAGGATCTGTAAATATATGAACCACAGGCTAGATTAGGTCCTATTATGCACAGGACGGGGAAGCCAAATAACCAACACCGTTGTGGCTTAAAGAGAACTTGATGTGATGGCCATAGGAGAGGGTATTTTTGATGTCCATTCAGGATTTCAAATGGTCATGCATCTAAGATAGAGGCCTAGACCACAACGGAGAGAGGGGATGATATTAGTGACTGTGTAGTAGGTGGGCATAATATATAAGAGCCATACCTCATTGTGATTACAGAGGTGGAGGAAGTATTGGGTCGGTCGAGGAGATGAAGAGACTGGTCGTGGAGATACTCAGGCATCCAGGTATGAGTGGTAGTATGTTAGTTGAGGTGATTTTTGATAAACATATGTGAGATTAGTTAGTAATGTATGTCAGTTTTTGGTGTTTGCAGAATGAACAGATGACGGAGGAGTGGAACTCGCTAATCAAGAGTGCCCACTATGAGATCCCAGACTCTTTGTTAGATGTTCTAGGATATGACAGTGATAGTGGATCCAGTAGTACTGTCAACTGGGGCTTCAATGTGATCATTTTTTCTAGTGGATGAGGCATCTAGGATACTACACTGATATAGAGACATGCATAGGCGTAGGAAGTTACCAAAAACATAAATGTGATATTGCAGAGTCTATTACAGACACATTAAACTCTAGTATAGGAGTAGGTAGATCACCTACCAGATTCCTAGAGAGTTACGATGCACATTACATCACTAGAGACATAGGTGGCGAGGGCACATGGATAGGCCTCCGAAGCTTAATATAAAGTGGCATCCCTAACTCATAAAACGAGAGAAGATAACATGGTCACATTAGCACAAACTATCTAGATACCCCCCATAAAGCAAGGGTGATTGAGTCATATTGTAGATGGGCCAGAGCCATTTTTTACTATTTTTATCAATATATAGAACTTGATTTAATATATATGATGTTTTTTACGACATTTAGATATTTGGTGATGTTTGTTGATTTATTTATCATTTTCCTTCTTTCCACATGTATGTGATAATACCATGGTACTTAGGAATACTGATAATGTGATAGATAGATAAATCCGATGAGAAGGGGATCAATAAGATAGCCAAATTCACACAATGTGAAAAATTCAAGAGGTGGATCAAGGCTTAGACATCCAACAATAGGATTTTAGGGCACGAATGGGGATGAATCCAAGTGGAGCGAATAACCCAAACAAGGATGTAACAACATTTTTGAGATAGTGTGATAAACCCAATGGGGATTGAGAGCCCAATTGAAGATAGAGGATGATTTTGTAAAACCCAAGTTTGGGCCAAGAGCCCAAGTGAAGGCGAGGGATCAAGCCAGAATAGGAAATTATGATGTAATCATGGTATTTGTAGGTAACTAGCCATGAGGGGGAAAATATCACAATTTGTCAATGATAATGTTGTCAACTTGATGCATAATGTGTCTTTGGGCATGAGTCATGTCCTCGATAACATGTTTTGTAATAACCACTTTTTGATGCACTTCAGACCATGTGGTGAACAAGGTGTCATCGATCGTTCCTCCAACCGAGTGAGGATGTTGCATCGAATTTCATCAAGAGTGGGGCAAGGCTTAGGATGAGGTGGAGGCCCATATGTTGGCTATGGTTTAGGTGGTCTGGGGGAAGGTGGGAGGTTCCAAGAGGGATCGGTCCTACATTTCTAAGTGCATGAAGGGATTTTGGGGATGGGATGCTTACTACATAGAACCCAATAGTTAGCATCAATATGCACACAATACCAATGATGAGAGAAGAAGAAAGGATATGAAGCATAAGGCTATGTAGCATTTTTGGTTTGGTCATGTTTTACGGTTTTACCTTAGCTTTAAGATGATTCATGTGGCATCTATAGGCTCTCCAGTCAGAAACAACATACTCTAGAGCCTCATGCCATGTGTAATCTAGCTCAACTGAAGAAGACTGAGGAGCCATAATGGAAAGAGGTAGTGGGAGAGGTCTCGTAAGCTGTAAATGGCTAGTGAGATTATTTGATGTGGGCACCGATGAAATGGGTGAGGATGGCACCGATTGAGTAGCGTGTTGCCTAGTCATCAAGGCATGATAAATACGATCATCACCCATGATATTATCAGCTTCGTAGTCAAAGTTGGTGACCTGTTCATCCACTTATATTAAAGAGAATGGTCAGCTCAGTCAATTATGGTATGTGGAAGTGTAGTTGGTGGAGCAATCTAAGGCTTAGGCACTGGTGGGGAAGAATCTTCAGTTGCATCCAAAGGTTCTTTTTGTACTAGGATAACATTCACATTGTGAGTAATTTTAATGCATAGAGTTTCTTGGTAGTGAAAGACTTCCCTATCACAAATTTGGGCATATCCAGCTAGATGGGGATCATATAAATCATAACCATCATTGTAATATGACATGGAAGTTTCCACTATGTAAGATTTGACTATGGTTTTTATTTTTACCATATGCTCTCACAGGGGCTGTGGGGTTTATGAGATAACTAGAGGAATCGAAGGGTCCTTCTTATGAGGTTACAAAAAAGGAGGCAACTGTGATATGATCATTTTAGGGAGGTTAGAGGTGTTGATTATAAGGGTGAATTCATCAGGCTTATCATCATATGATTCCAAAAAATTGGGATACATGTGCCTGACCAACTTAGGATGAAAATCATTGCCACAAAGAGTATTTATAGGGTAGTTAAAGCGTTGATATTACTAAAATGGGATTGTTGATAATTCCTCAAGTGTGGGGAGTTTGTATGTCCCCTTTTACTAAAGTGCACTATAATTGTAAGGGTTAGTGTCCCCTTTAATCTTATAAATAGCTCCCTGGTGAGAGAAATTCATACATTGACATGCATAAGAGGCAATGAAGTGCATACGGCGAGTTTAAGGCTTCACTAGGAGAATGTTACAAGATAAGAGAAAATTGAATACCATAACTATGACACAGAAAATCCTAGAGGGAATGGTGATTGTTAACCAAATACACCCCATCAAAGGCATGTGTCGGCGATCATATCCTTAGAAAGTGGTTCATGTGGATTTTAGGTTATCGCTAGAATAGACGAGAGCCTTGATGAAATCTAATAAGGCCACACACACACTTTCTCCCTCATCAATGAGAGCATGATTAATTGAAGTGTGACCAATCTGAACTGAGATGAAGAGTGGAAAATCATTTTTACAAATAAATATCTCATTTGAAATCATAGAACCGATGGGGAAATGAATGCATGAATGAGAATCTATGGAAAGATCAATACAAATGGATATTTTCTCATATTGCGGAAAGACGATTTCTTATGAGTCATTCAATATAGGAATATGCCCCAAAGAGGGAGGGAAAGAGATATTTATGTCAAAGAGTGTAATCATGAGACGTTCACAATGATGGGGTGACATGCACATGAGTTCTAAAAAGGGTACTGGGCTAGGAATTAAAGTAAGTTCTTCAAGAGGATCCCACTCATCGTGACTGGACTTTGTAGTAGGCTAAGAGTGCTAACAATCCTTGAGAATAAAGTCATAAGGGGTAGTGGCAATTAGGGAAACCTCTAAAACTAGTTTTTACTCAGTTCCTATGTCATCAGCCCTATATGTTTGACTTACACAGGGGCTGATAGTATTTTTAGATAGAGAGGTAGACCTAGACACCATCCACCTTGTGGGAGAATTTATAAAGGGGATGATAACATCTGGAGAGGGAATTTTTTTGACTTGAGGATAAGGCACATAAGGGTATATGACCTTGTGAGTGCTAGGTTGGAATGCTATAGGATATTATGGTTCTATATAAGCTATGAAATATTTTACATCATTGATTGCAACTATGTTTTCAGGATGGTAATCCGTGTCAACCACATTAGTTCTAGCATTATGTTGTTTTTTAGAACTTTCAGCAATATCATGATTAGGTATAATATTGGAGAAGATATTTATCTTTTCATTTTCGTGATTGATGGATTCATGATGATCCTTTTGTTGAGATGCATAATGAGATTTTTACAGCTTCAGTCAAATGATCATGAGTGGTGGCATCATAATCAAAATTGGGTCCTAAGAAAACATTTAGCATACATACAGAGTGCATGAAAATTATCATATGAGTGACCCTAATTAGCGTGTCACCAAAAACACTTACTCTCATCATGCCAATGAGGAATAGGTTAGGAAGGATCCAAGATTGCGGTAAATAACTTAGGAAATAAATGGTTCAATTCTTCCTTACTCACTAGTTGATGAGAGTTAGGTTGATTCTTTCTGTTAGTAGGTTGTTGGTCAATGTTAAATATAATTCTATTTGAAGAAACAACAAGAGGAAGAGGATCTAAGAATCCGTCATCCGTCACATTCTTGTTCTTAGAACATTGAAGGATTTGGACTTGTGATGAGACCATAAATTGGCCATAAATTACCATTATTTTGTCCTTCCAAAGTTACCTTTAAAAGTGGATTTAAATGTAATCTTAGAACTTATAGTTTGCTTGATATAGAATATAAGATATATATCTTGTTCATTCTTTATCATTCTTTTGTTATCCATTTTGTTGACTAATCCTATTGATTATTTGGGAAAAATGCAAACTCTTGTGTATGCAGGCCATAGAGAAGAGATAATACTAATTTTGGGAAAATTGGAAATGATCATGAACATCATATCTAAACTCAAATGTTATTGTATATTAATATTCCTCTCAAAAAATTATGTAAGTTCAAAAAAAGAATCATTTCAATCCGAGATTGTATGAAAAATTTATAGTTGTTTTTAGTTAGCTCCGAAATAATTGGAGTTAGCTTTAGAATGACTGTTTTTAGTTTGAAAACTTGCATAAAATGAGGAATTGTGAATAATCGGAGAATTCAATGGAAAATATGAGAGAGTTTTTTGTTTATAGAAATGTGTTGAACAAAAATCTCCTTCATTTTTTCTGTAGGTCTTACCACTAAAGATAAATCTAACTTTTAGTGAGATGCAGTCTAAGGAAAAAGTGTATCAGACGAGCACCAAAAGTTCCACAATCAGAAACGGAAAAGTAAAATGGAAAATCCGATAGAGGTTTTTGGTCATAGAAATTTGTTGGATAAAAATTTCCTTCCAATAAAGTAGGAGAATCAAATCATTATGATTCTTGTTACCAAAAAGAAAGGAGAAGATTTGGGAGCAAATCTTCCTAAAATAGCTAGATAAGGCTTTGACTCCAATAATATCTCTCTCTCCATATTTTGTGGAGATTGAGATCTTAGTTGTTAGGACTGGAATAAAGAGAAGATCAAATTGTATTCCCCAAAATAAGGAGATGGTTAGATGCATGAACTATAAATGCAACCTTCCACACTCTTGTATGTAATCTTTTACCAATCAATGAAAAATTTATTCTTTTCTCTCCAATATTATGAAGTTTTGAATTAAGATCTTGGAAGCATGATTTAAATCCTCTTCTAAGGAATGAGCTAGACACTCATTCCAAAGAATATGGATATGTGTATTTGTGTTTTTGTCTTGTAATAATTTATGTTTATGTTAATTCTTTTTTATGTGATTATCATTTTGTTGTATTATTTTTCTCCTTGTATTGTAATATTCATTTTAATTTAGTTTGTTCTGAACCTGCAAGTGTTTTATTTGATTATCTTTATTTCCAATTCAGCAATTTCCTTTATGCAAGTGTGATTTAAGTTCTACAAGTGTGATTTATTTTATGCAAGTGTGATTTTGATTTCTGCAAGTGTGTTTTTCCATTTCTGCAAGTGTGTTTTTCAATTTATGCAAGTTTGGGTTGTGTTTGAAGGAGTTGTTTTCCAAATATCTCTTTCTCCTATTGCATATAGCCATCAGACACCAGCCTTATATTGCCATTATTAATGAAGAGGATTAATGACACTCATGAACTTGCTTGTTATTTGATGTCTTAGATGGATCCTTCTAAAATTCCCTCATGAGATAGTCTTGTCTTTTGGCTTGTTCAAAGGCCTTCTACAGAAATAGGAGAAAAGGACCTCACCTTGTATTGAAGGCGAGGCTCAAGGGCTTGTAGGAAAATTTGAAAAAGACTATCATTGGGCATGTTATGCTCTATCCGCGTGGATAGGGTCTTCCAACGCTTGATAATGGATTATGCTGATTCGTTCTTAGATTGTTGACAGTTGATGAAAGCGTTGATGTTTTTTTGGGTAGATTGTGATATTGGAATTCATTTACTAGGGACGTCACAGGGGACTCTAACTCAACTATATAATTAGGAGAAAAATTATTGTACCAATCTAAATAATTTCTTATAAGTTTCTTTGCTAGGAGTTTTTTGGTAGCGTATGAGTTAGTCCTGATCCATTCTTTATAAATATATCCAAAGGCCTTGATATGAAGAGTGGGATCAGTAGACCTGTCAGAAGAGATAGATGGAGCAATTCCACCAATGTCCATACTAACAATATAGGGTGCTAAAGGCTCTTGTTGGACTAATCTCAAGACTTTATTTTAGATGGGGGTTGAGTGATGGGCACCCCATTAGGCCCATTTGGTAAAGGAGGGGGTGTGGTGCCTCAAGATCCCATAAGAGGGTGATTGACTAACTGAGCCATGTTGGCTTACATTTTGAGGAGTTAGGTGGTAGTGGAAGATAGTTGTTGGTTCATTTTGTCAATAAGTTGAAGAATAGGATTGGTAGGATCAGAATTGGAGGCATTTTTAAATGAGCCTATTTCGGTGGCTTTCCCTTTTTTTGCCCTATGATAAAGTTGCTTGGAGACAAAATTGAGAAGGTTCTTACTAAGAATTTATTTTGATTCTCCTTTGTATTGAGGAAATTGAGATAGAAATTTTTGAATCTCAGGAGAATGGTCAAAATCATCATCGTTCTACCTTTCTTCTTCCTCATCCTCAGGTGGGATATTGGTGTAGCTGAAAGGATTATTTCTAGGTGTTCCTACGATGCAAAAGTCAATAAAAATGAAACTCAGTTTCAAGATAATATGTTTCTAGAAATGATTGCACAACGAAGTCAGAGGACCCCAAGAATAGATACTCCATGATGGACTAAAAATATGGATAAGAACAGGTCTAGAAATCAAGGCTACAGATAAAATCAGCCCCACTAGAAACATACACATAGGGGTCGAAGGCATCTGGTAGAAAATCTGGTCAAAAAGAAAGGATCAGCCGTGTAAACAGGTCTACACATGGGCCAAAGGTGTCTGGATGTGAGGAGATAGGAACAGACTGGCTCACCCTAAGCGATGGTGTCTGTGTAAGTAGATTTTTGAGATTTTATGGGTCTTTAATACTTAGATGGAGTCAAATTTTAATGTGGAATGCTTTTAACGAGTTGTGCTTGATCAGAACTTCTACAAGATTCACGAAGGGTTCACCAGAGAATGTATATGGGCCAAAATGTGTCTAAATAACATACACTCCTAAATCATCCATTCGACAAGGGTATTGAGGAAACGAGTAGGATACACACATGTACCAACATACAAGGGGATATACTTAAAGGGGCAATAATGAGCGTTAGGGTCGCATATGTAAATGGAAGTAACCCTTACACTAGGTCAACCTAGGGTTTCCAAGGCTTGTGATCGAGATAGAGGAAGGAAACCTACTAAGATATCAGTAGTTCAGTGTGCAGAGGTATGGATCAATAATAAATGAAAGAAGCATGCATGAAATAGCTAAAATGGAAGTAACTAAAGATCTGATATTTGATAAGAGTATTGTGCTAACTAGCATCGAACATATATAATACTAAACTAACATAGCACAATGAAGAAGAGGAAACAAACTAATATATGCAAAATGATAAAGAAGGGTCAGAGCATTGACTTGTACCTATAGGGTAGTTGTTGATGCATCTATCTCCCCTGAGAAGCAACACATATAGAGAGAATCACTATTAGGTGGAGTAGGGAAAGACCATTCATGTCCTAGACTTGTCAGATGATGACCCGATAGTGCAAGCAATCAAATCCGATCTAAGTAAGATGTAAGATTAACCAAGAGAAAAGTGAGAAGATGCAAAGAGGGTGCAAAAAATCAGAGCAAATGGCAGTTTGGATGTCTTACCTTCCTATTTCTTCTTTATGAATTTCAAATGAGGTGAGGATATTATTGGCATGTTGTGATTTAGGTGTTGTCATTGATGCAAGACCTCATTAATGATAAAGTGGATGATAGAGTACATTCAGATGATTCTCAGATTGATGATAACATGGAGATTCAGGTATGTTCTTGGTTGCACATGTTGATTCAGTGAGAATTATTTGTTCTAACAAGCCTAATCAGGTGACCTAGCTATCCTATGTGAAATTTCATGGTGTTATGAGCTTCTTGGTGACTTTATAATAAATTTGGCATGATGGAGAGAATGTTTTGGGAGTGCATGAGCACTCATATGAGCTTCGGTGCATATACAGGTTGGTGACCATGTTTCGGGTGCTCATTTGGACCAAGAATGGTTGTTATAATGTATGGGATTCAGTTATGGAGCTATATGATCTCATGGATACATATAGGAAGTTGAATCATGATGTACCATGTATGTTAGGGACTTTTGGAGTGTTTCTATCATGATTTATAGTGTTATTTTAGTTGACCCTAGCATTTACAGTGTAAAACCCTACATACTAGCTATTAAAGTCTCAGTGGCTAGAGAGATGGACTATTTTTTGCGGCATGGTGATTATTTGAGATTTATTTAGGGTGTATTATGGTGCTGTCAGAAAACGTTTAGGTTACCATGATGAGTATTTTGCATGTTATGTCAGTTTTGGTAAAACGGGGTCAAAAACAAGGTCATTTCCAGCTCGAATTGGGTCTTCTCATGCTCACTCTGAATTATGTGCTTTGCATGGAACCTTGTGGATTTAAAGGATGTTTCTACATTGATTCCATAAGTTTTTAAAAAAATAATGAGGTCAATTCATCGTCAAGTTTTTATGAATGAATGTTATGAAGGCAAACAACTTCTTATGTGTTTGAAACCCTAGCTCAAAACGCTAGGAGTGAAATTTATTATAAGTGGCTAGTGTTTCTTGATAATGCATAGATGATTATTTTATGATGTAGTGGAATCCTCAAGGTTTCCATAAAGGTATGATAGTGGTTGTGGCAATGAGTGGACCCCACTCAAATGAGTCAGTTTCTAAAGAAGTTCAGTTTGGAACAAGGTTGTCTAAAGAAGTTGCAAACTAAACGACTATTATGTGATGTATGTGAGTATTTCTTGATTTCCATGATTTTTTAAAGTCTTGGTGATGCAGTTAAATGGTCAAGTATGCTTCATTTATGTTGACTGATCAAAGGGTTGTTTTGGTGCAGTTTTAGGCAGTTTGCAGAGATCAACTTGGTTGAAGGCCTTCCACTTGGAGTTAGAAAGAGTCCCAATATGTTATGGAAATTTAATTCAGATAGATTTATAATGGTATAATTTTTGTCTCATGATGATGATTTTTGATGTGGTTTCCAAGTCATTTTGTGAGAAAGAAGTTTTCTTGCTTTTCAGGACATGACAATGTTTGCTGAAATAATGAGTTGTTTAGTTCATTAAATGGATCAGGTGATAATTTCTATCACCTAGAATGTGAAGGGGTAAATGTGGCACCTATTTAATCCATTTTGAGGTCTTGAAAGTGTTAGAAAGGGTGCTAACTAGTTGCATTTGTAAAACTACGTTTTGGGTAGCTTGATTTGATAAAGGGTAAAGTTGTTGTGGTTTGAACTAATGGATGTTTCATGATCTCTAACTTTTATAGATATGTTAAACAGGTCCTGGTATTTCCATTGATTTTCCACATGCCATATTTGATGTGTTCTTGGGTGTGTTTGAGGCCCAAAGATGAAAACAAGTTGTTGTTAGCAGCTATTTAGTGAAGGAAATGAGCTAGTGGGCCCATTAAATGAAATAATCTGATTAGTTCATGAAAATTATGACCATAGATGATGTTTAGATGTCATATTAATCATGTTTAGTGATTTTTAGAGCTTGAATAAAAATAGTTTTGGCATGAGGGGATTTTTCTCATTCTAGTCATGGCATTTTGAGGATTTTTGGTGCATGGATGAAGGTTTTTGGCATGGCCAACCTATATGGGTTAATTTTGAATGTTCTATTGATTCATATAGGATGTTTTTGAGTTGTTATGGTCGAGATAAGGGAGGGAAACCGACCTGTTTTGAATTTGAATCAAGAAGAGCCTATAAAAGTGAAGTTTTGGGTGTAGTGTTGCTAATCTTTTGGAAACCCTTTTATCTTCTTTTGAACAAACCCTTGATGCAAAGAAAACCCCCTTGGGCCTAGCAAAAAACTCCTAGAATTACATTCTAGGTCTATAGACGGTGGTTTTTTTATGAGGTGGCTTTGAGCGAAGAAAAAGATGGTGAAGTTTCCTTGATGATGAGTTGATGGAGGGAAGAGTTAGTGTCATGTGTTGATAGTAATATTCATAGCATTTTGATATTTTTTCTAGGTCTCTGAATTATTTGCAAGTATGATTATGAGCTGAAGTATTATACAAAAGAGGAATATACTTTTGTGTATTCAAGAGGCATAATTTATTACATTGATATCACTTGATTGTACTTTATTGTTGTATTGCTGAAGGCATCATTTTTTGTGATCTTATTTGAATATTAATAAAGAAAGGTTTTTGAGTATATCTTTTGTTCTTACTGATATGTATACATGAATCCTTTATTTTGTGAAGTATATTTCATGGTGAATTATATTTGATTATGATCAAGCATTAATGTATGTGTTTCATAAGGACGTGTGTTTGATTTTTGAAGAATAAAGAGTGAAAGGTTTTTCTTGGGGACTGATTCACCCCCCCTCTCATTCCATTGTCACTTCCAACAGATATATATATATATATATATATATATATATATATATATATATATATATATATATTATATATATATATATATATATATATATATATATATATAGGATTCCATCACCCATGGGCGATGATGTCAGCAATGGGAAAATATAACACTAACACAATCACCTATAGGCGATGGCATCAGTCAAAGGTGTAAAAATGAAGTAGTGTGTCGTGGGTCATGAAAGACGATGGACAAGGTGCAAGATGGTGGAATGTAAACAAGAGATCATGAATATGATATGCATGAGACCTAGGAGGACAAGGATAAGTAATGCAAGGAAAACTAAGGCCAAGACCAAATAACGACACTTTCTTCATGTATTGTCTCTAACCCATAATGGTTACGTGAATAACCACACCCCATTTTTATAGGCTCCTTAAGGCACGCGCTTAAGAAATAGATGCATCAACAACCCTTATTTGCACAAGTAAATTTTTAGTAACGTGTATGAAATATGAAAAGTGTAAAATTAGGTGTATACACAAGCTATCAAAGATATCCTAGATTTAAATAAAATAATCACTAAATTATGTGTTAAAAAACTAGGAAGGAAGAAGAACCAACCAAAGACCATACAAGTTAATGGTAAATTGGCTAGTGTTTTGGAAGGGAAACTAACTCCCCCCAAGTATGGTGATCCTAGAAGCCCTGTGGTGACAATTTTTATTAGCAGTGTGAAATTCCCAAAAAACATTATTAACTTAGGTGCTACCATAAATGTCATGACTATTGATACCTTGTCAAAAATATATTTTCCTGATTTATAGGAAAAATTTGTGGTCTTATAAATGGCATATTAGTATGTAGCTAAGTCAAAAGGATTCATAGAGGATATAAAAATCACAATTGAATCATGGGATTACTCTGTGGACTTCATGGTTATTAAAATTAAAGACAAGAAAATTGGATATCCCTTCATTCTAGGATGACCATGGCTAGCTACTACTACAACACTTATTGACTATAATAGAATAGGGGATATGACGATCACTAATGGGCATGATGTAAAGAAAATATCTTTGTACCCAGTTGCAAAACATTTTTCTATCTCATGCAATCAATTGTTCATTAATCACCTAGAGGATACTAAAGACCTTGTGTCCTCATTGGATATTATAATAATACAAGAACATTCAGAGCAGGTTCAGGATTGTTATTTCTCTGAACTTGATTCATAAAAATTTGAGATGATGAAGAAGAAATGCTAGATGAAAACATGTAACCGTCAATTTGTCCTTTTACAAGAAAAGATGATCTAACTTAGTGAGTTTTCCATAATATTACTAATATCCACATGTTGCTACTACATAGATGTACCCTAAATTTTCCCTTGAGAGACTATACAATGGTTGATTTTATTCACCTAAATACCAAACATCTAATAATCCTTCCAGGAAAAATATTGACAACAAATAGTTGGCTTACCAATTCTAAGGAGAATGCTTTATTCAAAATTTTATGCTCCCATCCTCAATATTTTTCTTGGGAATATAGTGATATGAAAGGCATTCATCCCAACATTTACAGACACCATATTTACACATTTGATTCTAGACCAGTTAAACAACCTCAAAGAAGGGTAAAATATGCCTTGAGAGATATTGTGAAGACTGAAACTAAGAAATTACTACAAGTAAGATTAATTTATCCAATTTTAGACAGTTAGTGGGTATCTCCAATGGTCATTCTACCCAATAAAAATGGAAAATGGAGGTTCTGTGTTGACTACAGACAGCTGAACAAATCCACTCATAGGGATTATTTTCCTCTCCCTTTCATTCACCAAGTTTTGGACAACTTATCAGGGAAGAAATATTTTTCCTTTTTACATGGCTTTAGTGGGTACAAACAAATAATGGTGGCACCAAAAGACCAGGACAAAACCACATTTATTTGTCCTTACAGAAATTTTTCCTATAGTGTCTTGTATTTTGGTCTATGTAATTGCCCTGTCACCTTCCAAAGAGCAATGCTAGTAATTTTTGTTGATCTTACTCATGATTGTTTGGAAATCTATATGGATGAATTCAATATTTCTAGAAATACATTTCAAGAAGCAATAAATAACTAGGATAAAGTAATATCTAGATGTGAAAATCATCAATTATCCCTCAAACACAAAAAGTTCCTTTTTCATGATGGAACAAGAGATAGTGTCGGGACATCATATTTCAGTGGAAGGGACTAAAGTGGATTTAGAAAAGGTTAAGATCATTGTGCAACTTCCATCACCTAAAAATTAAACTGAAGTAGGTAGTTTCTTAGGACATGTAGGATATTATATAATATTTTTGTCATATTTTAGTAAAATTACCTTCCACTGTTTTCACTTTTGACCAAGGATTCTGAATTCTAGTGGACATAAGCTTGTCAAAGATCTTTTGAGAGCATAAAAGTTAAACTAAATAATGCTCTAATTCTTGGGGGAAATTGGAATATTCCCTTTCATATTCAAATAGATGCTTCCAACGAAGTTATAGGTCCACATGAGGTGAGAGAATCAATGCATGAAATTTATTACTTAAGTAAAAATCTCTCTCCAATTGAAAAGAATTATACCACCACAGAAAAAGAATTACTTGCAATAGTTTACAAAGTAAACAAATTTCACCATTACATTACATGTTATGAGGATATTATTCATACAAATCATTATACCATTAAATACTTAATGAAAAAACCTTTGGTTCAGGCTAGAATTGTTAGATGAGTGTTGTTATTGCAAGAGTTCAATGTCAAAGTTATTGATAAGCTTGGAAAGGAAAATGTGGTGGCTAATTTTGTTTGAAGGCTCACTGTTTCAAGTACAAATGAACAAGTGAATGATGATTTCCCATATGAACACTTATGTTCTATCTCCACCAGTTCTCCTTGGTTTGCGGATATGGATAATTATTTAGCCATATGGAGGTTTCCACCTTATTTTACCAACAAGCAAAGGAAACAATTAATCTAACAAAGTCTAATGTACAAGTGGTTTGATGGAATGATTTTTAAATGTGGGCTTGATTATGTTTTATGCATGTGTGTATTTGGGGATGAAATATTTGACATGCTTAGAGCTTACCATGATGAACCATCGAGAGGACATTATTTGGTCAAAAAGACACTTCATAAAGTTCTAGGAGCTAGATACTATTGGCCATCATTACACAAAGATGTCAAAATGTATGTATGGAAATGTGATAAGTTCCAACGTACGGGAAAACATACAATGTCAAATGAAATACCTCTTCAAACCCAAATAGTTTTGGAACCATTTGAGAAATATGGATTAGATTTCATTAGACCACTTGATCCACCTTCTTAAGGAAAAGAACACATCCTTGTGTGTAGAAACTACATGAAAAAATGGGTAGAGGTAAAGGCTCTTCAGTATGTTAGGGATGAAAAGGTGGTAGATTTATTATACGAACATATTTTTCAAAGATTTAGAGCACCAAGGTCAATTGCTTCAGATTAAGGGCCCCAAATTATGTCAAATGTGATCATATATTTTGTGAAAATCTATCAAATAAGGCACAATAAATCATCTCCTTACCACCCTCAAACCAATGGTCAAGTCAAAGTAACCAGTAGGGAATTAGAAAACATCTTGATTAAAATAGTGGATGTTTTAAGGAAAAAATGGGTGTAAAAGTTTCCAGAAGCGGTACAGGCGTATAACACAACCTAGAAAGCAACTACATGATTTACTTCATAAGAGTTGGTCTATGGGAAGAAACCTATCTTCCTTATAGAATTTTAAATATAGACATTGAAGATAGGTGCAGAAGTGGGAATTGAATTGTTAGAGATAAAAAAGTCAAGAATTGTCCAACTATATGAGTCAAATGAAATGAGACTTGAATCATTGCATCAAATTGAATTAGTCCAACATCATAGACATGTGTGGCATGATTTCCATATCAAGAAAAATACATTTTAAAAAGGGGAATTGGACACGATATTCGATTCAAAGTACAAATATTTCAAGAGGAATCTAAGACTAGATAATGGTATTGTTCAACTCATTCCTATTATGGGGAATGTAGGGTAATATTGGTTAATGGTCATAGGCTACATCTATACCAAAAACCAGTGTCCTGAGAAGAATTCAAGATGTAGATGCAAGCCAACATAACTTTGAATTGCTTGGAGGAGGTCACCTCATCTAAGCTATTTCTGACCTAAATTACTCCTTTGATATCCCAATAAGAGGAAGATGGTTGAAAAAAAAATGACGGCCGTCTTCCCATGAAGGGATGGTTAAAAACTAGAAATGGTAATCATTCCTTCCAAAAAAATAAATATATATATACATAAACTAAAATAATAATAATAGAGTGTGATTGAAAACCAGTGATGGCTCACCTCATTCCAAAAGCATGTCATGCGAGACTTTATTAGAACAACAAATGGCTTATCAAAACCTTAAGGGACTGTGTGATCAATTGAAAATGGGTAATGTACATTCCAAAATACTTCTTTTTTTAAGTTAAGAAGGTTTAATTATTATAGAATTAATGATTAGTTCATGCAAGTTAAGATATTCCCTTTCCCCACAATATTCTTGCATGCTTTCCTAATTACTATACATAGAGGAACTGTCATCCCTAACTTCTTTCCATTATAATCAAACTAACCTCACTTTCATTTATCTAAGTATTTGTTTCAAACTTCCCCTGCTCTTGCAATTTTAAGTCAATCTAACACTAATAGTCGAAACCCATTCCTACGCTATCAATGTTTCCACTCCTCCACATTATGGGGATAAGAGTTCTCCATGAACCAATTAAATCCATTGAATTACTATCAGATGCTAAGTTTTTTTCCATCTTCCAACAATAAGGGTGGCTCAATTTCATGCTCAAATATGAGTAATTCAACTCAGAGATGATAGAGGAATTCGTAAGAAACCTCAAATATGAGTCCTCGGTAGTAAAAGGTACAACAAATCCATTCAATGCTTCAGTTATTAGTAAAATTTTAGGAGTTCCTAAGGATGGATAATTGGTAAACTTTAGAGCTCCATATTTAGAGGTTATAAAAATATTTTTAGTATGAAGGAAATAAAAATGGAGTTATTCTTTGACCATTGTGGTAAAGCAAAGGGCATAAAAACGTCCAATCTTCCAAAACCATGGGGCTCTATTGTAAAGTGAGTAATCAAGTACTTCACTTGTGAGGGTCAATATGAAATTATCCTACGACCAGATATGAGAATTCTCATACATTTTTCATGGAGAGGCCAAGGAACATAATAAAATTGACCTACCCAGCTTACTGCATTTCTATGTTTAATCTACAACTGAGAAATTATGTTGCGGAACCAATTATCTCAAGTTTTAGGGTTTAATCCACCTAATTTACAAACATTATTTTGTACAAAAATAAAATGGAATGAAAAATTGGGTCAAGTTTCAAAGAAAATATGAGCACAAGGATGAAACATAATCTAAGTACGAAACCATTAAAACAAAAACCTTGACAGGCTTTGGAGCTGCCACATTTTCAATAGTGTATTTTCCCTTAGGTGGCCCTGGTAGCATGAACTCATTTTCCACATACTTGTTATTTTCCAACCTAGGCTTAAGCTGGAGATAGAAAATCATGGCTCCACTATCCCCAATAGCCAAACTGATTGGATTCATGTTTATAACATCAAAAATAAGCCTCTCAATATAGACAGACTGACCTGGATAAACATGAGTTTTTCTAATAGTATGGTAGTCACAATCTACCTTGTTCACATTAAAGCTCAACCAATGCGCATCAGTAAACCTGTGTACCGAGGCATGGAAATAGAATGTTGTGAAGGCATATGGAATTTTGCACCAGGGACTCCATGTCCCATCCTTCATTGCAAAACGCGCAATGCAAAAATGTTGGTACACTACAAATTGTACTGCTTTACCTACTACTGATGGCAACTCCTTAGCAATACACCATTCCTCCTTAAATATTGTGTGCAATTGATCATACCATAGTTTTTCCCTTTGTTTGAATGGGCCACTCATTGTTCCTTCACACAAGTACTTCTCAAACCTCTCAGCAAGGGACTTATTCTCAACAGGTTATTCCCAAATTTTGTTCTTTTTCCCATCAGGCACTCCAATTTCTACAAACACAAGAGATAAGAGGATAACACCAAAAATTATCTTTTCACTTGTGCACACTTCCTCAGTAATTGTTTCTGCTATGTAGCCTGCTAAATTATAGACTTCCCCTTGTGACATCTTCTTGGAAACATGTAGCCACATGGTGTTTACCTACAACCATCTCTCTTGATCATTTAGTTTAGTGAGCATATGCGTGGCTGCCTGTACCACCAGGTACTTTCTTAATTTGTAGATGTCCTTTCCACGTGGACCCTTAGAGTATCGCAACTCCTTTTTTGTGGCTATAACAACTACCTTATCAGTTAAATCACTAATAACATATGTCCATGTGCCCTTCAATCCAGTTAATGTAGCAATTAGGGCTGATGTGATTCTTACCCTCCGTCCAGCAAAATAGAAGAAGTCCTTGTGGACTTTGCTCATAAGCCACTGGTATAAACTTTATGGTTTTATGAAATATGGGATTTCATATAGTTGATATACCCCTACCTTATTGAGAAAATTCTCCCTGACATCATCATATATTGGCATGTCATCCACCGTGCACTTGTTGGTCTTCTTATTCAGCAAAGCGTCTAACTCTCCCTTGTTATCAGTGGTGCGGTGGATGCAATCACTTACTTTACATCTGCGGATAAGGGAAACCCAATCCCGTTCGAATATAACTCCTTCTGGATATTGAATCTTTGAAAATTTACTCTTGGGAGCATCTTCGACCTCGACCTCCACCTTTTTCTTCCCCTTTGTAGCTACTGCAGGTGCTTTCTTCGTTGCCATGGTAAAAATCTAGCCTTTTCTTCTCTATCGAGTAAGCCCTCATGCCTAGCTCAAAAATGTGTGCCCTAGCCCAAAAACGTAAGCCCTAACTCCTTCTCAATGCTTCTGCTTCACTCAAAACCTTCTCCAATGGGGATGCAAGCCTCTTTTGCACACAAATCCACTCTCCTCGTCTGGTTTCGAAGCTCTCTGCATGTCAACACGTTTCGCTTGGCTCAGTCGCAAATAGCTCGCTCAAATACTTGTGATTGCAAAGGTAAAAATGAACCTGCATCACGTCCTTATATATATTTTAGAAAAGTTATTACACTTATTATTGTTCCTTCACCTACCACCAATCCTCTCATTAATTGACCATTTTGCCAACTTTCGCGTGGCACACCTATGCGCCCCAGCTATAACCTTCTAGCGCGCCTTCCTACCTTCTGGCTGTAGACCTCCTTCTACGCGCTCCCATGTGCCGAAGTACCTCACCACTGCACCTTCCCCTAGTAGTTTCCATGGCCCAACTTACCTCACATTATATTGTTCATTCATTTATTTCCAACTATGGTCTTCTCTAGGATCAATCTTCTTTCTAGCAGCTCCTTTCCATTCTTGAATAACACCTGTAACAGTATGTTCTCATGTGTTCCCTTTGTTGAATAATAAATAATAACCACCCCACACCAATGGTATGTGCAGTCCTCTGTGCATAAAAATACTTCAGATTGTAATTAGCTTCTAGTGCGCAAACACGCTTATTACACAAAACACCAAACTAAATTGACAAAGCATAGCGATGAAGAAGGAAATACATTAAAATAAATACAAAAAGGGAAATATATATTAAATGGAAATAATACCTTATTACAAACACCAAGAAGACTTATTTATATTAGGGCTTCAACCTACTCTCGTTGAAGTAACCAGGTAATCGTGTTCCATCAAGTGCCTATAACTAACAAGAACTTGATTCAAGGATGTGAGTGATAACATACGGTCCCAACCAATACACCTTAAGTTTTCTTGGATGGCACAGAAACTTGGAATCATAAAGAAGTACCATCTTTCTAACCTCAAGCTTCTTGTCTCGGATGTGTCTGTCATGTCATGCCTTCTGTTTGGCCTTTTCCTACTTCTGACTCCAACGTGCTATGGCGCACCTCTCATCCAACTGTATTAACTTGTCAATTCTTTCTTCTAATGCTTTCTCATCAGCTAGACCTCCCGTGCATGCAATACACAAAGAAGGTAACATGAATTCCATGGGAAGAATTGATTCTACGCCAAACACCAACTGAAAGGGTGTAGCCTTATTCAACCTCTTGTAGGTTGTTCTATACACCCAAAGTACATCATAAACTTTATCATCCCAATCTTTCCTTCCAACATCACAAATTTTTGTCAAGTTCTGGCTCAATATCTTGTTGAAATCCTCTGCAGTCCCATTTTCTTGAGGGTGATAAGGTGTAGCCTTATGGTGCGTGGACATAAGTTCATCCAAAAATATCCTGATTGTCTCATTCAAGAAGTGTGTGCTCCTATCACTTGTCAAACTCAATAGACATCCATACCTAGTAAGAATATTTTCCCATAAGAACCTTGCTGATGTAGCCATTGTACAATCCTTTGTAGGTGTTTCTTCTGCCCACCTTGTAAGATAATCTGTACAAGTGATGATGTAGCGCGATCTGTTCTACGTGTGGCTGGGGAAATAGGACCCACAAAGTCTATTGCCCATTTTTCAAATGGCTCTGCACTAGGAATAGGCCTCAACGACATTTCATCTCTTTGTCCAGGTTTTCCAAGGTACTGACAGTGATCACACGCCTTACAATACTCTTTACAATCCTTGTACAGGGTCTCCCACCATAATCCAACGAGTAGAATCTTGCGCTCGGTGGCGTCACCTGCATAATGCCCACCATGAGCCTCTTCGATGATATCTATACGATGATGTTCCAATACACACTGGCATAATACGTCATCTCATCCTAGCTTGTATAAGTCACCACTGATCAACATGAAAGGTGTAGTGCAAAATGCAAGCTACTTCTTCCCTAAGGCTTTCATTCCTTCTAGCCCTATACCTGTGCGTAAAAAGACAATAATATCCTCCAATTCTAAAGGTGTGTGATGTAACATGTACAACTGTGCATCCAACATTGTATCTTCAATTGTCTGTGTGTTCTCCCCTGATTGAATCCTTGATAAGTGGTTCATGCCAAAATTACTTTTACCTAGTTTTACCATGACTATAAAGTCAAATTCTTGGAATAGGAGCACCCATCGACATATGCGCCCCTGTAAAATGGGCCTATTTACCAAGTATTTTAATGCCATGTGATCTATATAAAATATAAAAGGTGTTGCTAGCAAGTAATTCTAAATTTATGCATCGCGTAGATCATTGACAAGGCCTCGTGCTCTGTAGTTGTATAATTTTGTTCCACAGGAGTCAAATTTCTACTAGCAAAGTAGATAGGATGATCTATAATACCTTCTCCAGGTTGAGTTAACATTGTTCCAATGGCCATGCCAGAGGCGTCCACATGTACGTGAAATGATTGGTTCCATGAGGGAAAACACAAAATAGGAATTGTAGTAAGTCTCTCCTTTAATGCCTCAAATGTGCGTTGTTGCGGTTCTCTCCAATAGAATGTCCCTTTTCCTTTGAGTAACTCTTCCAAAGGTGTGGAAATATTTGCATATCCTTTGATGAATTTTCTATAATACCTTGTGTGGCCCAAGAATCCACGCACCTCACTTTGACTGGTAGGCTCCTCCAGGCCTACAATAACTGCAACCTTAGCTGGATCTACTAACAAACCTTCCTTGCAGATGATGTGCCCCAACAGAGTTCCAAAAGGTGTAGTAAACACACACTTCTTGATATTTAAAGATATGCTTAACTATCTACATATTTCAAACATTAAGCACAAGTTGTCACAATGATCCTTAACAAGCCCATATACCATCCAATCATCCAAGTAAACCTGTAAGAATTTGTGAATAAAATCCTGGAATGCTTGAACAACTATGCAGGAAAATATAGCAAGCTTGTTCTTCAAAACAAAGGGCATCACTGTATATGCAAACTTTCCAAATTTAGTGGTGAAATTCATCTTCTCTTGATCCTCCTGTGCAATTCTAACTTGGTGATACCCTCAGAATCCATCCGTGAAAGAGTAAACTTTGTGCCCTACAACGCCTTCTAATATTTCCTCAGTGAAAGGTGTAGGAAAAGGATCAATCACACATGCAACATTCAGCTCCCTTTAATCCACACAAATCCTAATCCGACCATCTTTCTTTATATTGATTACCATGGGGCTAACCCACTCTGATTCTTCTAGGGCCTTAATGATGTCAAATTTCAGCATTTTGTCAAATTTCCTTTAATTTTTACGTGTAGGTTAGGGTTCATCCTGTAAGGTCTCTTCCTAACTAGGCGCGCTCCTTCCTTTAGCTCAATCTTCATCTCGCATAATGACTCATGTACCCCCTTTAAATCATGGTATCCCCTAGGGAATAAGTCTTGGAAATCACATAGTAACTCAATTATCTTTTCTACTTCAGAATCAGACCAATAATCTCCAATTATGGCCTCCTTGGGTTCAACATCCGTGCCAATGTTCACTTTCTTGGTCTTCATAGGTTCATGATAGGTGCACATGTTTTTATCCACACTGTCTAAGACCTCACGTGTACCTGTTTGATGATCTATGTCTAAATATTCTACTTCTTCATCATCCACTATGTAGACCATCTTTCCTTTCTCCTTCTCAAAGCAATCATGTGTAAATAGTTCGGCATTTGTCTCATCTACTTTATCAAAATGCACTCCTTGTTCTTCCTCACCAAATAACTCTTGAATGAGTTCTTCAGCCTTTGCACTGTCTCCCATAGTCAAGCACTCCATAACCCATAATGCCTCTCTTACCAGAGGTTTAGTAGAGAAGTACTCAAAATTCTAGGTCATTCCTACAATCAAGTCTTGTCAATTTCAGTCTCCATATGCAGTTCCACATAAACATACCAAGCACATGTGCAACCTTGCAAAGTGGAATAAATTTTATGCACCCAAAGTGAAGGTGGTAAAGCTTCCTACCCCTCTATCTAGAGTCTCTCACACTGTTGAATGTGGTGTTGAACAGGTTGATTACCATGATATATGCAGATTTGAGTAGGTGCATTGCTCCTGAGAAACTGAGTTGTCAGAGCAATTCTTACTTCATTCCATTCTATGAGATTATCCCTGTGAACCATCCACTAGCACGTTGTCGTCCCATGCAGGGTATATACTAACATATTTCTTCTCTCCACTTGATCTATCCACTGCTCCTCCATGGCATGCAGGAATACCATAGGATCTCCTTCTCTAGTGTACCAGGGTATAGAGTTATTACCTATCCTCCTAATACAACGAGGTTTGTTCCTCCATGCAAATGTACTTCTTACTTCACGCACAACCATCTCATAGGTGTCATGTGCCCAATTATCACAAGCAATACTTGTAGTATCACTAATAGACTGTGCATCTTCCCACTGGAGGATTCCTTCCTTAGATGGCTCAAGTACTTCTAGAATCTCGAATGACGTGCACATAAATTATATTTCAGGTCTTCCTCACTCAAAGGTTCAACATAAGGTGTAGATTTCCCATCTGTCAAAGGGATAATAACTCTTTCTTCCTTGTTCTCAAAACTTATATACCCCTTGTTGAACCGTAGATCAACATTATTTGCATAACACCAAGGGTACCCAAGTAGAGCTGGGAAGTTGTCTACTTCTGCAAGTGCTAAAACCTCAAAGTCCCCAGTGAACTTGGCCCCTTGTATAGTAATGGATGCATCCTTTAAAACTCCGATTGGAGTGGTCTTAGTTTGATTAGCCTTAAACAATACATTAGAGGATGGGTGTAATGGGGGTCTTCCCATCTGTACCCATGCATCTAAACTAAGCACATTCACTTATGCGCTTTGTTCAATCAATATATTTCTCAAAATCCATCCATCCATAACAACATTCAGAGTGATTACCTTGTCATAATCCAAGCTATGAGGGGGAAGATTAACATGTAAGATCTACCGTCCATTCTCAATACCTACGCACAGAGTGTTTCCCTTTAACCAATTCCCTAGTAATGGAATAATATTCTCCTGGCGCAACATCTTGCATACCTCTTTCAAATCATCAATATCTGACTGAGACCGTCTCTACTGCCTTCTTTTGTTCCAACTTTTGTGACTACTCCTTTAAACATTATATTTCACCCTGAAGATTTATGAGTACCTCCATGGTTTCCTGATAAACCTCCTTCTGATGTGTAGGATCTAGGTACTTGCATGTAAAACCTCCTCCTTAGTAATGGCAGGCTTATGTTGTAACATCGCTCTGGAACGTGCAACTTCAACGCGTGTAGGAATCTTCATAGGTACTACCTCAGGTTCTGGTGCCAACTTTGGCATCCACTAATTTTCTATAGCGCGTTCTATCCTAAACATCCCTGCACCCTTGTTTTCCTATTTATGTTACTTGCTAAGATGCTCATATAAGTCCGGGCATTCCTCATAGTTATGATTCTTCCCACAAAAAGAACAAGTAATATTCTGAGGGCATTCACGCCTATAGTGGTCAGGATATCCGCATGTATAACATGTTCCACAAGGAAACTCACCTCGCCCACCACCATGGCCTCGGCCCCCAAATCCACCACGGTATCCTCGACCTCTGCCACGAATTCCTTCAAAGCGTCCCTCATTCCGGTCATAGTTCCCCTAGTTGTGATCATGATCATGGTGCTCATTTTTACTTTTAGAGTTATCTGATACTCCTGTCTGTCGCACACCAATATCGATGGCATCATGGATTTGACCAATCAACCTACAGTCTTCTGTATTGTGAGTTGTGGACCAAAAAATCTTACAATAGCAAGATACATTCTTTCTGATCATGCATTGTAATAATGGGCAATGGCTTGCATCATGGTCTAAATGACATATCTCATAGTCTAGCAATAATGAATGTACTGACCTATGGGGAAAACTATATTTAGTGTGCCCTTCCAATTCACAATCTATACACCAAATCCTAGTGCGTGTCTTGTGTGCTGAATTTGCCGATAGTTTCTCCAGCTACTTTACCATAGCTACAATATGTGCTTCCTAGAATGGGCTCACTCCAGTGTCTATACTTCTGACTACCTCAACATGTAACGTTGCTTCAAGTGCTTCACATGGGTCTATATATGTCTTATGTGATAGTTCCCTTCTAAAAAGTGTGATCAAGCCCCCAATGAACCACTGTGCATGTTGGCTTGCATGAATATCATATGAAAGTTTAGACAAAATTGTTTTGAAATGGGCATCATATTCTCAAACGCTTTCAGTAGTGCCCTGTTTAATATCCTTGAGCGCACTTATACTCTTCTGGTCGAACTCAGGGATATAAAACCCCTTAAGGAAAGCATCTCATAGTGTTGCATAATCTACGCAAGTCTAATCAGGGTCAAACTTCATGTACCAACTGTGAGCGCATCCCTACAATGTAGTTGTGAACTGACTTGCCTTGTGCTCAGAAGCCATGATTCCTTTTGTGCGCCATAGTATCTCACACATGTGCACATGCTCAGCAGCATCTTCTATTCCCCTATACTCTGGAAGATGAAGTGACATCTCCATGTAAATATTCTGGGGTTGGTGAGGACCATGCCCACCTGATCCAGAACCTCCTATGTTACCTCTACCTCCAGACCCACCAGATCCACTAGAACTAGAGCCACCTATGCCCCCTGATCCTCCACCTATAGCCGGAAGTGGACCAATGGATGTACTGCCCTATGTCCCAACTGTGGTACTAAACTAAACTCCTACAGTCTGTGAGGTGGTACTACTCCTAGAAGTGAGTCCAAAATTCTACACACTTGAGTTTTGTGCTGACAATGCGCCTGAAAAGGTACCTCCAAATAACAAAGAAGACATTTTCCCAACCATAGATGCACTTTCTACTTGATTTACTCCTTTTCTACTACTCCCCAAACTAGCTTGCTGACTACTGGTTGTACTAGATACTGGAAAACCAAGTGCAAGGGCTAGGTTTCCAGGTAGATTTAGATGCATGCCCACAGCCCATGTCGTCTCTACTGGTGCACTCCCATATGAGGCCGAGGAGGGTTCCCTATCATGCTTCCCAAATGGGGGAGTTCCAAATGCTCTGGATCCATGCCTTCTACTTGAGCTCCAAATCCTTCATGAGCCATCTCTCTCCTCAATGTCATATGTCTGCAATATCACGTTGCTTCTCTATCTCCCTCTCACATGCCTCATTGTACTTAAGTCACCTTTCTTCTCTTTGCCTCTCTGCTACTAGGTCTTCCATCCTTCACCAAACCTTGCTCCTGCCCTCGCATGTGGTAGGGTTTAGCCAGCCATCAAAGTTTCTTCCAAGTTCAGGGTTACCATCAAGATTTTGATCGCTAGTGGAATGCCTTGCAGATAGGTTCCCCTAGGATAACGTAAAAACTGGAACTCAGCTACCTCCAGGCAAGAGTAAGTAGAAATTGAGTACTCTAAAATATAGCTATTCAGAACACCATGGAACCAAGTGTCCACAATGCACGTCCAAATCAGATCAACATCATAGAGGGCCTGAAATTCTTCCTGCGTCTAGACAAGTGTGTGATACCTCCAATTCCTTTTAGACACATAAGCAACCAACCACTCATACAACTCTACCAGAAAGATAGCAAAGAAACTCTCATATAGACAATCGTACAAATTCTACTCTACCCACGAGCGTTCGTCAAACTCAGATCCAGTGATGAACCTCTAAGCGTACTCTTCTTCCAGATCTATTGTCCACTCCTCAATACTTTCTAAGGTCAACCGGTACGTCTTCATCATGAAACATCCTGAAAACAACTGAAAAAGAGGTCCCGGAAATGGAACCAATGATGCAGCCTAGAATCTACTGTGAATAACCCAGGCGTGCTGGCACATCACCCAGCCTGAGCTGAGCACTCACCCGAAGTGCACAAAGGTACCAGGCCCCTCTTTAGAGTTGGTTGTGCAGGATGTTAGTGTGATGGTGATAAAACATATTCAGATCCATAATTAAACATAAACATTCCACAGTGCATAATCCAGATCTAGATCTTAGAGAATCATGAATTAAACAATAACTATAATAAGATTAACCATACATGAACCATATTTAGTTATGTTTAACACCATTATCCAGCCAATATTATCTATTGCATTAAACACTGTAAACCACATAAGATTCTTACATTATAAGGTATATCCATAAATCATGTGCGCATCAGATCCAACAACATAACTCTACAATAATTCACACCTATCTTAAACTACATAGTTCAATACATATTTATAGAGGTGGGGACTTTCCCTTCACCACCTATGCACTTCTCAAAATAGGTCACATGATGATAATAGCCATGCGCCTTTACAATAGCATGCATACATGCAAGTGTTCTAATAATAGATGTCATATAGTTAACTGGAAGAAGAAATCCTATTATTAGCTCAAACCATGCATGACACTTATCAGTAGCTCATTCCCAAAATATCATTGCATGTAGCGCAAGTCGTCATCCCTATGTGTGCTCCACACATTATCTCTAAAAATATCCCTTATCCATAAAAATGGCTAAGTCACGAGCCAAATTGTTCTGGCACGCGTTTCCTTCCATATCTTTTCACGCCTTCAAATGTGCCTTGTTCTCGCGTGCACATTTTTGTGTGTCTTCTCCTTAGAGCAACACTCTGACTGCTCAACAACCAACAACCTTTTATTTCCTATTTTTAAGAGATCAATTTAATAAATGGGAAATTTCCATGGTCCTCTCTAAAGATTCATTGTATTTTGAAAATGATAGGCAATTCATGGCTGCATATGCAGCCAATGATACCTCAAAAAGAAATATATTATGTGAGTTTTATGTTCATAAATTTTTATTGTCATAAGAGACACAAATTCCAATCAATATGTATGTTGGAGAAGTTTAATTAAGGTATTTTATCTCCACACTCCGACATGAAATTATATAGAGAGAAAAAAGACACAATTTCATAAAGGAGGAGACCAACTCAAGTATTCTAATCAAACACGACTTTCAAGTACCTGACATGTTTTTACGGAAGTACAAGGCACAAATTTACTCACTTAAATTAGTGGATAATTATACAGAAAATATTTCTTCTTTTGTGGCAGACTTCTGGGCATATGCCATTCCATACTTCAATATACCATTATTTTCTTGTCGTTAGAGGTGGGATCTACTCACTATCAGTTATAAGAAATAAGAATTTATTTCACCTTATAACCTTCAGTGGTCATTGAGGAGAGTAAAGGAGGTGGGAATAATTATGTTAGACTTAGAGAAAGAATGGATTGGCACGTAGTTCAGGCCACCCCTCATATTGACATTAGTCCCTCGATGGACTAATGATCAGGATCAACCAATTAAAAGCTATAATAAATGGAGGAAATCAGTGTTGGAATTCAAAGGATACTGCAACACATAAATAAAATCATTGGCTATTTTTTCCAATGAATACAACTATAAAAAAATTATGGAATCCTTGAATAACAATGGATGAATTTTTAGCATGAGGAACTATTAATCCTTAAGAATGGGGGAGTGATGAGCTTTTAGAAATCCATATTCCAAGTCCCATTTTTGTTACTATTTCCATCTTACCTTGTATAAAAACTTGATATTGCTCTTGTTATAAATCATGCAAACTTTTGCTTAAATATCTAGATTGTATTTTGACCACGTGTCTTGACATCATTAATATCTTTTATATGCCTTATTTATTTGTTGATATAAACTTGTTTTTGACACTATATAGACACACAATCATACACTTTGGGTAATTATCTAGTCCCGATTACATACCACTATTCATGTGATTCTTGAGTTGGAAAATTACTAATTAACCCATGTCTTTGGACACCTTTCTTTGCTTTCTATTGCTACTTTCAATATTGTACATTTACTTGCTTAGTCTGTTTTGTAACTCTTCGACATTTATCATCCTGGACGCTAGCCCTCAGCCAGGATGCCAACGTCAGGCGCCCTTGTCCCCTTTATACTTTACTCACACTTTTTGGGTCCTTTCTAGCCAATTGAGCATCTTATCTTTTTGGTAATCATATTTTTAGGAGTTAATCACGGAATTCAAGCAAATGAATCATATAAATATAAATTTGTGCGATCATAGTAAGGGACCAAGCACGAAACACTATTCATCACCATCTAAGGTTGCATCCATCAAGGCATCTAAGAGCTCCATTGCATCCATCTAGCTCCATAACAAGGGTATTTTCAAGGGTTGGTTTTATGCATCACACTTCATAGGATGGAAGCTCATTCTATTCCATGCACACATTTAGTACATTCTACATCTAGCTACTTGCTCGTTATTCCAAGTGTGACATGTACAAGAGAAACCTAGGGCATAATTCCGCACAAACACACAAAACTAAATTGGGTTTGAGATGTAATGTAGCACCTCAGTTGTAATTCCATCATTGTGGAAGCTACATACAATCCAACCCCTCATTTTTCATCTTTCTTTTTTAGGATTTGATGTCTATTTGAGGGTTTTGCAGGTTCATTCTTCATTGTATGCTTTCAATGACCTCGATGATCTTAGTGCGACCTCAGAGTGACCAAAAGATGCTACAAGCAAACACCTTATGACACCTCAAAGGGGTTTTCTGAGCATTTCCACAGACCCAAGCCTCCAGAAACAGGTCTAGGGTGCCCACGGGTGTCCCTGTCCCTTTCCAGGCACCCCAATCCAACATGTTTCTCCAGTTCTACATTTTTCTGTGCTCTTGTGCAACACTCATGTTGTTTTGTTAACCTGGTCATCACTTTAGTACAATTCATAATTAATCACAAATCAACTAAGTACCCTTTTCTCCTCCTTGCACTTAGGGTTTCTTAATTTATTTCTTAGTTTACTTGGGTGAATATTTGTATTTAAATACATATTTATTTTACTGCAATCTAGCATTCATATTAGGCATATAATTTACATTTTAGCTTAATCATTTTGGTGAACCCATCTCATTTGAATGTTTTTGGATCCTCATTTTCCCTCTATCATGGGTCGTAACATTCCTCAAGTCTCTTTGTCTTATTTACTTATGATGTATCCCAATTACCAGGTTATTTTGGAAAAAACCTTAAACACCATGTATCTTCCTAAAGATACACCACCACACAAAATAATTCCTATCTTTGATCATCTATCTGAAAACCCTAGTCTTCATGATCCTCCATCTAATCAATCCATGTTGGACTCAATTCAAGATTTAAATTATTTATTTCAAGACAAATTTCAGGCTATGGAATCCATGATTACATCTCTCAAATATGAAATCCAACATCTTAAGGACGATTCTTAGGCTCATGTTTCTTCTCCTTCTACATCCCATCTTCATTATATGTCTATTACATGTGCTCGTATCACTGAGCCTCAAATCATACCATTACCAAATCCTCGCACGTTTGAACGCAATGTTAAACAACATGATATTCTGATGGAGCTCCTTAGTCATCAATTAAAACTAATTTTCCATCTACTCATTTCTATCCTCCGTATTGAATTTCAAAATATTAAGGTCTCCTATATTACAATTATCATCGAATCAATGTGGTACATAATGTTACAATGGACGGGTATTCTTTACGGCAATCCCACTCGAATTGAGCATCTTGAATGTCAAGGCTTGTAGCTCATCCATGATGCACAACATTTTGAAGCATGCCCATCTACAAATGCTACAATTTTCATGGGTGGTTTCCTAACCCATGGGTAATGGGTAACGTCTAATGGGCATGTTATCACTTGGGCCCAGGTTTCTTTAGCCACCCAGTGTTTCCTGTAAAATCCACCTCAACGGCTACCTCTTACAGTTTATGGGACAGTTTTGTCAAGTTATCTGCGACATTTTGAACGGTTTTGTAAAACTCCTTAAATATCAGTTGTCTACCTATATGGTCTTATGCATATCTACAGTAAATAAACAACAGATGTCGTTATGCAAGACCACCAAAATTCTAGTTAGACCTCTTGTTGAGCTTCCACCGCTCCAAACGGATCCTACGATATTATCACCTATTAAGGAAAATACTCCTTATTGAGTTATGTTTGAGCTATTTTCATGGCTTGTAATAAAATACTGAGCAAGTGATTCTTAACCGTTGGACCCAGTAGCCCAAATTGGGTGAACCATGTTAAATGCTATGATGTCTCTTTGTGTTGTGTTATTTTATTTATGCACTTTTATTTGAAGATCTGTGTAATATTTTCTGCATATTAGTTTCTACTGTTGCGATTCTGTGAGGGATTATTCCGCATATTTTATCTCTTATTTCCTAACAATTGGTATCAGAGCCTAGTTTGGTTTGCTGAAGTGTTGAATCACAGGGAAAGTTTTATCTTGAGTGGGAGCTATGGTAGATGATGGAAGATCTAGGGTTGATAAATTCAACGGGTAGAATTTCAGTCTTTGGAAGATGCAGATGGAAGATTACCTTTATCAGAAGGATCTTTATACTCCGTTGTCTGAGAAGGTGAACAAACCCTCGAGTATGACAGATGCGGAATGGGATTTGTTAGATCAGGAAGGCACTTGGAATGATTCGGCTGTGTCTTGCATCTTCGGTATTATTTAATGTTTCAAAGGAAAAGACTACAAAAGAACTAATGGATGCATTAGGGAAGTTGTATGAAAAACCCTCTACCTCTAATAAGATATTTTTAATGAAAAAGTTGTTTAATATGAAGATGTCTAAGAATAGTTCAGTAGCAGATCATTTAAATGATTTTAATACGGTTGTGAATATGCTAGCTTCGGTTACAATAGAATTTGATGAAGAAGTTAGGGCTTTATTAATTCTGTGCTCTTTACCTGAAAGTTGGAATAGCCTGGTAATGGCGGTAAGCAACTCGGTTCTAGCTAACTCGAAGTTGAAGTTTGAGGATGTTGTAGGGGTGATTCTAAGCGAGGAAATGTGAAGAAAAATCTCTGGGGAATCTTCTACTTCAGGGAATGCTTTGACAGTGGAAACTAGAGGGAGACAGAAGAATAGAGGAAACCATGGAAAATCGAAAGATCGGGAAAGGTCAAAATCCAAGAGCAAGATTGTATGTTGGAACTGTGGAAAGTCTGGGCATGCAAAGAAGGATTGTTGGGAGCTTTGGGATAAAAAGAAACAACAGGAAGAAAACAAGGAGGCAAATGTGGCATCGGGTAATATATGCCAGGATGCTTTGATTCTTTCTTTGCATAATATTACTGAATCTTGGGTTTTAGATTCAGGGGCTTCTTTTCATGCTACTCCACATAGGCATTATTTTGTTGATTATGTTCAAGGGGATTTTGGGCATGTTTTTCTTGGTGATGATGAGCCTTGCAGTATAGTTGGAAAAGGTTCTGTTTAGGTTAAGATGTAGAATGGGAATACATGGCTATTGAAGGATGTCAGACATGTGCCTACATTAAGGAGAAATTTGATATCGGCGGGGCAATTGGGAAGTGATGGTTGTACTGTGATATTTACAGCTAACTCTTGGAAGGTTACCAAGGGTGCTCTTGTGGTGGCAAGAGGTAAGAAGGTTGGAACCTTGTATTTAACCACTGATAGTACTAATGATTGTAATCTTGTGGCTTTAGATGTAGATACAACATTATGGCACTATAGGCTCAGTCATATGAGCCATAAGGGCATGGACATCATAAAGAAGAATTTTCCTGGATATACAGAAACAGGTTTGGATTTCTGTGAGAACTGCATATATGGGAAACATAAGCGAGTAAGGTTTCTCAAGGTTGGACCTACAAAGAAAGAGAGTAAGTTAGAGTTGGTGCATTTTGATGTGTGGGGGCCAGCTCAGGTATCATCTCTTGGGGGTTCAAGTTATTATGTTACTTTTATTGATGATGCAACAAGGAAAGTTTGGGTTTATTGTATTAGAAACAAATCTGATGTATTTGACACTTTTGTTAAATGGAAAGCCTTGGTAGAGAATGAAACAGGTCTTAAGATAAAATGTCTCAGGTCAGATAATGGAGGGGAGTATTGCAACAATGAATTTAATGATTACTGTTCTAAGAATGGAATCCACAGGAAAAATACGGTTCCAGGAACTCCACAGCAGAATGGGGTATCAGAAAGGATGAACAGAACAATAATGGAACGTGCTAGGAGCATGAGGTTACATGCAGGACTGCCTCTTTCTTTTTGGGCAGAAGCGATGAGCACAGCTGTGTACTTGATAAACAGAGGACCCTCAAGTGCCTTAGATGGAGGCATACCTGAGGAGGCTTGGTATGGTAAGAAATTTGATTATTCATTTCTTAGAGTCTTTGGATGTGAGGTGTTTGTTCATATAGACAAGGATGATAGGACCAAGCTAGAGGCTAAATCAGAAAAAATGTAATTTCATTGGTTATGGTGGTGATGACTTTGGGTTTAAATGTTGGAGTATTAAGGACAAGAAAATCATTCAGTCTAGGGATGTGGTATTTAATGAGAAAGTCATGTATAAGCAACAGTTGCAGGAAAACAGGGAAGAATCCAAGAAAGAATATGTAGTGGTAGAGGATCTTCCAGATGGGAAAGTGACTCATGAATCAGTTCAGGAACCTACTCAACAGGAACCCCAAACTCCTACAGTGAGGAGGTCTTCTAGGGTAAGAAAAGAACCTGAATGTTTTTCTCCTTCTCTTTATTATTTATTACTCACTGATAGTGGAGAGCCAAAGAGCTTTGATGAAGCAATGTAGGTAGATGTTAGTAAGAAGTGGGGAGCAAGCCATGGATGAGGAGCATAAGTCTCTCATGGAGAACCAGACTTGAGATTTGGTGAAGCTACCGGAGAAGGCAAAAGAGCATTGCAGAACAAGTGGGTGTACAGAGTTAAAGATGAAGAAGGAGGAAAGAAAAGATATAAGGCCCGGTTGGTGGTCAAGGGGTTTGCACATAAACAAGGTATAGATTTTGATGAGATATTTTCTCCTGTAGTAAAAATGACTTCTATTAGAAATGTTCTTGGAATAGTGGCAGCAGAAGACTTGCACTTAGAACAGTTAGATGTAAAGACTGCATTTCTCCATGGTGATTTGGAGGAGGAACTATATATGCAGCAACCAGAGGGCTATGAGGTCAAAGGTAAAGAGGAGATGGTGTGTAAACTGAAGAAGAGCTTGTATGGCCTGAAACAAGCTCCACGTCAATGGTATAAGAAGTTTGATAGCTTCATGATGGAGCAAGGTTATATTAGATGTCATTCTGACCATTGCGTGTATACAAAGAAATTTGAGGATGGAAGTTATATTATCCTGTGTTTGTATGTTGATGACATGTTGGTTGCAGGTAAAAACATGCAGGAAATAAAAGTACTCAAGAAACAGCTAAGTGAATCCTTTTATATGAAGGATTTGGGGGCAGCCAGAAAAATCCTTGGTATGAGGATAACTCGGGATAGGAAGGAATGGAAGTTGACTTTATCTCAGGAAAAGTACATCAAGAAGGTATTGGATAGGTTTAACATGCAGGATGCTAAACCGGTTGGGACTCCTTTGGCAGGCCATTTTAAGTTATCAAAGGAGCAGTGTCCCATGACAGAGCAGGAAAGAAACCAGATGTCCAAGGTACCTTACTCATCAGTAGTTGGCAGTTTGATGTATGCTATGGTGTACACTAGGCCTGATATTTCCCATGCAGTGGGAGCTGTGAGTAGATTTATGAGTGATCCAGGTAAAGAGCATTGGCAAGCAGTAAAGTGGATCCTTCGGTATTTGAGAGGAACCATGGGGACAGTTTTGTGCTACAGTGGATCAGACACCACTTTACGTGGTTATGTAGATTCAGACATGGCTGGAGATGTAGACAGCAGGAGGAGCACGACAGGTTATATTTACACTGTAGGTGGGACAGCAGTGAGCTGGATTTCACAACTACAGAAGCTGGTGGCTTTGTCAACCACGGAGGCTGAGTATGTTGCTGCCACAGAGGCAAGCAAAGAGATGATTTGGTTACAACAATTGCTTGAGGAGTTGGGGCATAAGCAGGAGGAATGTAAGTTACATAGTGATAGTCAGAGTGCTATACACCTAGCTAAGAACTCTGCTTTCCACTCCAGGATGAAGCATATACAGTTGAGATATCACTTCATCAGGACAGCTTTGGAGGAAGATAAGTTGAAGTTGGAGAAGATTCATACCAGTCAGAATCCTGCAGACATGATGACCAAGGTGGTCACAAGGGATAAACTAAAGCTATGTTCAGCTTTGGTTGGCCTTTCGCAGATGACAGTGAAGGGTTGAGAAGCTTGCTCAGTGGAAATCAGTCTCCAAGTGGGAGATTGTTATGTTTGTGGAGCCTATTTTCATGTTAGAGTGTGGTACACCTTCTATGTGTTACACTCAGGTATTTTTATGGTAGTCCCGCTCGCCAGTAAGTGGGTCAGGGGGGGTTTGAAATCCGGGGGTGAAGCCCCCGAAGCAAATTTTCATGGGTGGTTTATTAACCCATGGGTAATGGGTAACCGTTATGGGCTATTTTTGGGCCCATGGTTTTTCGGTACCCATTGTTTTGTAAAACCACGGTTTTCAGCTACCCATAGGTTTATGGGACCCACGATTTTGTATCAAACTGCTTAAGCAATTGTCTATTTATATGGTCTTATGCATATGATACATATATAAGCAAATGTATTGCAGATGTGTTTTGAATTCGGGTGTGAATTCTATAGAGTTTGTTGACAAACGGATCTGGGTATTGTTTTGAGAGAGTGGAGGCTTGTAATAAAATTTGAGCAAGTGATTCTTGGTGGACGTAGCCCAAATTGGTGTGAACCGTGTTAAATCTTGTCTCTCTGTGTTGTGTTATTTATTCTGCACTTTTATTTGAGATCTGTAATATTTTTTGCACATTAGTTTCTATTGTTGTGATTCTGTAAGGGATTATTCTGCATAATTTATCTCCATTTCCTAACACTCCCCCCTTGCATTGCTATCAAACGTCGATATCATATCATGCACTTGACGCTTCGTGCTTAGTGACTAATCTTCTGTAAGTGTTATTACAAACATCTTGATTGAGCATTTGTATCCATCAATTCCCTATGATGCACTCTTGTGCTTCAATTCACACTTGACTATTGAGGGCATCCTATATACATGAACCTCACACACTGCACCGTTTACACTTCACATTACACATTTTCACACATCTTGTGCTTTATCTACATATAAAATCTTCCATCTATTCTACATGATCCACAATTTGTGTTTTATATACCTATACATAGTACACATTCTCCATATTACATTCTTATACATTTCAAACACTTATTTAATCTACACATCTTGCATTAGACAATACACATTCTACATTACATGTTTCACATGTCACACACCAATGACATATTCTTCACCACACCTACTACACATTTTACGCATCTTACGCTTCTACTTGTACACATTGCACTCACTACCCAATGACACACTCTAGTCTAATGGTTTATACTCGACTGCTGAGGGTCCAAATCAAAAGTGAACCTCACCTCATCACACCTACATCATTCTACACTTTAACCTTCACAATCAATCAATCAACCTCTTGATCACACTATGCAACATTTTTAGTTATTTACACATTATGTGATATACACTTTATTTTATAATCACATTTTCTACCATCCCATTCATACATTTAATGATATACACTTTGTGCTACATCATCATGCTTTATAGTATTCCATCCTTGCATTTCATGATATATGCTTTATGCTACATCATCATGTTTTACTCATCTATTTAGTGATATACGTTTTAGGCTAAATCATCACACATTCAAAATCATATAATCCCTATGTCGCATTTCGTATCATCACCACATCATCATTCTAAAATCAACCACCCACGCTTAATTAACTAACTCTTTCTACATACAACACATTGTTTTGACCATTTCCCGATGACACACTCTCATTTACGGTTCATTCTTGTATGCTGAGGAGGCATAAATAAATGAACCTCATTGCATACATACACATCCACTCAGGGGCACACTACTTTTATCATTCATACTACATTCCATTCTGCCTCATCCATAACATAATACATATCTTGGTTACATTTACTCTTGTTTACTTATGCTTTTACATGTTCATATTAGTACACATGCTAGATATATATCTTGTATGTCATTATCTTTATCATACACACATGCGTATTCACTTTCCTTTCTAGTTGTGATCACAAATTTTACAGATCTATACACACAACATGGATGCTTGGTGTAGTACCTATTACTAGTCCCAGAGAGGCTCCTCGGGGCATCCAATTTCATACACTATAGGTATTATTGTTTCATTTTGTTTCATAACACATTACTTTATCAACTTATACACACTTTGACATGCTTTTTTATCTTTCGAACACGCTAATGGGTGCTTCATGTACAATATTTTTTTTGTAAGACTACTTACTTCCATGATTATTTGTTACATTGCTTTCTCTTTGTATGCTCTTGTTTTCGGGATTTTCCCAATGTCTTGTGTGCACACTTGTTTTTTGCGGCCATTACGGCCTTAATTATCTTGCAACATCGTGAGTGATGTCCCATGTTTGCAACCCGCTTTTTGTGGTCTACCTTGTCTTCTTGCATGTTTGTCTTAACTTGTATTTTACATGAGTGTTTGTCTTTGTTTATACTAACATTTATTTTTCCTAGCCACTTGTTTACGTGTGCCTTTTTTTCTACCAAGAAAATACCCTTCCCCCTGCAGGGCATAATTTTAGCACAATGGTTGGTCCTCATTAGGGCCACATACTCCTTCAGTGACATTACATGCACCCTAAATGACGGGGGCATCATTTGGGTGAATCTGTCACCCCATACATCTTTATACACAACATGGTACCAATACAAAACAGTTTCAGTTTCAGACAGGGCTCATAATTAGACTTGGGTCCTTGGCACACAACGACCTTCCTTAAGTGCTAGTAATAGGGGGCAATTATTCAATTTTTGCATGTCACAGAGGCTTTTGATATGGCAACGAGTCCTTTAGCACTGGGCATTTACAAAACAAATTTTACAGGGAAAACAATCTTTAGCACATGCACACCATCTACAGTGGTGCTTTACACAACAGGAAGTAGTGAAAGGTTGGAGGATAACACAAGACGATTCTCCCTACACTTATCTTATTACACTGGCATGAGATCACCCGAAAAACTCATGCGTTGGCATTATCTACATCATCCTTTCTACACCCTTTTCTCATCACAAATCTAGTGCACATGTTCCTTTTTCCTTTTCAACATTTGTACATACTTTCCTTACACTTTACATTTGAGAATATACATGTCTATTTGAATACTTATAGGCTTCTCTTTTGCAGGTCGGTCCGTATGGAAAGTGGTAGTAAACAAACACCACACACATCGACATCGAAAATAGGTACATCATGACATCTACACATGTGTTTCTGCCCTAGGTTCATTTTCATCATCACTTTTCACACTTCCTTATCCTTAACATCCACGCTTCACATTTTTTATCACTCCATGTTTTTGTCTAGTCCCTCGGAACACTTTCTACATCGATCTATATGGATATTAGGTATGTAGCTCTATCTACTTTATGTTACCGAGATTTCCACTCACCAACGTAAAGTGGGGGTAAATGTAGACACAAAATTACGCACTTTGGATAATTATCTAGTCATGATTACATACTACTATTCATGTGATTCTTGAGTTGGAAAAATACTAATTAACCCATGTCTCTGGCCACCTTTCTTTGCTTTCTATTTCTACTTTTAGTTTTGCACCTTTACCTGCTCAGCCTATTTTGTTACTCTTCGACATTTGTCATCTTAGACACTAGCGCCCAACCAATACGCCAGCGTTGGGCACCCTCATCCCCTTTGGGCACCTTTGTCCCCTTTGTACTTTACTCACACTGTTTGGGTCCTTTCTAGCCGTTTGAGCATCTTATCTTTTTGGTAGTCGGCCTTTTCAGATTTAATTACGAAATTCAAACAAAGGAGTCATATAACTATAAAGTTATGTGATCATAATAAGGGACCAAACACTAAGCACTATCTATCACCATATAAGGTTGCATCCATCAAGGTATCTAAGAGCTCCATTGCATCCATCTAACTCTATCATGAGGGACACAAGGGTTGGTTTTTTGCATCACACTTCATAGGATGGAAGTTTATTCTATTCCATGCACACATTTACTACATTCTACATCTAGCTACTTGCTCGCTATTCCAAGTTTGACACGCACAAGAGCAACCTAGGGCACAATTATGCACACACACACACACAACTACATTGGGTCTGAGATGTAGTGTAATTCTTAGTTGTAAGTCCATCATTGTTGCAGCTGAGGAAAATCTGACCCCTCATTTTGCATCTTTATTTTTTAGGATTTGATGTCTATTTGAGGGTTTTGCAGTTTCATTTTTCATTGTAGTTTTTCAGTGACCTCGACGATCTTGGTGTGACCTCAAAGTGACCAAAGGAGACTACAAATGAACACCTTGCGACATCTCATATGAGGTTTTCTAAGCATTTCCACAGACACGGGTGCTCAGAAACAGATCTAGGGTGCCCACGGGTGCGCTTGTCCCTCTCTAGGCACCCCAGTCCAGCCTGTTTCTCTAGTTCTGCATTTTTTCTACTCCTGTGTGAAGCTCCTATTATTCCGTTCACCTGGTCATCACTTCGGTACAATTTAGAATTAATTGTGAATCAACTAAGTACGCTTTTCTCCTCCTTGCACTAAAGGTTTCATAATATATTGCTTAGTTTGCTTGGGTGTATTGTTGTATTTAATTACGTATTTATTTTACTGCAATCTAGCATTCAGATTAGGCATATAAATATATTTTATCTTAATCAAATATAAAATAAGTTGTATGAGCGCATGACTCGCTCAGTCAAGCACATGTCTCATTTAGTCAAGTGCAAGACTCACATAGTTTGTGGAATTTCCTATTCAACACCAAATCCATCATGAAATATGGTATGCTTAGGTGACAACCGATTCTTTTTTACATGAAGATCATTTATTTGACACAATTAAATCAATGCAATAAAGATTTAGCTTGCAGTAACAAGTCCTAATTTCATGGAGTTCTCCAATTCTCAAGGAACATGATTACTTTGAATTCAACTAAATCCTAAAGATAGCTAGATCCAGTCAAGCACCACTTCCAGAACTCCTCCTCCACCAAGAAGACAAGTCTAAATCGAAATCTACAAGCCCACATGTACATTGATATGACAAATACTAGTTCCAAGATTGCCCTGTTATGTACTTGCTTGGTAATTCTTGCTTGTATTTTGGAATAATAAATTCTATTAAAAGAGGAAACTCTATTTCCTAATAGGAAATTGACTCCGCCTAATCTATATAAGGCATGATCATTATAGAATAAATGGTTAGACATTGAAGGAATATAGTAAAGGTATTGTAATCTGAGTCATTAATAAATAAAGAGCACACTTTTGGGATAAAACTGCATTTTCTTAAGTAGACATTAACAACTGGATCTGAAGAAAGGAGAAAAGGACACTCCTCTCCAATGTGAAGGGGATTTTCATTTATTTCTTGTTCATTTATTATAATTAGTTTTATTTCTAGTATTAATGTGATTCATTTATCCAGACTATATTTTCATTCACGTATGTTTTTTGTTTTAATGATCATAGAATTAGAAGTATTGTACCATGTTCTTACAAATTTTAATAAACTTAGAGTAGATTATTTAATCACAACAGTTGTTATTTCTAGTTTGATTAAGTTTACATGCTCAATGTAGACACCCCAAAATTACATACTTGTTCCTAGTACTATCCCAATTCACATCCTAATTCATACCCTCTTATGATTGATTAATTATGCACATTCACCTTGTTGAGATTAATTAAATTAGTTCCTAGCACCAACTTTACTAAGTTAATTAACATTTATTAAATAAATAGTTATTTAATTATCTTGCACATTGTAGCTAATTAAATTAGTTGCTTAATTTGGAAAATACACCTATTTTCCTAATCGACCACCACTTAGACTCCTTTTGAACTCCACTTCCTCATTCCAGTCAACTCCACTTGAAATCCACTTCTAGAATCCTAGAAAGGAGGGGGAAATTGAGTTGCATGTACAACCACCTCTCTAGATGTAACTTCTGCCAACACAAATGTCCATTGCCCCTTTAAATATACAAGTACGTAGACCAAGTCTACTTTTTATTCTAGGTAATTACAATTATTAACTTGAAGCTTAGTCAAACTCTGATCCGCTATTCATAGCCTCATCCTCAGTGATAAAAGCAGACCCTTTCCTTTGCAAACTCGTCCCTAGAAGCTTTGAGAAAATTCTATCCAACTTCTGCCAAATTTTCCTCCTGCATCCTTATGCATCCAAGCTCATAGCATTTACAAATCTACTTTGGAGAGTAATATCAAGACCCACAATCAATCAAATCCAAAGATTTCACAAGCCCATGTGTTTCACAAATCTTCTTGAGGTTCGTAAGAGAGTTACATAGAAGGTATATTGCTACTTGTTTTCTTTATCTTTCATTACTCGGTAATTTTCATTGCTGACATTCAGTATGTTTGAAATTGACTCTTCATTGCAAACATCCCTGGGCATTGCCCCGGTATTGACAAAATAGTAAATTATTAGAGTGCAAGTATCAATGATGCTCATAAGCATATAGTTAAGTTTGATCACCATCAATAATATCTTGCATCTTATGTCTTATAATTATGCATATTTTTGTAGAATCCCCTATAATCTTATATTATTTGTAAAATACACTCACATAAAAATTATTAAGCATTGGTCTTGAATGATCAAATTCCCTTGTTGGAGGTAAAGTTATTGTATTGCATTTAAATAGCCTCTTCAATACATTTTATCATATTTCACCAAGTTTAGTGAATCGCCTAGGTTCCTTTTATTTAGGTATGATGAGCTTTTGAAATTGTTATTATATTGCGTTGAATATATTTTTAGCCTCCCCTTTATATTAAAACTCATATTCATTACTTTAAGTCTTTAAACTTATCTTATTTTACATTTTTGGAATTCGAAGCATTGAGGCATATACAATTTCAATTCCAAATCCCTTAACCACATGACAAATCTCATCAAAAGATTGCTAATTATTATCATCTACTTTGTATTTAATGATTAATAGTATACTATAGATGAAAATCGTTAAATCTCACTATGCAGTGGTTGATAAGACATCTGAGTCACCATGGTTTTGAATCAAATCATAGAATCCCTTACATATTCATTTGATTCTTATTTTAATCAAGCTAAGTGTGCAAATGTGACCTTTATATCATTTTGATTGAAAATTAGACAATATGTCATCAATTAATGTTACTAAAAAATGTTTAGATCCACTTATTGGTTATCATAGAAATATTATCAATAATATTTGATTGATCCTTATGAGTTAATGGATCTACAAATCCAAATTAATATGTACACCATCTAGTTATTGTCATGAACTAATGCACTTTTTACTTACATCAACACCTCTAAGAAAACTAGACATTAATGACACTTATTTTTATTTTACATTGTTTTATTCCTTTTGACACTCTTGTCGATTTCTTTTCTCGAATGATCACTTTAATTTTTGACATTGGACAACATATGACACAACTCTATATTTTTCATCATATCCTTCAAGCATCTCAGACAGTGTCGCCCATTAAGGACATGAGCACCCATGCACTACTGTCCTCCTTGGACACTTATGTCCTTTTCTCGCCTTTTCTCAAGTTTGAAATGCCACATCATGTGTTATGTTTTATAAAGTATCTTTTATCACTTTGGGTTCACCTTTTTGGTTGTTAATGAAAAAATTCAAACAAGGGAATCATATATATATATACATGACGTACTCACCATTATTAGGGGCTGGAAAAATTTGGGCTATTACTTACTACCTATTACTTGGGCAAAGAAAAACATTCAAGGACTACATTTGGGCTGCATTATTCATTACATAAGAGAGGCTATCTATAACTTCCATCTTAAACATTCATCTTGGGGGCAAAGTAGTTGTAGCCCGCTATCTTGGTGTGACTAACACAAGGGAAACCTAGCTTCAAGGGACACAATTCAATCACACACACATTAGAACTACATATAGTCTAAAATGTAGTGCAACACTCGGTGGCAATCAAATTGGGGTGACTGCCGAGGTCAGTTTGACTCAAGCATATGCATTATTTATTTTATCCAATGTTGCTTGAGTCTTGTGTAGGTAACTAAGGTTCATTTTGCAGGTTTAGGTGTGACATAGAAGTCCTACAGTGAAGTGGATGTGACATAGAGTGAAATGAAGAAGACAAGTTCTGACCATGAAAAGACCAGAAGCTGATTTGTTGTTAGGACACTAGCACCTAGTTCAAGCACCAGTGCCCGGGCGGTCCTGCCCTCATTTGGGTGGTCCTGTTTGAAAATGTTCCAGATCCCAGTTTCTCATAATGATCATACAAAGTCTGGATCCATCCTTCTCATCATGTTTCCCAGTTCATAATCATCCCAGATCTCCAGATACAAGCTAAGTCATTCTTATCTCACTATTGTTTACACTTGCTTGTTTCTTGCATGATAAATATTGTTTGTTACTGTTATATTCATTTGATCTCAGTCCTCTGATTAAAGATTTAAATTTATTTAAATCACTAGTTGTAGTTTATCATCATTAATCATATATTGTATCTTATGTCTTATAATAATGCATATTTTTATAGAATTCCCTATAATCTTATGTTATTCGTAAAAGGAACTAACATCAAAATTATCAAACTATTCATAAAACACACTATCAAAAAAATTCTTAAGCATTGGTCTTGAATTATCAAATTCTCTTGCTAGAGGTAAAGTTCTCATATTGCATTCAAGTAGCATCTTCAATACATTTTTTAAGATTTCACCGAGTCTAGTGATCATATATGTTTTTTTTTTGTTTCCGTATGATGGTCATTTGAAATTATTTTTCTATAGAATTGAATATAATCTTAGCCTTCTCTTTATGTTGAAGCTCATGTTCATTACTTCTAGTCTTGAAACTTAAATTATTTTACAATTTTGCATTGTTAGAATTTGAAGCATTCAAGGAATCTAAAAGTTCAATTTCAAATTTGTTAACCACATGAAAAATATCATCAAAATATTGATAATTATTATGAACCTCTTTTCCTTTAATGAATGATAATATATTATTGATGAAAATTATTTAAGCTCACTATTTAGCACTAGATAAGACATCCAAGTCACTGTGGTTTTGAATCAAATCATATATCCTCTAATAGCTTCATTGGATTCTTATTTGAATTCAGATAATTGTGAACATGTGATTTTTGTATCATTATTGATTGAAAATGAGCCAAGATGTCATCAATTAATATCACAAAATAATGTATAGATCCACTTATCAAAGTAAAAAATCAACCCATTGTTATTTTTTTTCAGAATTCTTGGAAATAACTTAATTAACAATCGTTCATTATGATAAAAGTCTAGACAAGGTGCATAGAAATCCTTAATGTGATGAGAAGGAAATCCCTTTTTATTTTTTAGTTTGATAAGTGATTTGAGGGGTTTTATTGGGGCCCTCACCCATTATAGTAGTAAATAAGTACATATAATCTGTAGATAGAAAAGAGAGAAGAATGTGAGGGAAGAGTTCCCTATGTTATGGAAGAAGGGAAGGCCAACCAAGAAGAGGAAGAAGGTGGAACGCTAAATATTACAAAACATAGTACACACACATATCAATAATATCTACGACAAAAATATGAGTTTAAAAAAAGAACCCATGTTCAAACTGCAACTACATGTACTTGATCTAGGGCTTTTTCTTTGACTTTCTAAGTTGTTGTTGAAGGTGGTAGGGTTTACTTGGAGAGGAGCCCTTCCTTGCATTCAAGAAACATTGGGAAGTTCCTGCGTGCACCCATCGCGAGCAAACATTCGTGTTCTAAAGTGAGTGACATCCCCATCTCACAAAGATCATGAAGGGACCACATTGGTCTAGCCAATATGGTTTCAAGATGCATTTTTTCCTTCATAGAAGCTATCATTCATGGCTTGAGAGACCGCCCTTAAAGAATGGTATTCGACCCTAGGTTTAATAGTCCCCACCTTTGACTATTTGGTTACCTTTGGAGTACGGGGGGACACACTTTTGCCTTAAGGACTTGTCTGTTTCCTTCCTCACTACTGAGGGCTTCACATCAATTCTTCAAGTATCTCGACCCGACGAGCCAAAGTTGAATTTGGTGAGTATTTTTCTTTTGAGGATGTAAAGGGTTGCTTAGGACCCCATGATGAAATTTCCTCAGCTAATCCATCATCAAAGAGGAAAGATAAGTTCTCATCACGAACATGAATGCTCAGTTTTGGATTCAAAATTTCCCATGTTGATTTCAATTTATCCTCTGCAGGCATGTGATCAAGGTGAACCAAATGATGAACAATAAACTAAAGAATATAGAAAGCTAGGAAAATAAGCATTATACGAGTGATTAACGATTGGTGGATTTCTTCCATCGCCATTTCCTCCTCCTTAAATTGATGATAAAAACAATAAGGTCAACCAACTGTGTCAAGGATATGGAAGATACAACCATTGTTATGTCTGTTGGCCCAAAAGTAAATATTGAGGAGGGTTTTTTTTTTTGAAATTTAGTGTATGTCTAGGGTAGTGTTTGGGGGCCATTACAAGATCTAGTGGGAAGAATGGGAGTATAGGGAAGTGTTTATAATGAAACATATAGGAAACAAAAGTAGGGATATATACAACCTCTCGAAATGGAAGGAACGGGGTTAAAATGACAAGTGGAGCATGTGAAGATCATACAAGATAGACAAGTAAAGGAAACATGAAGCGGAGGGTGTGGGAAGGGCACCTGAGAGGATGAAGGCCAATAAAGCGTGCCGACAATTTGTGTCATGAGTGAGTAATTAAGTAGTGTTCAATTAATGGTTCACATTGATATAATAGCATGGAGCCTCGACCAATCCATCATATCCATGTTGGATACCAAGGAGAAGGGATCTCTCTTTTTATTGAATAGTTCAAATTTGTAGTAAAAAATCATGTTGGAAAGGGTTATGCCAAAACTTCATAAGCCCAGGTGTTAAGAAGAATATCACTAGAAGTTACCTTGCTATTTTTTGGCTTTTGAGATCCTTGAGATAACAATTTTATTTTGTTTTGCAAGTTAAGTAATGTATGTACCATGGATATTATTTCATAAATTTGAATAAGAATAAAAGGCGAAGTAGAATAATAAGTTGGAATAAATGAAATTTGTGAAAGATAAAAGTTAATGAAACATGAAGCTATTGAATGCACATTAAATGCAAATGGTTGTTGAATCATAGATTATTTGTATAAATATGATATGGAAGAGAAATATGTTGAGGAATTAGAAGATAGTGAGAAACAATGGAAACAAAACATTTTGATAAGAAGGAGAAACATCAGAAACAATAGAAACGATATAAGCATGGCTTATTTGAGAGGGAAATTTTGAAATGATTTCATGAGCATGTTGATTTTGACAAGAAACTTATTTAAAATCATGCTTTATAATATTATCAATGTTCTCATCCCTGTGTTGTTCTTCAAATTCAGCTTCATAACCGTAACCATCATCACATTATTATGCATTATGCATTTGAAATTTATCTATATGAATATTTCCATTCAAAGAAGACACATCTATTGCAGTATAAAGTACAATTTTTGAAGCAACATTAGATGCATTTCTATAATCTATTTTTCTTTTCAACCTTAATCTAAATTGAATCAAATAAACAAATAAATGTACAATTAAACTTGAAGATTTCATATCTAATTATATATGATAACATATTCGACTGCAGAGAAACCACACCATTCAATAATTGCCACAATCGATAGTAGGGATTTGACAAATATAAGTCCAAATGCAACTTAAACGAAGGCATATAAACAACTATAATTTTAAAAAGCACACTACGGTTTGAAGTCACAATATTTGAAATTTACAATAACATAGGGCTTGGAGTAGTTTAATATAAGTACTAGGGTGACGAGATCTAGAAAAATGATATATTATAAGATTTGACACTATGTGAAACAAATTTAACTCTAGTGGAATAAAATAATAATTAGCCCCAAGTAAAATTAGATCTATCACACTTTGTAGCAAGATATTGCCCTAGAGGGGTGTAAGAGAACACTGGTTCACTAAAATGTATTATGAATAAATGGATTTCTATTAAACATGTTAACAAATACCTATAATACATGTAATGAGGCATAAACTATATGTAAAACAATATATCAAACCTAACTAATTAGTTTAAGACCACACTAATAAAGAAATACATGTGTAGGTTTATATTATTCATCATAGTGATTGAAAGACAATCACTAACTTCTAATAATGTAGACCTAAGTTTTTCAACGAATAAAGAGAACCTAATAGAATGGAGGACCTTGTATATACTGCCAAGTCATGTTACAAAGAAAACTTCTCATAACGCAACTTTTCTTTAGCAACTGGATTTGTTTATTTTTACCTCCTGAAAGTCTTGCTCAGTTTTCTAAAATTTTGCATCACTCATTCAAAAATTAATCCTCTTTCTCCTAACCCTAATGAGGGGTTTATTTTGGGTAATTATTTTCCACCTAAATGATTCTTATCAGATCCCTTTACAACACATTGAGTATATGCATTAATTCGTTAGCTAGGAAAATTGATGTTATTTTTATGATAATTGCTTGATTCTTTAGAATGTTTGTTAATTTCTTACAACGGTAATTGAGTACCTTTTGAATGCCATTACTTGCTATATAATAGAGTGCAATAATAATTGAATGTCTTTTGAATGCCCTTTAATTAGATGTACCATTTTTTAGATGTTTAAATGGATTATGGTTCTTTTATATTTGAAAACAACAAAAATTCAAATTTTGGCCCTAACGGTGTGTAAGTTGACCAAAAAACCTAAAATTTTACCAGGAATGTGCATTCTATGTTCTTGGCATGTCAAGAACGTGAAGTGCACAATCCTAACGAAAACTACCCGAAAACTATGCTGTCAAGAGAAGAGAGAAATGATAGAAAGAGGAGACAGGATGTTAGTGTAGGTTATTATTTATCCTTTTATTTATTTATTAGGATAATTCTTACACTTGTGTTAACCCTACACTTGTTGGGTTAGCTTGCTTAGGTGTACTAGTTGTGTGGAGTTAGCTTACTAGTTGTGTTGAGTTAGCTTCTCAGTTATGTGAAGTTAGCTTACTAGTCTTTTGGAGTTAACTTAACTACCAGTATTAGTTACTGGGAGTTCTTCACCACTGATTTAGGTAGTAGTTGCACTTCCCTCCTCCTATATGTACATCTTTCTTATTGAATAATTCAAGTCATTCTATTGTAATGTATTGAGCATTATGGATTATGATGGATTTCCATATATGGTATTTTAGCTTTTCTGCTTTGCAAATCTAATGTGGTGTGCTATTATCATCTGAGATCGTAGCTTGGAACAATCTTTTTATCATTCCTTTCATGGTATCAGAGCTATAGATGATGTAGACATCCATCTGTAAGTTTTTCTTTGCAAGCAAGGGTTTATTATTTTCATGTATTTGGAATTTGTGAGAAATTTTCTGCAGCATGCATTTTTATGCAAAACGAAGTGCGCCATTGGATTTGGAAGGTGCCAAAACCATAGAATCGACTGTAAACTCGACCATGTTTTGAGATAGTCAAATCTGGATGCAGATCTGTACCCTGGGTGCATTCTTTTATCCATTGGATAAAAGTGTGTACCTTCCGGATGCAGTCTTTTACCCTCTGGATATTTCGGTTTTGGATGCAGTCTTTTATCCATTGGACGCAGATCTGTACCCTCTGGGTGCATTCTTTTATCCATTGGATAAAAGCGTGTACCTTCCAGATGCTGTCTTTTAACCTCTGAATATTTCGGTTTTGGATGCAGTATTTTATCCACTGGACGTAGATCTGTACCCTCTGGGTGCATTCTTTTATCCATTGGATAAAAGCATGTACCTTCCAGATGCAATTTTTTACCCTCTGGATATTTCAGTTTTGGATGCAATCTTATCCACTAGACGCAGATCTGTACCCTCTGGGTGCATTCTTTTATCAATTGGATAAAAGCGTGTACCTTCCGGATGCAGTCTTTTACCCTCTGGATATTTCAGTTTTGGGCGCAGGCTTTTATCCTTTGGTCGCAAGCCTATATCGTGTGAATGCACTCTTTTACCCTTTGGACATTTGGGTGTCACATGTACCTTTTGAAAAGAAGACCAACATTAAAATATTATTTTAATAGCAAAAGCTTCTAGAGCTCATAACTTTTGATCCGTAGCTCGGATTAAGGTGATCCTTTTTTTTTGAAATTGTGTATTTTTTCGAGATCTATGCATTGGTGAGACTTTTATACACATATTTCAATTGTAAAAGGTACTTTTACTCATTGTAATATTTACATGCATTCAATTATAAAGTGCCAATTTGGGAGGGTGTTGTGATCACTTGTGGATGCATTTTCGGTTGAGCCCGACATCCTAAAATTTTGGGTATTACATTCTTGTATCTATGGGTGTATACATTTATATCTCTCTTGTTTGTTGAGATATTTTGGATCTGTATTTTCGACACTTTTTTTGGCATGTTGACAGTCTCTCTTGTGGGGGAGCTATTCTGGTGGAGCCCAGTGTTAGTTTGTTAGTGTTCGAGTAGTTGATTTTGGCAACTCATACAAATCAGTGGTATCACTCTACTCATTCAGCAGTATGGGAGGGTGTGGTGTTGATACTGCTTCTTCAGGTTTCATGTTCTTGCCTTATTACCTTGGCTTTTCTTGGATCGTGGCACTCCTATTTATTTGGATCTCGTGTCCTTGCCTTATTGCCTTGGTTGTTCTTGGATCGTGGCACACCTATTTGTAGCAGTTGATCAAATTATGTTTGATGTTTTTTTTCACTTTTCGACATCACTCCATTGACAGTCTCCTTGCATGGAGCTATTCTGGTGAAGCCTAGTGTTAGTTGTTTTTGAGTTATATGATCGATCAGTGGATTCAGACCATAGTGTGCACCACACTTCTTCAGCATTGTACAAGTTTTTGGAGTCGAGCTGCTGAGGATATCTTGCAACAGGATTTTGCTCTCTATTTTGTTATTACTGGTTTTGGGTACATTGCGGTGTCCATTTTTCCCAGTTGTTGTACGTGGGTACCTCATCAGGCCTTGTTGCCGGGACCCACCTTCTTTTCCACCCACCTAAGCTATGCTTATGGGAGGGTGTTAGTGTAGGTTATTATTTATCCTTTTATTTATTTATTAGGATAATTCTTACACTTGTGTTAACCCTACACTTGTTGGGTTAGCTTGCTTAGGTGTACTAGTTGTGTGGAGTTAGCTTACTAGTTGTGTTGAGTTAGCTTCTCAGTTATGTGAAGTTAGCTTACTAGTCTTTTGGAGTTAACTTAACTACCAGTATTAGTTAATGGGAGTTCTTCACCACTGATTTAGGTAGTAGTTGCACTTCCCTCCTCCTATATGTACATCTTTCTTATTGAATAATTCAAGTCATTCTATTGTAATGTATTGAGCATTATGGATTATGATGGATTTCCATATATGGTATTTTAGCTCTTCTGCTTTTCAAATCTAATGTGGTGTGCTATTATCATCTGAGATCGCGGCTTGGAACAATCTTCTTATCGTTCCTTTCATAGGATAGAAGAGAATACTAGGAAAAAATAATTTGAAGCAATAATACTTATTTATTATTATTATTATCATTATTTATATTATTTTTAGGTGTCACCACATTATATATTTATTATTATTACTATTTTGAGAATACTTAAATTGTTCTCAACAATTTAAGGGTGGGTGTTTACCTCTAATATATGGTGAGCCCCTCTTAAACTTTTGGGTGGAGTATAATGGGGCCACTCACTGCGCCCAAATCAATCTTGAGTCGAACTCACTAGGTTGCTGCACACGCAAAACTCTACCATAGAACAAACCACTCTAAAATATTTAAGCGTTGTATAGTAGATCACTCATTACCGACACAAATAAATCAATTAAAAATAAAACCCACAATCTTAACCATCTAAAACAATGGCCGAGATTGGATAAGCGAACCAAGAGCTCAGTAACACAACCAGTGCTGGATTTTGACGTTTAATGTTACATGTTAGAATAATTTTCTTTGACGGTCTAAAAATTTATATGGATGTCATTTGATGTTCAAAATATAATATGCACGTCAAATTTATTTTTATAATAACTATTATAAAAAAATAAAATTGAGTAAAATTTTACATCCACAAGATTGAAACAATAAATTTAAATGACTTTCTAAAATTAAATTGAAATAAATAATTATAAAATGAGTGTTATCTTCTTACATCCAAGTTCTCCAATTTCACATTTATTGCAATAATTTCAGTTTCCAATCTTTATTTGTAAAAAATCAAACAAATAACAATAAAACAAACAATTACAAATCAAAAATCAATATAAAAAGCTAAACAAAAAATAAAATAAAACTAAAAAAAGAAATCAAACAAAACTAATTGAAAATCAAAATTAACAGATGTTTCTATTTTATAATCATTAATAAGATATTAAGATTTAATTATTTTTATTTTCTTTATATCCCAAAATTTCTATTTTTATTTATATGGTATTTTTTATGAATCTAAAAAAAAAAAAATTAATTTATTTTCGTAATTATTATAAATTTAATACCACACACACATATATGCGCCGATTAGATTTGTAATATACATGTCATTTTGACATTTAAATTATATTTTTACATGTCAATCATGACGGTCATATTTTAAAAGTGGCAGTATTTTGACATCTAAAATAATGACTAAAAACGTCTAAACGCCTTACAAAATCCAAGCCTGAACACAACTTATAATCCATTATCAAATAGCACCTACAAGTATTGAACCTCGGTAATAACCATCACCCAACCCTTCTCACCTCCTTTCTAATTAAATCCCGAAATAATATAATATTGCAGTCTATGGCACGATTTATTTTAATTAACCAACCCTTTATTGGAAAGAAAGAAATCAATTCCTTTGAACTTTTGAAAGAGAGTTAACAGATATAGAAGACATTCGCAGATGAATAGATAGACAGCAGGCGAAAGGAAGAGGAGCAGGCAGAGAGGAGGAAAAAACCATTGCTGTAATACTAACAATAATTGTTAATATTGTTATTAGTTTTTATCATTATTATACAGAGGAATAGCGTGAGAAGGGCCAGAGATCGTCACCAATTCCGACAACGTTCTAATCCCTTGCCGCCATCATCAGCAGCATCACCTCTTCGGTAACTTCTTCGATCCAGATTTCTGGCTATATATCATGCATATATTAATAACAGATATATCCATTTCATATATATTCTCACGACTAATCAAATTGACTGATGAAACAAGATATCGAGCAGCAGCAGCCACAATGCCAACTCACGAGCATTCAGAAACGGAGCCCGAGCCCTCTCCCACCCACAGCGAAAATGGCACTGGTAACTTTCTTTTCTAATTCCAAGAAGTATATACATTGCATATGTGTCTTAGTCTCAGTCTAACACAAGTGGGTATACCTCCTTTGAATCCAACACAAGTCGTTTTCCTCTGTAAGTGTCATGAATATCTTTATCGATACCCGAATGATTTAAGCACACACCCAAATCACTTATATGCGTGAGAGTCTCAGTCTAACACACGCAGGTATGCCTCCTTGCAAATCCAAAACGTGCTGTTTTGCTCTGTAATTGTCATGAACATATATTCTTAATGGATACCCAAATAATTTAAACACATACCCAAATCAGTTAAACACACGGCCAAATCAGTGATATGGAGTGTGGATTTTGTTGTTTTTCCGACCCGTGATAAGCTGGGATGTATATTAATTGTGTTAATACTCGGGCCGCCTATAATTCGTTCTTGTCTTTGTGACGTGGCAGACTCGAAAGGGGCGGTCCCATATGATGGCACTGACAAGGAGGATGACAACGAAGAGTACGTGCCTTAGCTCTTGCTTATAATTTGTATAAATGATGTTATTTGTATGCATATACCCTTGCAGATCTTGGTGATGTGTTTTATAGAATGTATTTTCAGTTCATGAAAAGAGATGGTAGAGAGTATACAGAAGCGGTTAAGGTATGGGTCTGGCCGGCTTTGATGAAGTTTAGGGGTGGGTGAGCTGGAGCAGTACTGGGATGGGTGAGCAGAAACATAACTGGGTTGGATGACCTTCTGCAATGTCCGAGTGCAAGTCATGATGGTGACAATTGATGTTATATGATGGCTCACTTTGCTAGTTTCTATCCCACCTTTTCATCCCTGTTAGCATTACCTGATGCAATGAGTGCCAAGTGGACCATTCAAGCTCATGAGAGATGGTGCACAGAAGGAATGAGTTGAGTTTGATCCCCCCCAAAATGATATCTAATAATGCTTGAATGTGGAAACTCCAATTGCTTAAAGTTTAGGGATGCTTAGAATGCATTATTAATTATTTATGTTAAGTATTCAGGAGGATGTAGAAGCTAGTAGGTGATCATTGCAGTATAGGAGCTGAACCATGATTGCTCGTCTTATGAAAGAGGTTTCAAGCAAGCTCATTTCTGTTTTTTTTCCCAGTTAGGCAACTTTCAACTTAGATGCCTTGAGTGAGGGGTATCTCAGCCATCCATTTGGGTTGGATTGTATATCTTATCCAATTTCAACTTGAACCTCGGGCTCTCCTGTGATCATCCCAATGCTTATTTACTAATTATGCTTGTCCCACTTGACGCAAGGTCATTTTTATTACACCTCCTCTTTTTGTGTTTGCTATTTTATTGGCAAAATGCACATTCGGTTCCCTTTTCTTCTATTCTCACCAATTCTCAAAGTCTTTACCCTGCAGAAAATCTTCAAATAACAAGGAAAATGAGTTGGCGAAGACCCTAGTTTGGCCCCTTGGTTAGAAACTTATATCCACAAGTATGAAGTTATGATCTTCATATCCCTTGAATGATCTTGCCCTAGCAATGATTGAAATATCTCCAATAATGCATTTATCTGTTCAATGTCAGAGTAGGCCAGATGTTTGTGGAAAATGAGAACATTACGTAATGCATTGCTAGCTTGAGTAGGGTAGCAGAGCACTTTACACAGTCTTCAAAAAGACCCATATCAATGGAACAAGTTCGGAGGAATGGAAATGCACTCTTGATGAAGGCCATTTGGAAGGCTGGCTAAATTGCTTCCCTTGATGATGTCGTGGTTAGACTATGGGAAGAGGATTCTTGTGCATTCTCCCCATGTGAGCTGGTAGGCATTTCAACTGGCCTTTAAAATAGATTCTTTTGTTGTGTTGAAGACTCCTCAATTAAAGGTATTCAAAGGGTTGGACATTTTAGGAGGGCAAAGGCAGCGTTTAATCGCATTAAAATTCTACTATTAATTTTTTGTATTTTCAACATTATCTTTTGCTTAATTTTTCTAGTGGTAAGCTCTTTCCCCTCGTTGGTAATGGTATGAGGATCACTCATGGGGAAAATTCTTTATGAAACCACAATGCAAGCATACTTTGACTCGGCAAACTATCTTTTGGCCGAGTCCTTTCCCCAAGTTGAATCTGACAGATCTGTTGCTCTTAAGACCCTGTTGTTCTTAATCACAAACTGGATGGCAGTCCCACTGGCTGCTTTTAGTCATCTTTTGGATATTAAAATAATTTCCGTTTTTCTTTTTTAATTTTTTTCAACTAAATATACCTGAAGGGTTGGATTGGCTCCTGACAAGCATAGTATGAAGCCAAGGAAGCTTGTAATCACCAGAATGTTTTTCTTCTCTGATTTCATTCTAAACATTCTAATCTGTTCATCCTTCATTGGTGGTAAGTTATTGGATATACAAATATATGTCTCTCTTTCAGTATGTAAATATAGGTTTTGTATATATATAGTATATGTCTTTCTTTGAGTGCAACCCAAGCTTAGCTAGCAATAATCTCTGTTCTACAAGTTGACTTCACAACCACATAGTATGAGGATTTAATAATCTAATATATATGGATACAAAATCACAAGGAGCAAAGAAAAATGGAAATAAATATTATTTGATTAAGAAACCTCCAATGCACCACACCCATCAACCATGAAAAAACTTCGTTTCAATGCAATCAATCCTTCATGCAAGCCAAGCAAAGGAGGGTGTTTTTGCAATTCTACAAAACAGCCTCCTTTGCTTGGCTTGCATGTGCTTTTTTCAATTCTTCTTTTATTTTTCTTTGAGCTATAATGCTCCAGCCACTCTGTCAATGGGAAGTTTCTAGACTCCTCAACTAGATATCCAACATATAGTGGCTCTGCTTTTGGATGTATCCCCTGACATTAGCTTTTTGGATGTTAAGCTCATTTCCTAATCATGCTCGAGGTGAATCCTGTGTATAATTTGGTTTGAATGTTGGACCTTTTTGTTCTCATGTTATTTCCTGCGTAATTATTCAGTTTGAGAGGGATGTCACGTGGTTTTAGATGACATTGTCAGATACCATATCTTATCTTATGTAGTCAGATACTGTATCTTATATTATATTATGTAGTCAGATACTGTATCTTATATTATGTAGTCAAATACTGTATCTTATATTACGTAGGTTCTCACTTCTCAAACATTTCCCCCTTAATGGGTGTTTTGACCTGTTTTCCTGGTCTTTAACATCGCATGAGCCCTGTGACCATGGACATATGCCACCCTGACGCATCAGTATTGATTTTCGAAACTTCAATGTCTGTTTAGACAGATTGGAAAATGGGTACAAGATGAATACTCTGGAAAAATGAAAATGCGAGAAATGGAAAGGTCTTCAATCACAATGAATGCCATAAAAGGACCTGGAGTGAAATATCAAAGCTTATAAGTAAATGGATTCTGCTGCAAACTAAGGAGAAGAAAAAAAAACCCACAGAATGACAAAAAATAGAGAATTATAGTCAGCAAATTGTGACTGCAGATTGCAATATTATGGTAAACAACCTGGATTCATATCTGTAAACAAAGGCTGAAAACTGCAATTTTATCACAGCAAAAGTGTCATATTGATACGAATGTGATGTAATTAGGACATTTCAAAATTTAAATTTGAAGACAAAATCCAGCGAATTAACTAGAAAAAGTGGATTGCAATTTGAAATCCTCTCTCCTGGCTTGGAGTTTGGGATACCACAAAGGCATAAGAGATGAGGGAGCAGACTGATTTGGAGAGCAAACCTCTGCAGACAGAGTGGTTGGTAAAAGTGAGGGGGAAGCATTGAGAGGAATCAGTGCATATGTGGATTAATATTGAATTCAAAAAGAGCAAACAGAGTAGAGGAGATGGCGAGTCAAAGTGAAGGTGACTTACATTGTGGAATGCCAATGCAGAAGACTCAAAGAGATTATGCATTCAGGTTTCATAAGATACATGCATATGCTGAAACTTTAGTGTACACTATTTGAAGGGAACAAAAGAGGGGAGTATCTGACATAGAGGACAGGGCCCTTCAAAGCATCAAAACAAGTCAGAAAATGGTGTTTTCATCTACGTTGCACTGGTATGTCCCCTACCACCCCCTGTCCGCCCCCCCCACCCCAAACCTGTCCCAGTACGTGCTGGGTACAGATACATCCCGAGTATAGTACAGATAATGTTGCACCGGTATGTCCCCTACCACCCCCCGCCCCCCCCAAACCTTTCCCAGTACGTGCTGGGTACAGATACATCCCGGGTATAGTACGGATATGTCCACGGTATGCTCGGGTACTTTCTGGACATACCTGGATGTACCCACCACATTTCGGCGCTGCAGGTGCAAAATATTTTTTTTTTTGTTGACTCCCTCAATGCAAACCCTAGAAACTCATAAATTAATTAAAAAATCAAATCCTAAACTCCTCTGAAACCTATAAAAAAGCACTCAAGCATTACCAAAACACAAATAATTCATTGTTGGTTTTTGCAAGTGTCAGACCAAAGTGCTAGAGACGAATTGAGGAGGAGAAAGCCATTGCAAGGAGAACGAGATTGGAGGTTGCCATTGCTTGCAAGGAGGAGGCTATATTGATAGTGGAGCTAGTGGGAGTGGCATGCAAGAATTTGATTTCGAGGAGAGTCTAGATGATACATTCTAGATTTTTTGTATTGATATTGACATGGTATTAGATATTCACATATTATATGCATTATGCCACATGGTTAATGAAAATCTTAAATTTTAAGCATATTGAATGTTTTGAACCTTGTTCCTACTATATTTATTAAGTTTTTTATATCTTCTGGACTAGAAAATGAGCATATATATGCATGCGCGCGTGTGTGTGGATGTACCCAAACCTAGGGTTTTTAAAAAATTGGTGTATTGAACCTGTACCTGTATCTTGGCAATGTAGTTTTTCATTCTCATAATTAAGGTTCCAGAGCACTAGATATTATGTGACATCAAAAAATGTTTTGTGGAAAATGGTTGCACATGATAACAAAGGATGTGTGATGTTACATGTGTTTGCTTAAGCGACTGTCTTCCCTGAAAATATAAATGTTGTGACCATTATTTTTACCAGCACTAGAATATGATGGGGCAAAAAACTGTTTTTATAGCAGCTGGCATAACAATTATCATTCTACAAAATGCGATATATGATCAGTAATGATCTGTCCATACATCTAAACAATGACACTGACTGTTGCACATACAGTAGATAATCACTTCTACACATAGATGTCTACTCTATATGCTAATGGCTGTACCCATCCACTAATGTTAGGAATGGAAAATTTTTGATGGAAGAAACTTTGCGAATCAAGAGATGTCTGGAATGCATTACTAATCTGGAGGTATTCCTGTATTTAGAGGAGTTTAAGTGTGACAAGGGCACAATCACAAAATTGGCTAAGTTTACTATGGTGCCAAAATCTGCATTATTGGACACACCAATTTATGTATCACTTTTGGTATCAATATTTGTGCCAACCTCATGTACACCATTTACACCTAAGTCACTCTTCAGATTGGCATCGACATTTTTCCCAGACTCTGATGTTCACATTTGCAACAGTATTCTTGTCAATCATTTGGTCTGCATTACTTGAGATAATCACTGATGCGAGACCCTATGCCACTTTGTTCTAGTCTTTACCATTGTGCACTATGCGCTAATCTCAACCATTCTCAAAATGTGCCAAGCCTGGCATATCGCCATTGTTCGACTTCAAACATTGGGGCCAACCCCAATTCGGTCAGCAGCTTTGCACAACAACCATAACTCAGCTGCCTGGTACCGATCCAGTATTATGCATCCACTGAATGACACCAATTCCGTCATCATCCCTCAGAACCAAGTTTTGACAAGTTAAAAAAATGTGCCATAGTACTTTGCACCCATCAATAATTACAGATTCTTGTACCCAAAAAAGGAGATTCGGCAAGTCTTTGTGAGGACTTGCAAACATGCGAGCCGAGCATTTCTTGGCAAGTCAAACTGGACTGAGTTGAAGACTTGGGCAAGTCAACCTGCCAGGAGTGGCAATTCTGCAGAAATCTGCGAGTCAAACCAGACTAACTCGAAGATTCAGAAAAGTTGGCCTTTCAGGACCAATGAGTCTGCAGAAACTTGTGAGTCCTGACAGGCAGACTTTTTGAGCCTACAAAAAAGCGGATTTTTTTTGTTAAAACACAACTACAGCATAATTTTTTTTTTAAAAAGAAACGTTTCACCCAGATTTTATGCTGAACCTGAGACTGAGTCCATAATCGGCCTATTGAGTCCAACTCATGCTACCATGTTTGTAATGGTTCAAGTTGAACTGTTCCAACTTCCGTACTGTTTTTCTTCTTCCATTGCAAGTTGTGTACTGTATCTACTCACGTGGATTGCTAGTTCAATTTAGTTCTATTTTCAGATTCGTCCTTTTTAGTTTCAGAGCTCATCTCATCTCTTTCCAGAGATTTCATTATACATAAATCTTATTTATAGTAATGAATGACAGCTCATATTAGATTAGATTATATCACCTACCATTCCCTTGCACTCTTCCATCACCATAATGATACATTAATTCAGCAATCAGTATGTTCCCTTGGATGCATCTTTGGATCTGAATCAGTAGCAAGTAGAGCACTGAACTATTTAATGCCTAGAAGATAAGAGACTGGAAGCATGCAATTCATATATAGAAGTCCTCGATCTACCTTCCTACATGCCCTACACCACTGTAAATGACTTCACCAGATTCAAACGCATTTGACATTGTTCATCAGGTGATCAAAACCACATCGTAGAGATTGAAAGACCACCTCCATGAATATTTTCCATAAATTCTGCAATGCTTAGTCTCGTGTAGAGACATCAAATTCAGTAAAACTAGTTTTGGGGGGACAAGGTGGAGGTTAACCTTCGCATCCTGTGGTTTCAAGGCAACGTTAGTGCTAATATTTTTGAGATATGGATATAAAATCTTGAGCCATACTTCTATGATAATTCATTTTCAAGGGGGAGAAATTTTTTCTGGCACTCATGACCCCACCAATTGCCATTTACTAGTGGGGAGAACATATAAGCAAATCTGTGAGGACAGGGATGAACCAGTCAAAATGTGGGATTGGTCCATGGATGCTCTTTATGTAGAGTTTTGTCTCTTTAATCTATTGGACAACTAATATATTGGATGTCCTTGAATGCACCATCAGTGGAAATAGTTTGTGCAAGAGTACACGAATGAGCTCCATATTGCGGCTCCTAAACTTGCAATCCATGACTTTGATCATATAATGATTCTCAAGTGCCACAATGGTCACATAACATACATCCAAACAAAGTTAAAATATCTTTCTATCAACACTCTTGGAGACACCTGTGAATACCCCTTGATTATGGGGGGAAACTCCAGCAATTGAGTTGGAATGGTACAAGGATGGATGACCTCTTGGGAAACCTTGGACGCTGGGTGGAGGTCCCAACGACATCGATCGATGTTGTGTGATGGTTCATTTTGCTAGTTTCAATCCCACTACTTCACTCTTGTGAGCATAACCTAGATGCAGCGAGTGCCAAGCGAACCATTAAAGCTAATGAGAGATGGGTTCTTATGAACCATTACTCATGAAAGTTGGTTCATGAAGATTGATTCAATATTAACACATGGCTGACTCCCAAAACTGATATTGCTTAATCATGCGCTGCAAAAACACCAACTACATAAAAATGAAAGAGCTAGGTAATAACACAATATATGGTTCTTAAGGCTCAAATACTTGTTGAGGGTGATGCAAATGGCATGGTAAGCTAAGCAGTCTTGACTGTTGGGGAAATTCCATGGTCAAGCATTCAAGAGCTAGAACAATGGTATGATGGGTCACTCATGAGAGCTGGGTTCTTGTGGACCGGTACTCATTGAAGATGTGTCATGAAAGATATAGTACAAAAAGTGAGATTACATTATTACGCATTGTGGAAACACCAAATGCATAAAGAAGTCAAGTATTAAGGTTCAGTCTAAGGAATGCAAGTATCTATAGAAAATATTGCAAACAATATGATGGTAGTAGACATAATGTTGTCTTTGAAAATTAGACACAATGCCAAAATAACCATTTGTTGTGCCATTAACATCAATAATCATTAAAGGTGCCACATAAGCAAAATCTTGAAAAAAAGATGCAATGTGAATTGAATAAATGGTGTGACATTTGTAAGTCCACAAGCACTTAAATGATGAACACCATACTTAAGCAAACTCACTTAGTGTAAGCACAAGTTCCATCTAGAACAAAGTTGTTCTTGTTAACCTTGATCACAACATTTGATGTAGTCAAGGATGGGGTTTTAAGTTTAACCGAACAACCCTTTACATATAGCCTTGGACCAATCCACTCAACTATGGGCACCCATGCACAAATGTATACTGGACAAGAGAACAACAACAAAAAACTTTATTCAATTATGAGGACGAAATTACAAAGCTTGACAAACACACACTTCACTAGTTTACTCTTATTACAAACATGAAGAAAAGCATTACAATGTTAGTCTTGTTCTGGACTCGATCCAATTCTCTACTTCTCTCCGCTCACTGAACCAACACCACACTCCCTAGCAAGCATCCACCCCTTGATTCGGATTCCTCTGCTCTCTTTGCCTTTAGGAGTGCCTTTTCAAATTCCTTATTTCTTGAAAAATGCTCCAAATGACCATAACAATCATTATGGGCCATTACTCTGCATATGCAATAGCCGTGGGAGAAACCATTGCTTAACATAGACCGGTGGATACACAACCGCTAGTTAACACAGACCAATGATTTTGCAACCGCCACATTTAGTAGTTGGCTGTTTCGTCATTCTTCAGGGAACACTCTGACTGATTCTCGTTTGATGACAAAACCTCCTCTTCATTGATCATCGGGCCTTGTTAGAGCTCAAAAGTCTTCAAGGAATGCAAACAAGTCACTTCAACATGTGACTAAAAGGAGACACATGCGATTCACGAGACACACACACACACATCTTCTTGGTTGATGCAAGATTGCTTGTCATACACTTGATGCTATTGTATTAGATAACTTGGGTAGGTGAAAAAATCCATGAGCTCCTACTCATGAACCTTGAGTGAGCTCTTCCAATGACCCGTTGTACTTGCCAATCTTAGATTCATTCACCGAAGTCAAATCATCTGCTTGCTCTATCCTTCCACTTGACCAAACACTCCACATACTTTTTACCTATGGTCTTCTTGATAGCTCTAGATTCTAGAACGATCTCTATTTCCTCCTCAGGTGATCGCTCCCTCCAATTTCCAACGTCATCATGGATAGAAATACACTACATCAAAGATGAATGAGATCTTTATCCCATCCTGAAGTTATCTCTATCTCATAGGCATGTGCTGAAATCTTTTGAATTTCGCATAATCTGAACTTCTACTTCAACTTGCTATATGTTCCATTGGGATCCCTTCGTCCATCAAATGTGCCGAAACTAAGTCTCCGATTTGAAACTTCCTTTCCCTTTTCTTGAGATCAGCTTTTTGTTTGTATTCCATGGTACTATGTTCCAACTTCTCTTTCACTTGCTGATGCATCTCTTGCATATGCTCTGCATAGTCTTCTGCTTCAGCACTCTTCCCACTCAAGTCCTTGATGTTCCGCAGCTTTGTGACTCCTCTTGGGCTGCAACCATACACAATATCGAACAAAGTATTTGCTATACTTATATTAATTGAATTGATGTAAGTGAATTTAACTTGTGCCGATATAAAATGTCACTATTTGGGCTTGTCTCCCACCAAACATCTCATTGAATTACCAAGACTCCTATTCACCACCTTTGTTTGACCATCCATTTGTGAATGGTATGCTAAACTGAAATTCAATTTGGTACCCAAATTCTTCTCCAAAGTCAACTAGAAATGATCCACAAAGTTGGTGTCTCTATCTGAGAATTTATTTCGAGGTAATCCATGCAATCTACCTACCTCATTGTAAAACAAATTGGCAATATTTGTGGCATTATGAGTTTTCTTACATGCAATGAAGCGTGCCATTTTTGAAAATCTATCAACAACAAAGATAGTCTTTTACTTTTTTGTGTCCTTAGCAATCCAAGTACAAAATTGATGCTAATGTCATCCCATGGCCTTTTTGGTATCAGGAAGTGGTTGACACAATCCCACGTTTTGACTTTTTCCTTTTGTATGTCGAAAAACTCTACAATTCTGCACAAATTTTCATACATTTGCACTCATCTTGTGCCAATAGTACCATTCTTTTAGTTGTGTCAATGGCTTATCTATTAGAATATAAGGCTTACCTTTTATAATTAAGTCACTATTAGTTATGTATTAACTATTATTCGGTTGTAACCACCTCAATCATTGTGTAACTATCTCTTGCATAATAAAATGAAAACCATAATCTATGACATGTGCATTCCGGGTTTCTCTTCATTCTTTCTCAGTTCACATCTTCTAACATTGGTATCAAATCTCAGGGCATGAACTGAGGATAAACAAAAGTTGAAGAGGACATGATTGCTTGATGCTTCAAGGACAAAAATACAGTTGACTCTATTGTCAAAGTAGTAAAAAAATGTCAATGTTTGAGGGTGCAACAGTCGTGGGAGAAATGTTTGAGGTGTGAGAGAGACATGAGTTCAAAACAAACTTGAAAGGATTCCTACAAACATATAGTCGTGGCTAGGGTAGATTTTGGCCAAGATATGTAAAAAAAGCCATTTGAAGACACAATTTTTGTTGTGTTTTCAAATGAATTTGAGGGCATTTCAAAGTGCTCAGGCACAAAAATTAGAAGTCGCCATTTTTGAAGTATTTTGAGGGTGGTTCGTGCATTTAGGACACAAAAATAAGACGTTTTCAGGACAAAACGTGACAGGTAGAATGCAGTAGATCAAACAATAATTTAGGGCATGCTTGTTGCAGATAACACAGTCCAAAATCACGAGGAAGAGGAAAAATGCGGTTTTCAAAGGGAAAGACATAAAATTTAGTCACACATTTCCAAATTTGCAGTTTTTCAAGGGTCATTCGCTGTTAGGGAACACAATTTGGCTATTTTCAGTCATGACTAGCTGTCTAGGGCACAAACTTGCCTAGTACAGTTTCCTTTCTTTGTTATGTTAAAAAAACAGCTTTTAAAATCCATCTTGCAATTTTTTTTGGTCTAAATTTAAAAATTCAAGTATTTTGATTGTAATTCCTTTGCTGCATTAATTTGCTGGTCATTCTATTTTCTGGAAAATGGTTATTTTCTTAGATATTTTGTCTGAGAATGCAAATTCCATTAAAAAAATATTCTAGCTTCAAGTTTGACACCTGGAAAGTAAAATTCCAAATGAAGTTAATATAGCCATTGTTGAAGATCCATCAGATGCTGAAAGTGGTGAAGAATTCACTGACGAGGAATAATTATTTTAAAGAAGGCCATGGTTAAAAGACAATAAGAGCATGGTCCCATGCAAGGGGAAAGCTAAAAATTTTGAGCAGATGTTGGAGAGAAAAAATAGGATATTTTAGCATTAATAGGGTCCCATGTTTTTTTAATTTTTTGTGCAGAGATAAAATAGGAAGCTTTAGCACTAGCAAAAGTAGGGTTCCATCAATCCGAAATAAACTTTTGGATGAAAAATTGAGAGGGAAGCTTAAACTAAATGCCAAGTGTCAAAAAAGCTCCCTAAAATTTTTAAGCAGTTGATTTATTTTTGTGCCCCTAGTTGCTTTATGGGGCTGGAAATCCTCTCCCTAAAGTATAGCTGCTGAGAAATTTCAGGAACTTTGTTGAGTTTTAGCAACAACAATATTTTTTTTTTGCATGGGACCATATTTCCCAAATAAATAGGAGAAGTAGCCCCCAGCATGGGACCATGCTATAAGGGATCTAGTGTAGATGAAGCTCAACATGGATGGCTACCTAGTTAATTCGGGAGTTTGTGGATCTTTGGAATTATACCATTACGAGGGTTATGAGACAACTTGATGGAGCACTCTAGATGTAGCTCAACATGGATGGTAGTCCAATAATTCGGGAGGTTCGTAGTTCGGGAGTTGAGTTCCAAGAACTCGGGAATTCATCTTGGGAGCTACCCCTTTGCGAAGGTTACGAGGCAACTTGATCAAGTGAAGAGAATTTGATCTGATAAAAAAATGAGAGAAACAATACTTCACATAATCTTTAAGATAAACAAGAATAGAGAAAAACATACACAAAATAACACAATACACAAGATATACCCTGGGAAACCCTTTAGGGAAAAACCCTAGCATAGAATTTTTTTTCCTTATTGTATTAATTCAACTGTTTTACCATATAATAATTTACTTCTCAGTTCTGCTCTATCCTACTGCATGTCCAGCTATATGTAAGCACATCAATAGGTAACCGTCGCAACAGGATGACAAAACATTGGGTACCAAAACCATGGCCTAAGAATAGAACCGGCTCCCCATTAATATGATTGATCTAACCACCCATAATAACATAGATTAGAATTACCTATACGGGCCTGAAATCCTATAAAGGGGACCCCAAATATTATTCTTGGGGGCCAACTCCCGAACCCCTGATTGGTGCCGAGTTGTATAGTCTAAAAGAGTGTAACTCATGAAAAATATACAACACATTTCCAACATTCTCCCACTTGTTGAATACTTTTCATAGGGGGTTTCAAGGCCATACAGTTAGTAGCTTAGGGCAGTCCAACCCATTGATTTTTTGCACCAAGAATTTTTCTTAGTGCTTATAACCTTTGTCAAAGAATCAACATTATTTTCTGTGTCCACCGTCTCCAACAATATCTTCTTCTCCTCTACCATCTCTCTTACAGAATGGTATTGAACATCAATGTTCTTCGTTCTAGAATGATACTCGAGGTTCTTTGCTAGACAAATTGCATTTTGATTGTCACAATCAATCCTTACAACATTTTTAGTGAACTCAATAGTGGAAATAAGTCTTTGAAGCCAAACCGCTTCCTCACTTACACGATTAGCTACCATGTACTTTACCTTTGTGGTGGATATCGCTTGGTTGACGTTGACTCATCCAATTTACAACTCCACCAAACAAGTTAAAAACATACCCATTAGTAGATTTGTGCATATTCATATCTCCACCCTAGTCTGAATCCAAAAAACCATGTAGATTGAGTGTCTTGCTTTCACCAAGATTACCCTAATAGCATATTGCATAATCGGATGTCCCACGCAGATACCTGAAGATCCTCTTCACCGCAGTCCAATGTTCCTTTCTAGGATTTGACACGAATCTTCTAACTACTCCCACTTCACGAGCAATATCAAGTCTGGTACAGATCATTGCATATATCAAACTTGCCAACTACCTAGCATATGGCACCTGAGACATGTCTCAATTTTCTACTTCATTTTTAGGACATTGTTCAGCAGATAATTTTTGACCAACAGGAAAGGGAATACCGACATGCTTACTTTCCTGCATTTTAAACCTTTGTTATATCATCTCAACATACTTCTTTTGATTTAACCACATTTCCTGTTTACTCAATCTCTCTTAATTTCCATGCCCAAAATAAATTTTGCAGCACCTAGATCCTTCATATCAAATTGAGATGAGAGACGAGACTTAACTTGACTGGTCATTTGCTTATTGTTACCAATTAACAACATGTCATCTACATACAATACAATGATAACAAATTTTTCACCTTCTTGTTTATAATAAACACAAGGATCAACTTTGCTTCTTCCAAGTCCAAGTCCTAACACATACCTGTCAAATTTTTGGTTCCACATTCTTGGTGATTGCTTCAAGCCATATAGAGACTTATTCAGCTTACACACCAAATCTTCCTTTCCTTTAACCTTAAAGCTTTCTGGCTACTTCATGCAGATTTCCTCCCCAAGCTCACCATGCAAAAAAGTTGTTTTAACATCCATCTATTCTATTTCCAGGTCGATGCAACAATAACTAGAATAAATCTAATAGAATGTAACATAGCAACAAGCGAAAATATCTCCAAAATCTAGTCCCTCTACATGAGAGAACATTTTTTCTACCAGGGGAGCTTTATACTTTTTCATTTTCCCTTCTACATTGTACTTCTTCTTAAATACCTATTTACAACCAACAAGTTTTCTTCTAGGAGGTAATTTTACCAAGTCTCATGCGTGGTTCTTCTTTACGGACTCCATATCCTCCCCCATAGCCTTTTTCCATGACTTAGTTTCTTTTGAGCCAAAAGCCTCCTTTACAGTCTTTGAGTCATCATCAATAATAGACAAAATTGATAAAAGAAAAGCATAACGGAAATCAGGAGCGATATACCTATCATGTTCCCTTCTCACTTGATATGATCTTCTCAAGACTGGCGTTTCTGGTTCAACATCTTCTGGTTCTCTTATGCTTCATCTGAATCTTCCTCTTGCAAGTCTTTCTCCGATTCATCTTCTACAGTTGCATCAAATTGAGACACAGATTCACTCTCTTCTAGTTCAACATAAGCTTGTTCATTTTCATCCTTTGGTTTTGCTTCTTGCTAAAAAATCCCCTTAACTTCTCTGAAGCTTCCATTACGATCGTAAACAACCTTTTTTGTTTCTGGGATTCCATAGCTTGTATCCTTTTACACAACTAGAGTATCCAATAAATATGCACTTAGTGGATTTATCATCAAACTTTGTTCTTTTCTCGTTTGGGATATACATATAAGCAATACAAGCAAATACCCTTAAATGCTGAATAGAGGTTTTCTTACCACTCCATGCTTCATGTGGAGTTTTATCTTCAAGGGCGGATGTGGGGGGTCTATTGATTAGGTAACAAGCAGTTGTCATTGCTTTTGCCTAGAATTTCTTGTCCAAACCGACATCACTGAGCATACTTCTTCCCTTATCCAACAAAGTTTTGTTCATTCTTTTTGCAACTCTATTTTGTTGTGGCGTGTATGGAGTTGTCTTCTGTTTGTCTATTGCACATTGTTTATAGATTTACTCAAAGGCACTAGAGCAATATTCCCCGCCATTATCACTTCTCAAAACCTTTAACTTCTTTTCTGTCTAATTTTCCACAAGAGCCTTAAATTCTTTGAACATATTGAAATCCTTAGACTTGTTCCACATAAAATATACCCAAGTCTTCCTTGAGAAGTCATCTATAAACGTAACATAATACAAAACTTTTCCTAGTGATTTAACTTTCATAGGTCCAAACACATCATTCATTCTTAACAAATACAACTTTAAGATAAATAGTTTGTTCATCAAAGACTTTGTTTGATATAGAGTCTCCAAATTTTCTCATAGCGCATGAGGGTTTTTCTCATTTGATACATGCAACAAAAATGAATAGGACAAACAAAATTTGATTAAACTCTTTGCCTTTCTATTGATCTTTTCCCAATCCTCTACCTTCATACCTGTATGTATGACTCCAGACACAATAATCCACAAGAAGATCTTCCATCTTGAGGTTTCATAACTAAAAATGTTGGCCATTAAATTTTTTGATCTCAATCTTTGCGATTCTAATCATTTTCCTCTACTTGAAATAATTCACACATGAAAAACTCCCACTTAAAGAAAAACTTATCAACAAGGTCAAGAAACCATAACTCTTCACACAAAGCTAGAACCTAGCTCTGATACCAAATGAAGAAAATTTGATCCGATAAATAAATACGAGAGAAATATTACTTAACAAAATCTTTATGATAAACAAGAATAGTGAAATGACAAACACAAAATAACACAGTACACAAGATATATCCTGGGAAATCCTTTCGGGAAAAAAACCCAATGTAGTAACTTATCTCTTTATTGTATTAACTCAATCGTTTTACCATACAAAAATGTACTTCTCAGTTCTGCTCTATCCTACTACATGTCCAACTATATGTAAGCTCATAAGTAGGCAACCGTCGCAGTGGTATTACCAAACAATGGGTACCAAAACCATGGGCCAGGAATATAACCCATAATGGCTCCCCATAAATATGAGTGATCCAACCACCCATAGTAACATAGGTTAAAATTTCTTATACCCTAAACCCTAAATCCCCTCAGCCATGTTGGGTTGTATAGTCTAGAAGAGTGTAACTCATGGAATATACAACACATCTCCAACACCAAGCTTTTGAAGAATGTGTGTCTCTGTTTGGTTTGTTATTTAAATGTTGTGTCAATATGTTTGTTTTTGCTTTCTGTAGTGTAAGCCTTAAGAGGAGCCATTAGAAAATAAGGATTGCCTTTTATAATTAAGTCACTATTAGTTATGTATAAACTAATGCTTGGTTATATCCACCTCAACCATTTTGTAACTATCTCATGCATAATAAAATGATGGACACAATCTACAATGGCTGCATTCTGGTTTTCTCTTCATTCTTTCTCTATTCACATTTTCTAACATTATCCATGCCAAAATGCCCGTCCATTCCATCACTATGGTTCTCCTTTTTCAAATTCTCCTACATTGATTGTTGTGATATGCACTGCTGTCATCAGAACAACAAACTGTCTTGTAAAAAGAACTCCAGCCATTGAGTTCCATCCATGCTTACCGGATCCTTGCATGTTTTCCACGCATCTTTGTAATACTTATCCTCTAGGTGCAATTCCTTTATGGATTCAAAACAAATCACTTCTACTCTCATCTCACTCGACAAGAGATTTTTTTTAACTTAGTGCATATGCAACTCTATTAGATTTCACATTTCTATGTTTCAACAAAAATGAGTAGCTTTGAAGAAATTAAACCCATTTCACATGCTTTTGATTTAACTTATTTCGGCTGTTTATGAACTGCGATGCTTGATGATCTGTCTACAAACTAAACTCCTTTGGAAGCAAGTAATGTCTCCATTTCTTGAGAGATGGTACAATTGCGTAGAACTCTTTGTCATAAACTGAATGCTTTCACTTGACATTATTCAACTTCTCGCTGAAATATGCAATGGGTCTACCCTCTGTAAATGACCCACTAGCATCACTATCAACTTGGATTACTTTGTTCAAATACAGTAATGTTAACACAGGCTGTTCAGTGACCTTTTTCTTCAACAATTCAAATTTTTTCTCAGTTTCAATTGTCCATTTGAATTGTTTTTTTATCACCTCTCATTGTTTCAATGATGGATGCACATATCTTGCTGATGTTTCCATTGAACTTCCAGTAATGACTAGCTAATCCATGAAAACTTCTAGCTTCAAACATTATTTTTTGTGTTGACCACGCCAAATGTTTTACCCTTTTTGGATTTATCCTCAATCCATGGTTGGAGATCACAAACCCAAGTAAAAGAACTTGGTCTTCATAAAACTGCACTTTTTCAAGTTGACCACCAATTTCTCTTCTCTCAACCTTTGGAATGCTTGCATTAAATGCTCCCTGTTTGCCCTAAAAATCAGAATGTCATCCAAATAAACAATGACAAACTTACCAAGGTACGGTTTTAGTACTCCCTTCATGAGTCTTGTGAATGTGCTCAGTGCATTGGTCAGAGATACAAAGCAAATGGCATAACCAGCCACTCATACGAACCTTTCTATCTTGAATGCAGTCTTCCATTCATCGCCTTCTTGAATTTTGATTTGGCGGCACCCACCCTTAAATCAATCTCTGCGAAGTATTAGAACAATCCATCAAGTCATCCGTTTGAGGCAGTGGAAATCCATACTCGATTGTTGTATATGAATTTAGAACCTGTGCATATACTCTATTCTCCACTTTTCTTGGGTGCTAACACTACTGAAGCTACACATAGGCTTAAGCTTTATCTGAATAAATCCTTTTCCAACAACTCTTGTACTTGCCTATTCACCTCTTCGTGCTCCGTGGGTGTCAATCTATGGGCTGCCTTGTTTGGAAAACTAGATTCGGGAATCAAATCCATGTGATGGTTGATGCTTTCATAGGTGGTAAACCATCCATTTATTTATTGAAAACAATCTCTGCATATTCATCCCAAAAATTCTTCACTTCTTTTGGAAAATCACTTGCCTTATGCGCTTTTCCAACCTGCATGGCTTTGGGAATGAAAGCAAAGCGTGCTTTCTCTTCTTTACCTCCTTCAATAATTGTTTTTCAGAAATAATCAGGACTCTAGGATAGCTGTTCACTTCTTCTCCTTTGTCCTTCATTGGGCTCAATGCATGCTTCTTTCCATTCTTCTCAAGAGTATAGGTGTTCTACCATCATGTATGACCTTTCTATCAAATTGCCATGGTCTGCCCAACAATACATGGCATACATCCGTAGATATGGTATCACACAAAACTTCATCTCTATAAGAGCTAATCTGAAAATTGACCAAACATTGTCCATTCATCAAGATTTGATGCCCTCTTTGCATCAGAGACACCTTGTAGGGATTTGGGTGTGATTATTTTCAAACCAAGCATTTCTACCATTTCATTTGACACAAAGTTTATCGCTACTACCACTATTGATGATGGCTTTACAACAATTACCTTCGGATTCGTAAATGGTTCTGAAAAGATTCTTCCTTTGTACTAGTTAATCCACCTTCTTTTCGGGCTTTATCAACACTCTCTTCATCATGAGAGCTCCATATTATGGCTTTTCCATACGATCGAGGGATACATCGGACTCTTAGTACGATATGAGTGATGGTCTCATTTCTCTACTACTATTGCTTTGTGCTTGTTCTCATGAATCCTCTTCCTCTACCATATCGCCCTCTTCCTCTTGAAGGATACAGTCTTCCTCTTGGTGCATGATGTGGTTGTGAGAAGTGCTAGCTCTCCTTCATGAGTATGTTGTCATCTTCTAGCATTTGTTTGGCCTCTTCCCCTTGAAAATCTGCCTCTACCTGTTGCTATATTTTGTTGTTCCCTTGACGACTTTAGTTATGCCTTAAAAGCACATTGATAGGCCTCTTCTACCAAAAACACAATCTTATCATTCCAAACTCATCTTGTATGGAAAGATGAAAACCATTCACATACCTTGAGATCTTTTCTTCATCACCTTCCAAATGCCCTACTTGGATTGTCAACGTGTGGAACTCCTCAGTGTAATATTTTACACTCATGTCTTTCTGCATCAGGTTTTGCAACTTCTTGAACAAACCTGGCTAATAGTCAGAAGGCATAAAATCACCCTTCAATTTTACGGTCATTTTATCCCAATTCTTGATTTTATCTTTACCTCTACTGAGCCTTTGTAGTTAAATGTGATCCCACAATAATAATGCATGTCCCTTAAACTTTGTGCAAACAAAATTCACTCTTTTGGGGTCCTCTATCTGCTCATAATCGAATTATTTCTCTAACTTTGTGATATAATCAATTAGACATTCAGGGCACAAACTTCCTGAGTAGCTAGGGGCGACCAACTTTGATTTGCCTCCCATTTTGGCAATAGCTCTAAAAAATCTGTTGTCTAGTTCCTCATTAAGCTCTTCTAGATGAATTTTAGGGGCTTCTTCTTTATCTTCACTCATGTCAACAACTCCTCTGTGTTGTGCAACTTACATAGCTTGCAATCTAAGCTTGTATTCATCTTAATGTCCTTGCCAAGTTTGCAACTCTTGGTGCTCGTCCCCCTCTGTGCACCATTCGTATTCTCAATGGTTCTCAACTCAATAATGCAGGACACTTCTCAACCTGCAACAGAATCAACTTGAGCTTCACACGCTCAACTACATAAGACACAACTTGCTCTCAACTCTCACTAGGCAAGGCACATCCTACTTTGATACCAAATGATGTGATCAAGAATGAGGTCTCAAACTGAACACAACCCTTTCCATCATCCTTGGACCAATCCACTCGACTATGGGCACCCACACATAAATGTATACAAGATGAGAACAGTGGAAAATAATTTTTTTCAATTATGAGGACGAAATTAAGAAGCTTAACAAACACACACCGGTAATTTAATCTTATATTAAAAACATGAAGAATATCAATACAATGTTAGTCCTGTTCTGGACTTGACTCAATTCTCTACTCCTCTTTGCACTCTCTGAACCAACACCACGCTCCCTAGCAAGCATTTACTCCTTGATTCGGATCTTTCCCTTGATTTTTCTCCCTTCTGGAGTGCCTCTTCGAATTCCTTCTTTTTTGAATAATGCTCCAAATGACCAAAACAATCATTTTGGGATGTTACTCTGTGTATGAAATAGCCACAGATGGAACTGCCGCTTAATGCAAACTGGAGGTTTTGCAATTGCTGGGGAAATTACTTAACCATTGATTAACGCAGATCGGCAGTTTTGCAACTGTTGCATGCATTAATCGGCAGTTTTGTCATCCTTCATGGAACACTCTGGCTGATCCTTGTTTGATGACAAAACTCGCTCCTATTTGATCCTAGGGCCTTGTTGAAGTTTAGAAGTCTATAAGGAACACAAACAAGTCACTTCAACATGTGACAAAAAAGAAACATACAATTCACAAGCTACACCTACATCTTCTTGTTTGATGCAAGGCTGCTTGTCATACCCCAGATGCTCTTGCATCAACATTTTAGATGTGCTTACTTCTTAAATTGAGCCTTCAATGCTTGATTTAGAGGAGTTGGAGCGTCTTCCATTCATAGATGCATATATAAGGACAACATCTACACTTCATGGACCCTTCTTTGCAGACACTGTTAAGAGGTTGAACCATACCACAATGAACCATACGCCATTAGCTGATTTTGTGTCTAAGATGCACGCAAATCTCGAATATGCTGTCAATTCTATTAATAATTAAATCGGCATGATGTAGTTCACCTTGATTTATGTGTTATTCATTTGGGAAATCATTCATTTAGGAACATCACAGCCTTTACAAGTCAAGGTCACAACGTGTCATCCTAACTATTGGTGAGCAATGCTACAAGATTGCTAAGTCATCACGAAGATCAAGGTGTCTTTGGCTAGCACCATGCTAAGTCGAACACCAATTATTCACAAAACTTCATACTTATCATGATTTGATTAGTAGACCAGCTCAAAAATATTGCTTTGACACAATATCTTCCATCATGCAACCCATTCAACAACGGCAACTTTTTACGCTCTTGGACAAGTATGTGAGACATTCTCTATTTACCCTCTAGAATTTAACTCCATTTCCAAATGAAGCGCTTGATTGATCTCATTCTATAAACACCTCTTCCTAACAGTTCAGTCAATTGCAGGCTTATGTTGGATAATAATGAGATTTGAGCTCTATCGCAGGTCTATGTCAGAGAATAATGAGATTTAGTGCCAAACCCAACAACTTGTAAAAGGACATTGATCCAAGTAGCAACTTCAAATACACCACCAATGATACTGCCAAGCTCGTTCTCGTGGTCTATAGTGATGCCGAACCATCTTCTATGGTCTGTGGTAATGCAAACACATCTTCAGTGGTTAGTGGTACCTCAAAGATCAATATTCTACCCATTCTACCCAGCCAAGCTATACGCATTGCTCCACTAGTTAACACACCAATAGTTCCAGTGCTGCAGGGCATGTCGGAAAGCTTGGATGGAGTGCACCATCTCGAGAGTTCACCAAGCCTCACCTGTCATATATCAGACTTTCAGAGAATGCATCATGGTCCCAAACATGTAATGTCCAACCAAAAGAGCTTAACTTTTACACACGGTCTTGCCGAGTGTCAATTGTGTTTATGTTTCTGTCCCTAGTGGGGTGGAGCCCCCCATATTGATGCGGCTCAGCCATAACCAACAAAAGGTGTAGTGTCACCTGTGGAAGAGAAAATATTTGATCTTCCATAACAATTCTCTCTTTTTGTGGCATTGACTGATTATGTATACATATCTAGATAAGTAGTAAGCATAAGTAAAGACGAAGTTAGAGTAAGATAGATAGCCATACATCTCCTTTGAGAGTATGTTATGTACAAAACATTCATATTAATAAAGTTTTCTGTTTCACTTTTAATATCTTTCCAATGTGCCATTTTTAAAATGTGAATTCTTATCCATGTTATACAATTAGTGTTTTTTGCAGTGGAACAATTTGTGTAATTTTTTGGGATTTAACTGCGGAGTTTCAAGTCAATCTACTTTGACTCATCATGAGGTGGTCAATCTTCTTATCCACGTGTTCTTCTTTAACCTTGCTTCTGCATATCACACATCTAAGTTCTAGCAATTTAGATTGTTGTCCCACAAATATCTCCTGGTCCTGCAAATATCTCCTGGTATCAAGGTCAGTGGTATCAGATTGATTCTTCTTGGTATTGTATGTCCCATTGAACGAGATCAAAATATTAGAAGCTCAGAGTTCAGCCACGAGAACCCTCAGATTATCCCGTGTCTTTCTAAGCGAGTTCAGATGGAGAAGACTACACAGTCACGAGATATAGTTTGTACCATGATTGATAATGTGATTCTAGATGCACTTTAGATCAGAAACATTCCTATTCAATCAGTTTGCTGAAATCCTTAAGCATGTGGTTCCATTGACTCAATTCTCAGGTAAAGTGTTTGGAAGGTCTAGTTTCCCCTAAGTTTTAATTAAATTTAGATGTTATCGTATTTAAGGGTAAGACTAATGCTAATGCAAGATAATTGGCTTAATCATTTAGAATCGTATTTTCCTATGAATGATTTTTCTGATGGAGAGAAGATTAATATTGCAATTCTAAACGTTTCAACTGCTGAGAAATGACAAAATTCCTATAGTTTGCGGAGCAAAGACCAAGGAGAAGAAGAATCTGAACCGACATGGCAGCAGTTTCTTGATGCTTTCAAGGATGGATATTATTGTAAAGGTATCTATGATGACCAGTATACCCAATGGCAACAATTGTGCCAAGCACATGAACAATCAATGCAAGACTATACTGATATTTTCCAGTAGTCGTATCCAAGATTGGTTTTTTTTTGTGAGACAGAGGATCGCAAAGTTGTCTAATACTGCAACAGTCTATATCCATACATTGAGACAAAACTGAAGTTGGCGAAGGTCAAGACTTTGGGAGGAGCATATTGTCATGCGGTAACCTAAGTAGCCAATATGTTTTGGATATGGGTACAGATACGAAGCATCTAATATGTAGATATGGCGATTTTATTCCCCCATCCCTCCCTGGATATGGCTAATTTATTCCCCCATCGCTCCCCGGATATGGCTAATTTATTCCCCCCTCCCTCCCCCGGATATGGCTAATTTAGTGCCCCCTCCTTCCCTCGGATATGGCTTTGGATATGGCAGTACAAAAAATATATAAATTCTAGCTTGATATATAGGATTTAACCACATAGTATGCATATCAAAAACAAAATAACCGCAAAACACTGCTGATAATCTATATAGTGCCTGCTGATTGCCAAATGAAACGTTATAAGTGTCATGATAAATATTAAATTTTATTATTACATCAAAATATGGGTTTAATTTGTTTATGGAGGAATGCAGCAGGGTCTGAATCTTCACATGATCATTAAAACAGAAGATGCTTCTACATCAATTGCTTCTGAGACTTAATGTTATCATGACTATTGCTCTCCTAGGATAGGTGCATGATCGTAGTAGCAGCTCAAAATACACTAGTGATATTGCGAAGCCCATACTCACAGTCCACGGTATTGCCGAACCATCTTGTATGGTCTGCAGTAATGCAAACACATCTACAGTGGTTTGCAGTAGCTCCAAGACCAGTCTTCTGCCTAGCCAAACTCTACTCAATTGTTCACTAGATAACGCACCAATAGTTCTCGTGGTGTAGGGCGCTCTAGGAAGCTTGCATGTAGTGCACTATCTCGAGAATTTATCAAGTTTCATTTGGCATACATCAAGGATATATCATAGTACTAATCTCCTAGACACCTAAGGTACAAACCACAAAGCTTAACTCTTCACATATTGTACCACCTACCAACATTGTTTCTGTTCCAGTCCTTGGTGGTGTGGATCCCCGCATTTGACCATTGCATTTTGATGCAACTTAGCCATAACTGACAGAAGGTGGGAGGGCAACCATTTCATTTTCCATGTTGGTTCTTTCCTTTTCATGGCATTGTATGATTATGTATACATATCTAGATAAGTAGTAAGCATAATTAAGAGAAGATAGACAACCAGACATCTCCTTCAAGAGAATGCCATGTACAGAGCATTCAGATTAATAAAGTTTTTTGTTACAGTTCCAACATCTTTTGTATTTGTCATTTTCTGTATATATTAAGTCTTATTTCTCTGTTATTCTTTAACATTGCTTCCACATATAACACATTTAGGTTCTAGCAATTATAGAGCCTTCTCCCCTGGATGTCTCTTGGGATCCGGAACAACATATTACACCTGCCATGTCATCATACGATAGTCAATTGGTTTTGGACCAAAGAAGGATGGAACATGGAGATTTTGCATTAACTACTGACCCTTTAAAAGATTACTGCCAAGAACAAATATTCACTTTTGCACATACACGATCTCCTTGGCAACATTTAGGCTGCCAATTACCTTATAATATTTATGTAAGCTTCCTTATCACCATGTTTTGGTTGACCTTGCAGGCATTTGGAAGACTAATCTCAAATTTAAAGGTCTCTTTGAGCAATTGGTTGTGCCTTTTGGCCGCAATAACACTCCAACGACTGTCATGCACCCAGTGAATGCCATATTAACCCATTGACCACTTCATTTTTGTCTACCTTTATGTACCTTCACAACAAGATGTGGGACAAGCATCTTGCATAAATCAAACATGTTGTCTGCACCCTGTGCTAACATGAGTTGTATGGCAACCTTCGAAAGCATTCCTTCAGCATGAAGCAAATAGGCCACCTTGGTCACATGGTGGATGAGAGCGGCATACAAATTGATCTAGAAAGTTTCAAGTCATTCTCAATAGGTTGACAAAGCTTTGTGGCTTCCGATGAGCTAGCAAACTTCTAAGCCGACCTTTCCATAGTTGTTTTCACATTGTTTGGCCTATGCCCTAAATTCTGTGTGGAGGCCCAAAGCAAGATTTTGGTAGATTGGAGCACAAAGCTCTGACCATTTCAAACAAAGGCTCGGCTATCCCATACTTCTTCCACTACTAGATCTTCATTAACATTTTGAGAAGATGCCTTTAAATTTATGAGCGCCCTTGGATCAGAATGGGCATTCGATTGCTTAGCATTTGAGAGATATATTGACTTTCTGCCTGGATACGCCTTGCGCAGCCCGAATACGCCCATGTTCTTCTGTGAGAAACTCCGGCAAATCCTGGCAGAACCCATGAAGAACCGGACCTGTACCCAGTACCCGGGATGTACCAGGGCAGGGTCCTGCTGCATACCCTGGAAAATTAGTATCTTAGTACTTGGTAATAGTGTAGGGACCATAGCGAAAAGGATTGAGTTTCTTGTGAAGGCCTTTAGACACTCCTACATATGCAACCAGACATTGCTACAACATTGCATTGATGTGTGTTGCAGTGTTGGACATGCTGCTGCCTATGCTATGGCAAAAACATTTCAAGCATGCCATGAACTTGGTAATGTATATTATAGTTATGCTAGAAAAAGTCTGCAGCAGAGTCAATGTTTTCCTGCATGGATACAGAGACTGCGTTTGGCTGCATTAGGCTAAGTACATCAATTGGTGCAACAGGTTGGAAGCCTAAACAAACTTTGAATAGACTGCTCCTAGTGGAATAATGTCCAGCCTTATTCTAGCTGTCTTCAATGAAAGTAAATTTTTTGTTCCATGAGTATGACTGCTTATAGTTGCACACACAAAAGTTGTACAGTGGTTTGATTGACAACTTCACTCTGGGGTCAGCCTGTGGATGGAAATTTGTTGACATGGTGAGCTTTGTATCCGTGAATGACCAAAGTATCTTCCAAAATGTTTTGTGGAACCTAGAGTTCCTGTCTGAAAAGATTGTTGTAGGAAGTCCTTGATGGTCCAAATGTGAAAAAAGGAGACCTTGGGGGTATCCTACTTTAGAATGGTCCTCAAGCATGGTGTGAGATGGCTTTAGAAAAGTGATTAACCACCATAATGACACGATCATGTTTGTGCATGGATGTAGTGGTTCAGAGAGATGCCATGGAAACAAATTCCCATGTCCGATGCAGAGTAGGAAGATGTGTGCATACAAAACTTACTTAAACATCTCTTGAATGGGAATGCCCAATTCATTTAATTTAATTTTCTCTTGCCAGGAGCAGCAGTCTAAATCTGTTAATACTCACAAGTTAAAACACCTATACTAGGGCTATCAGATGACGGATATTGCCTCAAAAGTACTAAGGTGAGAGATACAGGCCTGAGGGCGTCCAATAGTTTAACCTTTATCTTCACAAATATAACTCACGGATTGGATTCAGACCATAGAAGACATAATTTATCTACCTCCGCCGCAAACCTCCTTGATATTGCACAGGACTGAGGATACCACAGGTCCAGAATCTCAGTAACCCATTTTTTCTTATAACTCTTGCTTCCAATTTTGTGATACTTACATTTAGGATCTAGAATATACGCTCGATTGCTTATGTTCACTTCTACAGTCCAGTCCCTTGAAACACATTTTTAAGGCAAAGAATGTTAAGAGTATTTTGTCTTTCTTACTTTATTTTCTTATATATTTGTCCTCATTAACCAAAATAGCTACTTCTTATAGTTCTCTTTCATTTAGTCCCTTGTTGTTTCCTTTCTCTGTGCAAGCATCAATCCAAGTGTTTCCTGCAGAGAGTTTGTATTATGCTAGAGAGTTTTCTGCTGCTTGCAAATTGCATCATCATGTATTGCTGACGATTGAGGAAACTGACCCACATTACTGCTATGGCTACCCATACATGAATTTGTTTCCTTGTTCTATCTGAATATCTTCTATAACTAATACATCAAGATTTCAAGAATTCATTGCTTAACTGCACAGCACATTCGTTCTCTGCTCCACAAAAATAGGATTATGGTCTTTGATGGCTTATTGGTTGCCATCTCTAAAACATTCAAAAGTAGTATTCCTTTTCTCACTTTCAAGAGAGAAATCAACACAGTAATCCACGTGATCTGGATCCCAAGATGTATCAAGGGCACGACATACCAATTGTGAAATCAATATATTATTGTGGTAAAGGAATCAGGCATGAAACGAGTGAGAAAGATAATCTAATGTATTGCATTAAAATAAAACAGATCAGAGTGTGCAATTCAAGAATATAAATGAAAGCATTCTGTACGATGAAAATCTCTGTAAAGGGATGTAGTGAGTCTTGGAAATAAGAAAAGTGGATCTAAACTTCCTAGAACTAGCTGTCAAGATGGGAAGTTGGAAACTGTGGTGTAGTTCTTTGCAGGTCAGACTTGGTTACAGAAATGGTTGATGATAGAATTGGTGTCATTTGACTGGCACACAAAGTTGGGTCGGCACCAATTGGGCGGATGGCAGTCGGTGCATGAAGGTGCTGATTGAATTGACATTGGCACAAATGTTGGAAGTTGATGAGAAAGATTTGGAGCTCACTTTAGCATCATGCTGATGTTGGTGCTGGTACAACAGTTAATTCTTGGTGCAATAGTCGAGATTGATGGTCAATTGAATGTGGATGTGCTAGGCAATAAATATTTGAAGAGAAATGTAAGGAAGGAAAGAAAAATGTTGTTAAAATGGTCTTTTCAATGTTGTTTAAACAATCCAACATTTTGAATGGATGTGGTGGCCCGTGTTCAAAATTTTGATCACACCCCAAGGGTTTATAATATAAAACTGAACAATAATGAAATGAAGTTTAATTCTAAAACCAATGGAATCTGCTTGAATGGTCCTTCTCTGCTGTGTGCAGTTTATTCCCCATTAGAATTGTCAAACTCCAATTCCTGTTCTCCATGAAATCTTCAAAAGGCTTAAGTCATTTTTTAAACCTTTCATTTGCACAAGCCATATTTTACTTTTTCCTGTTCTGCCAATCTCATTTTGTCTGGAGGATGTCTAATGTGGTTTGAAGGGATGTTCCAAATAGGAAACATACAATATAGCAAAGTCACAAGGACTTGAGTATGGTAAGCATTTATGTCCAAAAGAAGAACATGTCATGTCTTACTAGAACATCATTGATTGAAATATAGATTTCAACCAAAAAAAAACTCTCCTTGGTCTTCTTTCCCCCTTCCCCTTCTCAGTCATTTGGAATACTACTTGGCTGGTTATATTTTCAAAATTTGGATAAATCGTTGCAAACAATTGTACATGAGAAATGATTTTGTCTTAGTCATTCAACAGACTCATCTCTGATCTTGTATTTGTCTACAGTTGGAGCAGATCAACACACAAAGCCAGGACATAATTTTGATTATTGATAAGATCAAAGGATCGCCTCAAAAGAGTTTTATGTTTTTCTCATACTATTCAAAATATAATTGTTACTATCTAGCTCCAAATGGCTTATTTTCCGTACAGGGCCCTCCAAACTCTTTGCTTCTTGCAGTTTGATTTCTTAATTTTTTAAATAAATGCAGTATTTTCAATTTAAAGGAACAAAAAAGGTACAATTTTATGTAAAAGAGTGTAAAATATCTTGCCAACTTGTTACAAGCAAATTTTTTGAAGTGAGACAAGAAATCAGTTTCCCAAATAATATTTCCATTTTTATTCATAATTTTTCCCTTGCAACCAGAAAAACTATAAGGTAAGCTTGATATTTACCCCACAACGAAACTATTCGAATCTAGATTAGAAAAAAATGTGGACAAGCGATAGATAGAAGAAAGTAGTCACAGACTCACAAGTCTATGTAATCTAATCATGTAATATCCCCTTCCCAGACGAAGACCCTTAGCCTATTTTGTCTTCCCGACAACTAAGGAGAAATTCAAAAGGGGGACTTAAGTTCAATTATTTTGTTATAAAGTGCAAGAAAATAAATAAAACATTATAAAAACACTTATAATAAAATAATAGATCTAATGATAAATTAAAATGGAAAAAGAAAATAAAAGGATTAAAGCACTTATTAAAAATGTAATTTTTAATGGAAAAGTGTGACTTGCCTTGTGAGCTAAAGAAAAGACAAAATAATGTAAGACATTCCCTCTAGAAAATGCGATTTGATCTAGAAAAGAGAAATAGAGGGAAAAAAGCATTAAATGTTGAAAGGAGCTGATTGGAGAAGTAGAAGGTCACTTTGGGTCACTTCTCCCTTTAAAGGGCAAGTTGACTTGGGTTTGAGGCATGCTTTTGTTTATCAAAAATTCTGGAAATTACTTGTGTAAGCTGAGTATTTGCAGCTGTATCTTCTGAGGACGAAAATCCTTGAGAAGGTGGAAGGAAGAACAAAAACTCTTCCTTTGGTCTCATTTTTTTGTGTGTGTAAGACTCAAGATAAAATATGATTGTTGAATCATTTTTATCTCTGCTGGAGCGACCCAGTTGTAGGCAGATTTTGGCATATTTGAAGGATATAAAAATCAGTTTGGCATCTGCTGTTTGGAGCTAAATTTTCAGTCACCATTTCTACATTGTTGGAGTGTTTTCTGGGGATCCAAAACCCTCAATTTCAGCTGTACTGGCAGACCTGGATCTGCAGATTTTATTATTAAATAAATCAGCCTTGGGGAAGCTCCTTGTTGATACTTTCACTCTACTGTTTTATTTAATTTATTTCAGTTCGATTTCAGTCTGAAATCTGCATATTTTCACTGATTTGGGCCTTATAAAATCAGTACTTCAGTTTTGAATGAGAAGGCTTAAACATAAGAGCTGATTTGATTAAGTTTTATACATAACCCTAGTTGCATTTTCCTTCTAAATATCAGATCTGCTTTAATAAATTCTGAGATATCCTTTAGAAGTTACTTCTTTAGCAAGGGAATTACCTAAAATCCATCTAGGGCAAAAATTGTCCCATTTGGGGACATTACAAATCATGCAATAGACATAGGCATCTGATATTGGATTGATTCCATAATTTAAAAATTAGCAAATTAGGGTACACCATATTCCTAATAGCAGTCTTCTAATCTGTTAGCAAGCATCCATCTTCAATCATCCTTGGAAGAGAAATGATTTCTCCTATTGGAGTTGGATGTCTACGTGGATGGTTATGTTCTCTTAGGGCACAAGTGGGACTATTACTTACGAAAGGAGTATCCTTTACTGTTTCTACAGGGCAGGTAGGGCAGGCAATAGAATAATTAGATTACTATTTTTGGATAAGGAAAGAACTTTATCTTTGGCATTTGAGCTAACGTTTCCCTTAAAATAAGAAACAAGGGGATGAGATGGTGATGATTTTTTTTTTCTGGAGTATGATTGTTATCAATGACATAGAAGAATCTACAAGAACAATAAATATGCATGGCACATGAGCTGATATTAGACGATTTTAATCATCTCTATTCTTGAAAGGGAGATTAAACCTTATTGAAGCAAGAATTGGTTTGCGACTAATCCTAGATCCTATGTAATTAGGGTTGGATGCACTTAAAAACTGATTGATGCTTGCAGTTAATTAGTAGGGCCACTGATAAAAATCCACTAGCTATAAGGAATACCAACTGGGTAAACAACAATGTTACTCGGGGATGCGTTCCCTAGATTTTGGTGACGTCCACTTGTAGCTAATTAGTAGGGCCATTGATAGAAATCCACTGGCTCTAAGGAATACCAACTGGGTAAACAACAGTGTTACGCGGGGACATGTCCCCTAGATTTTGGTGACGTCCCGGAGGTCTCGAATGTTTCGGGGACTTGGAGGGGATGTCCCCAATTTTTTTTAAATCTTTCAAAAGTTTTCTGATGTTTTTACTTTTAAAAAGATGTTATTTTTACCAAGAACATCAAATTATAATCTTGAAAGTACCTAAAATACATTAAATACAGTTTAAATCCCTAAATGTCATTGAAAAAAGTTAAAATATTGAAATATTAATTTTTATGTATTATTTTAAAAGCCGTCCCCTTGCCGTCCCCAAAATTTGGGAATTTTTTTGCCGTCCCGGAAATCTCGTCCCTCCACACCCCTACCCCCCGTCCCCGAGACTTAGGTAACTATGGTAAACAAGGACTGTGTTTAGGTAAAACAAATAGCAATTGAGCAAAGCAGGGGGTTTGTGAGCTAAGCACAGGCTTGACGAGATACATTATCACATAATTAGATATGAACGTAAAATACCGGTGTTTAACACACTATTGTAGGTGACCACTGAAAAGTATGCAGTCCTATCCTATTGCTCTAAACTTTAAGCAAAAGAACTTTATAGATCGATGCATTTCATAACAGTTAAAAATGAACAAAAATGAACACATGTAGTGAAAAACTCATAGTTTCAACGCATTACACAACTATTGATCCATAATCCAAAGTGATCATGTAGAACCTGGTGGTTGAAGTTATCACTTCATATAAAGTAATACTATTGATTACATTGATTGTGTCCTAAAAAATAAATAATTAGACCCCCTCGATAAGCCATTAGGTTCCTCCAACATTCTTATTCAAATCTTGCTAACCATCAACCCCCATTAAGGGAAGCAAGCAAACCGAGAGCCATCTAGAATAAACAAATTGTCATAGCTGGAGATTAGCCTTTTGGGTATCATTTAACACCAGTTTTATCTTTATATGAGAGAAACATATGACTGATATTTCATCAACACCACCAAAGGAATTCATATGCCACCATACGAATACCTAATCCCATAAAACAGTTTCATGATTTGCAGAAAGATAAACCATGAATCCACCATAAAGATTCAAAAATATCAAGAATCACTTTCAAAATTTTGAACAAATCCCGACCCTCCCATCAAGTAAATCAGAGCCACGGTGCAAAAAATGTAGAACGGGCAAAATCTTCCTGTAGAAAAAGGAAGGACCTTTTGATAAATCATCCATGCACCCAAGGAAAAACCAAAATTCATCATGAAAAAAACATTATGAGTAATGGGGAACAAAGCTTCACTTCCACAGAAAGACACAAATCACTAGAGCTAGGGATATCCTAGTTGAGCTCCCTCATTTAAGGCATGGTATACTTTGTGAAATCCTCTCCTATCTCATCAAAATCGCAAAATAAATGATAGCATCCATATGCTTTGGTTCTCAAATGTTCCCATATCTTATTTACTTGTCACTTCAACTTGTGGCGAGTCCAAGCTCTTCTGGAAGATAGCTAGGAACTTAGAGCTAGGACTTGAATGCCACTTCTATAGAATATATTTTGTGCAAAATACCTAGGTTGCCAGGATACGGGTACGGGTATGTGGGTATGTTGATTTTCAAAAACCCTTTGGTACGGTACTTCTTGGGTACATTTGTTACTCATTTTTTAGTCCATAAGAAATACAAAACTTGAAAAATATAGTAGGATCAAGGTTCAAAACATTCAATATGCTTAAAATTTAACAATTTCATTAATCATGTGGCATTGTGAATACAAATAATCTAAAATATATCATCTAGATTTTCTTCAAAACCAATGGATCTATAGATTAAGAATTATTGAGAAGAGAGATTATTTACAATAGATCTTCCTTCGGATGTTGGTTTTCTGATTTCCTCCCATTTCATCAATGCATTCTTCTCATTATCACCTATTCCATTTTGCATTAAAAAAATCATGATTTTGACTAATATTTTTTTAACACCTTCACGAACAAATAATAAAGACATCAGCTAAATAGGAATAGCCAATAGGCTATAAAACTGCTTGTAGAAGCTCAATTTTTCCATCCCTTGATATTCATTCCCTTTATATGAAGCCAACTTATTCTGGAAACTACTAACGCGGTTATCCCGTGAACATTGTTTCAGCCCCACCTTCAAATAAAAGAACTCCCAAATACTGACAAGTTCAGTAATTTGGAATCTTAGAATCAATTCAATATTCTGTATATGAAGAGAAGTATTTATGAAGAAAATATTAAATTTCAAATATTATTTTATGAAGAGAAGTATTCACAAAGAATTATACAATACAAAATAAAAAATAAAAAATAATGCTTTTGACAGGGTACGTCTTGGATATGTACCTAGGACACACCATACCTGTACCATTCTGCACTCGTACCCGGTACGTACCAGGTAGGGTACGCAGGGGTCAGGGGCATACCCATGCTTCTTAGCAAAATACACCCACTCAATGCATATATAGTCTTATGACCTACAATACAAGACATTCAAGCCATGGCACCTCTTGGACCTTTTACAAATCCTCTACCTTAATCATGTCACATTTTCATTCACTGTTGCAACTAAGTACATGCTTAAAAACATCAAATAAAGAGTACTTATGACTAGTTAGAATAACTAGTGCAATATTTCTAATAACATTCAAACATTTCCACTCTTGAAACCCTTTGAAAATGGACTTCTTAAGTGTTCCCGATGCTAAAATTCATAGTTAGCAGGAGACGGGTACGGGTACGGGTACGGGTACGGGTACGGGTACTGGTACGACATTTTTTAGAAAAGTGGGAGACGGGTACGGGGAGACGGCAATATATATGAAATTACTAGAAAAATACTATTGTACATTATTAATTTATTTAGATTCAGATTGCACTATTTCTGTTATAGATTACTAAGTATCCACATAAGACATTGATTCCATCTTAAGAATAAACTGCACTTCAGGATTTAATGCATTCATAATCAAGCACAAGGCTACTGCGTGTGCATGGTGAGGTGCAAAATTGGGAGAGAAGTGTGTGTTTTCATCCTTTATGGTCATGACTATGATCTCAAAATTTGTTTCGAGCTCATTTTTATTGTTAATTGTATTAAGATGCAGGTTCTCATTGTTGTTAACTGTACAAATTCCTACTGACACATTCTCAATGCTGGACTCCAAGAATTCTGCAGGCAGTAATAAACACACTAATTCTGCAGGCAGTAATAAACACACTAATGCGCAGTAATTTTTTATCTTCAAAATCTGTGTGTGGGGAGACGGGAGGAGACGTTAACAAAGGTTCCCGCGTACGGGAGACGTACCCAATACGCATCCCAATAGGTGGGGGATGCGTCCCCCTGCAACTATGCTAAAATTATTCTTGGGGAAAACCTTGCAGCGCTGGTATGTGTTAATTGCTCACTTAACATTGCCCAAAATAGCTTCCAGTGCAACATGACTCAGTTTCTTCCACAATTGTCCTCAAATATTTCTATATGGAAAGTCGATTGGAAAACCCATTGGCTTACATAGATAAGGTGCCTTTCTTGCCGACCCGAGTATGTGGTAATCTGCTTGTGTTTGGCAGTGCAAATTTTTATCGCAAGAAGAGTATGTTTGTCATCTGCAATGAGGTACTGTGAATGTAAAATGTGTACCCCATCTTCTTGATGTGCTAGCCTGCTAGGTTATAGAGTTTGAGATTGTTAAAATTTAATACAATGGACTCCAAGATAATTCCACAAGTTGAGGCACAAGCCGTTTGGTCCATCAGCTTGATTTTTTTTTGTAAGACCTGTATGCAATGGGTTTAAACTTGTGATGCTGCCTGTGTTCTAACCTCTGTTTGGCTAAATGTAGCCAGACCTTTCCCCTACTAAATTTGATTGTTGACCTGTTTACCTTGCTATACATCTGCGATAAATGCTTTTCAAAGGCAGTGGTGTTTCCCTGTTTGCTTTTGCTGTGGCTGGGGATGGAGGCAAAACAACTTCATATGGTGCAGCAGGTTGGAAGTCATAAAAGTGGTCTCTTTGCAGGTTATGTTTTGATGCAAAATCTGATTTGAATTGGATGTTGATGGGAAAATATTATAATCATTTGTTATGAATAGCACATAAGGTCTTTAATAAAGCCCTAGAACAAGTCATGCGATCTCTCTCCTCTTTGACTATGGACTACATGTATAAATTTTATTACAAATTTACAATTAATTGTGCTTCATTGGTTTTACAAAATAACTAGGCAAGTGTTGAAACAGAGCTCAAGAACTAAATAGAATGCTTCTCTGAGAGGTTTACAGAGCTATGTCTTTGTTTATTCTTTAAATTCTTTCTTGTTCTTTTTTTAACTATTTCATATTACATAGGAAAGACACTAATACAAAGGCTGTATATTCTATTTTCTTCTTTTCTAAACCCAGATAAAGAGAACAACATTCTCATATTGAGCCCCGACATTGGTAGAAAAAATATACTTTTTAAGCTGAGAGTGCTTAGCAAACATGTATGATGGTAAATCATCCATAAACAGTGAACTTCAGGACTATAAAATTCCTTCTAAACGACATCCAAATTATTTTAAACCTTACAGGTCAAAAGAAGGAGGTCATTCTAAGCCTAAGAAAAAGCCAAAGGCTCCATGCCCCGTTTTACATCACCACGGGTTTCCAAAAAGAGCTATATGGCTATAAATCTAAGTATAAACCAAAGACTCCATGCCACTTTTTAACATAATTGTGGGTCTCCAAAAAGAGCTATTCTTCTGTAAAAAATAAATACTCAAAAATATCTGCAATATTTTGTTCTGTAGCCTTCTAGAAAATTTATGATCCCGGATGTGTTTAAAATACTCATTTGTCCTTGTATTGAATTGTTGCCTATTTGGTGAGCTTGTTGTCGGTAATCTATGCTTATAAACCAACCCTTTGTAAAGAACCAAACAGCAACTTACCTTTAGTTTGAAAGAACATGAGGAGAATCCAAATGGCATTGATTTTTGATGATTTCTATATCTTTCAACTTCACATTACAAGAATTGCTTTTGGTGCCTAGAAAAGTATGCCTCTTTGAACACTTCTGCAGATTGTTCCGTCCCCTTAACAGAACACATCTTGGGAGTAACTGCCTTTCCATACCTTAAAAATACATCATTTGGAAGCAATAGGTAAATGACCTTATGTAATTCGTAAATATCTTGTATTTTCTGTGTTTGCTTTGTATTTAGTCAAATGTAGGAGTTTTTTTAACAAGTATTGAATATTTATTTCTACCGTTATTTCTTATAGTCAATGATTCATTTGCAAATCTTTCTTGTACTTACATGTGTGATTTTAGACTTTTTGCAAAATCTTTATAAACCAATGGACGGATCAATATTTATAGTAGAAAAAATGTTGTATTGTTTAATAAATTTGGTGATTAGTATCATTGAATATAGTATTTATTATTATACTGACCATATCTGATTGCTGATTAGGTATGTTCTTGTCAATTTGTCAGCAATTCGAGAAGAAATGCAATGCCCCATATGTTTGGGTATGCAAAATTTGATCTTTTGAAAATAAGTATTCTATATGCTTTATTCATTTTGTTTTGAATGTTGAACTTGATTATAGCGAATTTAACATTGAATAAGAGGGTTATTTGTTGATTCCAGTGAATTATTAAGAAGTATCAAAAGTTTTGCGACTTCAGAGATCTTCTATTTCAAATAAAGATTTTGATTCAGCGGTTATGTATCCTAATTGGTTTGTAGCGAATGATTACAAAAATATAATTTGTTGTGAACCTTGGGGCTAAGCCTATTTGGTTTGTTTAAATGCTTTGGTTGGCCTGATGAACCAACTTTTTGTAGAAGACATGTTAATATACCATTCGTATATTTTAATTTGTATGTAGATACCATTTATAAAATTAGTTAATGTAAAAATTCTGTACAGATACGTAGCCATCACTGAACTTTTCACACTTCCACAACTAAAATGATTTGCTAGAGCAAGATACGTAGCCATCACTCAACTTTTCACACTTCCACAACTATAATGATTTGCTAGAGCAAGTATTATATATCTTCAATATTCATAAACCTGTGTGAATTTATTAGTATTTGTGCACAAAATCTTGTACATCTCCTACAAAATGGATATAACATGTTGGACATATGAGAGCTCTTGCACACACTCATTTCACATCATTCCAAAACTACATGAAAAGTTCTATTATGATCTATGGATGATGTTACTTGTTTATTATTTATATTGTTTATGGAAGTTCATCGACGGTAAGCAACCAAGGAGTATTTCTTTCAAAAGTTTTTGAAAATATAGATTGGCTGGTAGTGCAAAACAAAGATGCTTTTCTCCACACTAAAGGTCTCATTGCTGCCATCTCTTCCATGTCTTTATTTTTTCTTAACTTCTAAATTAATACGAACTTTAAGTCTTTGTAGACAGCCTTTTTAACTGCCCACAAGAGTCATTTGGAATGCCTTGTAACTATACTTGCAACTTCTCTCTTTTCTTGGAAGGCGACACCTAAAGCATGGTTGCAGGAAAATTTGTGCATGTAATTTCAGTCTAACACGACATCTTACCTTCCAATTTGCATAGTATAAATATCTTGAACTATTGTTTGAAGACTTATGTGACTGTTATCTTTGTTATATGCTGATCTCAACCCAGGCTCTTTCACCTTTTTTATTGTCAAGAATATATTTTTCATCATACTCCCTTCATTATCTCTCATCAAATTAGGGACAATGACATTCCTGGTCATTTCCCCCCTTTTCCTTGGAGTTAAGGCGTATAATCTTGATATCTTGCAACCTCACAAATGAATCTTTGGTTTCCTATGCTATTTTGGTCTGTTCTTATTATAGTTATTTTACAGCATCTCAGAATTCTAATCATTGCTTTTTAATACATGAAAGAATCGTGGAAGAGGATGTAGGTGAGTTGGTAGTCCAACTTGTACTGTGGAGGATTTAAAGCTCCCCACCTAGGTTCAAACCCTGCTAAATCCACACAAGGGTAATGGTGGCCTGCCTCCAATGAGGCAGATGGAAGCCATACTTCCCAAATAGTTTAGTAGTATAAGTAATTGAATCATTAAGGAAACATGAAGAAATCTTGTAGGCTCATGTTGCCACACCACTTGATTAAATCTTGTACTCTCACATGTTTTGAATGATATCATCACAAGTATATGTTGTCTCTCTTTCATGCTTACATCTTCTTGTAGTCTTTGATGTGTATGCCTGTGAATAGTTGGATTATGTAATGTATTTTTGGAAGTATAAAATTGTCTGTTCATCCACTCCTAAATATAGTAAATTCACTTAATGTTGGCCACCTTGGCAATTAACATAATGTCATATATAATAGAATATTATTTGTTTTTTAATTATTTTTTAGTGCTAAGATAACTAGTCAATATAACCCTAAATGATTATTCTCTGAAGGTTAATCCTTATTTAGCTTGAAAGAATTTAAATGCTTGGCTATAAATTTATGCTTTACTGATGGAGTGATTTATGTTAATGGCGGGATTTATTGGACAGTGGAAATGGCCCCTTTCAAGGATGAAAACCAACTTTCTTGTTCAGGGCCCATAAGAGCCATGTTCCTTTTAGAACAAACACACATTTCTGAGATAAATTTGTGAAGAAATAATGAACATATCTTTTTATATTGTCTCAGTTCACAACAACAGTAGAGAGTGCATAACTTGTAAGTTGTATGTGATGATAAACAAATCTAGTACCACTATTGTGTCAAGCATGCTTAATGCATTAACACTGGCAATAAGTAGAGCAATATCAGGTAGAACTGCTCCACATTATGCTACAATTTAGTAATTTTCAAAATAAAGGTTCTTGCCATGGCAAAAATGGCTATTAAAGTATAGTATATGTTATCCTACAGAGTAATGAAATATCTTGACTTTTGAGTTGTGCAAAAACATTGATTTACTTAAATCCTCGAACACATGTTTTTGGCATTATAAATAATGCAAAGAGTAGGAAACGGATAAGGAAAGGTTTCTTCCTCAGTTTTTCTTTGAGAGAAGAGAAGTTAGTACCTAGAGACTGCATGAAATTCAGTCCCCATATCGAGGGTGGTGGTAAAGTCATTGGCCGTTCATGATAACTTATAACCAACTTTGTTTGGGACATTTTGAGTTCAGCAGGGATAACATGACTTAATGTTTATGAGAAAACGAGTTGACTTCTTTAACGGTTCTAAAACATTCACAAGGGCTGTATAGATCATTCTTCAGTTTATAAACTTAGTCCAGTCGAGGTTTTTCTTCATGAAAAAGACAAAAAAGTTGACCTTCCATGAACTGAAAAATTAAACCTTCAATAGTGAAGTTTTATGACATTGTCTCCCCATATAGCAGTTTCCTCAAAATGAGATCTTGATCAATCCTGTGATACGGTTTGATGTCTGAAGTTATAAAGTAGATTAATATAATTGGCATGATCGAAAATCCCTACAAAGTTAAACAGAGATTTCAATTTCATTAAACTAAAGAGACCAATTTACAAATACTAGTTCCCTCTTTTATGTAAATTTGGTCCTGGGATGTTTTTGCAAACTCATAATCTTGTTAACTGTGCAAAAGCATGTACACCAATTTTTACTTTTGAGTATTTATTGTATAAAAAATGGTCATGTCCAAACAACCTCCCAAGTCATTGCATCAAAATATAGCTTCAATAAAGAGCAAATTTCATGCATATACAGTATTTGGCATTCTTCCAATTCTGAATGTTAACGATCAAGTTCTACACCTCCATTTATTCAGGAAATTTATCTCCCCATTTATGTCTATATGTAGAATTGTGCTGAACATATCATTATTTCATTCCAAAGTGCCAACCTGTTCATTTTAGACGTGTCATAACCTTCTTAAATGGGTTCAATATGGATCCCATGACCACCTGCTACCAAAAAGCCGCAGGCAAAGCTCACATACTGATTCTGCTATATTTTTTATAATATGCCTATGCAGATTCAAAGTTCAAACATCGCATGCAAATTGAAAACAACAATCCTCAAGCACCCAACTAAGATTGAGCAGCCTATGTTTCATGTCTAGTTGCTGTATAAAACCCAATTTTCTCTGGTTCTGATTCTAAAATCTCTTGGCCTGTTGCACCTGTGGCATGGTAGAACCTGAAATCTCTGTCTTATGTTAGTTCAGTTTACTCCTTGCGGTTTTACCTTGAATTATATATGTAATTTGTGAATGATATCATCGTATGATTGTTTTAATTTTTAGTATAATAGATAGATATTAGCAAGAACCTGTCAGATACCAGCTATTTTTGTGGTTACTTACATTCTGTTTTGCTTATGAGAGTCCGCTTAAAATCATTTAAAGTTCCATAGGGTGATATAAATTTCAGTCCACTCTTGCACTTATTTTATTATTATTTTCCTCCATTTCTGCAATTTTTTTGTTAATATAGATGATTAAAACACAGATGCGCTGAAGCATTATGGCACACAAGTTCAGTTCAGTTTTTAAACTTTCTTTGGAATCTATTAAGGTCTCACAAATTATTTTAGAAAACAATTTTGGTGTGATTATTATTTCAGAACTGAGAAACATGGCAGATACAAAAATTAGCATGAAACATTGCACCAGGACGACATAGCAGATGAAGCCCATTTTTTATGTTTCCATGGAAGCCATTTTTAACTCTGCTCAGCTTCTTCATCACCTACATGACTCTATGCTTAACTTATGCTAGAACATTTTCTTGTTTCTCATTATTGACCAAATGACATACGGTAGAAGCTTTCAGTGTTTTTTCAGGAATTTTTGAGGTATTGCTCCATTCTCAAACGGAATGGACTCATTTACTGAGATCACAGAAATATCTTTATGATTCATCCATCCGGTGTGTAACATACGTACTCCATGAGACCTATACTTCTGCATTTAGGCATTTGAGATGCCTGTTAACCATGTGAAATGTAAGCTGATCTGGACAGAAAATAAAACTACCAAATCGAAGATATTATATACAAACAGTGCTTTCAGTGTCAATATGTGCTACGAAGTATGGGTATTATTTCAGCTGTTACTGTGTAGATATAACAGTACAACATGTGCATGTTGCTGCTGCTTAACTTGTTTGAGAATTAGGCATTATTAGTGTCAGTGAAATGTGGAAATGGAATTAAATACAGACAGGCATTAAATATTGTTTTCTCTGGCAGGAATTATCCGGAAAACAAGGACAGTTATGGAATGTCTACACCGATTTTGCAGAGATTGTATTGACAAGTCAATGCGCTTGGGGTATGATTATAACCTAGGATATTCCCATGCATTTGGGTTCCTAATCAATTCTTGCATATTTCTTTGGCTTCACAAATGCCAAATTACTACTTCAAGTCTCAAGCTTGAAAGTTTTTCTGGGATGTTGTCTTCTTTTGATATGACCAAAATTGCAAAGAGTTTGAAAGCTAGTCTGTTACATACACACTTAAGACATAATGATTATTGGAGTACAAAATCTTGGGGATGACTAAGAATAATGCATTGTCTGTTTATAGCTTTTACATACTTTTAAATGCTGGATGTTTTGTGACCCTAGGAACAACGAGTGCCCTGCATGCCGTACCCATTGTGCTAGCCGGCGATCATTGCGAGATGATCCAAACTATGATGCATTGATTGCAGCTATATACCCTGATTTGGATAAGTATGAGGAAGAGGTGAAGTTTAACCGATCTTAATACTGTGTCTTTGCCTGCCTATCTAATTTTCTTTCCATTTAATTGGAGATTGTCCAATAATACTAGCAAGCTAATGCTGTTTTTTGGGTTAAAGCCTGGATGTAAAACAGCCTTTTCAGGTTTATTTTCTTTGCTCTGAAGTGCTTTTGCACTCTCGAGGATGGGTGGTTCATTTAATCCCTTCTTTGTTCTTTTTTAGGAGATGGCTTTGCATGAAGAAGAAGAGCACAGAAACAGGCAGGTAGGGTCTGGTCTGTCATTCTGACGGCTCTTATCAATCCAATTAATTGGAAACACAAATGTCTGATTTTAACTTTCTTTTAATTTTAATTTTGACATTGTCCAAAAAATTTGTAACAGATCCAAGCTAGCATTGCTGATACATTTCGAAGGCAGTCAGAAGCTATTACACGACGGCGGAGGACCGCTAAGGCCACTGCAGCAGCATTTGTCAGAAAGGCTCATGGTAAATTTTCTGGTGTTCAGGGTCAGAGCAAGCGTAACAATAGAGGCAAACGGCCTAGGAGAAGCTTGGCTACTGATGGTGACGAAGGTGAGGATGTGAAGCAATTTTTCTCTGATGATGAGGAACCTCAACACCGCAGGTTGACACGGAAGAAAAGGAGAGCTCCAAGCTCTTTACCTGAAACCTCTGCCGACATGGATGTTGGCAATGGAGAAGAACCAGATGACATTGATGATGAAGAAGCTGGTGAAGATATTCAATCAGCTGAATACAGCCAAGCAGAAGCGAGCAGAGAAAGTACTGATGCTTCTCCTGGAAATGCAAGAAATGCAGAAGGTTTGGCTTGGGGCAAGGGTGGCGCAAGAAGCCATACAAAGAATGGAAGTGTGAGAAATGCTCATGCCAGGACTTCTCGTACCACATATGCAGCTAAGATGGTTGATTATCTTTTGGCTAAATCGCGACAAGAAAAGGAGACCCAGGTAAAAATACTTTATTGGTAAAGTTGACTGTAATTTTGAACTGTAATGTTGGCACCTTTGATAAATGTGGTTGTTTAACCTTGATGAATGAGTCTAATTCATGCTTCAAAAGCTCTTTTTTATTGATAAAACAGCTACTATCAATAAATGAACTCTAACCCGTTTGCTGGTTTTTAATGTTCATAGTTTGATATACACTTCACATTGCTGCCGTTTGAGGATGAGGAAGAGTTTCCCAGTTTGAAAAGGCCATACCTTTCTTGTCAACCGACTGTGACTGTGAAGCATATTTGTAAAGTATAATTCATTTCCATATAACTCTATTCATTATAAATAGTTATTGATTTATGATTTTATATACGGATTTTAATTGACCCATATGATGTTACAGTTCCTGTCGAGCACCATTTCTGTGGCACCAGAAGATCTAGAAATTGTAATTGAGAAGCAAATTAGCCCATTAAACTCGGCCAAGTTTGGAAAGGGAAAAGCTTTGGTTGGTACTTCAAATGGCGAAAAAGTCATAGAGATTCTCGATCAACAAGCAACATTGGAAGGAATCTTTGCAGGTTGCACAGAACGTAGGGGTAACCTGGTACAATGAGAACCTTCACCTTCAAATACATTTGGTTTATTTACTGGGTACAACCTTTTCTTTTTAATGTTATAAGATACTGTTTTCCTATAGTTTTTGGTTTGTGCTAACTGTTTTTGGCTCATTTGATAGGTTTTGATGTATCGCTACAAGGACTGAATTTTGGAGATTCAACAGAAAATTCAAATTTTGGGTGGGTTTGCTCCAACCAGAGTCTTCCATGTTTGATTATATCTGTGTGCTGTTTCAACATTTCGTTGGGTGCTCTATAGTTAGAATTATGACTGCATTCTCAGTGCAGTGAAAGCTTTGGAAAGAATTATTTCTCTGAAAGCTCTAAATTTACTAATCACTAAAGGTAGCATTCATTTGTCGACTTTCCCCAATACATGTACAGATGCAGCTTGAAGCAATGAAATTACAGTGTTATACATTGTAATATATTATGATTGAAATACACAAAAAGGCTTATCATTTCTGGCAATCAAGTTGTACTAATTTATTTGGTTTTGGTTAGTTTCTTTAAAATATCAATCAAGACAAATAAAACCCATTATGGAACATTATTTCTGGCATTTTAGAAGTTATTTTTCTAAACCATATTGTAGTTATCAACCTATATTCTTGTTTGGAGAAGGGGATTAAAAAGTTATGATATCTTCGGCATAAGATGGAGTTTGGAGCTTGTTTTGTTCCCCAGAAAGATGTTTTTGAGCTCAATGTGGTGGTACAGCTAGATTGAGCCTTCCTGTCACCAGTTAGCAGGATATTCATGGAGAAGGTAATGGCATAGTTACCTAAGACTCCGGGATGCACAGGGATGTAGGGACAGGGTTCTGGGACGACAAAAATATCCTGAATTTTGGGGATGGTTGGGGGGCTGCTATTGAAATTATATATAAAATTAAAAATATAAAAAACATACAAATAAATCTAAAACAGACTAATTGACAATTTGCTTTTACAGGCTCCAAAAAGGCCTCTTGACAACTTTTTCTGCGCTGCAGCCCATTCTAGACATTTTTGGAAATTTCAAGGAAACAAAAATAACACAGCTTATCAATTTTCTCAATGTCAGTTTGCAACAAAAAATTATTTCCAATAGGAAAAGGGCAGACCTGAGCAAGCATGTCTAATTAGAGATTCAACATTTGTATCTTCAAAATGAGGAATAATGTGTTGGAGGTTTTTGAAATGTGGAAGCCATTCAGTTTGTGACGATCCACTGTATTTCTGCGTTCATATGTTACTCGTAATTCTTATCATGTCTTGTAATACAAAGGAGTCAGTCTATGGGCAAACGTTCTGATCCATGCCTTACTGCTTTTATCATCTGCACGACCTTTCTCTTCATATCAAATTATACCTATATGGTTTATTAAGTGATTGGAGCTTCCATAGTGAATGTTAAATAGATTTATATATACAGGGTTTTTCAAATATGAAATGAGTGGATTTCAAAAACAATCTTAAAACTACTTGAGTACATTAGGGCCTTACCAAATTTATTTCATTTTCAAGTTTTTTTTGGAGCCCAATGCAATGGTATAGCTAGATTGATGCCATCCATTACCAGACATCAAGTAATTTATGGTGAAGGTGATGGAGTCATTAAACAATGTGGAATCCTTCAATGGGTGAAACTATACGACTAATTCAAGATAAGCCCATCGAGATTGATATATATTGGTGTTTTTCAAGTAGCTATAATTGAGAGATATCTGAACTAGTATATAAATCTTTAAAATTCAAATGGCTCATCAACTTTGTTAGGGTTTTTGTATGTTAGCTTACACATGCCTTGAGCTTTCCTTACTGCTCATGTGGGATTTTCAAACCCTACATTGATTTATTTCGGCTTTTCATCTGCCTTTAGGATGGCTAAACCTCATAAATGGTGCTTAGCCAACCCATTGCAACCATTATCACAAAAAATGGTGAATATGGCCCCAAACACGTGAGGAAGTTTGTCCGATGAGGTAATGAGTCTTACTCTACTCTAAATGTATTGATTAATGTTGCTTCTATTGACCCTGTTATTAAGTGGTATGAGAACAATTGTTTGATAGCCTACTATGTTGCCTGTATACCCACAAAAGATTCTCTTCGGACATGGATTAAGCACCATTGGGAAACCAATGGTATCCATGTCGTTGGCATTAGAAAGCTATCCAAAGGTTTCTTTCTTTTCTCTTTCAACGAGCTCTCACAACTCCAAGCTCTTCTCGCCAAATCAAGACTTTAAAGTCTATGAGAAAGTCTCCCTCAATGTCCTCATTTGGGTTGAGTTACCTGGCCTTCCAGCTCCTCTTTAGTATTTCATCCCATAGATTGTCAAGCCCACTAAGTGTGTTATACATCGTGAACCTAATTGTTTCTATTCAGCTCGCTCCAACATAGGCATCTATTTGGAAGTTGACCTAAGGAAAGACCTGAAAGAGTCTCTAGACATTCAGGTTGGATCCAAGTGTTTCAAGAAAAGGGTCATCTACATCGACCTACCCAACACTTGCTTCAGGTGTGAAGCCCCCACCCACAGAATTAAGGATTGTCCTCTCATGGCTAAACCTAAGCCTTCGGAGGAGAAACTACCAGTCGACAAGCCCAAAATACCTGACAAGAAAGATGGTTGGATTACAGTAGCTAACAAAAAGACCTTCACATGAAACAAACAAACCTTCTGTGAATATTGTCTTTGGCCCTAACAAACCTCAATCCTATGTTCGCAAACTGGAAAAGTCTCTCATCATGCCAATACATGTTCCCTTTATTCAAGCCCAACTAGAGCCCTTGCAAAGTCAAGACAGTTCTAGGCAGCTAGCAGTGATTAATATTGGGACTCCTAGGAGTTCATCTCAACATACTCCATGTTCTCGCAGTCCCCTTTGAGGTGGAAACAAGTCGCTGAGGGAATCAAATGGGGCTAAAGACGCAGCTCCATTTCGCTCTAGGCTTTTATCAAGCAGAACCAGCGTCGCTTTTATCTAATAGTTTCCTGGCTTTAAATTATATTTCTAATTTTTCAGGATGGACAAGAGGAAATTAACATGGACAAGTTTCCTGCATGAATTTCTATATCTTGGAATGTGAGATGTCTCACAAAGTCCTCACAAAAATTCTTTGTACATTTTGCTTGTTAGTAAATTGCAAAATTGGATTTTGACTATTTTCAGAAGGTAAAAATCACAAGTTTCCTTCCTCTAGACTACATTAAAATGCATTGTGTCTGACTGCACTCATTTTCATACTAGGCATGATGACGGTCCATGGTGGTGCCAATATATCAATATCTTCATGATTTGCACCTTTAATGGCCGCCTCGGGGGAAGATTCGTCACATTGAGCATTATGAGTAATTTTAAACACTAATGGGTATTCTTTTGACATTGTTAATATGTATGCTTCCAATAGATGGCCCGGAAAGAATGATGTTATCATATGGAGATGAACTTGCTGCTTGCTTTTTGGCTTAAATGTGGTGTTTTTAATATGAATGAAAATCCCAAGGGCAAAGATGGAGGTCCCTTCTGATAAGTTGGTGTATTGGGGACCATGAAACATAGTTTTATTTTGAAAACCAATGGAGCTTGGCAGACTTCTTTTGCGGAAGAGCATGCATTTACTCTCCAGCCTTGGTTTACTTGGTCCAACTTTTGAGCTAGGGATGACAAGGTGCTTAAGAGATTGATCATGTTATGCTTACTAAGCAACACATTTTTGCTTTTGACTAATTCGGACACATCAGCTCATACTGAACAGCAAGAACTTGTTCTTTTTTATCATAGTCCTATCACCTTCCAGCTCGTCTAGGGTGATATGCCAACCTTAGAGTGCCACACAATCAAATTTACCTCAACATGTCCTTGCTTCAACATGAAGGGACCATCCAACTCATTGCTTGGGTGTGGAACTTGGTGCCATGTCCACTTTATGCTACCAGCCGATTTCAAGTGAGTGGTGAATGACATGCCATAGCATCGCAATGCTCCACTTTGGCAAAGTACGTTGCTCGGGTGCGCAAGAAATTCGATTGTGCCCTTCACAATGAATTTCAAAGAACTATCAAAGAGCTTGGAATGCAATCCTTTTGATTCTGAGACTACAATATTTAATTATTGGTTTTTGGCACAAGCTTAAGCTCCAGGAAGTGCATGCAGCTAGAGGAGCTCATATCTGTGCCCGTTTACATTGGCTTAAGGTTGGCATCCGTACCTCCAAGAAATTATTCAAATCCCTCTATGTTAAACAAGCTAGAGAACAGATTAAAGCCTTGCAAACTGCAAAAATTTGGCTTAGCCAACTTGCCTAAAATTTCTAATGTTTTTATTAAACACTACAAGATTGGTTTTTCAGGCTCAAGCTTTCATCGAGGAATGAACAAACTGCTCCTCAGCAATGTCTTGATGTCGTTCCTTCCAATCTTTCACCCTCATTTCAAATACAATGTGATTCTTCCGCTCACATTAGAAGAATTTCATGTGAGCTCTACAATGCATGCCAACAATAAAGCCCCGGCCATTGATGGTTTTCTATGTGAGTTTTATAAAGCTACTTTGAAATTTGTTAGTCCTAACCTGTTTCAAATCTACAAAGAGGCACTAGTTGCAATCCTCGGGGGAAATTATTAATAAAAGTAAATATCAAATTAACACCTAAGTTGGTGATCCAAAAGCACATTACCAATTGCGCCCCATCACCTTGCTAAATGTCTCGTTCAAAATCATTACTAAAGCTTTAGCATTGCATTATCGCCACATTCTTCCTTCTATTGTCAAACCTGAACAAGTAGGTTTTATCAAAGGGCGAATACATTCTAGACCACGTCATTGTTGTTTGGGAAGAAATGGAATGGGCTCATGCTTCTCATCATGTGTTACTTCTTCCTTAAACTGGATTTTGAGAAAGCGTATGATCGCATTGAATGGCCATTCATCCTCACCATGCTTCGTTCTCTTGGCTTTGGTGAAGTTTTTCTTCGAGTTGTACAAACTTTGTTTTCCTGATGCATCCGTTTGTCTTACTATCAATGGTCACAAATCTAAAAGCTTCGGCCTTTTCTCGCTCTATCCAACAGAGGGGTGTCCATTAGCTCCTGTGCACTTTGTTTTGGTTGCAGAAGCTTTTGGATATTTTCTTTCCAACAGAGCTTCTAAGGGATTAGTCCGTGGCATTTATTTTCTAGATCATTCCACATAACTTATCAATGATCATTTCAATATAAAAATCCTTGCTCACTGCTTGCTGAAAATGAAGTCTCTTTCAAAGAAGTTATGCATTGTATTGATATTTTTTGCAAAGCTTCTAGCTCTAAATTGCAATGGATCAGATCTATATGTTACAAGAAAAGCATGCTCCCCATACCTCAATGGCTTTTACGATTATACTTGGAAGTGGCTACAACATGGAGAAGAAATTCAAATTTTTTGGTAATCCTTTTGCTTTTTTAAAGCACCCCATCTGAGATATGGCAATATGTTTTGGACAAAGTTGAGAAGAAAATCACCTTCTGGGTGACTCAACCTCTCTCTCTAGATGCAAATTTTCATGTGTACAAAGATTCCTGCCACTACTTAAGTTCATTACTCCTGTTGGGCTCCTTCCAAGGCATCTTATTGGAAGTTGGCCAATCTTCTGCGCGACTTTCTTTGGACCAATGCTAAACAGCCAAGGGCTTTCACTATGTTGTTTAAGATTTCTGTTGTCTCCCTCTAGAAAAAGGTGGCATGTGCATTATAGATGTTTATAGACGCGCTAAATGAATCATCAAGGCTATTAAATGGAATAAAGCTTAGAAAATCCTCCCAAGACATTGCATTTCTATAGGTTTGCCTTACGACAAATCTTGTTGGAAGAACATTGGCCTTTAGAATTTACTCATTCCTACTGTGCCTATTAAAATTGAGGGGTTATTCATTGCCAAAAGCTTATGGAATGCCTTTGAAGTAGTCGAACCATATCTTCAGTAGGTTGGTGACGACTTCATATTTGGGCTCTCCTTAAGTAATCATAACATTTGGTGGTCATCGATCATGATAGGGAATCACATTCCTTGTTAGTGTAGGTTTTTAATTCAATTCTATGGTTGTTCCTACACATGTATTTAGCTTGCTTAGGTGTCATTGTGATAGATAGGAGTTAATTATGCACTTTTTTTGGGGATGTGTGCTCCAACTTTTAGGTGGCAATTACACCTCTCTTCTTCCTATTTATGTTCCTTTTCTAGAGTTATTTCATCATTATGAGTACAAGTTGATTATTGTTCCCATGTTTGGTTCCTCTCTCTCTCTCTCTCTCTCTCTCTCTCTCTCTCTCTCTCTCTCTCTCTCTCGCAACAAGCCTATTTCTTCATTTGTATATTGCATGCTAAGAGTTGAAGTGTGTTGGCATTTTTCTAGTACTCGATCATGGCCCACTCTTACATGGTATTGTAGATGGTTCTAATAATCAAACGCCTTTGTTTTGTTGTATTTTATTTTGGAATTTTGAGTATTTGAGCTTGCTATTATAGATCCTTTAGTTTCTGAGTATGCTCTTCTCTCCAATTGTTGGATCATTTTGCAGGGTAGTCATCACTTGGTGGGTTTTCAGGAGAAATGGACGACCACATTGAGTTCAAAACCTGCCAAAACACTAGAAACGATAATAAAGTCGAGCATGCTATGAGGCAAGTCAAATTTGGTCATTTTCGAGGTTTTCAGGATTTCAACGTTGTTGGAGGTATTTTGTATGATGAGTTGATAGTGATCCAATTTTTTTTTGTTTTTTTGGGTTTTCCTTGAGGAAATACAATTCAATTTCTTATTTTGTGGCGGAGTAGCGGTGGTCCTATTTTTTGTATGTTGTACTCAGACCTGTGCGGATGTACCTACTGAAGTAATTGAGGTGATAATTGTACTACCAAGTAATTTTGCTAGCGACAGATTTCGTTGTGTATGCGGCTTTACCAGTGAGGGTGACTGTAACCATGACGATGGTGACATTTAGCCTCTGGTCACAACCAAGATAAGGGGCCTTAACCAAGAGAAGCAAGGCTGATTTTATTTTTTGTGCACAATGAACTAGTGTTGATTTCAAAAAATCTTATAGAAACAATAACCTTCTATGGGAAACTCCTTATGAGGTGTCATTTTTTTGAAAGCACATATTTTTCCAAGTTCTTCGCAATACTACTATTTTCATATTCTTGGTTACTGTATACACACTAAAATATAAAGCACCAAACTTCTGTAATCTTGAGGGGTTATTGTTGATAGTTGTAGGGGGTTGCTTTGTGCCTCTCGTTCTCTCTTACACTTTTATTTCTAGAAATCCATTTTACTACATTATGGAGCAAAATTTGATTTCACTTCTCACACCATATAACTATCATTTTTTTTGCTAAGGTTACCTAGGGAGAGGGCCCTAGCCCTTTGTGACATCACCAACCCACACCGGCCATGGAACCATCTAAGGATGGAAGTTTAAGCTCTCAGCTAGCCCACAGATTAAACCACATTATCGTGGTTCCCTATCACTTGGGTATCCAAACCGTCGGTAGTAGGCCGCCTTAACATAGCCAAGATTTGAACCTTGAACCTCCTAATTACTAGGATACCTAAGAACCGTTACACCACTACCTGTTGGATACACCATATAACTATCATGAGTGTAACACCAAAATATAAATATATTTGAGGAGTAAGGGATCATAATTACTATGGATACTGAAACAAAAGTAACGTCATATGCAAAAAATGCTAAGTGGCTTAACTGATGTGATGAGGCCTATGGTCTATTGTGTCTGTTAGTATCTCCCATTTTTCTCTTTCACATTGAATCTACCAACACACCTAATAAGGTCTGAACCATTTTGGAACAACTCTTTGAGAAGTAGGATGCAATGAGGGGTCATGAAATGGAAAATGAGCTCATTAGTTTTAAGTCTAAGAATATTTGACACAATACATGATTCTTTCACCAAATTTAAGTCACTTAGGTTGTATTTGAAACTATGTGGCATATAGAAACAATATGACCGATTGATTTATTCAATTCTTGCTAAGTTGGGTCTTGACTATTGTGTTTTTGCCTCTTCCTTCCATGCCACTATGAGTGCCCTTGGAGCTACATGGAAAATTCCATCCTTGGATGAGTTTACTATTTCCTTGACTAGGGAGCAAGATAAGTTTATTCAGATGGGTACATTGAAGTACTCTACGTCACATGCCCTAATTGCTAGGCATGAAAAACACAAGAATTCAAATAGCAAAGAGGAGAAGCAAAACACTAAGAAAAATGAGAAAAATAAGGATATGAAAACTAATGATACTTTTAAATAAATAACCATGACCTCCTCTTTAGATGTCAAACTCAAGAAAGAGAAGGTCAAATGTGCCTACTGTAAGAGAACTAGGCATGATGAACATATATGTATGAAAAAAAAATCAGTTGAAAAATATTCTTGAGAAGAACAACATATGTTTCCCTAATTCCATTAAACAAATTTCATCAACTCAAGAATCCTCTAAGACAAAAGACAATGGCGAGGGAAAGGAAAGGGCAATAACCTTATAGTAGTTGCATCTCAACCTTCCGCATGAATGATTGATTCTAGTGCTTTGCATCACATGGCTTTATCACTGGACCTTTTCTCATCCTTGGAGCCATGTTCTATGCCTTCTATTTTGATGGGTGATGATACTTCTATAGAATTTTGTGGGAGAGGGTCTATTGAAGTGAGTGATGGAACATTCCAACATGTTCTTGTGTTCCCTCACTATCAACTAATTTCCTATCTGTTCATCAGATCACTCATATTGGTTCAAATAGGAGAGTTGAGTTTTCCTTGATTTTGTGGTCATTAGGGAGTTGCGCGGTGATTCTACAATGGTTATGGGAAAATAGATTATTAGTCATAGTAATACATCTCACACTTTTCTCTGGATCACCCTTCTATTGCACTACTCACTCATTCAAATGGGGGTGAGTAAGCTATGGCATGCGTGATTCAACCATCTTAACTATTGTTACTTGGAGAAACTTAGTCAACATAATATTGTTACAGGGTTACCTTGTGTCCATTTTTTTGACAGTGTTTTTCAGGGTTGCATACTTAGTAAACATATTACGAGAATTTTGATGAAGGCAAATCATTGAGAGCTACATAAATTTTGGAGCTAGTTCACAGTGATATTTCTAGTCCATTTCCACATCCTTCATTCAACATGACTAGATACCTTCTTACCTTTATCGATGAATTTTCTAGATATATTTGGGTATACTTTCTTTGACATAAGTGCGATGTTTTTGAACATTTTTAGGAGTTCAAGACTTGTGTGGAGAAACAGTCGGGTAAAGCTATCAGGTTTTTGTGCACAAACAATGGTGGTGATTATGTCAACCACCATTTTGAGAAGTTCTACACTTTAGAGATGATTGATTTATAACTTACAATTCCATACAATCCTCAACAAAATGCTATGGAAAAATGCAAGAACAATTCCTTGAAAGAAATGAAAAATTGTATGATACACTCCAAATCACTTGTGCTTTAGTATTTGTCAAAGGCCATCAACTGTACATGTTACATGCAGAAACATGTTCCTCATTGAGCCTTGAACGTATCACTTCTTTTAAAGCTTGGAACAATCATAAACCCACAATTGAGCTCTTCAAAGTTTTTGGATCTCCATCTATAACTCACATTCCTAAGAAGAAACATAAAGCAATGGACCAATAGAGTATGCCTTACATATTCATTGGATATTGGTATGGTGTTAAGGGATATGTCCTTATTCATCCTACCACACGTGAGTTGTTCATTTTCAGGAGGGTTCTTTAGACTTGACATTTGAAACTTCTCCCTCCTTGGAATCACTGGGGTTTGATGACATTTCTAACGATTTAGATCAACCTGAGAAAATTCTCGATGATGACGATTCATCTTCTAGTTCGAATGACAAGAAAATAGATGGGGATCCACCTCCTCCATCTCCTAGTCCCTTTTCAACGGGTGAGGAATGTTCTCATGAATATTTGACTTCTAGCTCTTTTTGGGCTAGATAGACACTATAGGGTGCAGGCGATTGAGTTAGGGATCCATCATATACTAGGCAAACATGTTCATAGTTATAAGGTGCTCCACATGCTTTAATTGATTTTGCTTCCAATCCACATTATTTTCATGAGGTATTTGACACCCATGAGTGGGATACAACTATGCATGAGGAGTATAGTTCCCTTATTAGTAACCCTACTTGGGATTTGATACACTTTCTAAGGGAAGAGATATTGTTCGATGTAGGTGGATCTATTGAACAATTTTTGTAGTAGATGGGTCCATGGATAAGTTCAAAGTACGATTGGTAGCAAAAGATTCTTCACAAGTTCCTGGAATTGACTATATTGAGATCTTTGCATCAGTTGCAAAGATGAACTCCATCCAATTCACTCTTTCCATTTTCGCATCTCATCAATGGGAGGTTCATCAAATGGATGTGATAAGTGTTTTTCTTCATGGTGACCTTGAGGAGGAGATATGTATAGACCATCCACAAGGTTTTTTGTAGGATTCTCCCATAGTATACATACTTCAAAAGTCTATCTATGGCCTCAAACATGCCCCTCGGGCTTAATATGCTAATATGGATTCCTTCCTTCTCACAATTGGGTTCACTAAATGATATTCTAATTTGAATGTTTACATTTTGTGGAAATACGATGCATTTCTAGTTTTGATTATGTATGTTGATGAACTATTGATCACAAGGAGTTCATCCTCCATTTCAATGGTGAAAGCTACTCTACATGACATGTTCTCCATGACTGACTTTAGTTTGGGGCACTACTTTCTTAGGATTGATATTTCACAGTTTGACTTGGGGATCACCATTGCATAATCCAAGTATGCTCTTGATTTTCTCACATGATTTTGTATGGCTGATTATAAGCCAACTTCAACTCCTTTTATTTTTGGAGTCAAGCTTGAGGCTTAGTGTTTTTATCCATTGGTTGATGCTACCTTGTATTAACAACTTGTTGCTAGCATCATCTATTTGAATCACACTAGACCCGAAATTTCATATGTAGTGGGTATGGTCTCTAGTTTCATGCAAAAGCCTCACAAGCTGCAATGGAAGGAAGCAAATTAGATTCTCCACTACATTTAGGTTACTCAAGTTTTAGGATTCACTAAGGAGCATGTATTGATGTTGACTTGGTTGGGTACATGGATTCAAATTGGGATGGCGATATTCAATATCATAATTCCACTCCAAGATATAATTTCTCTTTTGGTCAAGGTATGATTTGTTGGTCTATGAAAAATAAAATGTTACTACTATATCATCAATTGAGGTTGAGTATAGGGGAGTTAACATTTTTATTGAGGCTATTTGGCTTTAGGGGATTCTTACCGATTTTGGTATGTAGTTTAGGCGACCCATAGTCATCTTCTATGATAACCAGAGCAACATCAAAATTTGTAGGAATTTGGACCAACATCAAAGGACCAAGCACATCAAGATTCATATACATTCATCAAGGAGATTATTCATTGATAGATCATTGATCTCAAATTTTGCTAGACTATGGAGCCAATAGTTGATATCTTCATCAAACCCTTCCTTGAGAGCAATTATCTTCACTTGCAGACTCTTCTTGGGGTGCAGGGAGGTTTGAATTTTGCGGGAGGGCTATCTAGTCATCTATTCTTCTCTCTCTACTTTTGAGGGGGTTTCTCTTTATTCCTCTGGGGGAATATTCTATGTACTTGGGTACCTTATTAGGCCTTGTTTTTGGGACCCAATTCTTCTACCCACCTAAGCTATGCTTAAAGGTGGTATTAGTGTAATTTTTTTGTTCCATTATATGGTTTTTCCTATACATGTATTTAGCTTTCTTAGGTGTTGTTGGAATAGATGGGAGTTGGTTGTGTAGTATGTTCTTGGGATGCACGATCCACCTTTTTTAGGTGGCAGTTACACTTCTCTTCTTCCTATTTATGTACTTCTTCTAGAGATATTTCATCATTTTGAATACAAGTTGGTTATTGTGCTCATGTTTGGTTCCTCTATCTCACAATAAACCTCTTTATTCATTTGCATTTGACATGCTAAGATTTGAAGTGTGTTTCAGTTTTTTCAGTCCTCGATCATGACCCACTATCACATTCCTTTGGTAGAGACTCATTGAGTTAAGGATATTTAGTTCAATAGAAAGGGAATCACTTCTTTTCAAAGTCTGGTTCATTCTAGAGATTCAATCATATGGCGTCAACTTGAAATTAAATATAAATTGGCCAACTTAGACATTTTATTATTGAAGTTCAAGTAATCCTCCTAGATGTTATGTTACATAAGCTTCACCTTCAATCAACATTTTCTTGGTGGCAGGATTGACGTTGGAATGTCGATTCCCCGTTTAAGCATTAATCCGCTAGTCTTCTCACTTTGCTCTATAATTCCTGGAGCCCCTTTTCCTCTGCTCTATGCAAGTTGAACTCTCATTGGAGCATAAATTTCTCTCCTAAATCTTGGATTTCTCACCTTAATCATGTTTGGAACTCACATTTAGAACTTAAGATTAGACACTTCTGATGGCGCTTTATTAATCTAGACTTGCCATTAGGAGAGACACTCAAACATATTGGGATTTCCACTCCCAAATTTCCTTCTTGCAGTCAAACCATATATTAAACACCTCTTTTGGTTTTGTCCATGTGCTTAAGATGTCTATAATTTGATCTATTCCCTCTTTTATCCCTATCCTCCCAAGCCTTTCACTTGGAAGCTTCCTTTTTTGGGGATCTGTTTCATTGGCCTCTATATATTGGCTTTTTGTAGTATTTTTTAGAGCTGTTATTCTATTTCAATTATGGAAAGATAGAAATGCTGCTATTTTTTATCATGATATTATTTCGAAACATATTCAGACTAATGAAAAAACCATTGCTCTCTTTTGCATGCTTACGTATTCATGCGCAGACTAAGAAGGCGACCTTAGAGTTCTAAGATCTATAAGAACTTCTTGCTTACTAGGGATCACCCCTTGTACCATGAGATGCGGTTTGCTAGATCTTCCACAACTAGGTTCTCTGCCTTCTGTCTCTAAGTGGAGGCGAAATTGTTTGTGCACTAGAATATCATCGCTGATTCATGGCCACTTCCCTACCCTTCCACCTCAATTCCGAGGCCTATGGATCCTACTACCACCTCGGGCAGAATAATTCATTGGTTAGTTTATTGCTGCTCTGTCTTGTTGGCCCTCTCTGGTGCAAGGTGGTACTACGATTACCATCGCTTTGCCACATGTGTAGGTAATCATGGTTCCATTGACTATACAAGACCCTCACTCTTTGAACGTGTGACCTGTTTCAAATCCTCCAACTACTGAGACGAATTTACTAGGAGCTTCCCTCCCTAGGATGATCTACCACCTCCCTCAATGTTGTTGGTGTGTGTTCTTATCTCTCTTCCTTTTGCCTTATTGTAATCCAATTTTTTAGCTATCCCATGTAGCTTTTTTGTTTGTGTTGAGCTGTGTTTTACTATCATGGATTATGGGCCATGAAAATTTATAAATACCTTTTTATCGTAACCATCTATGTTGGATTTTCTTAATATATTGATGTTTTCCAATAAAATATTTAAAATTAAAGAAAGTTTTTTATTTATTGAGATGTCAAGTTGTCCCCTAAATACGAGGACTTATCTAGAGTGACATTCCACTGTCCACAACTGTGTTAGATTTTTTGTGCATGCATATATCACTCTTGGTTCTTTTCTTGTCTTTGTAATATAACACAATTTGTTTAGGAGAAAATGTTTTGATCCATATTATACTGCATTTATTGTCCAAACAACCTTTCTCTTCATATAAAATTACACATAGGCTTTATAATGTGATTGAAGCTTCCACAATGCATTTTAAAAACAATCTTAAAGTACTAGAGTGCATTAGGGTCTTCCCAAATCTATTTCATTTTCAAGTTTGTTTGAGCTTAACAAAATGATTCAACTAGATTGAGGCCATCCATTACTAGACATTGGGAAATTTGTAGAGAAGGTGACAGAGTTATTAAATAATATGGACCCTTAAATGGTGAAACTATGTGAGAATTTCAAGATAAACGCCTTGAAATTGATACATTTAATGTTTTCAAATAGCTATATTTAAGATATCTAAACTACTATTTAAATATTTAAAATTTAAAATATAGATTATAGATTTATGTTTTTGGGATGTCATGATGTCCTCTAAAATGAGGAACATTTTAGGGATGTCTTGAAAATGCTCACTTCTTTTTTTGGTGAATCAAAGGGTATGCAGGGGGGAATGATCATTCATATTCATCCCCTTAATACTACATAAAGTGTCATTTGCACCTCAAATTGGGTTGTTTTGTATCTACACCAATGGTTTTGGGTGTTTTTCCATTGAAACTTTGAAGAATTTGCACCACTTTGGGTGGTGCATAGTTCAAGCAAGAGAGAAAAATTATCCCTTTTTTAGTGCATGATTTTTATGCCACCTTTGTGCTAATTACTACAAAAAATAAAATGTGATATTAAAAAATTAAAAAAAAGTGTTACTTTTACATCGTCTATTAAATAAAAGAACAAAAAAATATAGATATAAATGAGCCTAGTTATCAATGGTTGTTACATGGAGGGAATAAAGGATAATGGGAGCAGCCTTTTCAGGATGTCGTTCATTTGCAATGTTTAAGGAATTCTTTTTAGTTTTGTGGATATAACATGCCCTATGCAGGGGACTACTTTTTCCAAGATGGAATCCATTCAAATCAATGCCCCCTAGTGTACTATTATTTATTCAAACCCATTGAAACCTCCTTCCCCAATTTATCTGCAAAGTTGTTGGTGATCTTCTTGCGTTGAGATTATGAATATCTACTGAGCATTTCATGAACATAATCATGTAGGAATTTATCCACATCAGAAGTTGATCTTGATTTCCTATGATGAACTACAATCACTGTTGTAAGCATTAGTAACATGATTTTCTAACATACACACTTGATTTTGAAGATTCAACACATGTGAGATAGCTATTTGACAAAATCAAAAGCAAGAATATAAAAGTAGGTGATATAACCAACTTTCCTATTACAATTGTTTTTTTTTTCTAGCTATTCCTTCCATGGAAAACATTCAAACAAGTTCATCATTATAGATATAGACTATAACCTAAGAAAGAAAATTGTTACTAAATTTAAAATGTGGAAGTTATTGAGTATAATTTTGATTAAGGAATATATATGTTGGTGAAATAATTTGTCGTGTTGTGAATTATTGAGTCTTCACCAATAGTACGAGGCTAAACCCATCCTTCTTGTGTATGGGGAGGCTCCCATTATTGAATGTAAATACTTAAACTATCTAAATACTGTGGGGTGGCCAATAGGCCGAGGATCACACAAGAACACTCCACTGAACCTGTGGTAAAGTGCTTGTACGAAGTACAAGGGAAGAAATTGCAGCGAAGAAAGGTAAAGGGGAGTTGGGGAAATCAAGAGAGAGAGAGGGTTACTATTGTGAGTAAGCACTAGTAGAGTTCACAAACAATAACCACAGTAAGTCCACATTCAATTATAAGAACACACCAATGCAAACCAAGATAAGAAAAAACAAACCATAGACACATACTTCCATTGATTCATTCATCAAATGTGCAGACAACTTTGTTGCTTTTACAAGATTATCATATATGCAAAGTTGGAAAGAGAAAGTAGAGGAACATTGACAAGAAATAGAACAATTGCAGCTTTATTGCTTGATTTAGAAGTGGAACTGTCAACAACATACATTCAACGAACAATTGCCAACCCCTTGGAATGGAGAAGCCATTCCAATTTATAGCATTACAATACGTCCTTTCATCTACCCCCTACACGACTCTTCACCTATCCTCATCACTTATGACCTTTCATATTCCTAGGAAGTGAGTCCTTCTCTTGTTATTGGAAAAAAAACTCTTAAAATGTTTAACTAATGGTCACTTAAGTGAATAGGACGAAATAAAAAAAAGTACATTATCAATTGAAAATTAGAATATGGAGAGAGAGAGAAGAGAGAAAGGGAAGGGATTGACTGATCTATTGCTGATGAAGAACTTTTTGATTTGAGGCATGGTGATCACAATCATGCATAGACACTTTAGAATGCCGAATGAGTGTTTATAAACATTGTTGTGAGACCTCTTGATGTGATCTTGAGATGACAATGGGTATCACTTGTGATGGTTCCTTCTTGATCTCACAATGAGAGTGGGTATCACTCTCTTGCTCCTTAGGATTTCAAAAATGGCCTTTGTGATCACAAATCATCTTTACGATGCTTGGAAATCTTGATGTATGTCTCTCACTTACTAGAATATGCCTTTACATTGCGGATATAGGATTGTATCCGAATGAGATTCTTGAGAAGTGGCCACTAGTTAGAATGGAATGAGATAATTCCTTAATTCCTTGCACATGATGACCTTGAGTGTCTTGATAACTCAATCAACTTAGTTTAACCATCTTTTAGGAGAGATTGTCCTTAGTTTTCTCCATGATTCTCTCATTTCATTTTGATCTTGATGACATCCTTTCCTACTTCACAACTCACTTTCTCAATCGAGATGCCACTTGGGTGGAAGCATGATTACGATACTTGGACATTTCTCAATTAATCCTCATGAAGAAATGGTCCCTGAATGGAAAATGAGCTCCATGTTCTTGTCCTGCATATTGCACTGAATCACTGCAAAATCTACCTCCTTCGACTTACAATATGTGAGATTCTTCTCAAGCATGGGCCACGTGTTTAGAAACACTTCACGAGGAATGCATTGCATGAGATGACCTATTTCCTTACTCATGGAGAATACTTCTCATCATGCTTGTGATGATAATCCTCTTGATGAATTGAATTTCAATTAAGCTCTTGATCCTCTTCAACTTCTTTCCAACTGCACAATGTTCCCGACATTCACCTGTTGTGCCTCGATATTATCTACTTTGTTCCCTAACACAATAATGGTTACAATGATTCTTCAGGATCATCATGAAGGGTTTATTTTCTTATTTGATATGAAAAACATATTTACAACCATGTGAGGATGTCAAAAATTAGTGAGATGAGTGAAAACGAAGCGAACTGCAACTTTTTGCACCAATAACTAATTTTTTTATTTTTGGCAAGTGGGACCAGGATATGCTATTTTGGGAATATTTACCTTTTTTCTCAAATTTGGTCTTTTGAAACCTCTGGCATACTCAATTCACCTCCATTGATGATGCTTTACTATTTTTAGGAAGTTTTTTATTTTTAGCAAGTTTCTTTTTCCAAATATGCTATTTTGGAAAAAGTGTCAATTTCGCCTTGATAATTGTTCCTCACTGTTTCTAGATGTTATGAGTGGTCAGAGCTTGGAATTTTGAGAGGTTTAATATTTTTAGCATGTGAGTGTATAGAGCATATGATATTTTTAGTAACTGGTCCAAATGATATCGTTTTGCAACAAAACATCATTTTTGGGTTCGGCTTTGCACTGTGATCCCGTGCTCCGATTTTCGTCGTGTTCTGCCCACTAGAATTATTGAAAAGAAAAGCGAAAATTTTAGGATGGAGGATTTTAGGCCTGATATATGATGGCATGCATTAATGGAGGCTTGATGCTTCAGTGATCACATTTTTTCCTAGGAGGATGATCGGTTGAGAAAATTTCACTGGAATCTAGTTTAAGACTTGAAAGCTATGAAGAAATCACTATTTTTCATGTTCATGGCTTCCTAGAATGATTTGGGAATCATGGAAGGTGTTTTTTTTTATGAATTTTCAGGTTTCATGGCATCAAATATGGAATCCTGGTCGAATTGTGTGAAGAAATAGGCTTGGAAGCAAGTTATGTCATGTTTTTAAGTTACTCAACAACTAGTTTTTGCTCACGGGTGTGAAAGTCGCTTGTGCTTTAAAGTTAGGTTTTTGGAAGATTGGGTACGGGGATTTTTTTTGTACCCTCTATCCCTTGGGAATGGGGACATAGGGGACAAGACAATTCACCTTAACCAAATGATGCAAAGTGTTGTTGTGTGTTACAAGAATGGAGAGATGGAGAAAGACATGCTTTGACACTCGGGAGCTGGAAGCTGGTCGCATGGAAAACCTGAGGAGGGGATAGGATGGGGAATTTTTTTGTCCCCTATCTCCCCTTGGGAATGGGGACAATAAAATTCACCCTCACTAGATGATGAAAAGTGTCATTCTGTGGTGCATTATGGGGAGATGGAGAAAACCTGCTTAGCACTCTGCCGAGTTGAGATGGGTCATATGGAGGACCAGAGAGGAGGGATAAGGTGGGGAAATTTTTTGTGTCCTATTTTTCCCTTTGGGAAAGGGAAAAGAGGGACAAAAAAGTGTGCCATGAATCCAGAAGGTGGCATGTGTCACTAAAAAAATGGCTAAGTGTGAGCAACACACTTCAACAAGAGAGAACTTGACGAAAAGATTCTCAGATCTCCAGAAAGTATTTTCACATGAAATTTTATATGATTTTTACTCCAAATTAAATTTAAAGAACAATTTGATAGGTTTTAGAACCTAAACATTCTTGCATATCCAAAAAATGGCCCCTTTTCTTTGGAACAATATGGTGTGCCTGCACAGATTGAGCTACCTGGAGAATCGCTTAGCTCTTAGAAAAAAAGTGATGATTGAACCATGTAGATAATTCCATTAGATTTAAAATTGATATTTTATTTCCTGTTAACTCCTTACAAATCTCCTGAAAACATTCAATGAAGCCCAAGTTCTAAATTTATCTCTACACTCCTTACACTTGAAAAACCTGCTGCTACACAATCTATCCCTAAAGCTCCAAATATTTCCTAAATATTCATAAATCACTTCTAATTCAATATTATCTCTCCAATACTACCTCTGGATGATTATGATCTTCTATATCCTTCCTGGAGGATGCACACCTGCCTTGAAATGGCCAACATTGGCCTTTCTAGGCCTATTAGAGAACTAGTCTTCAAAAGAACTTGTCTGAATGAAAAGGATGATCTTGTCACACCATTTAAAACACCTACATATGCTTGATAATCATATTGGAAGTACCTACAAGGTCAATATTGTCATTACATAGAGAATAAACTGACCGGAAGGGGGGTTTGAGAAGACTTAGGGGGAAATTTTCACATTTGGCTTAGTTGTCATGCTTGGAAGTTTAAATTTTTGGTCTAGCACAAATGCATGACAACAACTAACTTTGACAAGGAGACATTGGAATGTAAAGGTAAATATATAACCTCAACACTCTTGGGTGAGTAGACCAGTGCTTGTCCAAATTGGGCAATAGAGTCAATTCCTTACTACACCCTACAAAAAAGAAAAGATACAAACATGACGGGAAGGGAAACACACACAACAAAAAGGGTAACACACCACACAAAAACCTAAATCACCTATGCACCTACAGGGACAAACCACTTTCATTGAAGCAAAAATTCAAACTAAGTGCTTACCCGTGTACAAGTATCATCAAATGCCTTTCTTCTGCAAATCTATTGACAAGCTCACTGAAATATGATCCTTTTCTCAATTTCTTGAGAACTATCACATGGTTGTTATTGCAATTGATGACCCACCTAATCAATTAATTTCCTTTGTTTCTTTGGAACCTTCTTTCCATCTTTTCATTGATTCTCAAGTTCATTCTCATTATCGATTCCCCTTCACTATTGCAAAGATGAGTTTTGATCATACTCGACCTGTCATTTTTAAACTGAGGCCTATGCCATTTGATAGGAATTTGTTCTCCATTTTTCATCTGCTTCATGACAAATGTCTTCATAAGTTGACTCTCGGTAAATGTTTTTGAAGCTTTAACATTATAAATAGCCTCTTGATGTTCTGTGTCTTTCAATTGGTCTAATAATTCTTCTTTCATACACCTCGTATCAATCTTGACCTATTGATCACTGTGATGTGATGTGTACAGTGTCTTATTATCTTAGAAAGAAAATGAGCACAAGGTCAGATATTGAGAATGAAATCCATCATCTTGTCCAACTTGACCATTTTAAACTCAAAAATCCATCTTCATGACGAGAGCATACTTTTCTTGAGCAGAGTGAACATTAAAAGATTCAAGTACATCCTTCTTCATACATCCCGTTTTAAGAAGGTTTTCATTTCGAACGAAATCAACATTGAGACCAAGAACCATCCCATCTCTTCATTTATTTTTGACAATGTCTCTTTCCTCATGAAAGGGGAACAACCACAAAATTGGATCTGAAATATTTATATCATCATTTTCCCAATCTTAATCACCAAGAACTAGGGAGTCCATTTTTGTGATGAAATCATTATCTTCTTGAGTGGATTTGAATTCAAAAGGCTGAAACATATTTTCATTCTTGCATCTTTTGTTGTCCTCTTCCAATGAGAAGGAGAATTCTTCATATTCACAAATATACTTGTTGGATGGAACCTCATGCTAAACATTAAGAACATGGTTTGAAACATTGAACTCACCTGACAAGAAGTTGCTAGGTGTCACCCTTTCTTCTTGATCCTCATTGCTCGTCACTTCAAGATTTATTCCTTGTAAGTCAAGGATCACCTGACCATCATCAACATCCAGTGGAGAAACTGCACTCATGTTCACATCCAGTGGGAAATACATGCTTTCAAATTCTAATTCCATCAAGTCACCATGATGTTCTTTGATCGGATCCATGACGCTTGGATGCCCTTCTAATAACATGGGAAGTTCACCATCTTTCTCCAAAGTCATGAAAAAGTTGAAATACCTTAAGTATTGAAATAGGATATCCACCCTCAGGTCATTTGGCCTTTGAATGGTGTACTTCATTTTTCTAATGGGAATAAGTTTCTTCATTTTACCATTGAAAAGAATGATGGAATGTGACCAATCTATCTATATATCTCCACCAACATCTCGATAGAAAATTTGGCTCAACAACATATCATATGAAGCCGGTATATCTGCTATGAGAATTCTCATCATGATCTTCATGCCAAGAAAATCTACAAATGTCGTCTGAGCATTCCTGAGTTTTCCAACCAAAGGTACATATTTCATTTGCATAGAGTAAAAATGGCCATTGGTAGGAGAGAGAGACCAAGAGATTTAACAAATTTTGCAGGTATGAAGTTTTCAGAAGCATCAAAGTCAATGATGCAATTATTCAGTTTATACCCATTGACCAACAAGGCTATATAGAAAGGTTCTATCTTCCCAGAGGTGGAGGGTGTGGAAGTAAGAAAATCATGAGAAGTGGAGTGAGAGGTAGCTATGTTTTAGTAGCATTTTTAGAACATCAAGCCAAGCTACTTCCTTTGATATACTGAACAATCCTGTCAATTTTATTGGGATGGGTTTTCGAGTACTCTTACTTAGAAATTTGAACTTTTGATTTTTTTGTAATGGTTAATGATATCAAAGGACGAGGAAGTGTTAGGAACATCAGGGATTACGACATCCTTGACATGATTATTCTTAGGATCAACAAAAACTAATTTTTCAAGGGAAGTTGAATGAGACTTACTCGAAGAGGCAAAATGATAATGGGTTGAGGTAGTCTCATACTTCTTCTCAACTGACCCTGTGGAAGTAGACTTCAATGATCCTCCTTTCGTTGTTGTTTTTTGTAGAGTCACCACTTGAGGATATGAATGCTTAGCTTGGGTAGAAAAATAATATCCTTGTTGAGCAGAAATTTTTTTCTTTAAGGAGTAGACACACAAAGGATGTGTGCGCGGGAACAAGATGCATTTGAAGGCGCGGGAAGATAGGGAAGGAAACGTGCTCTAGAACATTTTGGCTCAGGACTTAGCCATTTTTATGGATAGGGGCTATTTTTGGAGATAACGTGTGGAGCACACATAGAGATGAAGACTTGCACGACACACAATAGTATTTTGGGAACAAGCAGCTGTTAAGCGCCATGCATGGTTTAAGCTAATAATAGGATTTCTTCTTAGAGTTAACTATAGGAAATCCATTATTATAACACTTGCATGTGTGCATGCTATTATAAAGGCGCATGGCTATTATTAGCATGCAACCTATTTTGAGAAGTGCATGGGTGGTGAAGGGAAAGTCCCCACCTCTATAAATATGTATTGAACTATGTAGTTTAGAGAGAGAGACTGAATTATTGTAGAGTTATGTTGTTGATCTTAATACGCACATGACTCATGGAGATACTTTATAGTGTAAGAAGCTTATGTGTTTTACAATGTTTAATGCAATGGATTATATTGGCTGGATAATGGTGCTAAACATAATTGAATTTGGTTCGTGTATGGTTAGCCTTATTATTGTTATTGTTTAGTTCATGATTCTCTAAGATCTAGATCTAGTTTATGCACTGTGAAATGTTTATGTTTGGTTATGGATCTGAATATGTATTATCATCATCACACTAACATCCTACACAAGCAACTCTAAAGAGGGGCCTGGTACCTTTGCATGCTTCGGGTGAGCGCTCAGCTAAGGCTGAGTGATGTGCGAGCACGCTTAGGTTTTCCATAGTAGATTCTAGGCTGCATCATTGGTTCCATTTCCGGGACCTCTTTTTCAGCTATTTTTAGGATGTTTCATGATGAAGACGTACCGGTTGACCCTAAAAAGTGTTGAGGAGTGGATAATAGATCTGGAAGAAGAGTACGCTTGGAGGTTCAACACTGGATCTGAGTTTGACACACATGCGGGGGTGGAGCAGAACTTGTATGAATGTTTATATGAGAGTTTCTTTGCTATCTTTTCTGATAGAGCTGTACAAGTGGGTGGTTGCTTATGCATCTAAAAGGAATTAGAGGTATCACACACTTGTTTGGATGCAGGAATAATTTCAGGCCCTCTATGATGCTGATTTGATTTGGACGTGGGATTGTGGACACTTGGTTCTGTGGTGTTCTGAATAGCTATATTTTAGAGTACTCAATTTCTACTTACTCTTGCCCAGAGGTAGCTGAGTTCCAGTTTTTACATTATCCCAGGGGAACCTATCTGCAAGGCATTCCACTGGTGATCAAAATCTTGATGGTAACCCTGAACTTGGAAGAAAATATGATGGCTAGCTAAACCCTACCATGCATGGGGGCAGGAGCAGGTTTGGTGAAGGATGGCGGACCTAGCGGAAGAGAGGCAAAGAGAAGAAATGTGGCTTAAGTACAATGAGGTGCGCGAGAGGGAGATAGAGAAGCAATGCGATATTGCAGAATGAATGGCATTGAGGAGAGAGATGGCTCATGAAGGATTTGGAGCTCACACAGAAGGCATGGAGCCAGAGCATCTGGAACTCCCCCATTTGGGAAAGCATGATAGGGAACCCTCCTCAGCCTCATATGGGAGCGTGCCAATAGAGACAACATGGGCCGCAGGTGCACATCTGAATCTACCTGGCAACCTAGCCCTTGCACTTGGTTTTCCAGTATCTAGTACAACCAGTAGTCAGCAAGCTAGTTTGGGGAGTAGAAGAACAAGAGTAAATCAAATAGAAGTGCATCTATGGCTAGGAAAACGTCTTCTTTGTTATTTGGAGGTACCTTTTTAGGTGCATCGTCAGCACAGAATTCAAGCACAGAATTTTGGACTCACTTCTGGGAGTAGTACCACCTCGCAGACTATAGGAGTTCATTTTAGTACCACTATTGGGACACAAGGAAGTACATCATCTGGTCCACTTTTGGCTACAGGTGGAGGATCAGGGGGCATAGGTGGCTTTAGTTCTTGTGGATCTGGTGGGTCTAGAGGCAGAGGTAACACAGGAGGTTCTGGATCAGGTGGGCATGGTCCTCACCAACCCCAGAATATTTACATGGAGATGTCACTTCATCTTCTAGAGTATAGGGGAATAGAAGATGTTATTGAGCATGTGCACATGTGTGAGATACTGTGGTGCAAAAGGGATTACGGATTCTGAGTGTAAGGTAAGTCAGTTTGTAACTACGTTGCAGGGACGCACTCACAGTTGGTACATGAAGTTTGACCCTGATCAGACTTGCATAGATTATGCAACATTACGGGATGCTTTCCTTAAGGAGTTTTATATCCCTGAGTTTGAGCAGAAGAGTATAAGTGCACTCAAGGATATTAAATAGGGCACTACTGAGAGCATTTGAGAATATGATGTTTGTTTCAAAACATTTTTGTCTAAGCTTTCATATGATATCCATTCAAGCCAGCATGCACAGTGGTTCGTTGGGGTTTGATCACACCGTTTAGGAGGGAGTTGTCACATAAGACATATATAGATCCACACAAAGCACTTGAAGTAGTGTTGCATGCTGAGGTAGTCAGAAGTATAGACACTGGAGTGAGCCCATTCCTGGAAGCACATATTGCAGCTATGGCGAAGCAGTTGGAGAAACTATCAGCCAATTCAACACACGAGATGTGCATTGGGATTTGGTGTACAGATTGTGAAGTGGAAGGGCACACTAAGGATAATTGTCCCTGCAGGTCAGTACATTCATTGTTTCTAGACTGCGAGATATGTCATTTAGACCATGATGCAAGCCGTTGCCCATTATTACAACACACAATAAGAAAGAACATATCTTGCTATTGTAAGATTTTATGGTCCACGACTCACAATACAGAAGACTGCAGGTTGATTGGTCAGATCCATGATGCCATTGATATTGGTGTGCGACAGACAAGAGTATCAGATAACTCTAAAAGTAAAAGTGAGCACCATGATCATGATCACACCCAAGGGCGCTATGATTGGAATGAGGGATGCTTTGAAGGAAGTTGTGGCAGAGGTCGAGGATACCATGGTGGATTCGGGGGCCAAGGCCATGGTGGTGGATGAGGTGAGTTTCCTCATGGAACGTGTTATACATGCGGATCTCCTGACCACTACAGGTGCAAATGCCCTCAGAATATTACTTTTTTTTTGTGGGAAGAATCATAACTATGAGGAATGCCTGGACTTATATGAGCATCTTAGCAAGAAACATAAATAGGAGAACAAGGGTGCAGGGATGGTTAGAATACAACGCACCATGGAAAATCAGTGGATGCCAAAGTTGGCACCGAAACCTGAGGTAGTACCTGTGAAGATTACTACACACGTTGAAGTTGTGCATGCCAGAGAAACGTTACAACAGAAGCCTACCATTACTAAGGAGGAGGTTTTACATGCAAGGTACCCAGATCCTACACATCAGAAGGAGGTTTATCAGGAAACCATGGAGGTACTCAGAAATCTTTAGGGTGAAATACAATGTTTAAAGGAATAGTCACAGAAGTTGGAACAAAATAAGGCATCAGAGACAATCCAGTCAGATGTTGATGATTTGAAAGAGGTATGCAAGATGTTGCACTAGGAGAATATTATTCCATTACTAGGGAATTGGTTAAAGGGAAACACTCCATGCACAGGTATTGAGAATGGATGGAAGATCCTGCATGCTAATCTTCCCCCTCATAGCTTGGATTATGACAAGGAAATCACTCTGAATGTTATTGTGGATGGGTGGCTTTTGAGCAATATATTGATTGACACAGGCGCAAAAGTGAATGTGCTTACTTTAGATGCATGGGTGCAGATGGGAAGACCTCCATTACAACCATCCTCTAATGTACTATTTATGGCTAATCAGACTAAGGCCACTCCAATTGGGGTTTTAAAGGATGCATCCATTACTATACAAGGGGCCAAGTTCACTGGGGACTTTGAGGTTTTGGCACTTGCAGAAGTAGACAACTTCCCAACTCTACTTGGGTGCCCTTGGTGTTATGCAAATAATGTTGATCTATGGTTCAACAAGGGGTATATAAGTTTTGAGAACAAGGAAGAATGAGTTATTATCCCTTTGAACAGATGGAAAATATACACATTATGTTGAACCTTTGAGTGAGGAAGACCTGAACAAAATTAATGTGCATGCCATTCGAGATCTGGAAGTACTTGAGCCATCTAAGGAGGGAATCCTCCAGTGGGAAGATGCACAGTCTATTAGTGATACTACAAGTATTTCTTGTGACAATTGGGCACATGACACCTATGAGATGGTTGGGCATGAAGTAAGAAGTTCCTTTGCATGGAGGAGAAAACCTCATTGTATTAGGTAGATAGGTAACAACTCTGTACCCCGGTACACTGGAGAAGGAGATCCTATAGTATTCCTGCACAACATGGAGGAGCAGTGGACAGATCAAGTGGAGAGAAGAAATATGTTAGTGTATACCCTACACGGGATGGTAGTGCGCTGGTGGATGGTTCACAGGGATAATCTCATAGAATGGAATGAAGTAAGAATTTCTCTAACAACCCAGTTTCTCAGGAGAAATGTGCCTACTCAAATCTGCATATATCATGGTAATCAACCTATTCAGCACCACATTCAGTAGTGTGAGAGACTCTAGACAGAGGGGCAGGAAGATTTACCACCTTCACTTTGGGTGCACAAACTTTATTCCACTTTGCAAGGCTGTGCACACACTTGGTATGTTTATGTGGAACTGCATAGGGAGACTAGAAATTGGCAAGACTTGATTACAAGAATGGTCCAAACTTTTGACTACTTCTCTACTAAACCTCTGGTGAGAGAGGCATTATGGGTTATGGAATGCTTGACTATGGGAGACAATGCAAAGGTTGAAGAACTCATTCAAGATTTATTTGGTGAGGAAGAACCAGGAGTGCATTTTGATGAAATAGATGAGACAAATGCCAAACTATTTAAGCACTTGCTTTGAGAAGGAGAAAGGAAAGATGGTCTACATAGTGGATGATGAAGAAGTAGAAAATTTGGACATTGATCATTTTGAAGGTACGAGTGAGATTTTAGATAGTGTGGATAAAAACACACGCACCTATCATGAACCTATGAAGACCAAGAAAGTGAACATTGGCACAGATGTTGAACCTAAGGAGGCCATAATTGGAGATTATTGGTCTGATTCTGAAGTGGCAAAGATAATTGAGTTACTACGTGATTTCCAGGACTTATTTCCTAGGGGATACCATGAGTTAAAGGGGGTGCATGAGTCATTAGGTGAGATGAAGATTAAGCTAAAGGAAGGTGCGCACCTTGGTCAGGAAGAGACCTTACAGGATGAACCCTAACCTGCGCATAAAAGTTAAAGAAGAAATTGACAAAATGCTGAAATATGGCATCATTAAGCCCCTAGAAGAATCAGAGTGGGTTAGCCCCATGGTAATCAGTATAAAGAAATATGGTCAGATTAGGATTTGTGTGGATTACAGGGAGCTGAATGTTGCATGTGTGATTGATCCTTTTCCTATGCCTTTCACTGAGGAAATATTAGAAGGCATTGCAGGGCACAAAATTTACTCTTTTACAGATGGATTCTCTAGGTATCATCAGGTAAGAATTACATAGGAGGATCAAGAGAAGAAAACTTTCACCACTGAATGGGGAATCTTTGCATATACGGTGATGCCCTTTGGTTTGAAGAACGCACCTGTTGTATTTTCACATAGTTGTTCAAGCATTCTAGGATTTTATTCACAAATTCTTGTAGGTTTACTTGGATGATTGGATGGTATATGGGCTTGTTAAGGATCATTGTGACAACTTGTGCTTAATGTTTGAAAGATGTAGACAGTTAAGCATCTCTTTAAACATCAAGAAGTGTGTATTTGCTACACCTTTTGGAACTCTGCTAGGGCATATCATCTGCAAGGAAGGTTTGTTAGTAGATCCAGCTAAGGTTGTAGTTATTGTAGGCCTGGAGGAACCTACCAGTCAGAGTGAGGTGCACGGATTCTTGGGCCATATAGGGTATTACAAAAAATTTATCAAAGGATATGCAAAGATTTTCATGCCCTGAAGGAGTTACTAAAGGGAAAAGGGACATTCTATTGGGTAGAACCGCAGCAGTGCACATTTGAGGAATTGAAGGAGAGACTTACTACAACGCCTATTCTGTGTTTTCCCTCATGGAACCAACCATTTCACGTACATGTGGATGCCTCTGGCATGGCCATTGGCGCAGTGTTAGCTCAGCCTAGAGAAGGTATTATAGATCATCCTATCTACTTTGCTAGTAGAAATTTGACTCCTGCAGAACATAATTATACAACTACAGAGTGTGAGGCCTTATCAATGATCTACGAGCTACATAAGTTCAGACAGTACTTGCTAGCAACACCTTTTGTATTTTATACAGATCACATGGCACTAAAATACTTGGTAAATAAGCCCATTTTATAGGGGCACATATGTCGATGGGTTCTCTTATTCCAAGAATTTGACTTTACAGTCATGGTAAAACCAGGTAAAAGTAATTCTGGCCCAGACCACTTATCAAGAATTCAATCAGGAGAGGATGCACAGACAATTGAAGATACAATGTCAGATGCACAGTTGTATAGGTTACATCACACCTTCAGAATTGGAGGATATTGCTATCTTTTTACACACAGGTATGGTGCCAGAAGGAATGAAATCCTTAGAGAAGAAACAACTTGCAATTCATGTTACACCCTTCATGTTGATCAGTGGTGACTTATACAAACTAGGCCGAGATGAAGTATTGCACCGGTGTGTATTAGAACATGAGCACAAGGATATCATGGAAGAGGCTCATGGTGGTATTGTAGGTGGGCATTATGCAGGTGACACCACCGTGTGTAAGATTCTACTCATTGGATTATGGTGGGAGACCCTGTACAAGGATTGTAAAGAGTATTGTAAGGCGTGTGATCACTGTCAACACCTTGGAAAACCTGGACAAAGAGATGAAATGCCTTTGAGGCCTATTACTAGTGTAGAGCCATTTGAAAAATGGGAAATAGACTTTGTGGGTCCTATTTCCCTAGCCACACGTAGAACCAGATCACGCTACATCATCACTTGTATAGATTATCTTACACGATGGGTAGAAGCAACACCTACAAAGGATTGTACAACAGCTATAACAACAAGGTTCTTATGGGAAAATATTCTTACTAGGTATGGATGTCCATTGAGTTTGACAAGTGATAGGGGCACACACTTCTTGAATGAGACAATCAGGATATTGTTGGATGAATTTATGGTCACGCACCACAAGACTACACCTTATCACCCTCAAGAAAATGGGACTATTGAGGCCTTCAACAAGATATTGAGCCAGACCTTAACAAAAATTTGTGATGTTGGAAGGAAAGATTGGGATGATAAAGTTTCTGTTGTACTTTGGGCATATAGAACAACCTACAAATGGTTAAATAAGGCCACACCCTTTAGGTTGGTGTTTGACACAGAAGCAGTTCTTCCCATGGAATTCATGTTACCTTCTTTGTGTATTGCACATGCAGGAGGTCTAGCTGATGAGAAAGCATTAGAAGAAAGAATTGACAAGTTAATACAGTTAGATGAGAGGCGTGCCATAGCATGTTGGAGTCAAAAGTAGGAAAAGGCCAAGCAGAAGGCATGGCATGACAGACACATCAGGGATAAGAAGCTTGAGGTTGGACAGATGGTACTTCTTTATGATTCCAAGTTTTTGTGCCATCCAGGAAAACTTAAGGTGCATTGGTTGGGACCATATGTTATCACTCACATCCTTGAATCAGGTGCTTGTTAGTTAGAGGCACTTGATGGAACACGGTTACCCAGTTACTTTAATGGGAGTAGGCTGAAGCCCTACTATAAATAAGTCTTCTTGGTGTTTGTAATAAGGTAGTATTGCCATTTAGTATAGATTTCCCTTTCTATATTTCTTTTAATGTATTTCCTTCTTCGTCACTATGCTTTGTCAATTTAGTTTGGTGTTTTGTGTAATAAGCGCATTTGTGCACTGGAAGCTAATTACAATCTGAAGTATTTTTATGCACAGAGGACTGCACATACCATTGGTGTGGGGTGGTTGTTATTCAAAAATGGGTACACATGAGAACATACTGTTACAGGTGTTATTCAAAAATGGAAGGGAGCTGCTAGAAAGAAGATTTCTCCTAAGGAAGACCATAGCTAGAAATAAATGAATGAATAGTATAACGTGAGGTAAGAGGTGGCCATAGAAACTACTAGAGGAAGGCATGGTGGCGAGGTACTTTGGCGCATGGACAGTGCACAGAAGGAGGTCTGTAGCTAGAAGGTAGGAAGGCACGATGGAAGGTTATAACTATGGTGCATAGGTGTATCGCGTGGAAATTGGGAAAATGGTCAATTAATGAGAGGATCGGTGGTAGGTAAAGGAACAATAAATGCAATAAATTTTAACTCTATATAAAGACGTGATGCGGGTTCATTTCTACCTTTGCGATCACAAGTATTCAAGTGAGCTAGTTGTGACCAAACCAAGTGAAACATGTTGAGGTGTGGAGAGTTGCAAAACCAGGCATGGAGAGAAGATTTGTGCACAGAAGTGGCTTGCGTCCCCATTGGAGAAGGGTTTGAGTGAAGCAGAAGCATTGAGAAGGAGCTAGGGCATGTGATTTTGAGCTAGGGCACACGATTTTGAGCTAGGGCATGTGGTTTTAGGCTAGGGCATGAGAACTTACTCGATAGAGGAAAAAGGTGATATTTTTACCATGGCACCAAGGAAAGCACCTAGAGAAGGAACGAAGGGGAAGAAAAAGGTGGAAATCGAGGTCGAAGATGCTCCCGAGAGAATTTTTTTAGAAATGCAGTATCCAGAAGGAGTGATCATCAGACGGGATTGGGATTCCCATATCCGTAGATGCAAAGTAAGTGACTACAACCACCGCACCACTGATAACAAGGGGGAGTTGGATGCATTGTTGAATAAGAAGACCAACAAGCGCATGGTGGATGACATGTCAGTATATGATGATGTTGGGGAGAAGTTTCTCAAGAAGGTAGGGGTGTATCAGCTGTATGAACTCCCATATTTTGGAAAACCAGAAAATTTATACCAATGGCTTATGAGCAGAGTCCATGAGGAATTCTTCTATTTTGTTGGACGGTGGGTAAGGATCACCATGCCTTTGATTGCTACATTGACAGGACTGAAGGGCATAGGGACAGAGGTTAGTAGTGATCTAACTGATAAGGAAATTGTTATAGCCACAAGAAAGGAGTTGGGATATGCCAAGGGTCCACATGGAATGGACATCTACAAATTAAGGAAGTACCCTGTGGTGCAGGAAGCCATGCATCTTCTCACTAAGCTGAATGATCAGGAGAGATGGTCACAAGTAAATACCATGTGGCTACATATTGCGAAGAAAATGTCACAAGGAGAAATGTACAACTTAGCTGGCTACATAGAAGAAACAATTATTGAGGAAGTGCACATAGGTGAAAAGATAAGTTTTGGCACTATCCTATTATCTCTTGTGTTTGTAGAAATTGGAGTGCCTGATGGGCCAAATAACAAAATTTGGGAATACCCCATGGAAAAGAAGTCCCTCGCAGAGAGGTTTGAGAAGTATTTGTGTGAAGGAACAATGAGTGGCCCATTCAAACAAAGGGAAGAACTATGGTATGATCAACTTCACGTGGCCTTTGAGGAGGAATGACACATTCCAAAGGAGTTACCCTTAGTAGTGGGCAAGGCAGTGCAGTTCGTGGTGTATCAACATTTTTGCATTGCATGGTTTGCAATGAAGGATGGGACATGGAGTCCCTGGTGTAAACTTCCATATGCCTTCACAATGTGTTACTTCTAGGAAGTAGTACATAGGTTTACTGATGCACACCGGTTGAGCTACAATGCGGACAAGGTAGACTGTGACTACCATACTCTAAGGAAAACATATGTTTATCCAGGTCATCTACCTATATCGAGAGGCTTATTTATGATGTTATAAGCATGAAGCTGGTAAGTTTGGCTATTGGGGACAGTGGGGCACTTATCTATCTTCAGCTCAAGCCTAGGATGGAAAAGGAAAGTATGTGGAGAATGAGTTTATGCTCCCAGGGCCACCTAAGGGAAAACACACAGTTGAAAATGTGGCAGCTCCAAAGCCTGCCTCAACCATAGAAGGAGACGAGGAAGAAGAAATCAATGAGGATAGTGGAGGCTTGGACCATAGAGGCTGGAGGAAGCCCACAGACAAAGTGGAGAGTGAGCGCACAGATACTCCCCCTCATATGCAAGGAGGAGAAGAAGACTTGGACATGGGTACAGTCCATGAGGAATGCCAGTTTAAAAAGGTGTTTAGAAGAACCAGAACCCAAGGCGTAGGAACATCTCAACCTTTACGAAGGTCACCTCGACTCTCCCCTCAAAAAGAAGCACCCGAGAGAAAGAGAAGAAGAAAGTTGAAGCTTAACGAGGAGGAGGAGGAGTCTGAAGAGAGTGCGCAAGGAACCCTGGTCCAGCCTGAAGATGTGGAGGAACCCCGAGATGAAGAAATGAGAGATGAAGAGGAAGGGGTGAAAGAAGTAGAAGAAACTGTGCAAGAACAACCCAGTGCACCCATTATGACTCAGGTAGGAGAAGGGCCAACTCCAGACCTTGGCACCCAGGTTCCTAAGGGGCCAAGAACAAAAAGAGAAAGAACAAGTGAAGAGTATGTTGTCCCTAGTATGGGCTATACTGAGGACATAAGAAAAATCATCTATGCCAGTTCCAGAGCACTGTGGGCCTTAAGGAGTTATATGGGTGGGAGCTGATGGATCCAGATATGGCCACTACATGTAAAAGGAATAAATTATCCTGGTCCATGCAGACTCATATGGATGAACCATATTTTGATGTGTGCGAGGAGTCATGTGTCTCATGAAGAGTGAAGAAGGCACCCCAGAGTAGGCACATGACAATAAAACCTACTCTAATGTCTGATGAGAAGGTCAACAATGCAATGGTCAAAGTATCTACTGAGGTGGCATGGAGAAACATTGATAAGGCTGCCACCATTCGAGTGCTACTTGAAGATAACAAGGCTAAAACTGCAGAGATAACACATTTAAAGGAAGAGAAGGAATGAGAATGGGAAAATAATGAGGCCTTCATTAGCATGGTGGAGGAAATTGGTGATCACATCCTTAAAACAAGGCCTCATCTAGAATCTCAGGTTCCAGAAAATTTTCCTTCTACTATGCATTATGTGCACACTTTGGTCGATTTGGTGTTAGATGATGGACCAATTCGGATGCCCACACCAAAATATTTTGAACAAGAGGCAGAGAGAGCAAGGGCCTCTATGGTTAGGAAAATTTCAACTTATGAGGCATTGCTCCAAAATTTGAAGGATGAGCTAAAGAAAGCCAGACCAAGCTCTCAATTTATGTGTGGCACCAGAAGTAGTAATAAGGACCAGAACTCTAGTTGAAGATAATGAAGTTCTGGCAGCGATGAAAGATGAGACACTAGGGCATGCAGAAATATTGGCACTGGTGAAACAAAAGCGTGAGGCCCTCGCAGCAGCCCAGATCCACACAAAGAGAGGATTGATGAGATTGGGAAGCTCATAGCGCAAAAGATATGGACCTAATGAAAGGAATGATGTCCAGTATGGCCAATGTTGTCTGGGTACTACAGAATGAGAAAGAAAAGATTACTCAGGATGAACTGGATGCCATAGGCACAAATATTCTAGAGAAGACAAGGATCATGCTAAGTGAATTGGTAGACATTGGAGGCTGAAATCAAAAATGAATATCCAGAGCTAATCCTCCCAGTTGAAGAAGAGGGTGTTGCAGAGTGAAAATTCATTCTTTTGTATAGTGTTTCATTAATTCTTTCATTCCTTATTCTTTATTATTGGGAACATCAGAAATAATTCCCATTTTCCGGATGACAATGTACTTTAGTGTGGGGTAATGTTGAGTAGACATAATGTTTCTCTAAGGAGAAGACACACAAAGGATGCACACGTGGGAACAAGGCACATTTGAAGGCATGGGAAGATAGGGAAGGAAACACGCACCAGAACACTTTGGCTTAGGACTTAGCCATTTTTATGGATAAGGGATATTTTTGGAGATAGCATGTGGAGCACACATAGAGATGAAGACTTGTGCTACATGCAATGGTATTTTGGGAACAAGCGGCTGATAAGCACCATGCATAGTTTAAGCTAATAATAGGATTTCTTCTTAGAGTTAACTATAGGACATCTATTATTAGAACACTTGCATGTTGTGCATGCCATTGTAAAGGTGCATGGCTATTATCAGCATGTGACCTATTTTGAGAAGTGCATGGGTAATGAAGGGAAAGTCCCCACCTCTATAAATATGTAGTGAACTATGTAGTTTAGTGTAGTGTGAATTATTATAGAGTTATGTTGTTGGTTCTAATGCACACATGACTCATGGAGATACTTTATAGTGTAAGAAGCTTATGTGTTTTACAGTGTTTAATGCAATGGAGTATATTGGCTGGATAATGGTGTTAGACATAACTGAATCTAGTTCTTGTATGGTTAGCCTTATTATAGTTATTGTTTAGTTCATGATTCTCTAAGATCTAGATCTGGTTTATGCACTGTGAAATGTTTATGTTTGGTTATGGATCTGAATATGTATTATCATCATCACACTAATATCCTACACAAGTAACTCTAAAGAGGGGCTTGGTACCTTTGCATGCTTCGGGTGAGCACTTAACTCATTGTCCATGGATTCTTCAAAGTATTCATCAGGTGAGAATTCACATTACCTAATCCTGGCACACTATTCTTCTCCTTCATCTCCAATTTTTGATTCAATAACTTCTTATCCCTCATCTTCATCTGCCTCACATATTGCATTGATCGTTGGAGCTTCCAAGAAAAGCCTTTAGAGTGCTCCTGAAATTTTATTTCTATTCTAGTTTGGGTGAGATGTTCATTAAGAAAATTCCTTCTTCAACATTATCAAGTCATTAGCCAAATTATGCAACAATGGATCAACTCTCTCATCTTTGGAATTTTGGGCCTTATATTTCATTGAATGATTCTTGATCTTTCATGACAAGACAAGGTCATCTTCCACTTTAATGGAAATTTCTTGAGCATTGTCCAAATATCTTGGTTGAAATCTCCGTAGAATGAAACTAAATTTATGAAATTGGGCATTCATAAAGAACCTTTTTAGATTATCTGTAGTAGGACAGGAAAAAGTGGGAATCTTGTTGATCAACTTGCTAAATTTCACCACAAAGTATCTCATGGAATCTTGTGGTTCTTTCTTCATTTGATTTAATTGAGAAAGGCAGGCATGAGAATATTTTTCAGTCTTGAATCTCACTTCAATATTGATTTTCATATTACCCCAATTGGCAATTGGGCGAGACAAAAAGTAGTAGAACCAGTCCACAACGAAATCTTGTAATGTTTCCATGAACAACCACACTGCAACATCTTCGTGTTGTACTCTAAGGATGCCACATGCTATGATGAAGGCTATGATATGATCGTAAAGAAATTTCTTTCCATCTCCATAGAATTTCTAAAATTTATTTCTTGATCATTTTGGAAGTCATGAAGCGGTGGAGCCAAAACAAACAGACCAATATTTTGGCCCCATGGCACAAGTACTTGTGCTGCCATTTCTTCCTCTTTTGGTTCTTCTTCTCTTCCTCCTTTAGGAGGAGTGAGGACTCATGGTTCAACAATTGGTTCTTTAGTATGACCTTCAAGAGTATTTTTAGGAACTTGTCTCCTTACATGTATAATGGGAAGTCTAAAATCAGCTCTTCGTTACTCTTTGAATGCGAGGTCAACAATGCCACAAGCATGATCAACCTGGGTGTACCTTCTTTCTGCCAGCTTGCCTCAAAACACCTAGAAAGGAATGCAGCTGGAAAAGTGCATATTTCTCAACAGGATTACAACAAGGATTTTGAAATTTCAAGTAGATTTTTTTTGGTATTTTCATATTTTTCAACTTTTATGGATTTTTAAAAATCTGATTTTTTTTTTGCATTTTCAGATATCTTTATGGGTGCACAAAGGGCAGATCTCTACTTAGCAGCTTCACTAAAACTTATTGGGGAAATAATTTCCCATGTTGTAAATTATTGATTCTTCACCAACAATACGAGACTAAGTCCCTACTTGTGTATGGGGAGGCTCCCATTATTGAATATAAACTACTTAAACTATCTAAATACTGTGGGGTGTCCACTATGCTGGGGATCACACATGAAAACTCTAGTGAACCCATCGAAAATTGATTGTACAAAGTACAAGGGAGGAAATTGCAACAAAGAAAGGTAAAAGGGAGTTGGGGAAATTAGGAGAGAGAGGGTTACTGTTGTGAGTAGGCACTATCATAGTTCACAAACAATAACCAAAGTAACTCCACATTCAATTAGAAGTACACAACAATGCAAACCATGATAAGATAAAACAAACCATAGAAACAAAATTCCATTGATTCATTCATCAAAGGAATATAAACCTTTCTTGGTTTTATAAGATTATCCTATATGCAAAGTTGGAAAGAGAAAGTAGAGGAACAATGACAAGAAATAGAAGAATTGCAAATTTATTGCTTGATGTAGAAGTGGAACTCTTAACAACATAGATTCAATCAACAATTTCCAACCCCTTGGAATGGAGAAGCCATTTCAATTTATAACATTACAATCGGTCCTTTCATCTACCCCCCACACGACTCTTTACCTATCCTCATTACTTATGACCATTCATATTCCTAGCAAGTGAGTATTTTTCTTATTATTGGAAAAATGACTCTTACAATGTTTAAGTAATGGTCACTTCAGTGAATAGGATGAAATAAAGAAATTACATTCTCAATTGAAAATTAGAATATGGAGAGAGAGAGAGAGAGAGAGAGAGAGAGAGAGAGAGAGAGAGAGAGAGAGAGAGAGAGAGAGAGAGAGAGAGAGAGAGGGAAGGGAGTGATTGATTTGTTGCTGATGAAGAAATTTCTGATTTGAGGCATGGTGATCACAATCTCTTCCTTTTGCAAGATGCATGAACATGTTAGACTACTAAATGAGTGTTTAGAAACACTATTGTGAGACCTCCTGATTTGAGCCTGAGATGAAAAGGAGTATCACTCATGATGGTTCCTTCTTGATCTCACAATGATAGTGAGGATCACTCCCTTGCTCCTTATATTTTCACAAATGGTCCTTGTGATCACAAATCATATTTACAATGCTTGAACCTCTTGATGTATGTTCCTCACTTAATGGAATAGGCCTTTACATTGTGGATAGAGGATTGCATCTAAATGAGATTCTCGAGAAGTGGTCACTGGTCGGAATGGAATGAGGTGATTCATTGATTCCTTCCACATGACGATCTTGAGTGCCTCGATAGATCAATTACCTTAGTTAAACCCTCTTTTAGGAGATATTTTCCTCATTTTTCTTCATGAATCTCTCATTTCATTTTGATCATAATGACATCCTTTCCTACTTCACAACTCAGTTTCTAAACCAAGATGCCACCTGGGTGGAAACATGATTATCGTACTCAGACATAATTGCTCCTCATGAAGAACCGATCCTTGATTGGGAAATGAGCTCCATGTTCTTGTCCTACATACTGTAGTGAAGAACTAAAAAATCCACCTCGTTCGACTTGCAAGATGTGGTATTCTTCTCAAGCACGGGCTTAAGTGTTTAGAAACACCTCACGAGGAACACATTGCCTAAGATGACCTATTTCCTTATGGAGAATCCTTCTCATCACACTTGTGATGATAATCCTCTTGATGAATTGAATTTTAATGAAGATCTTGATCCTCTTCAACTTCTTTCCAACTACACAATGTTCACATCTTTCACATGTCGCGCCTCGATATGCTCTACTTTTTCCTTAACACAATAGTGGTCAAAATGATGCTTTAGGATCCTTATGAAGGGTGTATTTCATTATTTGAGATGCAAGACATATTTACAACCATGTGAGGATGTAAAAAAGAAGCGAGATTAGTGAAAACAAAGCCAACTACAACTTTTTGCACCAAAAACTAAAACTTTCTATTTTTAGCAGGTGGGACCACGAATTGCTATTTTGAGAATTTTTGCCTTTTTTTGTCAAATTTGATCTTCTAAATCCTCTGACATACTCAATTCACTTCCATTAATGCTTCTTTACCATTTTTAGGAAGTTTCTATTTTAGTAAGTTACTTTTTCCGAATCTGTTATTTTGGGAAAATCACCAATTTTGTCTTGCTTGTTGTTTCTGGATGTTTTGAGTGATTAGAGCTTGTAATTTTAAAATGTTTAGGATTTTTAGCATGTGAGTGTATAAAAAATATGATGTTTTTATTGACTAGTCAAAATGGTGTCGGTTTGCAACAAAAACATCATTTATTGGATTCGGCTCTGCACTGTGATCTCGTGCTCTGATTTTGGTCGTGTTTCGCTTGCTAAAATTATTGCAAATCAAAAAGGAAAATTTTGGGATGGAGAATTTCAGGCATGTTGTTGTGATGCCACCCATTAATGGAGGCTTGAATCTTCAGTGATAACAAGTTTTCCTAGGAGGATGATCAGCTGAGAAAATTTCACTAGAATCTGGTTCTAAATTTGGAAGCTATGAAGAAATCATTGCTTTTCATGTTCATGACTGCCTAGAATGATTTGGGCAGCATGAAAGGTATTTTTATGAGTATTTAGGTTTCATGGAATCAAAATTGGTTTCCTGGATGAACTGTGTGAAGAAACAAGCTTGGAAGCAAGTTATGTCATGTTTTTAAGTTACCCGACATCTATTTTTTGCTCATGGGTGTGAAAGTTTCTTGTACTTTAAAGCTGAGGTTTTGGAAGCTTGGGCATGGGGGAAATTTTTGTGTACCCCCTTTCACCTTTGGAATGGAGACAAGGGGGACAAGAAAATGTACCTTAACTAGATGATTCCAAGTGTTGTTGTGTGGTGCAAGGATGGAGAGATGGAGAAAGACATGCTTTGTCTCCGGGAGGTGGAAGTTGGTCGCATGGAGAACCTAAGGAAGGGCTAGGATGGTATGAATTTTTTTTATCCCCTTTTTACTATGGGGAGTGGAGACAAAGGGGAAAATAAAATGTGCCCTCGCCAAATGATGAAAAGTGTCACTCTGTGGTACATCGTGGGGGAGATGAAGAAAAGCTGCTTGGCACTCTACTGGGTTGAGATGGGTGATATGGAGGACCAAAGAAGAGGCTAAGGTGGGGTGTATTTTTGTGTCCCATTTATCCCCTTGGGAAAGGGACAAGAGGGACACAAAATTTCACCATGAAGCTAGACGATGACATGTATCACTCAAAAAATTGGCTAAGTACGAGCAACACACTTCCACAAGAGATAAGTTGACGAAATGATTCTCGGAGCTCCAGAAAGTCTTTTCACATGAAATTTTATATGATTTTTTAATCCCAAGGAAATTTCAAGAACAAAGGGATAGGTTTCAGAACCTGAATTTGCTTGCATATCCAAAAAATGGCCCATTTTCTTCGGGACAACATGGTGCATCTACACAGATTGAGATGCCTTGAGAAGTATTTTACTCTTAGAAAAAAAGTGATGATTGAACCATGTAGATAATTCCCTCAGATTTAAAATTCCTATTGGAATTCCTCCTAACTCCTTATAGATCTCCCATAATCATCCGGTGAAGCTCAAGTTCTAAATTTAGCTCTACATTCCTTACACCTGAAAAACCCGCAGTTGCACAATCTGTACCTAAACCTCAAAATATTTTCTAAATATTCATAAATAACTTCTAATGCCCTCTTATATCTCAAATACTACCTCAAGATTAATATGAGCTTCCAGATCCTTCCCGGAGGATGCACACCTTCATTGAAATGGCCAAAATTGGCCTTTTTAGGTTTACTAGAGAACTAGTCTTCAGAAGAATTTGGCTAAATGAAAAGGATGATCTTGTCACACCATTTCAAACAACTGCTTATGCTTGATAATCATATTGGAAGTACTTGCAAGTTCAATCTGGTCATGACATAGAAGACAAATTGACCAGAAGGGGGATTTGGGAAGATTTAGGGGAAAATTTTCACATTTGGCTTCATGCTTGGAAGTTTTAATTTTTGGTCTAGCAAAAGTGCATGACAACAATATTGTAAGGGATTTTTTTTGAATGAGGTCCATCTTGGAAAAAGTGAAAGGGTCTCTTGCATTGGGAACATTATACCCATAAAAAGAAACATATATGAAAGCAAACATTAATTTTTTGGCCTCCCAAAGCAACATTTTAAAAATCAAGGAAAACTTAAAATTTCATGGGTTGATGTGGCATAAAGGTGGCACAATTGCGTAACCTTTGTGCCACAATTATGATCAAGTAATGAAGTAAAATTAATCCAAGTTTTGACACTAATTGCACTTCATGTAGTAGTGTCAAGTTCATGAAATATCCTAAACATCTGGGATGAACGTGAAATTGGGGGGACACTTCCTTGTATAAGTTTGGGCATAATGGAGTACTCCTTAATTAATATGGTATGTCATAAATCCAATATAGGCATGTTGAAATTGATATATCTTGACATTTTTTAGATAAATATATTAAAGATATCTATACAAGTATAAATGATAAAGTGTTATTTGATTGAATTGTTCTAGATTAAATTGGGTGCATAAAACAACTATATAGTTTAGATAGAAAATTCAATCAAGTATGATGCATTCCATTTTTTTTTGTCTTTATTTGAATGTAGTTGAAAAACTAAAAAGTTGATTGATAATAACATAAGTGCCTTGTGGAATGTTCACGGCAGAAATATAACTAGAAACAATGTGTTAGGTTGTTACATCCACATGCTACTATAACAAAAATGTTAGGGTAAACGAACATGTTGAAATGAAAAAAAGGCTACTACAAATACATGTTGAAAAACATTTCAAATTTGTTTTACTACGTATGCTTTCACTTTCTACTATAAGCATGTTATGACCATAACACAACCCTACTTAAACTTTGAGAAAGAACTCTTAAGAAAGCTGGATGTTAAATCAATTGAAATCTAAAATAGAAAACTCAAATAATTCTTCAAAGACTCTCAAAACAAATCTACAAGATACATAGTGAACATTATTCCAAAGTTTGCATGCTAAGGAAGTGTATAAAGTCATACTTTGTCTATGTACGGGTATGTCTTGATTTATCAATAAAATATATGCTTTCATGGGTATGTTTTAAGTTCTTTGGTGTGCAGGGATGATTATGATAGTTCAGCAAAATATTTGAGTCTTTAAACAAAATCCAACTAAAAGAAACACACAAATATGTTCATATGCTTTGACTTTGTATGGTGAAGAGAACGTTAAATATTATAATCAAAAGATTTATATTAGCAGACCAACAAGGCACCCATTTGCTTCCAGTACGCGTGTCAAATAGAGATATATGCAAACTATGCTCAAAATTTTAATTTCCACGCAAAGGGCTTACGCCAACGGTGGCCAAGTGTTATTCATCAAATTTATGTAGATACTACAGAATGGTTTTTAGCTTGAGGAGTTGAAGTTGCCATTAAAGACAAGTGTCGAACATCGATTCTACGCATGGTTGGAAGGATGACACACAGACCAAGATTTTGAATGTTCATGTAGAACGCTTACACCGATGGTGGAAAAGTGTCATTCATATGTGAAGGCTGATGGAGTCATTTAATTTATAATCCATGAATTTCACATTATCATTAATAAGCTTGATGGCGCACAGACTGGTTATAACTAGATAATCCTTGAGACGATTACAATTAACTCGCATCAAGTTTTAAAAATAGTCTATTTATAGTCGCATCTCATTTGCAAAAGGCCATATTGAGCCTCCATTTTCATAAAGCTATCGTTGAGAGAAGATACCGGGTTTCGTAATGTTTTAGTAGGAAAAATGAAGCCAAGTTCAAGCGTAAACAAGTTTTTGTGAATTTGTTGAAGGATTAGAGGAGAAAACATAGAAAAAAAGGCACCCAAAGCAGAGGCTTTCTCTTCATCCTCATCATTGGCACAAGAGATCAATGAAACTCTCTTTACCATGGCTCTACCATCTCATAAAACAAATTACATCCAATTTTTTTGGGAGGTACACAACTATGATGAATAATTCAAAGGAAAAAATCTCACCCAGGTCGATGAGGACTATTATGATGATCTGCAAGCTATTAGAGACTTTGGGATCCATGATATTGTATCTAACCCAGATGGTTTCCCTTGTGATGACTTATTTGAGGATGTATTCACATCCTGCACCCTCTAAGATGAAAAAATCATACATGTAAGCATATTGCTATAGCTACTGGTCATGTTTTTAATACCATGTATAAAATGCCCATGTCAGACATATCATATAACCAAGGTACTGTGATGGAATTCATGGGGGGGTGAGGAATCAGGATATTATGGATGAATTAAAGTCATGGGCTATTTATGAATCAAAGGTAAAACAAAAGTCAAAGTTGAATATACCTATTGCCCCATTTCGGAAGGGAATAAGGGTGGCCATGATTTTATTGAATAGACGGTATAGATCAGATAAAGATGATCATGTAAATCAAGCCTGGGTTCCACCGTTGAGCATGATCATGAAAGGAAAAAACCCTAAATTTGGTGGAATTCTAGAATTCAACTTTAAATTATGATGGGATATGACAGCTACAGGAAATAATTTTAACATGTTATCTTACTTGGTGGACTTGTTTTGTGCTTTCCTATCCTTTGATCCACAATTGTCTAACTAGCTACCCATCAATGATGCCTCCATTCATGTTGTTTTTTCTAAATTGTACAACCACAATCATGGCCCAATCATTGTGGATATTTGTGACATTTTCTTTCCTAATGTGTATCACACCATCTATAGAAGGGTAAGACCTAGGATACTTCTATAATTGAGAGTCTATTAAGATAGTGAGATCCTATTAATACTATCATAGGTACACCATGATAAGAATTGGAAGTGCTTTAACACCTCCTTACCAACTACCTAAACATGTGCTAGAAAGACAAACAACCATTGAGGTGTCCTGTCAATTTGAGCATGAGATAGGTTGTTGGTGCAAAGGAGTTAATCAAAATCCTTGGCCATATATTATTTGTTCTATTGGAAACTACAATTTTAACACTTATCCATCTCTTCAGGCCTTTTCCAGGTAACACAAGGCTTATGCCAATCTTCAGGATGATATTTATATGAGGTGGGATCCTCATGGTTATGTGAAAGCTCATATAAATAAGATGATAAATAATTATCTTGAGCCCTATCATCATTTATGGACGGAGTTAGAAAAATATCATATGAATCCTGAATTTATGGAGGAAGTCATAGCTAAGCTCAAAGCAACATGACTTCCTCCATAGATTAATCCACCAATGAAAATTTCTCATAGTTTACCAGATACAACAAAAAAGGATTTGCAAAGAATTATTCTACAATTTTCCCTCCTTCCCCCAACGTGACAAGGTCAACTCAAGTAATAAGAGAGGCTTCTTCCTCCATTCAGATAAGTCAATCCATATCTAGATCCCAAATGACATCACTATCATCATGTCGAATTCTTCCTACTACGGAACAAGCTAGAGGGAAGGATGGCTATTTTTGAAAAAGGGAAAGGAAAGTCTCCACAAGTTGACATAGCATAAAAAATTTAGAGTTTAGTGGGCTCACTTCCTCCTCCAATTCAATCAATTGTGTTAACCATGATTAGAAGCTCAACTACGGTAAAAGCTAATACGCCTTTTTTCAGTTGTAAGTGCAAATTTGGATGTGAGTTCTAGTTTGTCATCATATATGGTGGTTTCTCCACCTCCTATCATTTCTACCATTCCCTCCACCATGACAAAATATACCATTTATTCCTCCTCTCCCCAAGTTTATTCTATTGTTCCTTATTCCACTATGTTGTCACCACCACTAATTATCATGTCAACACCCATGACATGACCAATAGAAGCTACCACACAACTCATCTCCTTCATGGGGATATTGAAATAAAAAATTCTAAATATTTCCATGCCACTACCACCTTTTCCATCTCTTCACATAGTTCCAACCATCTATTTTTTCCCAATTTTTCTATACCAAGATTATTAGTGCCTATATTCTCAATCCCAAGATCACCAATGCCAAGTGTTCCAAGGCAAGTGCCAAGGGGTCATCTCATTGGTCAAAAAGGGAAACTAATAAACATTGCACCTCCTATGGGTCATCCCGTGGAGAAAATGTCTGTTCAAATGCATACTATTTTAGATTCTTTAATTCTTCCATTCTCTATAGTGACCACATCAGCTACCTCTTCTATTATGATATCTTCTAGTGCCATTAAAGTGGAAGAATCAACAAAATAACATGTTGAACTAGCAAAGCAGAAGTGACAACAACATTTTTTCACTAAATCTCAATCCTCTGCATATAAGATGTTTACACCCTAATAATATTTAATATGAAACCCAATTCATGTTAGTGACTTAATACACTAAAGGATGCAAGGGTTAGGAAGATGTGATTATTCTAACTAATTAACCTCCAACATTAATTACCAAAATTATAAGAATGCTTTTATACTTGTAACTGGTATGATAAATAAGACACAAAGTTAAAAACAAAAAGTAATGAGTGTAGTTACCTGATTACAGATGATTATAGGAGTTTATGGGAGGATGCATTGCTGGAAAAAGAAGATCTAAATGTAATGATGCTTTGTTCCGGAGACTGTAATTGTAAACTAACCTAGGGTAGGAATGTACAAATCTATCAAGACTATTTATACGGTCTTGACCATATTGTATAGTCTTGGACCTACTTGGTTTTTGGTTCTATAACTTTTTAACACTGTCAGTGATGTAGGGGCATTATTACTCCAGGGCTAGCATAGAGATAGTATAGGTATGTGTTAGACAATTTTTGGTTTGCTAGGGTTTTTAGTGGTGTATTTGAGTCAATTTTGGTGTCTTTTTGGCTTTAGAGATTCACATTTTTGAGTTGGAGGTTTTCCCTCCATTTTTGGCTTATTCAAAATTTGAATATTTCCAAAGCCATATTTGGATTGTTCATAGTATGTAGGAGTCTATCTAGTGGTCTTAGCATGTAAGTAAGTCTTGAACATGTAATTTGGGGAATTTTAAGGCTTTGAGAGCTCCCTAAGATACAAGGTTGGTCATATTAGTCCCAAGTTGCCATTTAGGCCTTTTTCTTGTATGAAGTCTCAAAATGTGACTTGGTCATATAGCCTAGAAAAACAGTTATGCACAAACCATTCGAGCAAAAGGTATAAAGGATACTTTGTAACTATTTCATATTCATTGATCAATCAAGTGTATTAGAGCTCCAAGCACGTGACTAGCAAGAAATAGATTTTTGATACAAGAATTCATGGTTGTATTTCTATAAATGTTGTATTTTGAGTTTTCATGAGTGTAATCTGTGCATTTGATGGTGGTATCCTTTAATTGCATGTATGTAGTTGTGGAATACAAGGGTGAAAAGATCAATGATGATGTAATCTTATTGTATAGTTGAATGAGAGAGGGTGAGGTTCCTATGGTTACAGAGGATAGTGTCAATTAGTTGGAGACTCGAGCATGCAGGGATTTGGATAATTATTTAAGGAGAGTAGAGATTTTTAGAACCTTCTAACAAGGGTGAGTATCCGTGCAAACATCAAAGATTCGATCAAGAATGAAAGAAAAGTGATGAATTTGAAATTATCTAACTCTCGGGTCGATACAGTGAATTAAACCCAGAATTAGGGCATCGAAGAGATAAAACTCCCTATCTCAAGATTCATCTGAACAAAAATCTTGAAACTTCAAAGATTTGATGGTGATAGAATTAGAAAGGAGTAACAAAAAGAATTGAGTTGATTCATCATCGAGGGAGAGAAAATTTTGTGATAGTGTGTTGTCACAGTCAGGGGTAGACAAAGAGATTAGCAATTTTAGCAAGAAAATTATTAGTTAAAGTTTGAGGAGCCTTTCAAACCTCATGCACAGTTTCAAAGGGTCAAAAAGAAGGTGGGCATCCTTGAAATGGTCTTGAAGGGGCATACAAATAAAGGAAGCATCTATAGTGCTCAGACAGAGAGTCTAGCTAAACTGAGACAGGCTGCAAGACAGAGGATTGACCTCCCAAGGTAAATATTACATTTAAATTTGTGCTAGGTTATCAAAAATGCATTGAGGGAATTAGCACGATGTCACATAGATAATAAGAAGCCTTGGATGGTTGTTATAATCCTTAAATGGTTGCAGATGCATTGGAAACAAACCTAGTAAGGAGTAGAGGTCTAGAGGAGAAGACAATAAAGGAAGAGCTATAAGCATAGAGAATTGAGGCTAATTGATTTGCATACATCTTAAATTCCCAAAAAGGTACTCATAACAATATTGAGTTAGGATATGTGATTTGTAGACCATTCTAAGCCATACATTTTCCAATCACATTGTCTCAAGAAACCTAAGTTGCCAAAAGTGAGAGGAATGATTAAAATAAGTAAGATCTAAGGACTTCTATCCAATTCAAGGTCTTAACCAACCTATTAAACTGTGGTAAGGGTGATTCCAACCTTGTCTAAGGTCCTTGAACATCTAAATTAGATTGCAAGTTTAGGAGAAGCCTTGAGATGTGATTGTCAAGCATATACCAAACTATGAAAGATGAATTTTGAATTGGTGACTCACTCATTTGGTTGAAGGTGGTTGACGGTCCTTGTTGTGACTACATCATCCAATTTCCTAGAACTATTTGTCATTGTCAACCCCGAGATTTCAATCATATTACAAAGCTCTCTAAATACTATGAACGTGGTCTAAAACCCTAACAGTGGATGGGAAACCCTAAAAAACAATAATCAGGTGGGTTATGGAGGCCCATGTGCATCACCGACGTCAGCACTATTGTTAAGAGGCATCAAACCACACATCCTTCTCCACCTAGCATGTGATATCTAAATTAATGCAACTAGATTCAGAAACCACCTTTGACAATGCTTGAGTTAAGTTGGCTCTTACTAGGATACTTGTGAAAGGGATGTTTGAGTGCTTATAGAAGAGAGAGATTGACGTCTTGACCTTGTAACAAACTTTAAACTTGTAGAGAATTTTGCTTTAATGACTGTAGGTGTGCTATTGTGAAATTTAGGGAGATTGCGTGCCTTTTGCAAGTTTTGGAAGTGAGTGTATCAATATAGTGCCATATGATTTCTAGGTTAGTAAATGAGGTAGTGTTTACTCTTATATAGGTTTCGTCAATGATTTATCTAATAAATCCTGACCTAGATGGATCATAAGACCCACAAAGGACATGGATTTGAAAGAAAACTTGGAGGACATGTTGGTCTAAGGCTGTACAAGTCAGCCAAGACCGAATATAATATCCTGACAAAACTATACAACCTTGACCAAGGAAGGAAAACATGCAATCTGAAGTTTGGAACTTTGCAATTGATGTTTGTTTATGGATTTTATGCATTGAACTCTCAAAACTTTATGACATGTCATTATGCAAGGATAAACATGCTAAACAAGAGACCTCAAAATATGCTAAGTGGGAACAAGAACGTTGTATTTATCTTAGCAAGAGTGCATTATCAAAACTCATAATGTAAACAAGTGAATTGCCAAATTTGAGTGTCTACATTTCCCCCCCTTTAAGTATGAAATGAAATTACATGATTAAAGGATAAGATACCTGATTTTGTAGACATAATTTGTCTTCTCTTGAAGTTTGTTTTGTAGAATCATTATTGTGCTTGGTGTTGGCATGCTCCATGATGAAGCCTACAACACATAGTGTAGTCAGGAAATATTTAAAGATCCCTTACCAAAATCATCCTCATATTTTTTTAGTAAATATGTGAAAATGTGTTTCAAATTCATGGAGAATAGTAGTAAAATACGTATAAAGAGGCATGTGACTCAAAATTGTGAACCATGAAATGGTAGTGAACTTGTGATACTATAGAGATGAATGTCTATACGGTCGCACATACGACTATATGTGCTACAACTAGTCATTTGCAATACAGAAGGCCGTATGCACTTCAACCAACCTAGACACATGGATGGATGATGGAACTACAACTGACTACCCGTGAATGCAACCATTCAGGTGCACATACAACTACTCAGGTGCACATGTAACCAAATTATTGCAAACTCAACTAGGTTGACATGATAAACATGCAATGGTCCTATGCATTACGATTGAATGGATCCATATATACCCAATCACAATATGCGTACCCAATCAAATTTCATTACGTGTCCTCGTTGGTTTATAAATATGGACATATCCTGTTATTTTTCCATTTTTCTCTACAATATTTGATGCACACTCATACTTTTAAGTTTTTCCTAACTTTCAATGACCGCCTTTTTGTATCCGTGATTTTATTTATGAAAAAAACATAGAGATATGGATTTTCATGAAGTCATCATGGAAATTAGGCTAAAATTGTTTTCGTAGCCCAATATGGGAAGGTATTGGATTCCATTAAAGCCATTCTAGGTTCTAAATATAGCAATATTTGAAACTACCCACAGACAAATTTTAAAATAATTGCTATCTTTATTGACAATATGCTCAAAATAAATATTGACAAGAGGGACACTATGGTGATGGGTGTTACCTTCATCAAGCATGAGCATAGGAAAAATTTGGACGTGCTAGAAAATTTAGATTTAACAGGACATGAATATTCACTTCTTTCCCCTTTTTGGTCTCTCTCACATGGTTTTGTTACTGTCATGACTTTCAAGACATTAGAGCGTCGATTTTATAATCTTCTGAATTTTATTACTAAATCGGTGAATCATGAGTCCAAGGACACCATCAGATTGCCAATACAAAAATTGGATACTTTGAAGCCACCAATTTCACTTGATGGGGAACATCTCGAGGCAACCAAGAAATAAAAAGATTATTAAAACCTTCTCAAACAAGTTGAAACTCAAAGGTTTAGTGTTTCTGATAAATATATTGATCGTCCTTCTAACTTGCAAAATGAATTTATGGATATATTAAGATACTACCTTAGGTTTTACCATTCCATTATAGATATCCTTTAATTGTTTTTTGTGTTAAGAATTATAGGCACTGAGAGGGTGGGTGAATCAGTGTTCATTCAAAATTTTGAAGTAATTTACAGTTCTTTAATTATCCAAAATTAAACTATCTTAACCATGATGAAGCATGGATATTCAACCATGAGAGAGGGAGAGAAAAAAACACACATACACACATAGGGAGACAATATTTAATGTGGGAAACCCATTAAGGGAAAAAAACCCATTGAAACTAGAGAACTACCTTGGACAATTGTCCTATAAAGTTACAATGATTTCACCATATGTTGAGCACCCACTCAACTTGAAGCTCCCAATCCAATTTTGAAGCTCCCACTCCAATATAAGGCCAAACACCAACTTGATAGTTTTGCAAGCACTTACTTGTAGGAATCACCCACTTCCAAATTGCTGAGAAACAAATCATTATTTTATCATAGATTTTTGTTATCACCTTCACCACCTAGTTGCTTACATCAACATATTGTGATCCTTGTTTCAGCTCACCTTTCTTCTCTTCTCTTCTCCTAATTTACCACGGTTTCAAAACATTTACAGTATTCTCACTTTTTCAAAAGTAGCACTCATCTCTCATCCCTATCAACAATGTTTACATGATCAAAATGAGCTTATATAAACAAGAATAATTTCTTAACATGACCCTTTACATTTCACTTTCAAAGACTTTTCAAATGACTCACCTATCCATACGTATAAGGAAATGAAAGGAACTTTATTTAAAATTGCCTCAAAATTAATCATCTAATATCTGACATGTATCAGTTATGCCTTCATAATCTGTAATCTTCTTCAGGGATTCTCTAGAGTCAAATGATGAAGAAAAAAATCTTATGAACTCCCTTACACTCTGCCACAACTGACAATATTCCTTCTACGCCTCTGCTCATTGTTTTGTAACTAACAAACTAGATTTGTCTTCTAGTAAACAAGCATACTTTAGTATTTTAACACACCAACTTCTCTTTCAAGTTTTTGAATGTTACAACATGCTTTATGGCCTCTTCATATTCTCCTCTACTCACCATGTAACCTCCAAAAGTTGTTTGAGCACATATGAGCATAGTTTTGTGAGTTCTAAGTGCACACTCACGAGAATATAATTTTGAACTTGATGAGTGCATGAGTTTGTGAAGCTAATCTCTTGCCATGATTTTACAGGTACTAAGGATATATGCACCACTAATATGGACTTGAGACTCATCACAACAACTCTTAAAGACTCCTTCATTCAACCTTTCAACCATCTTGTAGACGAACTTGAGATCACAATCCTAGGTGAGTTTCCAAACAACATGCAACATTTATTCATCTGATTTACAACTCGAGGAGGATGTATTGTGAATGGTATATCACTAACAACTGATAGGGAGTGGAAAGGCATTGTCTTTCACTTCAGAAATTGTGCATTGAATCAGAATGTACCTAGTTTATATGCACTGATTTGCACCTTCAAGGAATGACCAAGAATGCACACTTAACCAACCTATCATGAATTTATCAACTCATTTCCAGGAGTGTGAGGGAGGTGTGCCACTTATCAGTACCATAGATTGATTCATTTCATGGAGACTAGTCCAAACTTGCAAGATCTTCAAGATATGCACATGCATACTTGCTCTTCTAGACTTCCCTTCAACTGTAGGAGTGGAAGATGAACTCAATAAAAACCAAAGGAATAAGGAACATGCTTGAAAATTCTTAGAACACTAAGTACACCTCTTACACAAGCTTTCAAACCCGGAGATTCACTTTGGGACCTTGAAAAACATGATTGTTTGCATAAAAATTGTAAAACAAGGTACAATCCATACAATACATTCATACTTTAAAAGAACAAATACCACCAAAAATGATCTATAATGAGACTTCTATACCCATGAGATGTTTTCAAAAAATTTTGAAGAGATGTGGAGATTAAAAACCTCATTTTACCTCTATCCCTGCAAACAAGGGTTTGGAAAGTGGTAGAAAAATGAAGAGAACTTTTTTGTTTCTTAACCAAATGATCCCCAAATTTTTGCAAAATTTTTGTACCTGAGTTCTCTTCAAAATTTCCTTCTATGATTTATCTGAATGAGGTTTAATAATATTGTTTGAGTGTTAAGAATTTGAGGTGCTTTTTTTTTTAAAAAATCCTGATTTTGGTAAAACTTGAATAACTTGCACAAAACACCTTAAAAATCCTTCCTCCATGATCTCTGATGATCAATTTATCATATATCACTCTACAAAGCTCTTCCATATATAATTTGTGCAACATTTGTTCACTAGTTATGAGAAAGAGTGTTATATAGACCTATATAAGTGCTCAAATCACCTCCTCAGTCACTTTTGAAGCCATGTACACATCTTTAACAATCATATTGAGCTCATGTCATGTTTGGTTTGCATCATCATACCTTGGCTTATCATCCTCACTTGTCTACTAGGCTTGTCTTCACTGAAAAACCTTAGAATGATCAACTTCATGCCCTATAATCTTGATTCTTGACCTAATACTCCTCCTATGGATGTTATACCAGATCATACTACTTGAACCATGCTTTCCATGCTTTTCTGCAACCCATTTCTCATGTTTCCTTGCTAACCTATTTGACATGGGACTAGGATTAATCTTGGAACTACCTGATTCTTCGTGAATTTACCATGTGGACTTGTTACAGACTCAATACCACCTCAAACATATCTCATGGACCAAATTTGACGTTATGAAATCTTCATACAATCTTCGGAAGACACATTCACACAACTCGCTTGCTTGACCATGCACATATACCATGCCTGAATCCATAACATCATGACTTGACACCTGGAAAACTTGAGAAGACACCTGAACCCTTTGGACATCCTTTGACATCACTAGACACTTGACATCAATGACAACACATTACTATGACATCAAACAATCTTCTCCTTTGTCATTGATGACAACTACCACCAACAATACCTACACCTACAAGCCCTCTTTCTTGGTTCACTCCCCCCCCCTTTGACATATATGAAAAATGTAACTTGACTACTTGACATGAAAACAATGACAACTAATGACAACAATGAATGTAGGTAGACTTACTTGTTCAAAAGCTCCCCCTGAGATTGTAATATTTCTTCTTGACACTAACCCACAATAAATGTGATTTATGGACCTACCTTGGGCATTCAAACAAATCCTACTGAGAGTGTATTCCTTTTACTTGTCTTCATCTTGGCTCTAAACTACTTTCTAGACTTGTTCTTTCAAGACATCATTGCCAAATCAACATATTTTTCTTTCATGATATGTTTTCACAGTGTTTAGCACTTGTGAAAGCTTTGAGATGATACATTTTAGACTATACCAAGGTCCACTGGACTTTTGCAACTTATTTTGAAGGAATTTAGCATGGTTTAACACCTTACCTTGCATAACTTCTTAGTTTTTCATTGTTTTCATCTTGGCCTTAAACTGATTTAGGAATCCTTGTACCATATTTTCAGTGCTTTTTGACTGAGTTTTGATAGCTTCTAGAAACAAAATTATCACATGTTACGTTCTCCTAATGCCCCCTAGATAAAATCCATCTCCATCTACATGAGAACCCAAGATATAAGGTATGAACTGTGATAATCACATCAAGAGATGAATTTCAATATATGTCTAGGTCCTGAACTGGTTATATAGCGTTCTTAGTGATATTTAGCCACAACTCACTCGTTGGATCAAACTCCACCAATCTTGACTAGACTGCTATCTCATCCATGATTCCTCATTTTTTATATCATTTCACCATGCTCTATTCTATCAATCCCATACCTTTGCTGATACACCTTCACAACGATTCCTAATCGAAGAGGCAACAATGATTCTCAACCTCATACCTTCTTCTCTTTCGTCAAGCTTTTAGCCCAAATGAAGCAAATTTTGACTCTTTTGGTCTTCTTGACACTTCTCAATGATTATACCTTTTCTATAACTTCAAACCACTATTAGATCAATTAAAAAATGAACTCAAGAGGAATCAATTCATCAAACTTTACCTTCTTTGTCAAAGTTTCCCTGCTAGTGTTCTTAAGGCCATGGTTTTTTGCATGTTCATGGTTGAGGACTTATAGCTCTACCCATAACAAGGTGAAACCTTTAGTAGGTTCCCTTAATCATCATTGAGGTGTGTGTGAAATTTTAGGAACCATGTCCTTTTCTAACTCTTGGAATCACTCTTTTCTCTCTCTAGTCCTCTCTAGGCCTACTAGCCCTGTCTCAAGACACTATTATGCATAACTTCTCATGTACTAGTATTAAAATCACACTCCTAATAATTTTAGAAACCCATTTCAGGGTTATCTCCGCCCCTAAAGTTTCAAGTTTGGATCCTAAGTTTAAAGCATACTTCCTTTGAAAAGTGGCCTTCTACATTAGGTCTCTCACTATGCATGTAAATCCTCCTCTAGATTGTCATGATTAAATCCAATTCTAACCATTGTTTTCTCAAAATTTCTCCATATTCCTCTCAAAGGGTCTTTTACCATGATATATTCCAAATTTTAAAGTGAAATTTCAAGTCTCAAGGCTCCAAATTCAAAGTTGCCCAAAATCCTAGGTAACATTGTTACTAATTTGGGTGATTATTGTTACAAGTATCTTGAAATTATTGATTCCTCCTGATTTTAATCCACCTTCCACATATTCCTAGCACCTATGGAATTCTCATAACTAAGAATCAAACTTTGGACACTGTTAGGTATTCACCTTGTCATTTATGAGGTTATCAATTGAACTAAGCACAAACAAGGTTTATTAGAACCCATTTGCAAGGTTAACCATTTGTGGAAAAACACTTTCATGAATGAATGTCAACATCTTATAACTTCTCACTGGATGACTTTGTTAAATTCTTCCTCCCTAATCTAGGTCTAAGATTGTATCCTCTATCCTTATCATCAAGCTATCATCAATAACTTTGGATATGAACCCTCAGCTTTAACAGAGAAATTCAATCTTGTAGGGTTTCCTCTGCTTTAGGTGGAATGTCTGAGGAATGATTAGTCCCAAATTTTATCTTTTGAAGACTACGTTTACTTGCCCTAATATAACTAAATCATTTATTTTACAAAACTCACTAGATAGGGTTCCCTGAAAAAATGAGAGAGGAGAATATGTTGTAGAATCATTGCAAACGTCATTGGAATAAGGCCCAAGAACTTACCTGGAGGTCTGTTTTAAAGTTTCCCACGTAAGTTTACTTTACCAGTGGATCTTGAATATAACAATTAATGATCTTATTACTAGCTTGTAGCTCACTCGTAATGTACTGACCTATATATGTTCATTACATTAACCTCCATTTCAACTTTGAATTACCCTATCTTAACACTCCGTGACTTGGTACTGGGCCCTAGGCCATTATAAAATATTATCTTCTAACCTTCATTATCATAGGAAAAATTTCTTTTCTCACTAGCCATACATCAATTTTTTCATAACTCACCAAATACCCTTCACATCAGGATATCCAAGTTGATTAACACGTATACAATGTCTTATTGTACTGTAGGAACTATGATACATAATTTTAGTGTATAATTTTACCAGGACTTCATAGATTGTGTAATGTAGTAGACCTTATCCATGAACCCTAATGTATTGTCTCAACCATTTGTAACCTGATGCTACCTTAACCAACTTGTCAATTCTTCTTCCTTCTCAGAGCATTATATATTTTGACAGTTCACTTCTTGTGTGTGATTTCTTGACCAAATTCAACTTTTTCATTAATACTCATTGATCCTCTCAGAGCATTTGTTAAGCCTTTCATGACATTTGCTTCATTCTTTACTAGTGGATTGGGTTTTCTCATAAAGTATAATCTCATGAAGTGTCTAGATCAAATGTTGATCATTAGATATTTTTGAGGAAACTTGAGATCTTCTTTGATCTACTCAGGATAGCCAGCCTTGTTCTTCACAATATAAGGTATTGAAAATATCTTGCAACCCATGTGTTAACCTCAGGGTATTTGTGCTTAGTTGACCTATGATTTGTCTCTCTGAGATCTCTTCAGCCGTTCCTTGGATTCTTGGTCTAAAGTGGGTGCTATGATTCATTTTCTTTATCAATTTTCTTGATGAACCTAGTCTTCAAATCTTGGACTGAGTCTTCAATCTTAATTCACTTCCTTAGTCATGTTTCTTGATGGAATGTACCTTGACAGAGACTTGAGACCATGAGCACTTGACAATTTTATAGTTTTGACAACCATGGACACTCTTTATATACTTTAAGAAGCTTTAGAAAAATTGTGACAGGATTGAAACATTTGAAAACCTTTGAGAAACTTCATGGTCTGATTATTACTCATGACAGGAGCCTCATAGAAATCATAGGGCGAATTTATTGTTTGAGAGTTTAGTGGCTACTAGGGACTACTATTCACAATATAATGGACCATTCATCTTGAAGGCTACAATAACACTTTGCTTTTTCTTGGATACAAAATTTAGACTCAACCATAACTTGTTATAACCTTGGAGATTCTCTAAACTTTACTCCATGTATGACTTTATGCTAGGAATAGTGAAATGAACATCATTCAATTATTATGTTACAGCATTGGAAGACCTTATGACCTTTGATTGCGACCTCTTGACTATACATCATAGTGAAAATTGTATTGTGAAGAGATAGTTTGTTCCTTTCAAGATTTAGATGTTTAGACAAGGGCAAAGACATTGTTGACAGCATGGGGCATCTTATATTCTCTTGAGGTCCTCTATTAACATTGTACAACCTAGGGGAATAGACTCAGACATGATTCATGTTCAACAACATTTGGTAAGGAAACACAACCTTTGAAACCTATTGAGCATACTTTCTTGCATGAATATACAAGTGGATCCTTCAATTACTTCATTCTGACTCAAAACATGTATAAAGACCTTGTTAGGTGGGTTGACAAGACATACCTTGAATTGTTTTCTCATACTCATCATGGAGAATACTTGTTTGGAAAATAAAAGATGATAAAATGTTTTTGAACTCTCATCATGCTTTCTTCAAGTGGTACCACCTTAGAGAATCCTACAGAATGCATTTCATGCTCCTGAGAGCACTAGAACAACATAGAGTCCTCAAAGGAGTCCAATGACTCCACCTTCCTTTCTCTCTTGCAAATTTTCCTAGTGATTCCTTTAGATGGTTGTCTAGGAATGTTAATCTCCTGAGTTTTTCTTATTAAACACATGTTTCCCTCCATACATGGACTTGTTATTAACGAGAGAAAACATACCTCTCATAAGGATTGATGGATGATTTTTCTTTATAGTATTGACTAGTCCAACTTCCTTCTTAAATTTTTCAATACAATCTTTCACCTTAATAGAACTTGGCTCTTCATTTTCTATTTTTGATTCTTTCTTAGTTGTTTCTATAGGAGTGATATTAAATTAATCCTTTCTCTTGTAGATGAGATTCCTCTTATTACATTATTTTGTAAAGTGACCATTTTTGTTGCACTTAAAGCATACAAGATGAATCCTATCTCTAGGTGTTCTCTTTATCCAATCTTGCTTCATCAGCTCTTCTATTAGGAATTTCAGGCACTGAGAGGGGGGGGGGTGAATCAGTGCTGATAAAAATATTCACAATCAATTTCCACTTATTAAATTTGTTACTATTAAACAATATTGATTGCCATAACCATGCATTATCAATCATGAGAGATAGGGAGAGAAATAAACACACATACACATGAGAAGAACAAATTTGATGTGGGAAACCCTTCTCAGGAAAAAACCCACTAAAACCATTGAACTAACTTGGAAAATTGTCCTTTAGAGTTACAATGATTTCACGATCGAGATACAACTCAATCTGGAGCTACAACTCCAATAATTTCACCAAGCCACTACTTAGTGTTTGACAAGATTCAACTTGTCTTGAAGCCACAACTTCCAAATCTGGTACAACGACAACCGACCTTTAGTAAGATACCACTTACAAGGAGGCTTCAACCCCCTAAAATTTAATCAGCCACAAATGATCTTTTGTAAGCCACTACTTACAAGGAGGCTACAACCCCTTGTGATCTAAGAAAAAACCTAGATAAATATTATAATGAATTTGATCATATAGTTTCTCTGTTGCACACAAAACAGATTATGACCACTCTTCTTTTCCTTTCTGCATTCACTCTTCAAGAAAATATATTCAGTATTCTTCTTACCTCTCTTTTTCTGATCTATCCCCTAAAAAAATCATTGAACTGGTTCCTTGATTGATGCCTCTGTCATTGATCTTCTCATTCAGCAATAGATTTTCATTTGGTAGCTCTTTATCCTCTCTATCATTGCAGTAAATTCTTTAGCATGCAATTCTCCCCATCGTCATTACTGGATCTTCAATTGATACCTTTTTCTCCTTCAACACATAATTCTTCACTCTTTTAGTATTAGATCTTCATTATTCAACAATGTCTCCTTCCTCCCTCAGCTTATTCAGGCATACATTTGATCTACTTTTCTATAACTATCCTACGCTCTATGATCACTCTCTTATTCAATCATTAGATATTCATTTGAAATCCCTATCTCTTCTCTGTCTACAACTCTTAGCTCAATGGCCCTATTTCTCTATTTTTCATCATCCCCAATAGATCATGCATCAAATTATTTAAATATGCAAGAGTAACTGATTTTTTGTCTTATAATTTTTTAGTTTCATTGGATGGAGAATGATCCCACATTTCCAAAAAGTCCAAAAACTTGTAAATATGACATTTGGAGCTTGAGATATTCGAAATCGGATCTGGGAGGTTTGTGGAGCACAAGATTAATAGTCCACACTATATTGATTTTCACTTTATAATTTTTATATCATAATACCTTTGCAAATTAGATATTTTGGATATCCGGGGAACTTAAGGTATTGGGGTACACAGGCCATGAGGTATTATTTCTTTCACACTTCATATTATCTGCATTCAACTCTCTCTCTCTCCCTTTGTATTTCAGGTCAAAAGGGTTTTCAGGGAACAAGGGTTGAATAGACACTTGTTCCTTATGGGCTCTCTGGGCCCGCATCCTCCTCCCTGTTCACAACACTAAAATCACTCAACTCTTTTTTATTTCAGCTCCAAATAGATTTTGGGGAACGAGTCTCCATGTGGAACTATGCCTGCAAGGTCCTATTGGAGCTCAAAGTTGCACCCATCTCAGATCAGGTTTAACTGAGTTGTTGAGGCAAAAATGGGACTATCTCTAAGTTGTGGGACCTTGCGCACTTGAGACTGACCTCCGGAGAAGGCCGGTTCCTCTACCTATTCCTATTGTTATTGCTACTCCTAATGTTGAAATTCAAACCTAAGATAAAGATGCCAAGGGACCAGGGAGAGAAGGAGAACATGAAAATGGAAAACTAAACTAAGGAAGACGATAGTACCAGAAAAAGTGGGATGAACATGATTTGTTTTGAGTGGAAGTGAAAGGGAATGCATGAAGATAGGCTAGGAACATGTAGCACAAACCAAAATGCAGTCACATAATTGATTCCATGAGGCACAATAAGAAAATGGAGCTGCAAGGGACATGAGAGTAGCACAACAAGCACACAACATAAGGGAAAGGAAAGAAAGAAGAAAAAAACCTCATAAGGAAGAGAATAGCCACCAAACTATGCTTCTATTGCTTCCATATATGCACAATCTATTACAATGGTATATGAGATTGATGTCCACATGCAAAGACCAGATCTGAAGGCTTGCAACTCAAAATATAAAGATACAAAATCCTTAGTTAACACTAGAGGATCCAAAATTTCCAACAACCTATAATGAGACAAGCTCTTACATTTATAGATGAATGGATGAGAGGAAAAGGATGAGGGAAAATCTGATTTGAAAAATCAACCACCAACAACCAACAATGAATGCCTACAAATCCACTTGCAAATCTATCAAATGCACTTCTCCATGTCTATTTGGCATGTGGGAGAAGGATATGGGTGATATCTCAATCAAATTGAGTGGTTGAAACAATTAGAGCATGTATTAATTGCATGAGAGACATTTTCTAACTTCTCACCTACCCAATCCCGCTAAAATTTGAAATTGAGTGATCTGGAGTGTAACCCACGTCATTAGTTATTTTTTCATCTTCTGCCATGTGTCACACCTTATTTGGTTGCAAGGATTCAACTCACTTTGGTAGGTTAGGTGTGGTTCACTTAATGTATTAAATTCTATGTGGCACAGGAATTGGCACAGGGGAAGGCGCGATAATGTGTAAAAGAAAGAAGCGCGGAAGAAGAAAGTAGGAGGCGTGTAAAAATGATGCACACGGGAGGAATGGAATGAATACTTGCAGGAGGAACATATGGAAGAGGCACAATCATTACAAGATAATGTGCAAGAGGAAGGAAAGGGGTGCACAAGGAAGCCAACGACTTAGCTAATTTTGGGGATCAAGTTTAAGGTGCTCGCAAAGGGTGCATGAATTGCTGGGAATAAGGTGAATGCGAAGAGATTGGGTACAAGGGGAAATGAAACAAAATAGAAGAAAGGAGAAGGAAAAGATGGTAAGTACATGAAAGGAGCGTGTAAAGGGAACGTGAGGAACATGAGCCAAGGAAATGTGCCAAGAGAACAATCGAGGTGCGTGTAACCTGCAATGTAAAACTTCAGAGCCAGAATGGGAATGTAAGTTTTTCAAATAACTAGGGAAGTTATTTTGTATAACAATTTGGAAACTTTTGGGGTCATATGCCTGCTAGATAAAGGAGATCAGTAGCCTGGAGCATCCATTGGGCATGGATTCAACATGTATATGAACCTTTGATCTGTAACTTTGAAGAACTACCCCTGAGTCACTTGAAGCATGTTCTAAACTTTGTTCTTAATCCTGCAAGACTGTTGTATATTGATGGAAGATGATTGAAATCCTATAAGAAACAAAAGAACACGTGTAAGAAGCACGCTGAAACTATGTACAAACACGACAATGTGTGTATAACACACTTGGAGGAATTGAAACTACTCTAATATATACAAAATGATGCAACAATCTTAATAAAAGGGTTTGAGATAGATCCCATTGGTTGGGATTGATAGCACACCTCCATCAAGATGGGATAACTTGAAAGAGTTAGCCTTATTGCAAGAGTTGATAATATATGGGCCACTCCAAAGTGCATCAAACATTGAACGATGCCTTGGTTTGGCTCTATCAGCATCCCATTTTAGGACCAAGTTCCCAAATTTTAAAGCTTGAGGCCTAGCCTTTTTGTCAAACCATTTCTTCGTTGATTGTTTATGCTATTCTAGCTTGATCATGGTAGAGTTCCTTGATTCTTTAAGTTTAAACAGAACTACCATTCTGATTTCTCTCTGGTCTGCACCTTTGAATTCCAGCTGTTGGGTGAGTGATAAAAAATTCAACTCAAGTGTCAAAGGAAGTGTAGCCTCCTTTCCATAGACAAGTTTATATGGTGAAGTTCCTATCACCTTCTTCATTGTGATTATGTCTTCCTAGAGCACACACGCGACCTTTGTATGCCACTATTTTTGGTTGATATTCATTGTTAATTTCATGATTCTGACTAGGTTCTTGTTTGTTGACTCTGCCAAGCCATTTCCTTAAGGGTGATAGTTGGAGGAGGTCTTCAAGTAAATACCAAGACTAAGAGCCCAATCAGTGATTTTAGTACCAAAGAAGGCTTTTGCATTATCTGAAATATTTTTTTGAGGGATGCCAAACCTTGTTACAATACCTTCAAGAAATTCAAGGATGACTGACTTGGTTGATTCCTTGAGCATGACAACTTCTGTCCATCTGGTGAAGTAATCCGTAGCTGTCAGCACCCATTTATGTCCAGAACTCGAAGGAGGATTGATCATTCCTATGAAGTCAAGACCCCTTTACGTAAAAGGTTGATCTACTTGGATCGATCAGAGGGGAAGTGCCACAGACTTCTTCTTTCATGCAAATAAAGTGCATTCTTTTCATTTCATGACCCACTTGTGCAGGTCCACAAACATGGTAGGCCAAAAGAATCCTATCATTATAATTTTCATTTCTGTAGTCTTGGTAGAGAAGTTTCCACCATAGAATCCATCGTGAAATTATGCTAACACTCTTTCAATTTGTGCGTCATCAATACACCTTAGCAACACACCATCAATGTTTCTTTTGAAGAGAAGACCATCAATCGACGCATATGAAATAAAATGTAGCCTTAGATGTCTTCTCTTTTCTTTTCTCAAACTAGGAGGGTACACACCCTCAAAAAGGAATAAAATCATGTCCTTCATCCAGTTGCGCACACCAGGGGCTTCATTGTGTTCAGGCTCTATGCGTGGGATATCTTCATCTAGAAATAATGAAGTCTCAAGTTCATTCTGTGTGTCCTCAACAAGTTTTTACTAGAGTGTGCTACCTCTTACCAGCTTTGTGGCTTTGATAGTCACATTATACTCCATGATTTTGGTTACCCATCGCGCTCTCTTCTCACTGATTTCAGCTCCCGTGATGAATTCTCTAACACCTTGATGTGGTTTTTGGCGAACATGCTTTTGAATTTTTTGAGGGAGCACATGATAGCGTAGACCTGTTTCTCTGTGTGACAGTATTTCAATTCATAATTCTTGAGTGTCTGACTAAAGAAAGCCACTAGCTGCTCCAGTCCTTGTTCATTTTCCTGTGTCAAGACAACAACAACACTCACATCAGCTCCATAAGTATAAATGATGAAATCATTTGAGTAGTCAGGGTTTATGAGTGTTGGTGCACAAGTAATTTATTGCTTGATCTTGTTGAAGTTTTCCTTTCCTTCTATTGTCCACTTGAAGTTTGTGTCCTTCTTGAGCATGAAAGTGACGGGCCTTACCAGTCCCACAAGGTTAGGAATGAATCTCAAGAAAAAATTGATTTTTCCTAGGAACGACTGCAAGGCTTTCTTATGTGTTAGCAGGGAAAGATCCAGGATAGCTGAAACATTCTTAGGATCAATTTATATGCCATCATTTGAGACCACATGGCCCAAAATATTTCCTTGTGCCACTGAAAAATTGCACTTCTTGGGGTTAAGAGACACCCCAAATCTTTGGCATCTCTCAAATACTTTCTCCATGCGCGTCAGGTGATCCACGCTCTATTTTGAGAAGACAATTATGTCATCTCGGTAACCAAGATGAATTCATTAATATAAACTTTGAAGGTAATATACATGGTACGCTAAAAGGTCATGCCTACATTTGACAGACCAAAGGGAATCTTCTAATATGCATATGTTCCCCATTTGGTTGTGAACTTTGTTTTGAATTGATCCTCTTCCTTGACTAGGATCTAACTGAAGCCAAAATACCTATCCATCATATAAAATTTATGCGCACCAACCACAGTCTACAGGATCTGCTCCATAGAAGGCAAAGGAGAATGATCCTTCAGGGACACCTTATTCAAATATCTAAAATCAACGCAAAGTCTAATTTCACCGTTCTTCTTGTGTACTAGAACAAGATTTGCAAACTAGGTAGAATATTTGATGGGAAATATTATTTTCACCTCGATGAGTTTAGATAACTCTTTTCTCATTAGGGGATATATCCTTGGATTGACGGGCCTCTATTTTTGTCTGGCGGGCTTGATGTTAGGATCAAGGTCAATGGAGTGTTGAACAAGACTTGGATCAAATCCTTTTAGGTCCTCATACTCCCATGAGATTATGTCATTGTGTTTCTGGCAAAGAGAGATGAAGTCCTTCTTTTCATCATGCGCGCAAGCTTTACTCACCAACAATTCCTTACCACGCGCAATAGTGACTAGGGGGTAGTCTTCTTACGTCGTGCGCATATACTTTTCTTCACCCTTGAACTCGTCATCAGGGCTCAATATTTTCTCTAAGGTAACCAACCCTTTAAGCAACTTATTTGTCTTTAGTTGGATCATTTGGTCACCATAGTTGTCATGCAAGTCGACTTGCATGCTTGAAGAGAACACAACTTCATTATGAGTGAACTGGACAATTTGGGCATCACTATCAAACACTTGCCAACTTGTGTTGTTGTCTGGAATGGATGGTCTGATTACCATATTAACATGATGTGCATTTCCCTTGAAAAATTCCTTCGTAAGATAAAACTGTGAACCAAACATGACCATCTGATCAGTTTCTTTGTTTGTCTTCCTTGGCATCACATGCAAATTTAGAACATCAAAGCTCTTAAGGAGGTCCCAAAATCTATGTTTATAAGCTTTGAGAATATTATTCTTTGTTGTGCATTTATTTGTGACCTGGTGGATAACCAATTCTGTGTCCCCAAAGATCTGTAGTGCCCTAATTCCTTTTTTCTCAACAATAAGAAGACCATGCACCAATGCTTCATATTCTACTACATTGTTGGAGCATGTTAACTGCAACCTATGCACAAAGAAGAATTTATCATCCTTGGGAGAAATGGGAACAACACCTGTGCCCATGTCATTTCTGCTTCTGGAACCGTCAAAGTACAACTTCCACAAACCAATATTTTCTTTATTTTTCTTGAGCGTGCGTGGAAACAAAACTTCTCCTTCAAGGATGCAATAAGTGCCAAGCCCAGTTTCAAAAGCTTCAAGCTCTTCAGCATATGGATCGAATTTATGGTGCCTATCCACCCACTCATCTAACACTAATTAAGTTTGAGGAGGAGGAACAAATTTCTCTTCATAAACTGAAACTTTCTCTTCTTGGATTAGGCAATTAGCTTGGAGAGGGGATGGGTCATATGACTCAACATGATAGGAAAACATTGGCTCAGCTCGTATGGTAAAATAGGTACCATATGATGAGACCAAATTAAGTCTCATCCATTGCACCAAATAACATTATTCTTTCTCTTATAAAGTGGATTTAGATGTAGTCTTAAGAACTATATAGCTTATTTAAGATTAAATGTAGAATATATTTGATCTATCTTTGAAATGTCCATTGCAATCTGAATGTTTTCATTTCCTAATATTTCTTGTAAGTTGGAATGCAGTATTGTGTATGAGCAGGTCATTTGATCTCTTGAATGTATTACAAAAAGTGTAATACTCACATGGTTAAGAGCACATGATGCACAAAGATTGCAACATTCATAAAGTAAAGAGCGCAAAACTCAATTAGTGCACCGATACAGGACTCAGGCGTAGGACTCTAATTGGCGTTTTGGGACATGAATCTAATTGGTGTGTTGGTGCAGGACTCTAATTAGCGTGCCGACATAGGACTCTAATTGGTGTGTTAGCACAGGACTCACCTTTTCATTAATATAGGACTCACAAAATGAGCACAAAACTTGTTATAAATAATATTGCAAATTTTCAAATGGGAATTTGAGAAAGGTTTTTGTTCCTCTTATTATTAGGAGGGAAAAAATCTCTCCATTTTTATACAATAATAATAGTTTTGAAGATATCAACATTTGAAGAAGAAGGTTTTCATGTGCAGTACTAGTAGAACCAACATAAGAGTCACTCTAACTAAAATTGTAGAACTCCAAATGGGAATCTGAGAGAGGTTTTTGTTCCTTTTATTTTTAGGAGGAAAAACTTCTCTCCATTTTTTATACAACAATAATAGTTTTGAAGATATCAACATTTGAAGTAGAAGGTTTTCAAGTGCAGTACTAACAAAACCAGTAGAAGAGTCACTCTAACTAAAATTTCAGAACTCCAAATGGGAATCTGGGAGAGGTTTTTTATTCCTCTTATTGTTAGGAGGAAAAAAATCTCCATTTTTACACATCAATAATAGTTTTGAAGATATCATCATTTGAAGTAGCAGGTTTTCAAATGCAGGACTCACACATGCAACATAAGATTCACTCTAGCCAAAGTTGAAGATCTCCAAATGAGAATTTGAGAGAGGTTTTTGTTCCTCTTATTGTTAGGAGGAAAAAAAATTCTCTATTTTTACACAACAAAAATAATCGAGGAGATATCCTTGTTTTAAGTTTCAGCAGTTGGAGAAAAGTAAATAAGACAAAAAAACACATGTTCAGTAAAACTATGATTTCTCCTTCATTTCTCATTGAAAATTAGAATTTAAAGATGTTTTGGAAATATTACAAGTAGCACCAAGCCCAGAAAATGTTTGAAGATATTCTTCCAAATAAATTCACAGTAATGATCAGAAAATTAGGGAAGAAAATATGGTTGGACAACTGTATGTTGAAAGATTCAATCATCCAAGAGAAAACTTGGCAAATGAAAATAAATAGTTAAGTGAACTTGGAAGAGATGGTTCAATATAGAGTTGTATTATTTGATTAATTCTCTTCCACATCTATCTCCTTTTCATGTGGGAGTAGTCAAGTGCAAGAGGAAGAGGTAGTTTAATCTAGAGTTGTAGTGTTTGGTTAAATCTCTTCCATATTTGTCTCCTTGTCAAGTGGAAGAATAAACAATACAATCTAGAGTTGTAGTGTTTGATTAGATCTCTTCCATATTTGTCTCTTTGTCAAGAGGAAGAAGATGTAGTTGAATAAATATCTTCCATATTTGTCTCCTTGTCAAGAGGAAGAAGAAGTAGTTAAATCTGAAGTTGTAGTGTTTGAATAAAATTCCTTCCACATTTATCTCATTGTAAAGTGGAAGATGTAGTCAAGTCTTTCCCAAGATTATAGGTAGGTAGTTCTATAATCTTGGAGTATTGGCCAAGGGATGAGTTATAAATATCTCTCCAAGGCACTCAATGTAACAATGGTAGAAGATGGATGATTTTGTAACATCATTTCTGATCAATAAAATCCACAGTTCAAGAATTTTGGCAGTAGTTTCTTTTTAATTTTCTTGACCCAAATCTAAGGGAAGAGCAAGGGCCCACTCTTTCCCAAGGAGGAGGATGATTTATTATTATTTTTAGAGTGGATATTTGTTGTTTTGTTTTTGTAAATCTGTGTTGTGTGTTTTATTTTAATTTGTTTGTGAATCTTCACTTTTATTTATTGCTATTATTTAATTGTTTTTAGTTATTCATTTTTTTAATAGATTAGATTTGCTTTCAGCTATTTATTTTAATTTATTACATTATATTTGATTTCAGTTTTTTTATCTCAGTAGCAGTTATTTAATTTCCTTTCGTGCATTTTCAATTTTAGATCAAGGAATTATAAGATCATTGTTTTGTTTAGCACCTTTTACAGATAGTCGTGGACACTTCCTAGTTTTTACATTCTCTATGATTAAATGATGAGGAATACAATGACTCTCGTCACCATACCTTGTTCTTAATAACATATGAGACCAATCAGAAGACAAGTAACCACCCACTTTAGCAGTAAAATCCCTTGATAAACATAAGGAAAACAAAGGGGGTAGGTCAATGATTGACACATCTTGAGTTATATTGAGGCTTGGACATGCATGGAGGGTTAACTCAAGACCCTTGATGACTCCTAAAGTGGTAACACTTGAGCCATCAAGCTGCAAGACTCTTTTGGAAAAAGGGGTGTACTAAAGGCCTAGGACATCAACAATTTTCTTAGGCATGACAGAAGTGCTAGCGCCTGAGTCAATCATACAGTTGTGCATAAGGTGTTTACCTATGATCAAGGACATATAGAAAGATGGAGTTTTGACAACCTTACTTAATTCCTTCTCCTTTTCTTGACAAATATTGACAACATCACGTGGTTTTTGGATAGATGGATCAGTGCATAGGAGATGGACTAAAGCTTCATGCAATAAGTCGCACTGAGATTGAATGTCTAGGGCATCCCGCATTGTGACATTCACATTTGTATTCTTCATTTGATCCACAATGTTAAATGGAGGGCCCATTTATTTGTGCATTTGGGGCATAATAACATATTTCCTTGGTTGTTCAAGTACAGAGGTAGGAGCCCTAGCTAGCGTAGAGGCTTGACCTACAAAAGGAGGGGCACATGCTGCTTCAGAAGGAGCATTATGTGAAACCTCACACGTAGGAACTTGCGTTCCTTTTCTGTTAGAATCCTTGGCTGCATCTCTTTGCTTTTGAAGATTGACATGTGTGGCAGGAACCGAAGGTTGTACGCCTGAGTCCAAAATTATTTTCTTATACCTCATGTTATCAGCAACTTGGGCACGTGGTCTATCAGGACTGTCCATAGCTTGATTGATTCTAAAAAATTCCTCGGCGCTAAAGAATATAAGGTTGGCCTCAAGAGGAGATTCTTATTTTTCTTGACTCGCAGGCTAGCTTGTGCTTGTTCAAAGTTAGAAGAAACATGAATCATGTAGGCCTGCGTGTACATGGCATTGATGTAATGATTCTGACTATGAGGCATATTGTAAGGAAAGCACCATTCTGACTCTTGTGTCAGATTGTTCTGAACTGGAACCAGTGCTTGCCTTGTGTTGGGAGTTGGACGAGGTTGCACAAGAGGAATAACTTTTAATGGAAGATGCGCATTGGCATGCCATCTATCATTTTGTTGGTTATACCCATATCTCTAGTTTACATATTGATTCCACTAGTGTTGATTGCTTTGATTATGCCCCTGATTAGAATTGTTTTTGAAGGCTTGCGCCTACTGCTTCTCTAAAGATATGAATTTATTAGACAAGTTTATAATCATGGATTTCATTTCCTCAGCTTTTTTCTACTGCTTGGGAGAGTAGGATCTGGATGAAACAGGTTATGTGCTTTGTTCAGGAATAGGAGTAACGGAAGGCTAGGGCACCTGAGACATTTCTAGGAATAATTGCATAGGCGGTTGAGGGGCTAACTTTCCCGCTTGGATGACGCTTTTTTTTGCCCTTATTGTAATATTATAAGCAGTAGGTAAGGTTCTACCTCCCATGGACTGAGTCATGATTGAAATGTCACTATTCAAGGCCCTTCGATAGTACAAGAAAGAATGATGGGATTTAGGCCTTACCACTTGAGGAATTCTATCCCAAGTCCTCTGAAACCTGATATTGAAATCACTCATTCGTTCATTGGGCACCCTCTTTGTTGTAGTCAGTTACTCCACTAGTGATACATGATCTGAATTGTCCTCAAAATAATTGTATAGATTTGTTCCAAGATCATCCCAGGTGGCAATAGATGCAGGTCTCAACCCTCTGTACCACTGAAGTGATTTCCCTTTAAATGAGGATGAAATTAGCCTGACAACTACATCATTGTGCATGATCAAATAGACAGAGCAGACATTTGCTACATCCTGGATGTGCTCAACAGGGGTGACTTGATTCTCACCAGTAAAGTATCAAATACTTTTGAGCGTGGTTGTTGGCATATCATGTTGTGCATTCAGAACAAGAGGTATTCCACTAGTGAAGTTGGAAAATTTCCTCGGAGGAGGAGGTGGATTTAGTGCCATGGTAGGGCACACATGTCTGATGTGAGGAGGATTGGATTGTGTGTGGCGAGCTAGAGATGGGGATGCACATGTGGGTGTTCTACTACGTGTTCTCCTTATAGATAGTTAGAGGTACTCGAAATATGCTTCAACTAGTGTGCTTTGTCTCATATGTACTCTTCTCATCAAAGACGCTTAGGACTACTGAAAATAATAGATTTGGAAGTGTTGGGAGTCACCAGATGTGTTGAAATGAGCCTCCAATGGCTGGAAATCACTAATCCACACACCAAAAATTAGCAATGATGAAATTTAAGCTTTCAATATTGGTCCCATCGGGCATGCCAGAAACTGTTGGATCTTAAACTTGCACCCATATCATATCAGGTTGAAGTGAATCGTTGAGGAAAAAATGGGACTGTCTCCAAGTTATGGGACATTACGCATTTGAGAAAGACCTCTGGAGAAGGTCGGTTCCTCTACTTATTGCTATTGCTATTGCTACTCCTAATGTTGAAAGTCAAACCTAAGCTAAAGATGCCAAGGGACTAGGGAGAGAAGGAGAACATGAAAATGGAAAATTAAACTAAGGAAGGTGATAGCACTAGAAAAAGTGGGATGAACATGATCTGTTTTGAGCAGAAGTGAAAGGTAATGCATGACAATAGGATAGTCACGTGTAGCACAGACCAAAACTTAGTCACACAATTGATTCCACGAGGAAAAATAAGAAAATGGAGTTGTAAGGGACATGAGAGTAGCACAACAAGCACACAACATAAGGGAAAGGCAATAAAGAAGAATACAAACACAGTAAGGTAGATAATATCCACAAAACAATGCTTCTATTACTTCCAGATATGCATAAACTATTACAATGGTGTATGAGGCAGATGTCCACATGCAAAGACCATATCTAAAGGCCTGCAACTCAAAATACAAAGATTCAAGATCCTTAGTTAACACTAGAGGATCCAAAATTTCCAACAACCTAAAATTATCTAGGATCTTACATTTATAGATGAATGGAGGAGACGACAAGGAGGAGGGAAAATCCTATTTGAAAACTCAACCACTAACAACTAGCAATGAATGCCTACAAATCCACCTGTTAATCTATCAAATGTGCTTCTCCATGTCTGTTTGGCATGTGGGAGAAGGAAAGGGGTGAGATCTGAATCAAATTAGTTGGTTGGAACAATCAGATCCTTTATTAATGGCATGAGATATGTTTTCCAGCTTCTCACCTACCCAATCTTGCCAAAATTTTAACTTGAGTGATATGAAGCGTAACCCATGCCATCAACTATTTTGTCATCTTTTGCCACGTGTCACACCTTAGTTGGTTGCAAAGATTTGGTGTGATTTGGTAGGTTGCATGTGGTTCGCTCAATGTCTTCCATTCCACGTGGCACAAGAACTATTGCAGAGGAAGGCACGATAGCGCGCGAAGGAAAGAAGCGCAAAAGAAGAAAGAAGAAGGAGGCACACAAATGTGATTCGTGCGGTAGGAATGAAAGGAATAACTGCGGGAGGAACGTATGAAAGAGGCACAATCATTACAAGATAATGTGTGAGAGTAAGGAAGGGGGAGCGTAAGGAATCTAGGGACTTAGCTAATTTTGGGGAGAAATTATAAGGTGTGTGTGAAGGGTGCATGAATCGGTGGGAAGAAGGAGAATGCATAGATATTGGGCGCGAGGGGAATTGGAACATAATAGAAGAAAGGAGAAGGAAAATATGGGAAGCGCAGGAAAGGAGCGTGCAAAGGGTGCACGAGGAACAAGAGTTAAGGAAACGTGTCAAGAGAACAATCGAGGTGTGCGCAACCTGCAATGTAGAACCTCAGAACCAGAATGGGAATGTAAGTTGTCCAAATAACTAGGGAAGTTATTTTGGATAACAAGTCCTTTGTGCCTGAATCTCTTTCCTCATTCAGCAACACACTAACCATTTGACTTGAAGATAAAAATAAGTTACAGGGAACATTGACTCTCTTGACCATGTGCCATCGAAGTACTTAGTGCTCGAAAGTCCTTCCCGACCCGTAATACACTAGCCCTTTTATATTTCGGCATAGAGGAGCTTGTGGGGAACTCTAATTCACTTAACACATGTTCCTTTGGAGGCCTTTGGGCTCAATTCGCACCCCAAATCCGCATTACAAAGGAGTATTTGTTATGCAGCCACTAGACCAATGTGGGGAACACATGTTCCCAGGGAAAATGTTCCATCTGTACCCAATATATCTGTACTACACTAAAATGACAAAATACTCAATTTTCTCAAAAAAAATCTAAGTACCAAAATATTTTACTTTCACCATAGGATCTTTATGAGCACTTAGGAAATATGTAAACAATTTTTAGTCCTCTAAATCAATGGAAACAAGATTACAAGCCATTTTAATACCTCCAGTGAGCCCCTATCTCACTGTCCATGCATACAGTGACCTTGAATCATCTTGAAACCATTCTAAAACCATGTTACTTTCCTGCGACTGCAAGACACACTCAACCACCTAGTATCCATCAATTCCATCATCTTTGACCATGTTTGACCTACTAACCCATGCACACCACTTGTAACCTCTCTATGAGTTGGTACCACCAATCAACCTTCAACTACTCTATTTAAAACTCCTCCAATCACACCATTTTTCCATTAATGTCACTTGACATCAATGACAACACCAATAACAATGACCATGGTCCAACATATTCAAGATAGAATTTGGCTATGTGACCCCTCTCATGAAAGTTGTAACAAACTCTAATCTTTTTATATTTAGTCCTACAATCTCTCCATGTGTGTTCTTTGTATATCTTTCTCATACAATCCTTAGCTCTATGTCTAAAGACATGGCATGAAAAAAAAACTCCATGAAACTTACTTGAAATTATCCTTGCATTTGGATGCCTAGTGAGATTCTTATGTTCTTTGATATTCTTCTTAATTTTAGAAAGTCCTTAAAATGATACATGGATTGACTCACCCTTCAATTCCTTTTTCCTTTCTTGTTCCAGTTCCTTCCTTAGAGTCTTCAACTCTGCACTTAGTTGATCGCATTCTTCAACCTTGGATTTGATATTTGCTTGACATGGCTCATGACTAGACTCATACTTCAATTCATTCTGATTTTCCTCACATTTGAGAACAAGACCTAATTTTTCCCTAGGATGTCTCTGTTTGTTTAGAAAGTCATCAAGATTTCTTGAAATTTCCTCAACTCTTTCTATACCATCAGTTTACTTGTAGCTTGTTCTAGCTCATCCTTTAGAGTCTTCAATTATTCTTCATGGTTGAGGCAGAATTTCTCTTTGTCTCTTAGTGATTTTGACACATTCTCAACAAATGATGCCATCTCATTGAGTTCTTGACCATGATTGGATTCTATGAGCTTGATTTCCATCTTTAATTCATTAATCATGGCTTGAGCAATCTCATATTTATTTTTCATTACTGTTTCAGCTTAACCACCCATGCTTGTGCCTCAAGGACCTCCTCTTAAGTTGTTAAATTTTTACCAAGAGAACTTGCTCTGACACCAATTGTTAAGAATTCTAGGCACCGAGAGGGGGGTGAATCAATTCTCATTCAAAGTTTTAAAGTAATTTACAGGTCCTTAATTATCAAAAATGAAACGGTCTTAACCATGATGAAGCATGAATATTCAACCATGAGAGAGGGAGAGAAACAGACACACATACACACATAGGGAGACAATATTTAATGTGGGAAACCAATTTATGGAAAAATCCACTGAAACTAGAGAACTAGCTTGGACAATTATCTTATACAGTTATAATGATTTCACCTTATGTTGAACACCCAATCCAATTTTGAAGCACCCACTCCAATATAAGGCAAAGCACAAACTTGACAGTTTTACAAGCTAGGAAGCACCCACTTCCAAATTATTGAGCAACAACTCAGAATTTTATCATATAATGTTTTTTTTATCACCTTTACCACCTGGTTGTTTACATCAACATATTATGATCCATGTTTCATCTCAAATTTCTTCTCTTCTCTTCTCCTAATTTTCCATGGTTTCAACACATTTACACTCTTCTCACTTTTTCAAAACTAGCACTCATCTCTCATCCCTATCAACAACGTTTACATGCTAAAAAATGAGATTATATAAACAAGAGTAACTTCTTAACATGACCTTGTACCTTTCACTTTTAAAGACTTTTCAAATGACTCACCTATCCACACGTATAAGGAAATGAAAGAAACTTTATTTAAAACCACCTCAAAATTTATCATTTAGCATTTGACATGTATCAGTTATGTCTTCATGATATGCAGCCTTCTTCAGGGATTCTCTAGAGTCAAATGATGAAGAATTAAATCTTATGAACTCCCTTACACTCTGTCACAACTGACAATAATCCTTCTACGCCTTTGCTCACTGTTTTGTAACTGACAAACTAGATTTGTCTTCTAGTAAATGAGCAAACTTTAGTATTTTAACACACCAACTTCTCTTTCAGGTTTTTGAACGTTACAACATGCTTTATGGACTCTTCATATTCTCCTTTACTTGCCATGTAACCTCCAAAATTTGTTTGAGCACATAGGAGCATAGTTTTGTGAGATCTAAGTGCACACACAAGAGAATATAGTTTTGAAATTGATGAGTGCATGAGTTTGTGAAGCTAATCCCTTGCCATGATTTTATAGGTACTAAGGATATATGTACCACTAACATGGGCTTGAGATTCATCACAACAACTCTTGAAGACTCCTTCATTAAACCTTTCAACCATCTTGTAGACAAGCTTGAGATCACATTCCTAGGTGAGTTTCCAAACAACATGCAACATTTCTTCATCTAATTTACAACTCGAGGAGGATGTATTGTGAATGGTATATCACTAAAAAGTGATAGGGAGTGGAAAGGCATTATCTTTCACTTCAGAAATCATGCATTGAATTAGAATGTACATAGTTTATATGCACTGATTTGCACCTTCAATGAATGACCAAGAATGCACACTTAACCATCCTGTCATGACTTTATCAACTCATTTCCAAGATTTTGAGGGAGGTGTGCCACTTATCAGTACCATAGATTGATTCATTTCATGGAGACTATTCCAAACTTGCAAGATATTCAAGATATGCACAAGCAAGATTTCTCTTCTAGACTTCCCTTCAACTGTAGGAGTGTAAGATGAACTCAATACACACAAAAGGCACAAGGAGCATACTTGAAACCTATTAGAACACCAATTACACCTCATACACAATATCTCAAACCTAGAGATTCACTTTGGGATCTTTAAAAATAGGACTATTTGTACAAAACTTGGAAAATAAGGTACAGTCCATACAATACATTCATACATGAAAAAATAATACTACCAAAATGATCTAGAATGAGTATTACATACCCCTGAGATGTTTTCACAAATTTCCCAAGAGATTTGGAATTTAAAAACCTCATTTCAACTCTATCGTTATAAACAAGGGTTTGAAGAGTGTTTAGACAATGGTAGAAAAACAAAGAGAACTTTCTTGTTTCTTAACCAAATGATCCCAAGTTTTTTTAAAAATTTATGTACCTAAGTTATATTCAAAAATTAATTATATGATTTATTTGAAGGAGGATGGATAATTTTTTTTATTGTTAATAAGTTGAGGTACTTAGTTTACATTTTCCAAAAATTTGATTTTGGTAAAACTTGAATAACTTGCACAAAACACCTTGTTAGGTGCTCAAATTTTGAAGAAACCTTCAAAAATAATTCCTCCATGATTTCTAATGAAATTTTTTTCATATATAACTCCAAAAATATATTCCCTATCTCATTTGTGCAACATTTGTTCACTAGTTTTGAGCAAGAGTGCTATATGGACCTATATAAGTTCTCAAATAACCTCCCCATTCAATTTTGAATCACTATACACATAATTTACCATAATATTCAGATCATGAAATATTTGGTTGGCATCATCATACCTTGAATAATCATCCTCGCTTGTCTACTAGGCTTGTCTTCACTGAAAAACCTCAGAATGATCAACTTTATGCCCTTTAAGCCTGATTCTTGACCTAATACTCATATGTATTCTATACAAGCTCACAATACTCTAACCACGCTTTCTACGATTTGCCTCAATCATTTTATCATGTTTCCTTACAATCATGCTTGACTTGGGACTAGGATTAAACCTGGAGCTATCTGATTCTTCATGAATTTAGCATGTGGGCTTGTTACAGAATTAATACCATCTCACACACATCTCATGGACCAAATTTTTCCTTATGAAATATTCATAATATATTGGGAGGAAACATTCACAAAATTTTCTTGCTTGACCATGCATCTAGATCTTGCCTGAATCCATATTATCATGACTTGACACCTCATGAAGATACCTGTAAAACTTGGGAAGACACATGAACACCTTGGACATCTTATGACATCACTAGACACTTGACATAAATGACAACACATTACTATGAAATCCAACATTTTGTATATAAAATTTTGATACTTAATGTACTATTTTTGAATTATAAATAGAAGGGAAAGGGACCCTTCAACCTTTATTTACCTATGTAGTATCAAAAAAAATAAAATTCTATATTGCTAACTTCGAATTTCGATGGTTTTTTAATAGTTTCTCATATATCTATTATCATTTATGAAATACAATGTCATACTCAATAACATAACAAAAAATAAAAATAACGATTATGAAATTATTTTGCAATAATGAACACAATTATATAATCGTTACATATGAAATTTCATATAAAAATTACTATTTGTAATACATATCGAACTAAAACTTAGGTAAACAAAACAATATTCAAGAAACTCATTTATGATGGCTTTCATAATCTACTGCAAATCTTACATGCATACATTATTTTTCATTTTTCCATTTGTGTGTTCTTTTTGTTTTTCCATCATTTTTCTTAATTGCCACAAATATTTTTCCACAATGTTTCTCAATTGTGTTTAGCTTGAAATGTATTTTATGTTCTTTTCGAAGTTTCCAACTACATATTACACATCTACATTTAGTAGGCGTATCAATTTTATTTTTTTGGCATAAATAGTTCAATGGATAGATATTTAGCTTCCCATTCAAACTTAAAAGGCCTTCCAATTGTTCATCAACTTCTCTTCCTTTGCTAATATTTTTAGTGTTTTCTACTAAAATTGGTACTTGATGAGTAGATTACTCTTTTGTTAGTTGCATCTCATCATCAATAATGTCCTCTAATCTCCTCTTCCTTGATACTAAATTTTGAGTAGAATTTATATTTGTTTGATGTGAAGTAGACATGTCTTCTATTAGGTGCATCTCATAATCAGGGTTGTTGACACATGGAGGCACATAATAAGGATGCTACACCCTTAACATATTGCTTGTATTAGGATATGAGTAGCCAACTTGTGGCTTACCATATCATTTTATTAAATCACTTATACTTTCTCATGCTTAATAGGTCGGCCTTGGTGATGGCCATAACATATTAATAGTATATATAGGGGAATGTAGGTAGTAGTTCATTATCATTTGAGCATTTGAGTCTTATTATATAGTTTGGAGGTTGCCCCCTCGAAGTGGTGAAGCTATTCTAATTGCATATTGAGATCATTATTATGAAATATTGTGTTATTTGGTGTTATATTGTTTCTTGTAATCTAAATTATTCAAGCAATTTCATTACAAGTGGTATTAGAGCTGCGATCTGGGCCAAAATTAGGGCAAAAACCCTAATTTTTTGTTTCCGCCATATATTACGAGCCAAAGCAAACTGGTGAGAGATATTTTACCAGAGTTGAGAAACATTTAAATTAAGGTTCCCTAAAAATTTCAGACTATTTTGAAAATGTTATTACAAATTTAGGGTTTTTCATAAAATCACTCCTAAAGGTGCAAATTGTGGAATGTTTTCAAGTTCTGTACATTTTCAGAAAGCTCTCAAAAAACTAGTATTAGTATATTCTCTGTGTTTTTTCCTGTTCAGCTGAATTTGTATCGAAAACCTAAACCCTAAGGTTTGACATCATGACAGGGCCTTCCACAAGAGCAAAAAATAATCCAGTTACTTGGGGTAAAACCCCATATAAAGATGGGGTAGTGATTGAAGAGATGGATTCAGAAGGGGTAAATACATATTCCTCAGTACTATGGTTTACCTCAATTGATCATAAGGTGAGCCAACTTGAGTATGAGCTGCGAAATGTACAATCTGAGATGGCCTCTAAAGGAGACATAAAACAAATCAATCAATGGTTGGATGATATCATGCAACATGTAAAGGGTAAATAGTATGGCCAAAATCTGCCCCATATCAACCAAGGAGGATCTTCAATTCAAAATCATGGACAAAATAACCATGTTGGATCGCTTTTCTAGCCCAATCATAATCCAACTTATTCGTAACCACAGAACATGATGCCGAAAGTGGATATGCACAAATTTGATGGTAAGGATCCCCTGAATTGGATAAATCAAATGGAGAACTTCTTTGAGTTACATCAAACACCATCAGGAAAAAAGGTGACATTGGCATCCCTGTATCTTGAACCAGACCAACTTGTTTGGTATCGATGGTTATGTGCTAAGAGGCAGAAGAATGGTCTTGGTGTCACTTGGACAGTTTTTACCGAGGAGTTGCAATTGCACTATAGTTCTAGTATTTCAGATAACTACTTTAGTAAATTATCAAAGTTACGGCAAATGGGATCAATTAAAGATTATGTGCATAAATTCTAGAACCTATCCTTAAGGGCGGAGAATATTCTAGAAGAGAATCTGCATGACCTGTTTCTTGGGGGTCTTAAGGACCATATCGAGCATGAGGTACGAATGTTTAATCCACTCAAGATTTCTGATTCTATTATCATGACACGTTGAGTAGAGGAAAAAGTTCTTTGTAGTAGGAGGCCACCTTTCATTAACACTAGAGACCGTAGTATCTCTTTCCTTTCATTTGCTAGGCCAATTAGACTGACTCCTCAACAAATGGAAGAAAAGAGAGAAAAAGGATTATGTTTTAATTGTGATAGCAAATATGGACCAGGACACAAATGTACTGAGAAGAAGATGTTCTATATTGACGAAGGTAATGAGGATGATAAGGAAGCTGAAATTATAGCAGAGGCTGAGGAACTAGTAGATGATGAAGTAGAGGATCACCAACCTACAATTTCTTGTCATGCAATATTAGGTATTAGTACTCCTCAAACACTCAAGGTTATTGGCTATCTCAAAAAATAGAAGGTGACAGTGTTGATTGACTCGGGGAGTACGCATAACTTCATAAATAGTAATTTAGTTGCATGCCTCAATTGTTTTATTTACCTAGCTCCAAAAATGCAAGTTATGATTGCGGATAGTGGGACAGTCAAGTGCACAAGAAAGTTCCATAGAATCAAGATTTCCATGGGAGACTACATGTTAGACTCACCTATGTTTTCTATTTCTATGGGAGGGGCAGATATTGTTTTGGGTGTCTAATGGCTCACAACCTTAGGTACTATAGAGATGAATTTCCAAGAATTGTTCATGTGATTTCATTCAGATGGAAGGACAATACAATTGAATGGGATGATAGCTAAGTCTCCATAGATTATTAGCTCTCATAAGATGCAGAAGGTTCTTAGAAAAGGAGTAGATGGATTTATAGAAAAGTTATTTTCCATAGAAGTATAAAATACAGAGTCTTCAATGCCACCCGATCTTTAGAAGATTGTTGATGCTCACTCATTTGTTTTTGATGCAATTCCAAAGGGACTACCATTAGTTAGGGATCATGATCATGCCATTCAGTTTATTCTAGGGAGCCAAACACCTAATATCAGACCATACAGATACCCATATTCCCAGAAAAGTGAGATCGAGAAAATGGTTGAGGAAATGTTGAAGGTAGGTATCATTAGGCATAGCCAGAGTGCATATTCTTCACCAGTGGTCATGGTACGTAAGAAGGGTGAAACATGGAGGATGTGTACAGATTACTGATAACTCAACAAGTACACCATCAAAGATAAGTTTCATATTCCATTAATTGATGATTTACTTGATGAATTGCATGGTGATATTTATTTCACAAAATTAGATCTTTGTTCGGGGTACCATCAAATTAGAATAAAAGAGGAAGATGTTCATAAAACAACTTTCAGGACTCATGAGGGCCATTATGATTTTTTGGTAATGTCTTTTGGTCTTAAAAATGCGCCCTCAGCCTTTCAAATCTTGATGAACACTATTTTTAGGCCATTTTTAAAGAAATTTGTATTATTTTTCTTTGATGACATATTGATTTACAGTAAGACATGGGAAGAACACTTACAACATGTAAATAAATTGTTGAAAGATTTGGAGAAACATACTCTCTATGTAAAGCCATCCAAATGTTCCTTTGGTGTACAAGAGGTAGAGTACTTGGGTCACATTGTATCCCATGAAGGCGTCAAAGTTGATCCTCAGAAGATCAAAGCTATGGTGGAATGGCCAAGGCACAAAACTTTCAAAAATCTTCATGGGTTCCTAGGACTAACAGGGTGCTACAGAGGATTTGTGCGGGGATATGCCAGAATAGCAACCCCACTCACTACTTTGCTAAAGAAGGATGCCTTTGATTGGACAGATGTAACCACTAAATCCTTTGAGCAACTGAAGGAAGCCATGTGCAGCACCCCAATTTTGGCTACTCCCAACTTCTCAAAAACCTTCATTATTGAATGTGACACTTCAGGATCAGGATTGGGAGTAGTTCTAATATAGGAAGGAAGACCAATTGCATTTGAGAGTCACCAATTCAAAGGAAAAGATCTGCTCAAACCTGTCTATGAGAAAGAAATGATGGCTATTCTTCATGCGGTCAAGCAATGGAGGCCTTATCTCATGGGTAGACACTTCAAGGTAAAAACTGATCATGATAGTCTCAAATAATTTTTGGAGCAAAGGTCATCATCCGAGGAACAACAAAAGTGGGTAACAAAAATGTTGGGTTATGATTTTGAAATCATATACAAAAAGGATATAGAAAATGTAGTAGCTGATGCGTTGTCAAGAAGGGATACATCCGCAAATGCCTTACTATGTGGAATGTCTATGTTGATGGCCGATTGGGTGGATGAAGCAAGATTGGAATGGGATCAAGACAAGGATACACAATATCTAATACAGAATATCAAGCAAGGATTTATGACATCTAACAAATTTGAGTGGAAAGGTAATGCCCTATGGTACAAGGATAGGTTATACTTGAGTAAAGATTCTGAGTTGAAGCATAAGATTCTTGTAGAGCTACATGCCTCATCTATTGGAGGATACTCTGGGTTTTTGAAGACATATCATAGAATAAAAAGAGAATTATTTTGGGAAGGGCTCAAGGGGGATGTACAAAAGTTTGTATCAGAGTGTTTAGTGTGCCAACAGAACAAAGGGGAAATAATTAAGACACCAGGTCTATTGTAACCCTTACCAATTCCTAGCCATAGATGGGAGGATGTCTCCACGGATTTCATCACCGTATTTCCTTGTTCAGAGGGTAACAATGTTATTTTTGTGATTGTGGATAGGCTCACAAAATATGCCCATTTTTGTGCCCTATCACATCCATTTGTAGCTAGTACAGTCGCAGCTATTTTTTGGAGACTGTTCAAAGGCTACATGGAACCCCAAAGATAATTGTAAGTGATCGTGATCCTATTTTCACAAGTAATTTTTGGATGGAATTATTTTCATGTTTGAGTACTCAGCTAGCTCATAGTTCATCTTATCATCCTCAAACTGATGGGCAAATAGAAGTGGTCAACAAATGCTTAGATGGGTATCTACGTTGTTTTGTATCAGATAAGCAGGAAAGGTGGATTAAATGGCTACCACTTGCAAAATGGTGGTATAACACATATTTTCATACCTCTTCTAAAATGACCCCATTTTTAGAATTATATGGTTACCATCCAACTTCTATCACTTCCTCCTTGAGGGTGCACACTGGTCAGAGATGTTGAGGAACACATTCAACATCAACAAGTTTTGGCTAGTTTGAAGGAGAATTTAGCATTAACACAAAAAAGGATGAAACAACAAGTATATCAACACTGTAGTGAAAGACATTATGAAATTGGTGACAACGTTTTTGTACGTCTTCAACCTTACAAACAGATGTCTCTAAAGCAACAGAAAAAGGACAACAAACTTGCTCCTAAATACTATGGCCCTTATCATTTTCTACAAAAAATTGGCAGTGTTGCTTATAAACTAGAGTTGCCTCCATCTTCACACATACACCCAGTATTCCATGTTTCATGCCTAAAGAAGGTTATTAGATAGAAATTTGAAGCCCAGACAGAATTAATAGAACTTGACAAGGAAGGAAGAATAATTTTGGAGCCAGAGAAGATTCTACAAACACGTACTAAGAGGCTGATAACCAGAGACATTAAGGAATATTTGATCAAGTGGAAGAATCTGAGCATAGAAGATGCAACCTGGGAGGATGAAGGTTTTCTATAAAAACATCCAGGATTATTCAATGTTGAGGACAATGTTGGTTTGAAGGGGAAGGGCATGCTACGCCCTTAACCTATTGCTTGCATTAGGATATGAGTAGCCGACTTATGGATTACAATATCATTTTATTATATCATTTATACTTTCTCATGCTTAATAGGCCGGCCTTGGTGATGGCCATAACATATGAATAGTATATATAGGGGATTGTAGGTAGTAGTTCATTATCATTTGAGCATTTGAGTCTTATTATATGGTTTGGAGGTTTCCCCCTCGAAGTGGCGAAGCTATTCTAATTGCATATTGAGATCATTATTCTGAAATATTGTGTTATTTGGTGTTCTATTGTTGCTCATAATCTGAATTATACAAGTAATTTAATTACAAAGGATTGTTCTCCAGTGGAGGCATGCCATCATCAATAATATTGTGGTTAATTATTTCAGTTTGTTGTGTATGAAAAGTTTTTTCTTATTATTATTGAACCTAAATATGAAACTTAGAATGAATAAAACTGTTAATATTTTAGTACCTGTATTTAGTGTAGATGTTGATTATATTGGCATGTTTTGTAGTTGGCTAAAATAAGATAATAGGGTCATTTTTAAATATTTTCCTGACGACTTACCAAAAGTCATCACATCAAGTTACAATGAGTGGTTATAGAATTCCCATGAATAGATGAGAAACAATTTCAACTAGTTACATAATATTATAAATTGAAGACAACCAACGGCTATGTAGTCAGGAAAATATAAGGCACAATGCCACAATCACGTTGAATAGGTAGACACCCTACTATTATCTATGAGATATACCTTTGGTTGAACTGAGAATTCTTACACATGGTTCTTATGCAGACAGAAGGCTAGCATCTACAAGATCTACCTCTTGTTGTGGATCATTGGGAGTATTATATAATATATATGTTGGCGATTGTGGCTAGTTTAAGTTTTGAGGTAGCGGCGATATACATTCATAAATATGGAATTTATTTCAAACTTTAGGCAAGCCGAACCAAAAAATTAGCTTGCATCCTGATAATTTAGGAGAAATTGTGTGATGCACTACTCAAAATCTCTAAATACCAATTTGAAAAAGTGTAATATTTGCGAATTAAAAAAAAAATCCACTAAATTTTTCCCTGAGTGTAGTCAATAGAATTGATCTTTAAATCAAATTTAAAGTGTAACATGAAATATTTTAATTTTCTTAATAATGAAAAGAAATAATTGTAAAAATGGAAGGAATACATATAATTATTTATAGAGGGAGAAAATTCTTGTGCTTTTCTTTTTAAGATTCACATTGCTGAATTTACCAAAGGATTGGGGGTGATCAGTTTCCAATTTTTCATGGGAGAAACCAAAGTGTTAGGTGTATGTAACCCAAAAGGAATTCCAAGGAGAGAAGAAGAAGAATGAAGTTATGAAACACCCTGCTAAGGAAGAAGGTTGGGTATCAAAGTTATTCATTAACTCTAATATCTTCCCCTTTGAGTGCAAGAGGAAAGGAAAGTATGCCTATGAAGAATTATGTTACTTCAATACCTTTCATAACCCCATAGAGCACACTAATGCAGATATATCTATGCCTGATTATGTAGATAAACATACACTATAAAAGAGAACAAGTTCCCTCATGCCCTCCCCATGTTCCGCACAACTTAATAGAAATTGTAATGTACTAAAATGTTGATGGAGGAAGGAGACTTATGCCCCTAAGATTATTGAAATTGTAGTAGAAATTGAATGTCTTGGTGAATTATTAGTGAAGTTTTCATGCCCCTGTATTAGTTTGAACGGAGTGAACTGAATATGAAACTATATCAAAAACCTGAAGCTGTATTTGAAAATAAAAAATTGTTGAAAAAGTTAATGTAAATGCCCCCAGAAATAATTGTGTAAAAGGGTCAAGACCATACCATACATTCTTGACTAAATCATATGTTTATGAGCATGTTCTTATTTTTTTAGATTTTTGTGCTTGTTTGGATTTCTGAGTACTTGTACCTTGTTTGTAATTCTATGTTATCCCATAATTATGCCTGTATTTTTTGTAAGTGTAGAATACACCTGGATGAAAACCCCCTCTTTTTAGGCATGTTCAAAAACCATGTTTGATTTGGATCAAAAGTAAATATGTGTGCCTATGCACATGATGTATGATAAAATGTAGGAGATTGTAGGATCTTGAAGAGATGACCACCTTGAAGAACTTGTACCTGCAAAAAGGAAGGTATCTGCACATGATGGTGATATTATGTAGACTTTGGAAGTAATTCACCAATATAGTATTATATAATATTGTGGATATAATTATGGAATATGTGTGTACTTACATGTTTATATGTAGTACCAACATTCTTTAACTCGAAGGGCATGGAAATGTAGCAAAAGGAACCCCAAGGGGTTGTAAAGGAGGTTTTTTCTTGGTCAACAAGGTTTATCTTGATCTGATTGTACCAGAAAAAACCATCCATAAAATCCAACATGTCATATCCCATAATTGATTCAATGACCATGTCTATATATAGGAAGGGGAAACTTTCTTTAGGGTAGGGTTTGTTTAATTCATGGAAATTAATGTAACAAAGGATCTCACTATTGGATTTTTCCACCAGGATGATATTGGATACCCATTAGGGGTAATCCATGGATCATATGAATTTGACATCTAAAATCACAAGGAGATGAGTGCACTTAGATTATTACAAATGATTATGAGAAGTTATGGGTATGCATGTTGCTAAAATAGGAGGATCTGAACTTGATGAAACTTCATTCTAGGTAATGTGACCTGAAACCGACCTAAGGCAAGACCGTATAACCCAACCAAGACCTTCTATATAGTCTTAAACTTATTGTATGGTCTTATACCTACTTGGTTTCTATCTCTATAACTTATCAACACTGTCAATTTCTCGGAACTATCTCTCGCAGTAAAACCCTAGTTTTCAGTCATGTTGTGAAGCTCTCTAAATACTCTGAACATTATATCAAACCCTAACCATGGATGGGAATGATTTCAAAATAAAAATTATTTGGGTTATGGGCACCCCTGTGCATTGCCAACATTGGCACTACTCTGAAGAGACCTCAAACCACACATCATTCTCCACCTAATATGTGATATCTAAATGGGTGTAACTAGATTTGGCAACCACTTTTAATAATGTTTGAGTTGAGTTGGCTCTTGCTAGGATACTTAAGAAATGAATGTTTGAGTTCTTGTAGAAGAGAGATTGATTTTTTGACCTAGTAAGAAGCTTCAAACCTATAGAATTTTCTTCCTTAAAGACTATAGGTGTGCTGTTTCAAACTTTTTGGAACCTTAAATAATTCACCCATCTTATAATATCCATATATCCTCACCATCAAGATTATAATAATTAATTAGGAATTTAATTAATTATTATAACATATATATAATTGTGCTCTAATCTATATATGTTACACAAATCGCATCCACACCCTTAGAAATATTAATACACTATTAATATTTCATTTGTTATACTAAATAACCTTCATTAACTATTTTCCACCAATTTAAAAATACTCACCCACCTACCACCTACCCTATACCTATTTTATGCCTAGCCTCTACATCTAATCACCCCACTAAATGCAATTAATCTCACCTAATCACCACTTAAATGGGCCCCCAAATCTAGAGACTTATAATTCTAGAAGTCTCTCCATTCTTTCCCTCCTTTTATTCAAATATTCAAATTAAAAATACACTATTCTATTGAATTTTAAATTCAATAGAGGATTCTAATGAAATCTAGAATTTTCTACACTCTCCCCTCTCATCAATTTTCAACCATTGATCTAATCCACCATGGAAAGATATCAACCATTTATTTCTACTCCTCCAACTATAAATAGAGGTGCCACCCTCCATGGAAAGCATCTCAAAAATTTGCAAGTATATGTTGCCCAACTTTCTAGCAATCTAAGCAATCTTCTAAGCAATCTAGTGAGCTCGATCAAGCCATTGATCAAGGGGAGGTGCTGCCAAAATTTGTCCAAGAATCTTAAAGCATCCATTGCATTTATCTAAGTAAGAAAAATCAAAGGAGAAAATCCGAGGCAACAAAGGAGGGTAATTCTACTTGTAGGTAAGTAGAGGTAAATTATTTTCCCCTTCTTTCCATCTTGCTCAATCGGAGGCAATGGATTAGTTGTGTTAAATTTTCTTTTTGGTTTGATTGTGTAATCATATCATGTTTGCACACTAGCACAAATTTTCCTCTACATTTTGGTGCCCACCATGGGGCTTACGCCCATAATTTTTCATTGGAATAGTTCACATTTCTAACTAAGAACAAATTCCCAAAATTTCAAAAAAAATCAGTGAGATTTAAGCTCAAAATTTGAATTTTTCATGTCTCTATGACGTATCAGCGCGTACGCCCTGAAATAGTGTATTCATCATCTATGTTAGCACATTTACCTGTCAAATTTTGGCTCTGTTTGTGTAGGAAAAAAATTTAGCACGTTTGTGATCTTTCAACATGTTTACAAAACTTTCAGTGGTATACACTCTGTTTTAGCGCTTTTATCCTCTAACACTTTCTCTGTGCAGGCTTGTGGATGTTGGAAGCATATCAACGTGTTTGAAAAAGTTTTAGCACGTTTATATATTGTTTCAGTGCATATATACTAACAATTTGTTTGTGCAGGATTCGACGTTTATGCTTCACTATTGGCGCGTATACATTAATTTAGCACTTTTACATATTGTTTTAGTGCGTCCATACTAACACTTTGTTTGTGTAGGATCTGGTACGTGTGATTACTTATTAGCGCGTGGTAGACTTTCAGTGTGTATATGCCCTGTAATAGCGTGTTTGATAACTAACACCTTGTATTTGTAGATTCTATTCTTTAGCACGTGTGTTACCTGTTTTAGCGCATTTGATCTTTGTAATAGCACATTTATAACATAGTGCCTTTTCCATTTTTGTATTAAATATTAACTTGCATATTTTTGTGTTTTACATCATCTTTCTAGTATTTAACATTATGTTTTTGCAAGAATATCACAGAAACAAGGGGAAACTTTACCAGTTTTTCCATTCAATCAAAATAATAAAAATTACCTAATGCTTATGGTTGCAGGATATTAAGAAAAATTAAGACTACTAACCTTTTTTTTGCATCCCGATCAGTCCAAGAATATTGGGGTTTTTATCAAAACTACTAATCTTTTTGTTTTACAGGTTTTCTTGTAGAACACCCCCATTTGAATAATCCATTTCTAATTAAATTTGTGTATTTTCCTTTTTGTACTTTGTGTGCTTTTTTGTTTAAACTTGAAGGTGACACCATGCATGTTCTCCTCTCATCCTAGGATGATCTTGAGGATCAAAAGTGGTTAACCTTCCTTCCCTTTTTTCTTTTTATAGGGGGTAACGTGACGTGGAAGTGACATCCACACACTTACCATAGTCCTAGGGGTCTCGTGACCATGGGCTTCATCTCCACACACGTAGACACACCCTATGTTCTGACAGGGTATATAAATTCAAGGACAACTATCGTTATTGGCTAAGCATCTACGTGTTTTAAGGGTGACGTGAAGTGAGGGGCTTTCACGTCCCAATACCTAGGCCTTAGAAAACATCCTTGCAACATGGATTTGGGCCCCACATACCGTAAGGTATATAGGGGATGCCCCTAGAGAGCTCATTTATCCTAGCCTAGGTAGCCTTCGGCCGCAACCAAGCTATAGTGCAGGGGAAGGAACCACCAAAGATTACTCACTAGTCGATCACATATCGACGTAAAGGTGGGCCAACTCAGTGAGTGCCACTGTCATATGTGGTATTGAAAGTGGGCTATAGCTTGATTGTAATCCCACTTGACTAGTTAGGATTGTGCATGCATGAGTGTACTTGTTTGAGTGTTTTGTCAAAACCAGTAAAATAACCCTCATGCCAATCCTTGTAAATAAATCACACACTTATCACCCACCAATTTTTGACCATAATTTTGACCTCAATTTTCAAAACATACAACATCATAATTAACCCCATCCTTTTCACCATATAATCCCTCTCCCATTACATTAATCACATTTCCATAACATTACATCCACATTTTGTAAATAATAAATCATTTTTCTATAAACCTTAAACATACATTACCATCATATAAATATTTCTACATCAAACTCCTTACGTTAATACAAAAACAAAACAAAAATCCAAAAAAATTAATATAAAATTAACACTCCCATCTCATTAAATAAATTCCATAATCCCACATTCATTCATCTTTCACTAAACACAACCACACCTTTCCACTTTCAAAACAAAACACATATCACCCACGACTCATCCCATTAATCGCTTGACAATTCCTATTGGTGTCCTAATCAATCTAGGTCCATAAGGTTTTAAAACTCATACCAATCATATAATTCATCCATCCCAAATCTAGTCATCACCTTATATCATCATATCCATCCTAAACACCCTATTCATGATCCCTTCTTGATACAAGCAATCTAATCTTATTAATCAACATTTTTCTAATAGGCCAAATATCCTTAATCCTTATCCTATTCTTCTAAGCCCTTGTAACAAGGCACATCCCAAGCCCTCTACTAATGAGGCACATCCTTCTTCTACTCTCCCCTAAAATTTCTTCCAATCCTATAAGCAAGACTAGATTATTAAGGTTAAACATCAAGATCATCAAGGAATCATAATCTCCCCTTTCATCCATACATCCTTCACTTCAAATGTTACACATCCCACCAACATTAGAATCTAATGGAACCTAGATAGATAATAACCCGATCCCAATTTGGAAATGAAGACAAAAATAATAACCACAACATGGAAAATGATCTATTCAACCACAATTATTATGATGCCAATAACAAAGAAAATCAACCTAGAGGAGAAGATGAAGAGACTATGGTTAACACTATTAGTGATGATGACTCTAGTATCTACTTCACATAAGGAAGATGAAGAGAAATGCTAAATCACTTTGTTCAAAAGAATAAGGATGCCCTTTTTCTCTAATTATATCACATGGGAGCAAAACTTCCTTCTAATTACACTCATGACCAACTCCATAGTATTCTCCCAGATGAAAATGATGACATCGGTCAAATACCACCCTCCACACACCTGCCTAATCCAAATCATTGTCGCATTGTACATGGATGGGATGGTAGAGAGAACAAAACCCATATATCCAAAGAATTCATATTGTCTCAATTACAACAAATGAGCAATCAAATCACCCAATTAGCCTCTCAAATCAAACCATAACCATCCAATGATCATGGATCCCATCATTCCCAACCCAATTTCAAGCCACCACCTCCTAATCCTCCAAAACCAACCTTGGAGCAAGAAGTGAAGTCTATGAAGGAAACACTTCAAGGGTTGCAACTCGGCACTCAAGGATGTCAATATAAATTCGAGGAACTTTGTCCTTATCCTTTTGACCATGACATATTACAAGTTCCTTTTCCACCATATTTTGAACCACCTAAATTTGAGAAATATAAAGGAAAAGGAGATCCTCATGAACACGTTAAGGAGTTATATATGCTTTGTCAAGAAGTCACCTATGACGAATCCTATTTACTAAGACTCTTCTCTAGAATTCTAGGTGATCCAACTTTAGAATTGTTCCTTCATTTGCCCAAAGGTTTTGTTATAACGTTCACCGACTTATCAGAAAAATTTGTAAAACAATTTTCCTATAATATAGAGCATGATGTCACGATGATTTATTTGTGCAATACCAAACAATGAAACGGTGAAAGTTTCTCATCATTCCTACAACGATGGTGAGCCTTTGCTAGCCGTATTACGTGGCTCATACCTGAGAAACAACTAGTTACCATCTTTGTGTCCAACCTTAATCAAGAACTAGCTTTCCATTTGCAAGTCCATTGTGCAAACACATTTGATGACATCATTGAAAAGGGAATGCAAATTGAGAGATCCCTTATTGCAAAAGGCCTTATTAAGATATATTCCCATGACAATCATAATCAATCCAACCAACCCTCTACATCTGAAAAACCTAAATACTTTAATAAGAATAAGAATTTTGTCAAAGACAGAGTAACAGACACCAAAAATGTCCAACACATCCATACCACAGCCGATATATCCATCCCTAAAGGACAAACCACGGTCTACTCAAGATATAAGGTGACGAACATACACCCCCCTTGGTGAATCTATGGAAGCAATCCTTGATAAATTAATTACCACCAATATGGTTTTTTTCCTCAAACTCAACCCATCGATGAGTCCCGATCCAAACCTTCATGGTTCAAAGAAAATGAATATTGCAAGTTCCATAAAATCAAGGGTCACGGCACACATCGGTGTATGAAATTGAAGAACTATATTCAAGACCTTATCGATCGAGGTGAGATTGAAATAGAGGATAATGCTTCCACTTCCTCCCAAAATAAAAATATCTTGGGATATATCAAAATCCCCTTCCTAATCATGGTCAGAACCATGCCTCTAACCAAGGACATCAGAAGTATGGAAGTAAACCTGAATCCTCCTGCTCATCACCAACCATATTAATTACCATCATGTACCCCCTCCTTATACATCAGTTTGTTGGTCAATATTCACCATTCTCCCCATCAAGTAGCCACCATTAAAATAAAAGGCCCTTCACAGAACCCCCCAGTGTGTTGTCACTACTCACAGGAACCATGTGGTGGTTCAAGGAGCCACTCCATCATCTTCCAATCCAACACCGCAAGCACAATATAATATCATTGAACAACTTGAGAAGACTCCTGCACAAATATCCATCATGGACCTTCTCAAGACTTCATCCATCCACAAATACATTTTATACCATGCCCTCCAAGAAGCACGTGTTCCCACCGATATTGATCCTACACAATTTCAAGCCCTTGTTGCTAATATCTATCCATATCCAACAATCCCACTCACCTTCACTCAACAAGACTTTACACCACACGGTCCTACCCACAACATTCCTCTTTACATCAAAGTCCTTATTGAAAACATTCATGTTAAAAGAGTGTTAATAGACAATGGATCAACCCTTAATATTTGTACCCTAAATATCATTCATCGACTAGGGTACAATGACTTGGATCTGAAATAAGATATAATTACTATTAAAGCATATGACATGACATGGAGCATAGATCAGTGGGCACTAACTTATTATCTATTTACCTATCAACATCAGACATGTCATGCTTCCCACTCTTGTCCATGTGATAGATATCTAATTCCCGCATAACATCTTTCTTGGTCGGCCTTGGATTCATGAAATGAATGTTATACCATCCACACTCCATCAATGTCTAAAATTTGAGCATGTTGGTGTAGAAATTACTATCCATGGAGACCCTCAACCCTTCCAATATTGTCAAGCATTGGAAGCTGAAAGTTATCGGGAACCTTATTGTCCTATCACCGAACCTGCACCAGCAACATCACCTTCATCATCCACCACTTCATATGTCTCACCTAATAGTCTCCCATCTCCATCTCACTATGCCTCCTCATCATCCGATCCTCTTTTACCTACTCCACCCATATCTACTCCCCTCCTACCCACTCCATCACTCAAGCTAAAAATGATAGGGTGTGGAGAATAAAAAACATTCAACATCAACCATCTACCACCATCACCCAAATGACTCGGAAGGCCCGAAATTTGTTAAAATAAATGATAAATATATGTATTAGGCTCATCCACTTTTATTCATTTTAGGTATCTTGTTGATGAGTACCTTGAGCCATCTGATTCCTCATGGCTTATTGACAATTATATACCTTCTTGTTGTTCAGATAATAAGTATCTAATTCCTAGAAGGATAATGACCCATATGGGATACTCCAGACAAGGACTAGGTCACTACAAAAAAAGAATCCCTGAACCCCTACCATTATCCCCAACCTTGATGGATGTGGACTAGGATACCAACCCACCTGGTGAAAGCATCTGTGATGACCTAAGTGACACTTCTAGTACCACTGAGGAGGTCATTGACAACATTGATGTAAGTTCTGTTTATAGCCAATACGAAGACCTCACCAACACTAACCTCTTCCCCAACACCATTGTTATCACCATTGACATCACCCTCACCTATCCACAACTCATTGAATGGGACCAACGATCAGAACATCCTCCTCTTGACTCATTTCAAAATGATGAAGCAATTCTTGAGTTCATGGGAACTTGTGATAATCTACCTGTCGGGGATCATAAAAAGGGTTTCCAAGTATGTCTAAACATTGATGCCTACTTTGGGGCATAGGAGCATTCCCTTTCCCTTCCATCCCAATCTAATATCCCTCATCCCACCTTCTCTTGTCACCTTGATAAGGAAGATCCCCTCACTGAATTCTTCCAAGAATCCCCAAATCCTGAAGATGATCCAGTCATCGATCAACTTCTCCCCAGCTCCTGAATCTCTACAAGATGGCTCAACATCTGTAATTGAGGAAACCATTGATATCAACACAGGACCATAAGAAGAACCAAATATTCTCAAACTGGGGGCATCTTTGTCTACAGAAGAACATGACATCTTTACCGCACTCCTAAAGAATTTTCAGATATATTCGCATGGTCCTATACAGAATATTCCTGGTTTGGATCCTTCTCTTGTGGTCCATAATCTTGTAGTGCGTAAAGATGCAAAGTCACTCAAACAGAAGCTTCGAAAAATGCATCCAAAAGTCATGTTGTTGGTCAAAGAGGAACTCCAGAGGCTACTTGATGTTGGGTTTATCCAACCTATTGATTATTCTGAATGGATCTCCAATATCATCCCAGTAGGCAAAAATATTGGGGGCATTCATATTTGTACTGATTTCCGCAACATCAATAAAGCTTTCCCTAAAGATGATTTTCCGCTACCAAATATTGATATGATCATCGAATCTACAGCTGGGCACGAGATGTTATCCCTCATGGATGGAATTCTCTGGATATAATCAGATCAAAATCACCGAAGAAGATCAACATAAAACAACTTTAACTACACCTTGGGGCACGTATTGTTATCGAGTCATGCCCTTCAGACTCAAGAATGTCGGAGCCACCTATCAACATGCCATGACTGTCATTTTTCATGATATGATGCATGATATAGTTGAATACTACGTCGATGACATTTTGGGAAAATCTAAGACTCGTGCAGAACATCCTATAGTCCTATGCCAAATCTTCGAACAACTTCAAGAATATAAGGTACATCTAAATCCCAAGAAATGTGTTTTCGATGTCACATCTGGCAAGCTCCTAGGTTTTATTGTCTCCAGACGCATAATTGAAATCGATCTAGATAAAGTTAAAGCTGTAATTGAAATGCCTCCCCCTAAAAACCTCAAGCAGTTACAAAGCCTGGAGGGAAATATTCAAGCTATCAGGAGATTCATATCACAGCTGGCCAACAAATGTCATCCATTCCATCATCTACTTAAAAAGGGAACAAAATTTCACTGGAACGAGGAATGTCAAGCCTCTTTTGATAAGCTTAAGGAATATCTTATGCATCCTCCTATTTTGGTACCTCCTACTCCAGGAGTACCTCTTCTACTTTATATATCAGCTACACAACATGCCTTGGGAGCCCTTCTAGCACAACATGATAATCAAGGAAAGGAACAAGCCATCTATTATTTAAGTTGAACATTAATTACATATGAGCTCAACTACACCCCTATGGAAAAAAGTGTCTTGATGTGGTCTTTACCTCTCAAAAACTGTGACATTACATGCTCAATAATACTACTAAGCTCATAGCTAAAGTTGATCCACTCAAATATTTACTTTCCAAATCGGATCTCACTGGACGGATGGCTAAATGGATCATGATTCTAAGTGAATTTGACATTGAATATGTTAATCAGAAAGCTATCAAAGGACAAGTACTAGCTGACCAGTTGGCAGAAGCTCTAGTTTTTGATACTACACCACTCACCACATGGTTCCCAATGAATCCATATGTACAATTGCAAAATCAGACATATGGACATTGTAATTTGATGGCTCATTTACACATCATGGTCTAGGAGAAGGTATCATGTTTATCACTCCTCAAGGCAACTTAATTCCTAAAGCTTTCTGGATTGCTTTTCCTTGTACCAATAATATTGTTGAATATGAAGCACTTCTTGTTGGTTGAAAATGGCTATTCAGTGGAATATTAAACATCTCAATGTATTTAGTGATTCAGAACTAATCATTAAACAATTCAATGATGAATATGCCACCAAAGATGATAAATTGATTCCTTATAAAAGAATGGTTGACAGTTTCAAGGCCTATTTCCAACATATTCAATTTGAACAAATCCCTCATACAAGTAACAAATCTAGCAAATGTTATGGCTACCATCGCCTCACTTTTAGATATGCCTCAAGAAGTATCAAATTCAAAGTTTCTGATCAAGAAATTAACGATTTCTGCCTATGATACTCCTGAGTTAGAGATGGTTTGTGAAAAAATTGGTCCTAATTCCCCCTGGTACCATGACATCTACACCTACTTACATGACCATACCCTTCCACCAAATCTCCCTCGCAGCCATCACAAATCATTCATCCAACGAGCCTCCCACTTCACCATCCTTGGAGATACCCTCTATCATAGAAGCTTTGACGAAACTTTGCTACGTTGCTTAAATTCCCAAGAGGCCGAATCAGCACTCTAGGAAGTTCACGCAGGGACTTGTGGTGCCCACACCAGTGGTCTGGCCCTCACAAAAAATTCTTCACACCAGATATTATTGGCCAAACATGGAAAAATATGCATGCTCCTATGTCCGTAAATGTGTCCCCTGTCAAAAGCATGTTGACCTCATCCACACACCATCACAAGCCTTACAACCCATTACAACCCCATGGCCCTTTTCTACCTGGGGTCTAGATCTCATGGGAAAATTAAATCCCACTTCGTCTGATGGTCACAAATTCATTATCACAACTACATAATACTTCACAAAGTGGGTCAAAGCCATGTCGTTCACTTATTTTAAAGGCAAGCAAATATCCAAATTCATCCTTAACCACATCATCTTCTGCTACAGTGTCCCATCCACACTAATCACAGATAATGGAAAATCCTTCAAAAATCAAGACATCTATGAACTTTGCAAACAATTCCACATCAAGCTTAAATTTTCCACCCCTTATTATCCACAAGGAAATGGCTAATCTGAAGCATCTAATAAGACACTCAAGTTATATCCTTGGAAAAATATTCAATCAAGCAAGACAAGATTGGCATACACAAATATATCCTACCTTGTGGGCCTACTGCACATCTATCCGTACTCCCACCGGCGCCACGCCGTATTCTCTTGTCTTTGGCACCGAAGCAATTTTTCCTGTTGAGATCGAAATCCCATCCCTACATGTTTCCCTCCAACACCTCATCAATGATGAAGACTGCCACATCCATCACCTGTAAGAACTCGAGCTCCTTGATGAGAAATGACTCCAAGCCCTGGATCACCTCAAATCCTATCAAAACTACCTTCACTGCCATTATAGAAAACACATAAAAGACCGTGAATTTGAAGTTGGTGACCTAGTCCTTAAGGAAAATCAACACAATACTAACATTGATCGTGAAAATAAGGGTAAGTTCAAACCAAATTGGCTTATACCATATGTTTTCGTCACTAAATTCAGTTCAGGTGCTTATAAGCTTCCTACTCCAGATAGAGACAAGTTGGATGAGCCCATGAACATCATGCATCTTCATTGCTTCTATGTGTAAGTTCCTAATGCTCCATGTAAAAAAAAAATCCATCCAATGGTGAAAACCACTTTAGTGGCACCTTGGGCAAGTACCATGGTGAAAACCAGTTTTCTGGGGCTATGGTAGAATCCAATCTCAATCATTTGTCTACTAGCACTCTATAACTCATAGTACATAAACACTAGGGGTACACTACTCCCCTTTCCATCCCTCATATCCCTATCCACAATTTTCATCCTAACCTATCATGTCCACTATTTAGATCCAGAAATTCTTATGATCCTCCCTATGCCGCAGCAGATCTGTCATGATTGGGAATATCTCTCCCAATCCCAACTCAAGTTGCATTACTCATACTATCTCCCCTAGGAAATAGATTTCTAGGAGTCTCACACAACTTTCGAGAAATGCAACCCTTGCAAGATCTGAGGCCTTCATTTCTCTCCATCCATCCCCCCTTTTCCATCTATCATTTCTCATGCCTATCACTCTCCTTTTCTCTCTACCATTTTTTCATTATTGACGTAATGGTTATATTGTAAATATTTGTAAAAATTCACTATCCATTTCCATTGTACATACCATATGTGTTACAACATAAATTATATTTCCATCCATGAATCAACATACCTAACACATATCTAACATGACATCAATAAATAACAACTAATCATATTACCATCACTCATATGCACATCATAAATGCATCATGAATATCATCATATCACCATTAAAATAATACATATCATAAACATGAAAACATCAAAATATACACCATCACCATTCATAAATACACACATCCTCATAATAATCCAGTAAATCAACACATCATAGACCATCATAATAATCAATCACACATTAAACATTCTCAACATCATAATATAATAGCATCATCATCATCATACATAATCTATTACATCATTTCATCATCTAAATCTATACACACATAATATAGTCATAATCAATAAACATCCATCAACATCAACTAACATAGATACATACTCGCATATATCATCAACATAAAAAAATACAAAAAACATCATTTTAACATCTAGAAATCATAATAAGCACACATCTACAACCATAATCCATCATCTAAACCATCATCATAATCTAACATATAAATACAAAATAAATGTCATCAAACTACATCATATATATCTCAAAAATAATAGACCATCTGGTAATGTCCATATCATATCCATCATCAAGATAAAATTCAAAATCATACCATATATACATCAAAATATATGATCATAATTGACCATCACAATGATTAGTCATCTGTACATATATAAAAATTGTGACCATACAAGGTCATCATAAAAAAAATCACTAAAATACATATGATCTACATATGTACTAGCACTATGTTGAGCTGAATGTATCCTCCCCTACTGGAGGAGGCCATCGTATACTCGCAGTACTCCCAGAAGTTGTGGAACGACTCGGCCTCCAACCTGATCCCTAACATGTCCTCTGTCTAACTATATAATTCACATAATGAACATAATCCGGTGGGTCATGCATCACCATATACTCATAGTAATGTGCCTCTGCTATCACTACTTGGTATTGTTGTAGTGACACTATCCCAGGAGGCCCCATCTTTCCTAATCTCCATGAGGTGTAGGTGTTGCTAACTGTCCCCCTATGCCTATGAACCACTCTCTGCACCACTCCCCCCTGCTCCCCCATCCAATGGGCCACACCTCATCCTATATGCATCCCGATCGACATATTATCTGTCAAGGCACCAAGTGGCATGATCCTACTCTTGCTCCAATCAGGTTATATCTGACTCCAACCATGCAATATATATCTCTCTGACCCACCACTAATATAAATCTATGAAGGTCTCTCATCCTCACAACATCTCGTTCTTGTAGGCCGGCTATCTCTTGTTGTTTGAGCCTACCTCTCTCTCCCAACATCTATATCCGTGCTTGAAAATCATCACCCATTTCCCCTCCAGCTCCTCCTCTCTATCACCTACCCATCTCCATCACTTACTCCATCATCCTCCTCCATCTCCTCCCACCCCTGATCTCTAGCACCTAAAGGCCCTGCTCATATGTGCTGTGTATGGAAGCACTATTTGTAGTGGCATTATCGTATCATCCACCTCCATCACATCTATATCTGGCCTCTCTGGGCTCTATACTGGGGATTGCATTATTGACTGCTGTCTTGATGGGCAACCCAAAATATTCATTGGTGGTGCCCTCTATGCCTCCTCCTCCTGTACCTGTGGTTGTGGCTTGTGCACAACTAATGTTTAACCCTAGGGCAATCCTTTATACACCTGTCATCGCCCATGCACAAATCTCATCCCTCCTCTCGGTTGTGTCAATCATGCTGGTCTAATCCCCACCCACCACTGAACATACCCTTGGGATACCCTTGCATCATCAACTGTTAGTAGTGGTGCCCATAAAATCACTTGTACCTCATCCAAATTGGCTCTAGCTATTGCCTCTAGAATCACTACACCCCAAACCTCTACCTCCTGTGTCATATGAGAAAACAAGTGGTGACTTGCTGGTATATCCTGTACAATCCCAAATTATCGTAATACCCTTTCTGATCGATACCGCTCCATTGTATATATATGACCACCAACTATATAAAATGGTGATCGAATCCTCCCCAGATGACGGTGATCTTCCTTCCATACCTCATACTATCGGTATGGCCTCCATGTGATATCCTTAGGCTATACCTCATCAAACTAGTGCCGATACCAAATCAACTCTCCTAGATGCTCCTATCTCCTCATCATCATCCGCCACCCATAAATAGACGGATCCCCCACCTTTCGCTACTCTTTAATCCCAATCGGCCTCCCAAAAACTATATGATCATAAGTTCCATACCTATAATAGAGTCCCTGCTGCCGATGCTCCCCCCTCCACCATAAACCACTATGTGTAAATCCTAGTATAGACACACTAACACTTCTGGAGCCCAGGAAAAAATAGTCTCCTTCTGCATATCTCATGCACCACCTCTGCTAAACCAAGGCTAAACCACCTACCCCCACCATCTTGAAATAGTATACAACTAATCAATGAACATAGCAATAACGACACCCACTCCATCTACCCCTCCTAAAATACATACCCAGGTCTATCCTCATCCCATCTCGCGGTGCATCCTCTACATCTGTCAGTAATCCTCATACTATCTATTGGCCTCACTCTCTGCCACACTATTAGCTCACCCTCCACTGGCAATGATAAATGTAATAGACATTCCTCCAAGTTCACTGTCATCTCTCCTGTCGAGCAACCAAAAGGTACTAGTCTTTGAATGTCATTACTCTGCCAAGGCTGTCAACAAGGCTTGATCTGCTCGCATGACTGACATCCTCACTATGTGAAGTAGCCCTAACACATGTAACAATGACACCTCATCCTCATCGGCCTCCACATTGGCACCCCTAGCAGATGTTGTAAATCCGCCAGCCAACGGTGTCTCACCTAGATAGGAGCCAACACCACTTGCACCCATAAAAAACATATCAGTATCTTTACTTCTAATCATTAACAAAAACATTACCCTTCCCAAACATTTCTCTAAAACTTTCTATCTCTACCCTTTACCTAACACGTGCCACTCTTATATCTATACAAACTAATTTATAATAAACATGCTAATACATAAAGTATGTGCACTAAATACAACCACTCCCACTTCCCCCATATATGCACCACTATACACATGAAACACCACTCCATTATCCATAAGTGCCAAACTAGCTATTAAACACACTCACCATCTCCACACTGTTACTGCTACTATAAATGCCATACATGCTATTAATTCAAACATATGCACCAATTTACCACACCCAAACCCTTTCCTATGTGCATTGAAACTAAAAAATGCGCTACTATCAACACCCTACCCCACTATCCAATAAATGTGCTACCATTTCATATATATGTGCGCATTTTATACCATACGCGCTAAAACTGAATAAATAAACACACTAAACACCTAACCTACCCTGCCCACAAATTCACCATTTTGTGTCCTAATCGTACTATATCACCATATGCATCCTATTTAAGGAATACAAGCCATTTTATGACTCATATGCACTAAAAAGTGCGCCTAAGGAGATTTTAGCCCTAAAATCACCTAAAAATTTTAAAAAATAAAAATTAATAGACGAAATAAATTATAAAATCACTCACTGGTTAACCCGCATCCACTGACCATGTAATACTCCCTCACGAGGTATACTCTGTGCTCTACAATACTATCATATACCATCTTTCCTCTCTCAATCTCTCATTTTCAAACTACATGTGAAAAAATGACCCTCCTGTGGTCCCTGAAACCCTTTTATACCCGTAGCAATAACCCCTAACCTTTTGAGAGCCCGTTCTCTCACCCCGTGACTCCGTTTTTCCTCCTTTTTCTTCCTACATTCACCAAATTTCCTCCTCTATAACCCAAATCTTTAAAAAAAAAATCCTAAAAAATTCAAACATTTAAATTTTAAAAAAAATCTAAAAAATTCAAAATTTAAAAAAAAAATTCTAAAAAATCCAAAAAAAAAAATTTCAAAAACATCCTCCAAAAATTCAAAAAATCACAAAAAACAAAAAAAAAAAATACAAAAATATGAAAATACCATGTGTGTGTTTTTGCTTATGTCAATTTGTTTGCATTTAGATTTTGGCCGATGATATGAGGCCACTTTTTCTTTTTGTATTAACACTTAACTGAATGATATGAGGCCACTTTCATTGGTCCGATGATATGAGGACCCTCTTAATATGTCCAATGATATGAGGACAAAGGGCATTTAGCAATTAAAACATCATGGTCCTTATATCCTGATGCATCTTGCTTTATGCCACAACAATTACAATTTTTAATGAAGATATTAATGGACACTTATGGTAGCACACTCCCCTCTATCATAATTTCTTGGCTCCATCATCATCTATTTATGACCTTCTTTCTTCAATCAATCGTGGTAATTAATTAACCTCATCTTATCGTGCATCCAAATACTATCTTCTCATCTAAATTTAGTCTAGTAACCAATCCTCAACATCCTATAATATCATCTCTAATCCCTTAACCCTTCCCCATTGACTGAGGCATTTCATATCTCAATCTACAATTCTCCCTCCTTGACTAGGGACATCCTCACATCCAACCATCTAATCCACTCCCACATCCTTTAATCCCATAACTTATGATCTTTCCCTCATTAACCAGGGCATCCAACATCCACAAATGTAGAAATATAATTTCACTAATCTTCTCTCTTTAATCCTCTCAATCTTTGTCAATTATGATATTCTTGTAATATCTCACTCTTATCCTCTTATTCTTCTATATCCTCCCTTCTCTATACTCTTCCCGAATTCCCTCACTACTTGTCTTCTAATCTTCTTTCTCTTTTTCCTTCTTTTCTCTCCTTTAATCTTTTATCTTTATTCTTCCTCTAATCTTCTACTTTAATCAAACAATCCTCTACTTTATACTCTACTTCTTATAATCTTCTTTCATTACAATCTCTACATCCTTAATCTTCTCATCCTTTAACAAATCTGAACTTCGTAAGTAGTCTCTTCTTTTTGAGCGGATACCCGACTCATTCCTCCCAAATCTACCCTCTCATAGGAGGCATCATATCACCATCCACAACATATTTTCTTCTTTCTTCTTTGAACTGTCATTGTTGTGCAATAACACTTCAAAGAAGGGAAAAATGTAGACATGTAAAATGTCGGCATAGCCATTTAACAAATAATTCACCCATCTTATAATATCCATATATCCTCACCATCAAGCTTATGATAATTAATTATAAATTTAATTAATTATTATAACATATATATAATCATGCTCCAATCTATATATGTTACACAAATCCCATCCACACCCTTAGAAATATTAATACACTATTAATATTTCATTCATTATACTAAATAACCTTCATTAACTATTTCCCACCAATTTAAAAATACTCACCCACTTGCTACCTATCCTATACCTATTCTATGCCTAGCATATCCATCTAATCACTCCACTAAATGTAATTAATCTCACCTAATCAACCACTTAAATGGGCCCCCAAATCTAGAGACTTCTAATTCTAGAAGTCTCTCCATTCTTCCCTCCTTTTTCAAATATTCAAATTTAAAATACACGATTCTATTGAATTTTAAATTCAATAGAGGATTCTAATGAAATCTATAATTTTCTACACCCTCTCCTCTCATCTATTCTCAACCATTGATCTAATCCACCATGGCAAGATCTCAACCATTTTTTCTACCTCCTCCAACTATAAATAAGTTTCCACCCTCCATGGCAAGCACCTTAGAAATTTGCAAGTTATATGTTGCCAAACTTTCTAGAATCCAAGCAATCTTCTTAGCAATGTGAGCTCAATCAAGCCATTGATCAAGGGGAGGTGCTTGCCAAAATTTTCCAAGAATCTGAAGCATGCATTGCATTCATCCAAGTAAGTAAAATCAAAGGAGAAAATCCAAGGCAACAAAGGAGGAGAATTTTACTTGTAGGTAAGTACAGGTGTCTATCTTCTCCTTGTCTCCGTTTTACTCAGTATCGAAGGTAGTGGACTCGTAGAACAGGGGAGAAATTTGCATAAGTTTCTTCAATTTCATAATCTTAAGCCATGATTTGGCCAAAATTGGTTTCAGCAAAACATTTCCTCTACACTCATAATGTGATGAATAGGAATAGGTTTTTTGTTTTTGTTTTTTCAAGAGTGTATTTTCCAAGTTTGAGTCGTCTACACAAGCCTCTTGGCAACTAACCTTGGTACTCTAGAATTTGAATGAATATGGTATGTGATTGATAATACGTTTTGTATGAGATAGGGACATTGTAGTCTAATTCAGGTGCAAGGAAGATGTTATGATCCTATCTAGAAAAAGAATAAGAGAGGGAGAACCATCTGTTTCCACCTAATATTTCACCTCTACTGAGGCTAGGATAAACAACCTCTTGTGAGATACGATAGCATTTCCTGCAAGTAATGTTTTTATTTGGATCTTGGCTTGCCACTAGGCTAGGACTTTAGAGCTAGTCATACTTCCTACACTTTAACTAGATCTAGTGTTATGCCCTTTTTTAAACATGGTTGTTTGAGCATTCTGTAAAGGGAAAATTCGAAGTTGCTAGCTTGCAATGTTGAGATTAATAAGTGGTCTCGAGTGTACGGAAATATGACCAGTGTAATCTCCCTCCTTGAGATTTTTGGATCTAAGACATTCACATACCATAAAGGGAGAGTATTAGTGTCTTTTTTATTTAATATGTTCCTCTTATCAGTTTGTAATAATGCCCATTCTATAGATATAGTGACACAGATTTCATGGTATAGTGTAACTGAGACACATGGTCAACAAATTACATAGTCAAAGAGGTAAGCCCAGTAATGTTTTTCCATATGCAATTGGTGCTTGACACGTAATTTAAAATCATAAATAAGGTTTACTGTCACATAATGGCTACACATATCGTGTTGGTTACGACCACTAAGAAGGAACTGAACGCATTTCACAAGAAGTATCTTTTGTAATATTTGTTTAACTATATGAGATTTTTTGTCCTTCATTTACGACATGATAGGCGTTTGTCCCTTGTGAGAGGATTACCCTATGGTCGTTCAATCAAGCCAATCTCCACCGTCACATTCTTTCCACCATTGATTCATGAGAGATGTTTCGGATAGACTGTCCCAAAAAGTCACCGTCATCAACGTATTGTGCAACCGCTGCAAAGGAAAAATTGGAATGCGTTGAGCATGTCTATCACACTGATGCGGCACTAGCAGATTTGTCGGACTCACCCAACGTTGATCAAATCCAGTTAAAGTTGTCTCAAGAAAAAATTTCCGTGCGAGTATTTTGCAGTCCTGACTCCCATGCATGTTAAACTGATCTCTGTCGTTACTGCATTTGAAATGGAAATGACAAACAACTTGACGTATGGGAGCCCAGAGCATTCAACAATAAGTTCTCCCTAAATTCTAAACGGTTGCTTGTTTGAAACCGATGGTGAGGTTAAAGTTATGATCAACAGGATGCTTTCAGCATTATGATTGTGTAGGTGTCATATGTTCAAGCTATCCTCAAGACATGAGAAAAATAAATTGGTCTGGATAATGGACATGTAGCTTGGCATCTAAAAAGGACGTGTCTGGCCCATGGCAAACATGCTTTCTTTCATAGCCCAATGAGCTTGCAAGTGACCCGAAACCACGTCATGGATCATGTAGAACTTGTCAGTGGATTTCCAGTACTGGTGAGATTTGGAACCAATCATTGGATTTTGGCCAACTTGGAGGAAAAGGTTATGATCAATCAAATAATGCCATGGCACATTTTGCATATTTCTACCCGTACATTGTGGCCGTCAAATTCGACGTCATGATCGCTTACACTATGTACCGCAGCGGTGACTGAGAGTTCTGTAAGAAAACAACATTTTCAATGAGTTTCCCACTCAGAGGCCATTGAACCCGTCTCCTTTTGATACAGATATCAAATCAATCAATTTGGGGTCATATGGGACCATATCTACCCCTCAAGCCTGAATCGGTAGATCACACCGATTTATAAATTTGGTAAGCTTCACGTAGACCAATAGATTAAGTTAAATATGTATATAAGAGCCTAATCTGAATGCTATAACAATAGTAAATGAATGCAATAATGAAATACAGAAATATAACAAAGTAAACTAATCAATAAAGTAAAAACCCTAAGTGCAAAGAGAGGGTAAGAAGCCTTAGCTAATTCGCAGAGTTCTGGAGAATGCACAGAGTTGGAAAGCTAGAAAAGACGAAGCAATGACCATCGCACTGGAGCCCAGAAAAATGCATATCTAGAGGAACAGGTTGGACTGGGGCGATTGGAGAGGGATAGGGGCGGCCGCGGGCACCGTGGATCTGTTTCTTGGCGCTTTGGTCTGTGGAAATGATCAGAAAACCTCTTTTGAGGTGTCACAAGGTATTTGATTTTATTCTCTTTGATCACTCCAAGGTCGTACCAAGATTTCTGAGGTCGCTAGAAACCTGTAAATGAAGTATAGACCTACAAAACCCTCAAATAGACATCAAATCCTAAAAAAGAAAGATGCAAAATGAGGGGTCGTACTGTCCTCAGCTGTCACAATGGTGAACTTACAACTGAGTGTTGCACTACATCTCATACCCAATGTAGTTCTATGTGTGTATGTGTGTGGAATTGTTCCCTAGGTTTCTCTTGTGTGTGTCGACACTTGGATAGCGAGCAAGTAGCTAGATGTAGAATGTAATAAATGTGTGCATGGAATAGAATGAACTTCCCTCCTATGAAGTGTGATGCAAAAAACCATCCCTTGTGTCCCTTGTGATGGTGCTAGATGGATGCAATGGAGCTCTTAGATGCCTTGATGGATGCAACTTTAGGTGGTGATATCTAATGCTTAGTGTTTGGTCCTTTATTATGATCACATAACTTTATATTTATATGATTCATTTGCTTGAATTTTGTAATTAACCCCAAAAAGGCTGACTACCAAAAAGATAAGATGCTCAAATGGCTAGAAAGGACCCAAAAAGTGTGAGTAAAGTAAAAAAGGGGCAAGGGTTCCCAGAGGGGATGATGGCACCTGGTGCTGGCGTCTTGGTTGGGCGTTGGTGTCCAGGATGACAAATGCCAAAGAGTAAAAATGCAGACTGAGAAAGTAAGGGTGCAAGACTGAAAGTAGCAATAGAAAACAAAGAAAGGTGGCCAAAGACATGGGTTAATTAGTACTTTTCTTACTTAGGAATCATATGAATAGTAGTATGTAATTAGGACTGGATATATACCCAAAGTGCGTGATTTTGTGTCTACATTCTCCCTCACTTTGTTGGTGAGCGGAACAATCAGTAACATAAAGTAGATAGAGATGCATACCTAATAACCATGTAGATCGATGATGAAAATCATGCCAAGGGACTAGACAAAGTGTGGAATGATATAAATGTGAAGTGTGGATGCTAAGGAGGAGAAAGTGTAAAAAGTGATGAAGAAAATGAACTTAAGGTGGAAATGCATGTGTAGATGTTGTGATGTACATGTTGTTGATGTTAATGTCGATGTTGATGTATGTGATGTTGTCATTGTTGATGTTGACTAATTCTTCCCATATGGATGGACCTACAAAAGAGAAGCCAAACAAGTAGTCAAATACACATGTATATGATCAAAATATGTAAAAAAGTGTGTAAGGAAAGTATGTAAAAATGTTGAAAGTGTGAAAAAGGAACATGTGCACCTGATCCGTGATGAGGAAAGAGTGTAGAGAAGGATCCTATAGATGATGTTTATGTGCAATTTTTTAGGACGATATCATACCAATGAAATGGAAGAAGTGTATGGAGAATAGTCTGGTGTCATCCTTCAACCTTTAATTGCTTCCCGCAATGTAGAACACCACTGCAGATGGTGTGTATAAACACATGTGCTAAGGACTGTATGCCCTGTAAAAGATGTTGTGTGGAGTTCTGTAGACTGTGTTGAACTACCAATCACTGTGTAATTTCCCCCTAGTTTCAGGCATCTAGGAAATGTCGTTGTGCTAAGGACCCAAGTTTGATTATAATCTCTGTCTGAAACTGACAACTATGTTGTACCAGTGTTGTGTTGTGTATGATGTTATATGGGATGATACATTCACCAAAATGATGCCCCCCCTAATTTGGGGTGCATGCGACGTCGGTGAAGGAGTATGCGGCCCAAAAGAGGACCAGTCATTGTGCTGAAACTGTGCCCTACTAGGAGAAGGGAATGTGCTTGGTAGAAACCAAGACACACACAAACAAAATGTCTAGGAAACAAGTGTTAGTAAAAGAAAAGAAAAACATGCATGTATAACAGGAAATGTAAGCTAAGCAGAAAATGTGTAAGATAGGATGCAAATAGAAGACAATGTATGCCATGAAAAGTGGGTTACAAACATGGGACATCACTCACGGTGTTGTGAGAAAATCAATCTCGAAATGGTTGTAAGCAAACAAGTGTGCTCACAAAACAAAGGGAAAATCCCGCAAACAAGAGCATACAAAGAACAAGAAATGACAAACAATGTAACAGACAACCATGGAAGCAAATAGCCCTGCATAACAAATGTTGCACATGAAGCACCCGTTAGCATGTTAGAAAGAAAATAATTATTTCAAAGTGAGTATAATCTAATAAATTAGTGTGCTATGAAATAAAATGAAACAATAACACTTGTAGTGTATGAAAGTGGATGCCCCCAGGAGCCCCTATGAGACTGATATGAGGTATTGCACCAAGCATCCATGCTGCATGTAATAGATCTGTAGAATCTGCGATCACAACTAGAAATGTAGGTGAACACGTAGGTGTGTATGATAAAGATAATGACATATAATATATCTAGCTAACATGTGTAATACGATGAACATGTAAAAACATGAGTAAGCAAGAGTAAATGTAACCAAGATATGTAGTATGCTTTGGATGAGATGGAATGGAATGCAATGTGAATGATAGGAGCAACGTGCCCCCTAAGTGGATGTTTATGTATGCAATGAATTTCATTTGTTTGTTCCCCCTTAGGAGTCAAGAATGAACCATAAACGAGAGTGTGTGATTGGGAAATGGTTTTAGCGATGTGTTTTCATGTGTTAGAGCATCAATTGTAGAAGATTGAATATGATGCAAGAAAAAGTGTTGATTGATGGATTGTAAGATGATATCATGTGTAGGATTGGAATGTGACATTGGGTGGATTGAAGAGGTTTTAAGATGTGATGATTTATCCCAAAATGTATATCACGAATCAGTTGAGTAAGATACAAGAAAGCATGATGATTTAGCCTAAAGTGTATATCACGAGATAGGTGAGTAATAAGCTAGCAAACGTGATGATTTTGCATGAAGCGTATATCATGAAATGTATGGATGGGATGTTAGAAAATGTGATAATGTAGCACAAAGCATATATCACAAAATGTGTGAATAAGGTGATGGCTAAAAATGTCGCATAGTGTGATAGAAGGATGTATTGTTTGATTGAGTGAATGTCAAATGAATAAAATGATTTAAGTGCAATTTGGAAGTGAGGTTCAATTCATAATTAGACCCTCAACAATCAAGTATGAACCACAAGACTAGAGTACATCATCAGGTAGTGTATTTTGTTGTTTATGTGAGAGATGCATGATGTGTGTGGGTTGCATAGTGATGAAAACGTGTGGAAAGTATGTCATGTGTAGTCCAGTGTGTAATGTGTGATGGGTATTTGAGAGAGTGGTGTGCTTGTTGTGTTGAGTTTTTTTTTATGAGTAGGTTTGAGCACTATGTATTGTTAGGGTGTTGAATACGTATGATAGGAAGGATAATTCGTAAGTATGTTGATTTTTTAGTGATGAATATGTGTAATGAGGATATGCTAGAAGTGTGTCAAGTGTTGTGTCTAATATGATGTGTATTGTGCAATGCAAGATGTGTAAATTATATAAGTGTGGAAGTGCAAAGCACGTGTGATGTAAAATGTATAATAGTGTAGTGTGTGAGTTTTGTGTATATAATATGCCCTAAAAATTCAATTGTAAACTAAATCACAAGAGTGTCGTCAGGAAATGATGATACAAGTGTGTGCAAAGATGTATATGCAAAAATATAGGTATGTGAGTATAAGACGCGCATTGATGCTAGGGGTGGGGGAAAATATGTGTACTGCCGCCCCAATTTTGTGAAGGGTGAGAATGATCAAGTAATTTAATTGAAAAGATAGTCATTTTCATAGTAAAAACAAACATGTGCTGGATCGGAAACTTGATAAGCTATAGTGTCAGGTTGGTCGCGTAAAGCACCGTCTAAGTGTAATTTGTACATGCCCATAATATAATCCTCATCAGTGAATGAAGGTAGTGGACAGCCATGTGCATACCAATGAGTGACATTTTGTGAATAACCGAGGAATGAGTCATTGCAAATGAAGACACGACCAAATGGCATGGGAAATGATATATCAATGTGATCGAGATCTAATGGGCCCTTAATGTAATCAAAAAAAGAATGTCCCAACGTGAGTGGAGAAGTATGGGGAACATGTGCAAGAAAGACCATGAGATAAAAGACTCGAAGTCTATAAGCAAAAGTGATGCAAAAAAATGCACAGTAGAGATGATAATCATAAGGCGGAGGAAATATGTTGTCAACTGTAAAGCCTAGCCAAGTTAACCCATCATGTATGTATACAGGTTCAGATAAAGTAGGATCGAATGGAATATGGTCCCAATAAAATTCATTCATGAAAAGTGTACATGCAAATTTTGGGCGTGTTAATGGAGATGGCCCATGTGAAGGTGCAAGAGATGGATCGCCTTCCATGGACTAGACAAGCCCACGATAAAGAATCATAGCAGCAGCAGTATCAGGTGGAGATGATGGTGTAGATGAGACAATATCTATCATGAAACTAACACCTTCAAGTGGTGGAAAATGAGGTAGAGTATCCATAGGTTGTGGTTCATCAGTAGTATCGGTTATTGAAGTAGGAAGTGTAGTATTTGGATCATGGTCGTAATATTTGTATGGATGACAGTCACAAAAAATAGTATAATTGATACCCTCATGTAGGAATTTAACACATTGATGTATGGTAGAGGGAACCACTTGCATGGTATGAAGCCATGGCCTACCAAGTAAACAGTTGTATGAAACAGGGAAGTCGATGACAAAGAAAACAGTGTTAAGAGTTTTTGGTCCAATTGTAATAGGTAGAGAAATGTGACCTAAGCATGGACAAACAAAGCCATCATATGCAAAGTAAAATTTTAACCCAATAGAAAATATCCAAAGTAAAATTTATGTGTGGATTAGTTATCCACATGAAGCCTATGAGTTGCATGGGGGATAAACTACAACTAGTTAAGATAAAAAAACATACTCAAGTATATTTGTACATTGTGGAACATGCAATGAAACCTAATAAAATAATGAAATTACATGTTTGGACACATAAGAATAGCCAAATAAGGCTACTTATATCTACAAAAATAATAGGATAAACTATGAATGCATAAAGTGGGAAAAAATACGAGAATGTGAATTCTTGTGATAAAAAAAGGTTTACCATTTCCTTTTTTATTTTCCTTGACTACAGACGATTAAAAAGGTTAAGACTAAAAATACCATGATTAGAAAGGAGTAAAACGTCTTATTTGGTTTTCCTATTCTAGAAGGTGACCACACATTCATATGAAAGATAAAATATACTCGAGGTGTGCAAGTATTCACTAATATATGCATGTTTGACTGTGGAGTAATGAATCCCACCTAGTCGATTGAGCATATTACATACATATACATCATTACTATAAGGCTATTGATGCAGACAATGGTTATAAAATATGACTATTATATGATCAGTTCATATTCTATTTGAGTAATGGTTACATTTCTTGCAGAGGTATAAGTTGGGATTCCAATGCATGTTATGTTGATATATGATTTGAGATGACATGCATGTGGAGATTCGAAGATGGGATGTTGCATGGTAGTAGGATATTTACATGTAGATGTAGTGTGTTGGAGGTCTTATGCAACTACAAAGTGTTGTGTGGTATCACAAGAAATTGTGAGTAATATAAGAAGTTCCTGAGATGCATGGTATTATGAGGTGTTACACAATACTATGATAAGCTATGAGTATTATGATATTTTGTGTAATATTGTGAATACTACAAAGAGATAGCCTTGGTGTGGTGTGAAGGGTTCACATGGTTTTTGAGTGTTGAATGTACTACGTAGAGCCCAACTTCTACAAACGATACATATTGGAACTTTAGAACCTTATAACGGTGCATATAAGTTACATGAGTGACATGTACTACAAAAATGGTGCACATGTTGTGTGCGGGTATGAAAACATGTTCTATGGTATGCATAATGTCTTGGAGATTTTTCTCAACTTGGGGTGATCCATTCAAGATGACCGATGCTTAGGAAAATTACCAATATGTTGGGATGATGAAACTAAGGTTGGTGAAGATAAAATGGTGTTGAATTACTTAGTGTTATGTGCTACATTAGAGTGTGTCACTCTATTAGATTGTTGAATAGGGAAATCTAAATGTGATGTTACTGATATAGGGCAATCCATTTGGATGGAACGAGATAACATAGAGTGGTATAATATTGTTCATGTTGTGAGATGTGCTCACACTGGTTTGTTGATTTGTGTTAAACCATGCATATGACATAGATGTCACACATAATTTTTAGTAGGTGACCAAAATATAACAAGAATATCAAAATGATAATTTAGTCTTGAGGGACCCCTCCTACAATCAGATCATTTATTACCCACTAATGAGTAATATTCTACATTGCTATTAGTTTTAGGTTCTAGGGTGATAGTTTTGAATGGATGTGGTAAAGTAGAAAAGCTAGCAATGTGATCATGTTAAATCCAATCCTTGAGAAGGAATACAATATGTTAAATCTCTAAAAATAGATGTACATATTCCTAACTATTATTTGATGTTACAAATTTCTTGCACATTAGCATTTTTTCCTACAATTAAAGGAAATTTGTTTAGAGTTTATTGAGAGTTATCACTAATCACAATAGCCTATTGTAGGACCTGTTGCAGATGGATGAAAATTCTAAAGTCTTTAAGTGATATCCTTTTAGTTAAAATTCTAAAAAATGGGGTGTATGTGTAACCATGATTCCTTCTCAAGGGATGTGAAGAATCCTTGCATATGAAATCAAAATGCAGATGATGTGTATCATGTTAGATGGATGTTGTGTGCTAAAGAACATGAAAAGAGTGTAGCTTGACTGAAGACTTTTGTAGGAGTTTGATTATAATGTTATAGTGGTGATTATTATGGGTATCCCAATTATAATAGAGTGATATTGATATTGGTTTAGTAGTTTCATGTATTCTAGGTTAAACCAATCAAAATAATGCAAGTATGATACAAATGTTGTTGAGCTCGAGATGAACAAAATAGCTATCACTTGATATCAATGTTGTATGAAGGTGTGCAACAAGGGTCTAGTGTTTAATACTATGACTCTATGATATTTGAATAAATTTAAGAAAATTCATGTGCTCTAGATTTGAAAAGAAATACGAAGCGTCATATGTGCATGAAATACATTTTGTTGCATCAAAGTTTATTTATTGACCACACAAAACCATGGAGGTATTGGTACACAACACCTTGTGGAAACAAGGTGGGCTATGTTAACATCAATATTTGTGCATATGTATAACATGAGGTGTTATTAAACAAAACACTATTGACATTGAAATATTTGTGCTTGTAACTATACTTGAATGAGGAATTGATATTTCCCCAGCTATCAAGGCCCATCTAGACACAATGTAGTTTAAGTGAATGCACACTCCTTTGCACATGGATTCTTTAGAACCAATAAATGGATGGGGAATCACTAATTATTAGAAAAATATCATAAGGATTAATATCCCGATACTTCTCAATTTTATGACATTGTGTTGGAAATGGTTGCATGTAACTAGAGTGTGTGTTGTGTGTTTAGAAGGGAATGAATTCAAAGATTGCATGATTGAGCCATATGTTTTTATTCACACTATTAGTGTGCATGTTTCTATTAGTGTGCACACCATATTTGGTGCTAATGATGCACATGTTATCATTGGAAGGATTGTGCACATTTCCAAGGATGTGTATGGGTAGAGTGCCATCAAGAGGATTGCACCCATTAAAATGGTGATTGGTGATTGCACGAAGCATTATTGGGAGGATTACACATATTCTTAAACTATATCTAAGATGTTGGGTTGAGGTACTTGGTGAAAAAGTGGAAACACTTGGACCATGTGAAGGAAAGCACAATGTGGAAGCATTATTTCTACTTGACCGTATAGAAAAGTATATGAAACCTTCTCTACATAGATTAAAAATGGTATAACCAAGACCAATGTTGCACGGTCTTATAGTCATTTGGAGGGGATTGATGACACCTTAATCATTAATAACCCATTTTATTTAGTATCTTGGAGCCAATTCCTTTGTTTTTCTTATCAAAATTTCAAAAATGATGTTGAACCAGACTATGGAGAATCATAGGGGCTTACCATACCCTCATGAGTCACAATTGGGTATGGTGCAAAATTGATAGTTGGTTGATTAGGCATTTAGAACTATGTGCATTCAGCTTTGATTCATGTTTTTACCTCTTCCTTTGCAAAAATATCTTGTTGTAATTTTTTCAGGACCTGAGTACATCTATCCTTGGTTTGAAAAATGCCTTGAAGGATAGGGTTGTTATAACGAACACTTCAAGCCATGAGATCTGTTAGCTGCTCCATAATAAGATTAGATATTTTCTACTTGGACTAGAGAGCATCTTGTAATTGTTTACTTAGTGTTGGAGATGTCACATCTCCTTGAGAAAGCATTGGTTATTGTACAAATATTTTGAAATGATTTCTTTAATAAGATGGTTGTTTACCTTCATATTCTCTTTTCACATATCTATAATTGCAAAGAGGTGAGATATATATGATATGCGTTATATGACTTAATATGTGTACCTCATGATATGACAATGTATAATACTTGTAACTCCAGTACCAATAGTTCATATGGAATTAGCAGGCATGAAGTTTAAAAATTATGATCGAACAAAATTAATGTATGGGTTATTTAACACTATTTACTATTTTGAGTGTTAAATCTCATGAGCCAAATGCCATTCAATGTTAATGCGCTTGTTGTTTACATGAGGCCACAAACTATAACTAATTAAACTAGATGTATATGCTCGAGTGGATTCCAGATTTTAGAACATGCAAAGTAATGTTATAACAATATCCAAGAAAAGCAGTATACATTAAAACACATAATACCATCATAATACAATTAATTTTATTAAATGGGAAGAATAGGGTAAATTAGATATGCATATACTATGCAATAAGATGAACAAGGTTGAAAATGTGAATTCTCATGATCATTAAAAGGAGTATATTTTCCTCTTTGATTTTCCTAGAAAATGAAGGACCATAAAGGATGAGAATTCCCATGATTAGAATAAAATATAGCACTTCATATATGGTTTTCCTAGTCTATTAGGATATTAATAATGTGTATGATACATAAGATATTTTAAAAAAAATTATTAGAAGAATAATGATATTTCTATTCAATGAAAGAATAAGGTAAAGTACACATGTGCATAGTGTATAACAAGTCTGAAAATGTAAATTTCCATGATAAAAACTAGGGTTGAAGTTTTATTTTTGATTTTCCTAGACTATGAATAACCAAAAAGGTTGAGAATGAGAATTATCATGCTCATAAGAGGGTAACACTTCCTATCTAATTATCCCAGTCTATAAGGAGATCATAGTTGTGTATGAGAGATACAAGAAAACTAAAGGATATCAAGTATCCACTACTATCTACTTGCTTGAATTTTGGATATTTTACCTCTTGACTGGTTCAAAATATTACACATATACGCATCATTACAAGAAGGTGGTTATATCAAATGATGGTTACGAAAGATGATGACTACAAGAACAATTTATCTCTTGCATGATTGAAAATTGAACTTCTTGTAAGTGTAAATGTTGGAATTTGACGTGAAATTCATGTGTACATGGAGTGTCATGCAATGACAATATGTTGACATGTACATGTTGAGTATACTAGTGAATATGAACTAGTGAAGTCCTTGGTGTCTTGCTCTCTGTTGGGGTGTGCCAATCAAGTAGATCCTAAAATAAGGAAAGGTAATAATGATGTTGATAATTCAGATGCTACTAATTCATGTGCAAGCCAACGTGTAGTGATGCAATACTACACAAGCTAGGCATAATTTGTAGATGTTGTGAGTTGCACCTGTACTCGTCTACTGATTGGGACAAAGCCTTTTAGATGGCATGTATTTGGTGCATGGTACTCTTTACATGATCAAATTATGACACAAATACCATGATGAGAATTTTTCTTGAGGCAATGATGGACCCAACAATGTAGTAATATGAAAATAGGAAATAAAACGTGTAAAATATTATTGAACAATGAAAACAAAAATTATATTCTTTGTTATTTCATAAATGATACACAAGTCTCTAACTAAACCCACTCAAAATATAATTAAAGAAAAAATAAATCCTAAAACTAATAAAATTAAACAAAGATTTTTTTTTTATAAGTAAAAACTTTTATCCCGGAGTTATGAACCGGGGGGTTATTGGGGCCCCTCCCTTACAATGCCATATTCAAATTTTTGCATAAAACAAATAGGGCTGTCCATGCAAAATACATTTATGATTGCCACCCTGAAACTATAATCACAAAAAACCAAACTATACATAGAAAAAAAAAACTATTACTGAGATTTAATTAGACATCTCAATGACCTCCTCCTTGAATCGAACTTTGGGGTTAATCGCAGCCTCTTCTTCCCTCTTTCAATTGCTGAAATGGTGCCCTACCTCCCCTGCTTTTGTTGCCTTGGGAGAAAGACGTATGAGGATTTTCCTTTAACCGTGAGAGTCGAGGTCCAGGGATGGAATGAGGGCAGGGCCTGAATCCTTCATCTGACATTTCCTATGAACAACCACTACGAAATTCCAGACAACAATGTTCCTCCTTTCCATTTTTACCATGAGTTCCTGAGCCACCATCCCAGTCTCCCCTGCCGCTATCGCTTGGAGAAAAGTCGTAGGCATACAAAAATTTTCCACTTCATTCTCCAAACCCAGAGCATGCCTCAGCCAAATGATATGTCAGGCAATCTGGATGGCCTCTTCCTTATTCTTTCTAATAAGCAGCGGGTGGGAGACAAATACAGAGGCAATTTCCGCATTCACCCTAGCCCGACCACTGCCTTGAATATAGCTTTCCACCAGGATACGCTCCACCGCATTGCAAACAGAACCGGAGCCAATACGGAATACCTTCTTCAGCTGAGAATGGGATATTTTGACATAGACGGTCATCTCGTGGAATTCAACCTTCAAGAAAAGACAAGGATAAAGCAGGGAAGCCATGAAAGATTCGACAAACCACCAACCTATCACACTCGGGAAACGAAGGAAATAATGCGAGAATGAAAGAGGAAGATTCGAGACAGGTTCCCACGAGCCAAGTCTTGTTGGGCCTAAGCAGTCGTAAATTTAGAATCACCTGTAATAATGACATCATTAGAAATTAATGCCTCCTCCACTTGCATCACACCATAATTAGCCAAGTAATCATCTACCGAGTTGGCTTGATGTCCTATGCTTCATGAGTCCATCTTGTCAAGCCATAAAATAATGTTTGAAATGTATCGAAATTGAATTTACGAAACCCAAGGGGGTGGAAATTAAACAAATAATTAAAATTAATCGAAGTTACCATTTTTAACAACTTTTATATGTGATATGTTTAATATGCAAGCTCAAATGATCCTAATAATTGTCACATACTCTCTACACATCTAAGTAAATACTTTAGGAGAATTTTAACTCAAGTTCATGCCTAAATTAAAAATATTAAATATTTAAAATTCTAAAAATATTGAAAATAAACTTAAAATGCAATTTTTGACCATTACATGATTGATTTTGGTCCCAAAAAATTATTGAAAGCACAGGTAATCGGCTTGCACAAGTTATGATAACCTGTAATTTTTTAAGGATTTTTAGAAAAAGGGCCTAATTAGCTTCCCTAATCAAAATATATTACCTTTGCAAAATACATTCCCACATTAGGAACCCCATCAATGCTCAAATTATTTAGGATACCATCTCTCCCACATGTATACTACCAAGAATTCTCATTGAAGAGAATATGAATCACTATTAGAGAACACTTTTTTGTTTTTTGAATTCATCTAAACTATGTCAACATATATATGGATAAGTCATGGCTTGATATGATCATTCATAACATGTGAGGGATATAATATATGAAACCACTAGATTATGGAAATATCTCATTTAAATGCATAATATACTATGAACATGAATATCTAGTCTGTGATTTTCCCTCTCAAGATCCATAAACACTACCCACATGATAATAATTATTCAAAAGAGTAGTAACAACCAACTTATAGAAATGAACAATCCAAATCAACTAAAATGAGGCAATAAAAAAGGTATTGGAAAAAAAAGACACCCATGATAAGGATAAACCAAAGGAAACCAAATTTCAACGTGTTTATTATAGCAAAGGAAAATGAATTCAATATTCAATAATATAAAGTGCCATTAACAAATTTATTTGAAGTACTAGTGAAAAAGGGATGAAAGATATGGAATATGTCTAAGAAC